>BSUD01000003.1:108167621-108228109 GCA_033239045.1 Fagopyrum esculentum
AAAAAAAAAAAAAAAAGTCCACTTGGGTGCGTGATTTGTTTGGAGTTATATAAATTTTAAAGCTTGAAAAGAAGTAGGTGAAAACCATTAATTAAGGAACGATCCGATAAGGTCACATTGAGGAAACCGGACCAAGTGGGTTGTATTACAAAGAGCATTAGACACTTAGTAAGGTGCCGACAGAAGTTTAAGATCACTATTTCAGAATCGATAGTCGGGAACTTTCGAAAACAAGTGGGCCAGTGGAAAAAAAAAAAAAAAAAAAAAAAGTTTTTTTTTGGTTTGTTAGAGTCATCAAAAGAGCTGGAAGTAACCTTAGAAAACCAAACCGTTGAGAGAGTACCTACCGAATCCGAGATACGTCATCAACTATGAAGATCAGAAAAATTTAGCCGATTGATGCTTTTGTAGAGTTCCAGTGGTCTAGACGAGGAGCTGATGAGGCTACCTGGGAGATAGAGGAGAGTAGTAGACGTAGTTACCCTGAGTTCTTTGCGAGGATAGATATTACTTTTGTCTCGGCGAGTTAGCACTCGGATGCTGTGTTGTTTGACTTTCATGTTTTACCTTAGACTGAGTAATTGTGTTTCTTTCCATGTGTGCCGAGTATCATGATTTAGTATTTGCATGGTAGAAAACGAAATTTTAATGATACCAAGATATACCAAGAAAGTCGTGTGATTAGGAATATTATTCTAAGTTTCGGGACGAAACTTCTTTTAAGAGGGCACTGATGTAATAACTGAAAATTTTAATTTCCGTTTAATACCCGATCAAACCGGATTCCGATCCGCCAACCTTATCTTTAAATAAATAAATAAAAATAAATAAATAAATAAAAGAAAATGATATTAAATTCTATCATTTTATGTGACCTTGATTCACATAAAATGATAACGTATATAATTCCGTAAATAGTTCCGTAAATAATTCCCGTACATTTCAATGATTCCGTACGAGTTTTTTTTTATGTTTTACTTCAACTTTTGTATAACTGGGGAGCAGGCCCAATAGATCCGGCCCACTTAGCTTTCAGCCAGCCCACAATGTAACTTAACCCTATTGCTGAAAATTTAACCTAATTATCTTTTAACCTAATTATCTTTAACCTAATCTAATCAACTCTAATCTAACCCTACCTACCGCAGCTTGGCTTCACGCTTCTGAAGAGAACGATTCTTCCGCCGTGTCTGCGCAACCCCACCTCCGGAGCGGATACACCGCTGGGACGCCACCACACCTTTGCCGGGAACCAGAAGCCTCACTCGCCGCCGCGCTGGACAATCTCGGACCTGCCGCCGCTGCTGCTTTGCTTTCTCTCGTACCTCACGATGCCAGCCTTCTGTACGCGTCGTCTTAGCCAGGACCGCACCCAACCGGCTGCAACAGCGACCGCGCCGACCTGCTGCACACGCCGCTGGATCTCCTGCGCCCTGCACTGCATTCGGACCTGCTGCAGCTTCGACCCACTGGACCCCCATCGAAACCACGCCGGAAAGAAAGTCTTCTCCAGCCTGCAGTGAGTTAGAATCCGGCCTTATCCAGAGCTGGCTCTTCGTTGGGAGATTGACAGCAAACCGAGTCATCCCTGCTGCGGGTCAGTGTTTATCTAACGTCTAAGCCTAATACCTTTGTGCGGTATAGTGTGTATGTTGTAGTTGTTGAGTAAGGGATGAGAGCAGTATATAGGGTAGTTAGACGAGACATAGAGAACGCTTTTGAAGTTCAGTATAAGAGAGAATTGAACATAAAATGGTTCAATAGGGTTCATGTATAATATGTTATGTGAGATTCGAACTGGAGAATCGAAGTTAGGACCTCCTGCACACTTTATGTTACAGCCTTGGCCTACTGACTTTAGGATCTAGTTTCGATACCTTAGAATGAACATCCACCGTTGAATTTTTAATATGTTGTAGATTGCAATACGTAGTTTAATGTGTTAAAATTTGAGAGAAAGTTAACGGTCGGATTGGGATTTACGAGGTCCTAAAGTAGGACAGTTGGGCTGTTTTTACAGCAAGGGAAAATTGACTAAGTATGAAAATTTTCAGCTTCCATTCCCACTTTGGAGATTTATGGGGGAATTATGGTTAAGTATTTTTGAGAGACCTTTACCCCTATGTTTAGTATGCATATCATAGAGGAGCTAGGAATTTATTTTGGAATTTTTATAACCTTATCCCAACGGCGCTTATGAACCCAAAATCAGGCTTTAACGACTATGGTATAAATTAAGAATGTTGGATAACTCTTATAAAACCTTTATAAATCCTTACCAAACTTTTCAATGAGAACTAGATTACGGACATAGGTTCTACAAGAAAATATTAGAACTAAATGATTGACTTTGAGAATTTTCGGCACTAAGGGTAAAATGGTCTTTTACCGTAAGAGAACTTTTTCCGTAATTCCTTCGCATGAGGTTGGACATCTGGATGTAATTTTGATCCGCATGCCTTATTTGACAGGCGTTTGAGTTACCACGGGTTCGAACCGAGTTGAGATTTGAGATAACGATTTTGATCAAGGTAAGTCCTTGCGACTTACTTAGCCGGTTTCTGGATGTTAGTTGAATGATGATGGTGGTGTGTGCGATGTGTGTTTATAATAACAACTTGTTAGGACGACCGTTGTTATTATGTGTTAAGGCCCAAGTGTATGTATAACGGGCCGTGACATCACTGCCCAGCTCTGACAGGAGACTGGGAGGTTCTCTATACCCAGACCATACAGGTACAGGGTGAGATGCATCGGATCCACTCCTGATGGGTACACGGGGGCGGAGGCGAGGTTTGGGAATTCCTCGTGTCACAAAATAAGTATCATTAGAGTGAATGACTTAAATGAAGATAATAAATGGATTGTTTGAAAGCATGTTGAGTGTTTATCATTTTTATGTGTGTGTGTGCTGTTATTATTCTTCTAATGTTTAGATAACTAGCTAATGGTTGTTTTGTTATGTTTTTAGTTTTACTGCAGGTTAGAGCATCAGCTGAGTGATCCGGAAGTAGTGGTCAGCCGGGTCTCCGTACTCCTTAGATTGGGGTTGGGATGTTTCCTGTGTTGTTCTTTCATCTTGTTAAGACAGTTGGTCTGTTTCGATGTTTAAGTACTGTAGGCTGTTAGACGTTGTTGCATTCATTCCTATAAAAATACTACCTTATGAATTTCGGTTTTATTATTTGTGTCTTGTTGCAAGATCCTAGTAATATTGTTGTCAAACTGAGGTCGGGACCCATTGTGAGGTCCTAACCAGTAATATCCCGGGTTCCGAGAATCCGGGGTGTTACAGAAACACGACCCGAGAGAGGTATCGTTTGATTTTTGTTCGGTTTTTGTTCGGTTTTTGTTCGGTTTTTGCTCGGTTTTCGTTTTTCACTTTTCGGTTCGTAATTGAGCATGAAATGGACTTGAATAGGTTAGATTGTTGTTGAATTAGTTAGTTTTAGGTTGATTGAAGAGAGATTGTTGAATTTGGGAATATTAAGCTTCGACAGTCCGCCTTCAATGGCGGACTGTCTAAGAAGTTGAACACTGCTCCACGGTCACGCATTGCGAAACCGTGGAGGCACTGTTCATCCTTTAATGCAATGGAATGCATTATAATGCATTCCAATGCATATAATTAATTTAAAAAAATTAATTTAATTAAACAATAATAAATACAAATAAAATTAAATAAAAATATATTTATTTAATTTAATTGTAATATATTAAATATATTAAATTAGTTTATCCATTTTAATTTAAAACAAAATGGATTAAAAATATTGTATTCAATATATTAATATTATATAATCTTAATTAATGTACATTAATTCAAAATAAATAGAATAAAAATATATCTAATTAATTTAATTGTAATATATTAAATATATTAAATTAGTTTATCCATTTTAATTTAAAATAAAATGGATTAAAAATATTGTATTAAATATATTAATATAATCTTAATTAATGTATATTAATTAAAAAAAATGGAATAAAAATATATTTATTTAATTTAATTGTAATATATTTAAATAGTTTATCCATTTTAATATAAAATAAAATGGATTAAAAATATATAAAATAAAATAGATTAAAAATATATTAAATTAAAATCTCTACCTTTACTTTTTCCCCCTAATTTTATTAATGTAATTATAATTTATTTAATCTCTTTTAGTTTCTTTTAAATTCAATTCAAATGAAAGTAAAGGAAACTAAATAAAAGAAAATTAATTAAATTGGCCTGTAATATCAAATATAGATATTACAGGCCATGCAGAGACATAGACGGAGGCGTCCCACGGCCTCGGCTCGTAGAGATGGTCTCGCCACCACCAGGACTACGATGGGGAGGAGGTCCCAGGTAGCTGGGTTCGGCTGCCGACACACCACCACAGCAGCCACAGAGACCATGCATCTCAGATGCATCTCCGGCTCTCCCTCGGGAGGTTCTTCCACCACCGACATACGGATCTGACTCGGACCAGGATGTGGCCGATCCTTCTGTACAAGCAAGGGAGATAGATCCCACAGCTGGCGAGCGCGTTGATACTACTGTTGACGAGCAGGTTGAGCCACCTACTGATATTACTGCTGCTGAGCACATGGACACAGTTACAGATATTCCTGCTGAGAAGCAGGTAGAGCCACCGGTTGGCGATCATACCGAGCTGCGAGATTTTGACTTTGATGCTCCAGCTGCAGATCCTGTAGTGCCGCCGCAAGAGCCATTTGTACCGGCTGATCGAGGCCGTGTAGTTACTGATACAAGGGCACCATTGATCAACGATGTGCTCACTTGCTATGTCGGACACCGTGCTCGAGGTGTCTGGATGGGAGAGGTAGATAACTAATCACAATTACAACACATTATGTTACAAAAACTAAATTAATAAAACGTTTAATTGAATATTCGTTGTGTTATGAAGGAGGATTACAGGAGGCCGATGGCAGCTTTACAGCGGATAGAGCACATTCAGACGCTTAGTAGATGGATTTCCGACGCTGATAGAGCGGACCCCACTTCCTGGTTTGCTTTAGCATCTCAAAGTGGATTGATGGGTTTGCTAGACGTCTCGTTTGCTGGAGTTGACCACGCCCTCATACATGCATTCGTGGAGCGTTGGAATCCAAAGACTAACAGCTTCCATCTACCTTGGGGTGAGATGACCATCACCTTGCACGATGTAGCCGTCATCCTAGGCATTAGGATTGATGGAGAGGCCATGGTCCCATCTATGCTGGCACGAGAGAAGGTTAGGTGGCTGAGTGATACATTTCACATATCAGAGGTGGAGGCTAGGAGTCACCAGACAGCTCTACTAGTTGACTTGTTGAGGACTGCGTATGATGCCATACGGCGCGACCCAGCTACCCCAGCTGAGGAGGTGGCTTATGTATTTCTTCTTTTCTTTCTAGGCTCATCCTTGTTCGTCGATAAATCGACGAACAAGATTCGACCTTGGTTGATCGACTTGGTGCGAGACCATGGCCGGACTGGAGACTATGCTTGGGGCACTGGCGTGTTAGCATACTTGTACTCGTACGTATAACTATCACTCTACTTCAATACCTAATAAATTCTTATTGTTACTGTTATGATAAAATGACAAATCTGGACTTTACCTACAGTATGTTGGGCAATGCCTGACGACTGAAGGTGAAGACGATAGGAGGATGTACATCACTTCTACAAGTAAGAACAATCATTGTAATTAGTCACTTTAGATAAGAACTTTTATTTGTTATTCTTACTAATAATATCTTTCATTTACTTTAATATTTACAGCTCTGGATCTATGCCCACTTCCCGTCCTTGGGTTGTTCTGCGGCAGAGGTTCCAGGACGTCATGGATCGGCCATATGGGCTTCTAGACTGTCTGTCCCGAGGACACCAGCACCCACTCTTGAGAGGTTGAGATCCTTGCGCTGACAGTTAGATCAGATGAGAGCGGAGGACATCAAGTTCATGCCATATAGCGATAGAGTGTTAGATTTTGAGGGCGAGTTTGTTGTGTCGACGTACCGAGGGACGATCCAGATAGGAGATATCATCGAGGCATACATGCCGGATCGAGTCCTCCGACAGTTTGTGTACATTCAGATGATCCCACTTTAGAGGATTGTCCCTTATTTGGAGCAGCGCCCCGCTTCTGGCAGTAGAGGGTATATGGTGAGATTCCATGGCGCAAATGATCGTTGGGCTGCTAGACACGAGGAGGCGAGCAAATTTGTGCTTCAGGGTCAGACTAGGGCCCCTTTACCATGGACAGTATCTCAAGATTGCATGTCCTGGTTTAGCGAGCGGTGCCATCCATTTCTCCTTCCTGACTCAGATATGCAGTCTCCACCGGTAGATCGTCCTCCTCCGGTCCCTGTTTCAGATTCTCGGGTATGTGCTGATATATTTACCTTTAATCTTTTAAAGTTTTATGCTTTACCTTTAGCGCTGACAACTTTATTTTCCAATGCAGAGGCTACACATTATTCAGGCCCGCCTACGGGATATTATTAGTTGTGGCTCAGTGACTATGGAGGACATACATACGATGTACGACGAGTCCGTTGGCCAGGACGTTCATATAGCACCATCTCAAGTCAAGGCGACACAACCGAGACGAGATTGATGTACTTTATATTTTGTTGGCCCACGCTACCTTTTGTAGTATGGAGGACATACATGTCCTGTATTTTACCTTTTGGTGTATATATTACATTTTATATGTTGCAAGTTATGTGTTTTACCTTTTACATTGTTTTTAAGGTTAATCACTATCCATACATTATACCTCTTGATTGCTTCCAAGTGATGTTACTTTTGGATCTGAAGAATCCAAAGCGTGTTCACTCATCTTATTAGCTCTATAAAGATACTTCAAATGTGTATACTTGGGTTCCCTCGGTAAACCTTGCAAAGAAAAAGTTCATAGTTCAACACTAGAAGTTTTTGTGAGATGTTATGCATTATAGACCAAAACTCAAAGCTTAGACTTCCCATATTCATCAAGTGGAGCATTATAGTCATAGCTAGTAGTAAAGAATCATCCATTAGTATTTCCGAAGAAGAAGAGAAGAATGGTTAGGATCGACGAAGAAGAAAAGATTAAGAGATTGACTATCACTTCATAAGCTTCAATAAGCTAGCTTCAGCTGCTGCCAAACGGGGCCTTACAAGACAAACATCCATCAACCAAATGAAACCCTGAAACACATATAACCTATCACTCTGAATAAGATACGACATTGACTATCACTTCTCTAGGACACTCTTTGTGCCGGAGGTCATCGAACATCTTGAATCTATCACGGAAGTGTGCATCCCATCCATCAACGCTAGAATCATGTCCACGCCTCCATGGAAGGGTCAAAGGTAGTAATGGAGAGTCTGGTTTAAGCCAAACCTAACGAAAGATGATTGCCAAATGAAAAATTGATTACCTTTTTTTGTCATCCTTGAATAAAAGTAACGGAATATATGAGATATAAGAGGTGTAGAAAGAAAGAAAACTTACGGCTACAAAGTGATTGTCATTGACCCACGTTATTGCACGAATCTCTATTGGGGGTTCTTAGTTCTCAACCGTTGCAACAATTGGTAAACATGTCTCGGGGCTTGAGCCAAGTATAACAACTGCACACCGGTAATATGTCGCTGCTACTGTTGCAACAAGTGGACACTTCATCCAATTCTCCGGCCCACAAGGTATAGGATCAGTCTACCAAGTGGCCTCGATAACTTCATCAACCGTCCATTTTACCGCCGACTATTGACAAAAAAAACAATTATTAGTGAAATTTATCATTTTATCAACAAAATGATGTAAATCAAAGAAAATGATGAAGGGTTTATCAACAAAAAATACTCACACGTGCGTACAAGTCCTTTCTCATCAACAACTCCGTAGCCATTTCCCTTCTAACAATCAAGTAATCTTCTTCCGAGTATCCCGAAACCACGGCAAGAGATCTAAATCCACAATGCCCATCTCCTTTAACATCATAGGCTGAAAGGATGAAGGGTTTCATGAACTTCTACATCTGATCACCCTTGAACCGATAGTTCTTAGAACGTCTGGTGGTGCTTTTCTTACCACGTGGCTCAACCTCCTCAACTTTAACTTCAACTTTGGCCTCTTCAGGCTCGGGTTCCTCCACTTTAACTTCCACATGTTGTCTTGCTTTAGGTGGACGACCTCGAGGACGTGGACGTGCCGATCCAGAACCATGTTCAAACCGACTTGGTTCTCTCCTTGTTGAAAGAATGCCGTACTTTGGTGGTCTTCCTTTAGTTATGACTTTCTGCTCTGGTACTCTCAACTTTGAATTGCCCGGACTTGTAATATCTTCATATGATGAAGCCATCCGCTCAAGCACATCTCTCGGAAGCAAATTCTTGTCCAATCGCTCCCTAAAGTCATTGAGTGACTCCATGTATCGATCAATATGGACAACCTCATCTTAATGCGTAGGATTCAATTTTTCCCATCGTACTTGCTTCCAAAAAGGGTGAATCTGATCCAAACGTATTGGCTCCCGATGCCTAATAGCAATATAGAACTTGTGCGTACAAGGCAACCCATGAGCTTCCCTCCAATATGAATCCTTACATGTTGTCAAGCTCCTAATTTGCTTTGCCCTCTCGTAGATCTCCAACAACTCCAAAAAGCACTCGTTGCTTACTTTGTTTCGGAGAAAATCAAATATAGGCACACGCACAGCCAACAACATCCTCTCACGTGACATCTCTATTGACGCTTGAATCTTATCAATCTGATCATTTACCATGAAGTCAATGTTCTCCATCACCAACTGAAATCCTTGAACGGTAGAACGCAATGTACCCTTCAACAATGCAGAGTGCGGACTCACACCTAACAACCAATATCAATTCAATAAATTAATTTACAAGACAAACATTAGAAAACAATTACAAACAATATAAAAATAAGTTCTGATGCATTCGTTGTCCTCGTGCCAAAGTGTAGATGCAAGTCGCACCAATATCGAACAATTGCTTCCTTGTAGGGGATTAGCCATGTAGTTTCCAAATACTCCATCAACCTCGGATACGCTTGCCAATGCACTTTCATTTCACCCAAACGCCGCTCGTAACTCTCAGGAGATCTAGATTCAATAAGAGCATGGTAGTGTGATGCAAAAACAGGTTGTAATTTCTTTGACCGAGTCACCGCCCAAGATCTATGTTGGATGTTGCACTTTATATGAAAGGTGCAAATCATGTGCTTCACATCCGGAAAAATAACACCGAGGGCACTTATGAGTCCTAGCTCTCTGTCCGTCACAATCACCCCCGGTGTAACATTTCCGCACACATGTCGGAGTCTCCGTAATGCCCACTCGTAATGATTGGCGTTTTCCTTGGCCATAAAAACAAATGTTATTGTAAACGTCAACCTCGTGCTAGTGATACCGACAATCTCTAACAATGGCATCTTGTACCTATATAGGATATATTATGAGTTTACATTTATATTAAACTAAAAGTACATGAAAAATTAAAAAATCATAATAACATGTATATTAAAACTTACTCGTTCGTCTTGTACGTCGTGTCCATTATGATGACATAAGGAAATAGGTTGAGGAGATGTCTTGAATCCGGATGCATGATGAAAAAATCTGAAATTTCTTCCGATTTCGAGCATCTTCTCACATTTACGTAATAACGACGCTCCTCTAAAATATGTAGTGCTTGTTGGAGAGGACTCCGTCCTTCGGCTTGTAGCTTCCTAATCTTTATTCCAGCATTGTATATTTGTTTGATTGTGCTGACGTTGTATGGATCATCTAACTTTATTGACTTCAATATATTTCTCGGCTTGAAACCCGATCCAAGCTCACGTCCCACCTTCCGAAATTGTTTCTCCGTCAATCTCCCAGCATATGTGTGTCCCTTCAACTGCTTGGGAAGTGTATGATTGTGCACTCCATTTATAACATGCAACGTCCATTTCTCAGCCTCGCTTTGTACGCCCTCAAGCTCAAAACAACATCCGTCCTTCTTCGATTTCTGTGCTCGGCTAGAAGATGACTCGGTATCAGGATCCACATCTTTCTTCTTACGAGGGGCTCCAAAACGTTCACATGTCAAACGAAACGTAACGAACCCCCAAGAATTTCTCCACGACCTACTAGTAACCAACACCATGTTCATGGTTCCTCCCATGAATCGAGCCCAATCCACCATCGTCTCGCGATCATGGAAAAAACCGCGAATTTCAATCATTCGCGAATAAAAAAAACTAGTAGGTCGTGAGCTTGGATCGTCACGAGAATAATTCGGAAGATCCTAGTTCACATAGAAAAAAAAAACTATAAAATTTCTAGTTTTCGGTTTACTAATTTTCAAATAATAAAAACACGAATTATAATAAATGTTTCTAACATTAATTGCAACTATATCTAACTTAAAAATACATTATATACAACAATTCTAGTTTTTCTATATTTTCGGTTATAAAGTACTTACCTCGAAATGCCGAAGAAACTCGTCTGGATCACTAAATTTTGTATCGTCGAACGAAATCATCACTTCATCATCCTCGTGTGTTGACATTCTCGCAGCTGTTCTCCAGAAAATGTTGTGTTGTTTCTTCGAAGATGTTGTGAGCGTTTTTCACATCTTCTATTACTATCTTTATATAACCAAATGAAATCAATAACGTTTAAATTACAACGGTCACTTTTACAACGTTCGAATTACAACGTTCGGATTACAACGTTCGAATTACAACGTTCGGATTACAACGTTCGAATCTCAACGGTCATAAATCCACGTAGACGCGATGCGTGACCTTCACGGTCACGCATCGCGTCTACGTGGTGCGTATACGAAATCGAGCGTCGTGCCCTTAATATCAGATAAAGTTATAGTTTAAAAAAGTGTTTAAATTTAATGAAACAAACAAATTTTATAACCTTTATTTTCCCAAGCTATTTGAGATAATTAAGGTTTATCTCAAATTTGTTTTTACAAAAAACTGTTATTATAAAATAATCCCATTGCAAAAGCTCTAACTAAACCCATGATAGGAGATTATATCATGTAAAGAAAACAATCTTTCAAATAACCTCAATTTTAAACTATAAACCAAAATAATTTCTAACTGGTTTAGAGCCGTTTGGTTGTTGTAGACTAAAATGAGGATGTCTATTTGATTGTGGGAATTCTTGTGTGCTAACACTTTCTCTTAGTTTTCTGCATTGTTATGAGATATTAGGAAGCAAGGGTTGTTGAACCATGATAAAATAATTTCTGATCTGAAGGCAACGTAATCACCCTTTTAAATTTTTGGAAAATATCACCGGTAACTTATTTGCACTCTAGACTGTATATTTGTGCAATTTAAATAAATATGTTTTTTTAAACTTCAACCATGATAAGTGGATTAAAGTTATTTTACACTGGTTTGAAGATTATTTTGTATATAAGCACTCGTACTCTACTGCTATAGGATTCACTTGCTTGACGGTTGAGGATTTACAATGTGAATTATCATTTATTACAAAAGTATTTTGTTGTTATAATCACTCTTGTGGCTTTATTATGCTTGATATGATGTAACGATGGAAGTTCATTTCTATATGATTGTCCATACATAGATGACTTGAGTATATTGGCAGATCAGATTATGACGACGGTAACATGTATTTTGTGAAAATTGTCAGTGTAAATTATATTCAGATTAACCAAATATTCTTGATCACTTGATTGTGCTTTCTCTCTACATTTAGGGCTTTTTGTGGGAATTGTATAGATATTGGAATGCCAAAACCCTTCCATTTATATTGAAATCAAATTTGTTTATGAATCATCCCCGTATTTATTGGAATTGATCATTCCTCATTCCAAGTATTACCAATATTCAATCAATACCAAACAAGCCCTCAGGGGTGTTTGGTGGAAGTGTATCAGAGTATGAGTTTTGAACTCATCTATTTAACTCCAAGCTCATCAATACCAAACAAGCCCTCAGGGGTGTTTGGTGGAAGTGTATCAGAGTATGAGTTTTGAACTCATCTATTTAACTCCAAGCTCATATCCCAAGTTTATCCAGTCAGGACTTCTGAGCCAAATATATGTAACTCACCCTATCTCTCCAATAATATACTGCCGCGTGTATGCTATATATTTATCTTTAAATTATATAAAAATATATGTTGTTAAATTGAAATTGAAAACAAAATAACTTAACTTTCCTAACCTTACGCAAGGTCTGAAACTCCTCCCTCCATCTTTCTACCGTACAAGAAAGAGAAATTCAACTTCTCCTTCCACCGCCGGCGAGATGTACCGAGTAGTAACCTAAAGCCCTTACATAAAATCAGGCTCCTAATCCGGTCGCGCTTCCATCTCCTTCCTCCTTGCACACGAAGTTGACGACAACGAGAATTCTGCCTTTGAGAACGAAGCACCCGTACTCGGCGCGAAGAAGCTTGAATTTGACAGGTTACTCTTCTCATTCATAAAATATTTATGATATTGGATAAAACTAGGGTCCAATTAAGGGTTGATATCCTTGTTTAGATTTTGAATTGTAAACTAGGGTTTGAATTGGTATTGAATTAGGGATTGAATTTTTAATTGCTTCTGAACTCAAAATCACATTTAGGTATTGATCAAGTCAGGTCAGTTGGCGACAAGAGGTGGAATTGTGTGTAATTTTGGTCAGAATTTTGCTGATTTCGTATATGAAGTTGTTTTTGCTTTCTGTTTTCACTTTACATGAGAACAGGTCAGTTGTTCTTGCTACTTTCAAGTCAGTTGTTTGCTGCTTTCTGTTTTCATTTTACATTAGTTTGTTTCCTTGCCTTTTGTGGAATTGTGTGTAATTATGGTCAGAATTTTCCTGATTTCATATATCAACTTGTTCTTGCTGCTTTCTGTTTTCATTTTTCTTCCTCCTGGAATGGTGTGAAATTTGGTCAAATTTTTGCTGATTTCATTCTCTTCATTGTTGTATAATGGCTTATTGTCCTATGTCATTGAGTTGACAAAGACTTGTCATTTCTTCTTTTTTTGTTAGCCTTTCTAGCCTTTTAGCTCAATTGGTAGAGCAATGTGCTTATGCACAAAGATGTGGGTTCAAATCCCACATTGGCTATATAAATTTTGGTTTATTCTTACACCCATGTTTTGATGGTTATGACATTCCTTATGCACATGAAACAAATTGTTGTATCAAACCTTATGAGCTTATGATTCACATAAATCTGTAGAAAATGAATAGATCAATCTAGCAATTGCTTGCTAAGAATGTGGAAATTAAAGGCAACTCTTCAAATATATAACTAAGGTTGGCAGTAGAAGTGTGAACCCACCAAAAGGGTATAATTGTGTCAGCTGAATAGGAATCTCCAGAAAGTAAAGTAAAGGGGTTCAAGTGGTTGAAGATGCATGAAATTAGTGTCAGAAGAGATTGTTAACAAGAGAAACAAAGTATTTGCTAAATGAGCTTATTGTGCTATCTCTTCTTTTTGTCATAAATCTTCTCAGCTCAATGAGAAAAACACGTCTGTTGATTGTTGATATCATCATTGGGGATAAACCTACAATAAACATGAGTTCACAACACCCATTAGCTAGAGATCACAACACCCATTAGCTAGAGAACAACATGTCTGTTTGTTTAATGATCACTTGAGGAAATCCGATACTACTCAATAATGCCATATTACTAGGCTGAAAATGATGATTGGGTTGAACATGTACTGAATTAATATACATGTTACCCCGTTCATGTTCAGAAGGTGTAGAAAAATTGTATGCAGATGGATAAAATGGATTAATGATACCGGCTGGATGTTGTAAAGCAGATCCAACAAGTTGTTGTGAAGCATTTCCATCAAAAACTGTTTGATTCTCCTGCAATTAATAAGTTAATTATAACAGTATATATGTTTACTAGTTTGAGAATGTAAAATTATTATAGACTATCATAATACCTTTGCAATAGAAGAATCAAGTGTAGCGGTATGCTTAGACTTTCTGTTTTTGCTTTTATTTTTGTTTTTTTCAAGAGCACCTACCAATCTTTTGCTTGATCGACCTCTAGCCTTTGGCTTTAATTTATATTCTCCAGCTTTCTTCACGTTTTCATTCTTCTCTCCAAGCATGTCACCTCCTGCATCAGTTTCTGCAATCTTACAATTCTGCAAGCTAGATTGCACTAGCCTTTCATTTGAGCTTAAATCAAGTTCTTTTAGCGAGTTAAGAAGGATCTGTCTCACATTGGAGTATTCATCTTCATTCTCTGCAGCCCTTGTGAACAAACGAGTAGATATACGACATAGGTCTTTATAACGCATTCCTACTGCTGTTTTAGGATCAACATCAACTGTTACACCTTCATTGCTCTTCCTTTTAGCGCTTTTAGACCATCTCTTCAAAATATACTTGCTTGCAACTTCTATAACATCTCTAAAGGAGAAAACCTTGAGGATATGCCTACATAAAAGGCTAGCAAACTCAAACTTCCGACAATTACAAGTCACAAATTTTTGTGTGTCATCAAAAGAGACAATATAAGTGTGCTGCTTTCCATGAGGTGTGATCTCATATTTCATGAGTGCTTCCAACTCACCACAAAATTCAAGATGACAATCATAAGATTTACATAGTTCTTCCTGAAACAACAAGTAAACCTTAGGCGTATAGACACTTGCAGCATTTTTCAAAATTGCTACAGGAAAAGCCAACACTATTCTACTTTGGCTAGCCTTAAAATCTGCAACCATCTCATCATAACGACGATCATTAAGTAGCCGCTGGAAGTGTTCAAAAAATCTTATCAAATCATGTTTATAGCTCACATAGTGCTTGATGAGGTTGTTCATGCTTTCACTTCGTTGCGTAGTAGTCATATCTACACAAAACATATCTCTCCCATAAACTAATGCCCACTTCTCTCTGATATTGAACATCCTCTTTAACCAATCATTATCTTGCAATTCATATTTGTCAAGCATTTTGCTCTAAGCATCCAAAAATTCCTCCTCATCTTCGTAATCATAAATACAGTTACTGAAATCTCTTGAGAAATCTTTATACCTTTCAAAAACACTTTTCAAGTGCATTGCTGCATTTTGAAAAATGTGCCAAATACAAAGTCGGTGACGAGTCCTTGGCCATTGCAATGTAAGCGCTTTCAACATGGCAGCATCTTGATCAGTCAACTTTGTCTTAGGTGTTTTTCCATCCATTGCCCTTGAAAATGTGTCAAACAACCAAATGAATGACTCTGTTGTCTCATCATATAGTAATGCAACACCAAATATTGTAGTTTGCTTATGGTGATTTACTCCAACAAATAAAGCAATTGGTCGACCATCCTTATGCTTGCGGTATGTGGTATCAAAGCAAATCACATCACCAAAATCCTCATAGTCAGCTATCATGATTGCATCAGCCCAAAATATATTAGTTATCAAATCATCTTCATCCACTTGAATAGCATAAAAGAAATTAGGATCTTCTATTTTCTTATTTTGTAAGTATTCAAGAATACCACCAGTATCACCAGACTTCATTTCAAAACTACGCTTAGTGCGTAAATAATTCTTGTAATCAACACGAGAAAATCCAAGATTTTCACGACCTCCTGCTTCTTTAGCCATTAATTCGAAAGCATTTTTGGGAGCAATACCTGAACTATCAGCCATGTCAACTTGGAATGCTTGAGATGCTGATATTTTCCGATGTGATCTAAATAAATGAGTCTTTCTTGGACTTGCCAAATAGTGGTTATGCTCGGGGAAGAACTTGACAACTTGTATTTTTTTGTATAGCGACAACTGATTTTCATCCTAGCCAAACAACCGAATCGTGTCTCTGGTCGGTGGGATTTATAAACATCATCCCTTTTATCTTGTCCTCTTTTACCTTCGAAAGAACACCCAAATAGTCCATCTATAAAGATCCCATTTGGTGCGTGCGCTGTGCTTCTTCTGACAGAGAAGCCAATCATCAAAGCATAAGCATTGTAGAACTCATAAGCCTCATTTTCGGTTTCAAATTCCATACCAATTTTTGGAATAACCTCCTTAGGTATCTTTGAATGAAGCGGTTCCGTCCTTTCATCGTCTATGCTAGAATCTTCTTCATCTTGCTCAAATTCCAAACAGCGATACGCTTGCGTTTCCGGTAGAGTAGTGTCCATGGTGTACCTTCAAAAAAATAATGTTAAATCATACAACTACATCGAGATCATTCTAAAAAAATACTAAATGCAGAAGAAGTCTAGTACAGAAGAGAGATGCAGAAAGATAAAACCCACTAATTTGAGAAAGTCAATTACAGAAGCGCCGTCAATGGAGTTGAGATATGTAGTAGAGAAGAGATATGTAGAAAGATAAAAGAAGAAATATGCAGAAAGACACAAAGCGAGAGTTTTCCGTCAATGGAGTTGCAAAACCTCTGATGAAGAACAAAAGCGTCGTTTTATCTTCCAGAGAAAGAAAATTAGTTATTATTTTTATATTGTAATAAATAGATAAAGTAATTTCTGTTTCATTTGAAACTGCCTATGAGATGTTCTACTTTTGCTTAAATTTTTTATTTATATATTAAATTTATAATATATTGGTAGCAAGAATGAGTGCATGTATCATTAAAATGATAAAATGTGTTGGGCGTAGGAGTAGAACAAGAGACCTAAGGTTTTAAAAGGACAACTTATACCTTGAAACCACTAAGACAAGGGAGTTTTGTGTGATATATGATTGAAACAAAAATATATATGAACTGTTAAGAAAAAAAATTATGAGGCCCCTTTCCGACTTGGAGGCCCTGAGCAGTGACTCACCTTGCACACCCTCAGGGCCGGCCCTGCACACACGCACACAGTGCAAATAATGTATCTCAGTGTTGCTTCATATGAATTAGAGTTCAATAGCCTAGTCTATTTAGTCCCAAAAAGTTCTCCTTCAGTTTTGTTTGGTGAAACAACAGTTCAGGGGTTCTAAGTTTTTTAAACATTTAGCAGTTTTAGTTACATAGATGGTGGGAATAAGGAACAACTTGATTTGGATCTATTCTAAATTGCTTGTTTTGAGTTTATGCCTTTTGATTTTCTTCCAACTAATATTGGATTCTCTACAAACTTCTACTTTGTGGAATTACAGTTTACTTAAATGATATTAATCCTTAGAAAGAAAATTGGAAAATAACAGTGAGAAGCTTTTGTTGTTCAAGTCTAATAGTTGTGCATTTGATGGTTAGGGTGATAAAATCAAGAAGCGAGATGAATGGATGACATATATATTGCCCCCTTCGTTGGATTTGCCGAGACAGTCTACGCTTGTTGCTTGTGTGGGCAGTACTGATCAAAGCAGTTCAATAGATCAGGTTGATATTCACTGTGGGATCATTCATGAGGTCATATTCGACATCCAAGGATGAAAGTAGCTCAAGTGGGTATTGATCAAGATTCAAGATGTGGCAAGAAAAATTGGAGAAGGGGATGATGGGTAAGCTTATTGAATGGCAGTCTCATAGTTTTGATGATGATACATTCTGTAGGGGAAAATAACAATGATAAGCTTTTGTTGTTCAAGTCTAATAGTTGTGCACTTGATGGTTAGATGATAAAATCAGGAAGCGAGATGAATGCATGACATATATATTGCCCCCTTGTTTGGATTTACCGAGACAGTCTACGCTTGTTGCTTGCGTGGACGATATTGATCAAAGCAATTCAATAGCTGAGGTTGATATTCACTTTGGATCATTCATGAGGTCATATTCGACATCCAAGGACAAAAGTAGCTAAAGTGGGTGTTAATCAAGATTCAAGATGTGGGAAGAAAAATTGGAGAAGGGGGTGATGGGTAAGTTTATTGAATAGCAGTCTCATAGTTTTGATGATGGTACACTCTCTAGGGGAATTTTGTTTGATAATCCCCATTTTCGCGCCTCCACGTTGGAGGAGAATTGAAGAGATGAGTGATGTTGGTTTCCGCCCTACTACTGCTTCTTCTTTGCGAATCCTGTTATAGTCTCTTTTTCCACTCTTACCGTTCTAGATATCATATATACAGCCTACCCGTTGGCCGAAACGAAGAGGTGAAGGAGAAGGGTAACGTGGCTTGTTTGGTGACTGTTTTTTTTTTTTAAATCCTTTCAAGAAACTGACTACTTATTTGACTATTCTTAATAAGCCTCCCACTTTTATATATACTAGGCGTGCC
This sequence comes from Fagopyrum esculentum, assembly GCA_033239045.1. Lineage (NCBI taxonomy): Eukaryota > Viridiplantae > Streptophyta > Magnoliopsida > Caryophyllales > Polygonaceae > Fagopyrum > Fagopyrum esculentum. Next base: position 108,185,823 of record BSUD01000003.1, read on the forward strand.
GACGCGCGCTACGCGCGCGTGTGCCATAATTTTTTCCCGTTAGACGATGATTTGTACGATAATACGTTAATAATTACAAACGGTGATACTAATTGAAAAAAACAGCGCATCGTCTAATTATGATTTGTTATTTAACATTGACAAAGTTCTCCGATTATATGGTTGTATATGGTTTTCGAGCGAGGCCTACCGTGACTTGATCCCGATATGGTTTTATATGGTTTCGAGTGAGGCCTACCGTAACTTGATCCCGAGAACATTGCAGATTATATGATTTGTTATTTAAAATTGGAAAAATTGGCATTGTAGGCCTTTTACACCATGAAGTTGGAAATTAGGGCCTCCCAATTTGTAATTTATATAATGGGCTCCTATATAGTAGATAAAATCAGAAAAAGTACAAAAAAGTGACAACCATTTATTTGATTGGTGACAATGTTGATGGACATTTTATATGGAATTTGTGCCCAATAAATATGCAGCCCCTTTTTCTTCACTATTTATAAACCCATGTCCCTTCTTCTTCCCTTCAAACGCATGTCCGTTCTTCTTCAATAGCTCAAATTCTTCCAAACGCAGGTCCTTTCTTCTTCCCTTCACCAAAATCTGGAAGCAGTCCCCTGTTCTATTTCTGGGTAAGCAGCAACATTTATTTTTGGGTAAGCAATACCCAAAACTGCATACTCAAACTGCACACGCATATACTCAATAAGCAATACAAAAAATGCATATCAATAACTCAATAAGCAATACCAAAAAATGCATACTCAAAAAATGCATACCCAAAAATATGCATATCAATCACTCATCAAGCAATATTCAAAATTGCACACACATATACTCAAAAATGCATACCCAAACTGCACACACATATACTTAATAAGCAATACCCAAAAAATACATATCAATCACTCAATAAGCAATACCAAAAAATGCATACCCCAAAAAATACATATTAATCACTCAATAAGCAAATATGCACACACATGTACTAAAAAATGCATACCCAAACTGCACACACATACCCCAAACAACAAAAGCATATCTTCAATAATGCATACCCAAAATGCACACACATATACTCAATTTAAAACAATACCCAAAAAATTCAAACGTTAAGTAAACAATCTCTTTCATAATACATACTCAAACTGCACACACAAAATCAAACACATACCCACTACTACTTACTGAAACGAATCAAATGCATACCAAAAATCTAGTAGAAATAGCTTACCCAAAAAATACAGATCTGATTCCGACAATGACGGAGCATACAACGGTGAGAGAGAGGAGAGTTTGTGACGGAACGACGATCAGACAGCGGCGCCGGCGCCGGAAACCAGTGGCGTAGCCCCTCCTCGTGTCAACCTTGACGGCGAAACCCTAGATCTCTCGCTCGCCCTTCGATAGAAACCCTAGATCTCTCCTGCTCGAAGGAAATCCTAGATCTCTCGCTCACCCTTCGGTGTCGGCTTGGTGGCCAAATTTCCTGGCGGCGAAACAGTGCTCTATGTTGTTGAAACTCCGACGGATCTCCGTTTCATCCTCTATTTCTCCTTCCTCTCTTTCGTTCTTTTCTACATATGTTTTCTCTCTTTAGAAAACAAATGAATGTTTTCTCTTTCTCCTCTACAAATAATATCCAACAGTCATTCAAAATTCAATTTTTTTGGCAGCCCATCCATCCATCTTTTCTTTACAGCCCACAAATACACCTATTAACTTTTTGCAGGCCTATTAAATTTTTTGCAAGAGCCCACTTTGCAAAAGTAAAATTTTAGGAGCCCTATTTCCCTCATTTAGTCTTTAAAATTGTACAAAGTTCTCCGATTATATGATTTTCGAGCGAGGCCTACTGTGATTTGATCCCAAGAACCTTGCAGATTATCTTTTGGGAGAATGACAATGGTTCATTATGTACTAAAAACATGGCCATTTCTGAAGTAGAAAAATCCTCTAAATCTTGTTGTTCTAAATGTAAAACATTTTAGGAAGGGAAAGTAAAAATTTATTAGCAATAACAAACTTTGACATTAGCAACAACATTTGTTCACAATATTACAAGAATTGAAGTGAGATAATAACTTTGATAAATGCATAAAAATGCAACCTACAACTCACTCAAATCGGAATAATAACTTTGATAAATGCATAAAAATGCAACCTACAACTCACTCAAATCGGAATAATAACTTTGATAAATGCAAGAATCATTATGCAAGAATCATTTCTGAAGCGATCATTATGTACTTATTCTTGCCTTGATGGATTTCCAAAGCAATCAACTTTTTCTAACACTTGGGCATGCCTATGGGGGCGGAGGAAGCGTAGTTGCCGGAGTTTCACCGTCCTCGCCGAGAGACGGCGTAGGTAGACCCCATTCTCCGACATGAAGTTGATGGTATTCCGTATTTGCGGATTGACGAGATTGAACCTCTTATGATTTAAATGCTGCTTGGAAACTTCTCATCGTTTAGTACCTAAAAAGATGAAAGAACTTATTTTTGGTAACAAGGTTACAATACCTCAATAGTTAATTAGTATTCCAAATAATTACAAAAAGGGATACAAAGTTGGTCTGAGCAATAAGAACAACTTCAACTCTGAACCCAGCTTTGCCCCCTCCAGGCTATTGACTCGACTCTTTTATTTGATGGATCTGTAACTTGATATGAAAACCAAAACCAAACATTCAAATAAAACTGAAAGAAATCATGCTTCTGGTAATCATACCTTGCTTTGTTGAATTTTGTAATTACAACGGGACTATAATTACATCCCAATTTTACCCTTTTTATTTATTCGGAAGTCTGTCTTAACCATAAGCAATTCAAACTCATGCATGTATAATGAAATTTTATACAAATTTATTCAACATAGGCAAACTAATTAATACTATATTTTGTAGGTCATATCCCTACTTGTTATATACCTAAAAGACGCACCATCAAACTCTTCTCTTGCTATATATCTATTGTGGGTTTTGATCTTCTTCATATTGTATAATACCATAAAATATCATGGCCATGTAATAATCCCTTTTTCGAGAGAGATAACAAATAGGAAGAAAATGATGATAAATCATGATAAATGCAAATGGTGTGTACTAAACGTAATTAACGCATCAACAAGTTCAATAACCCGGTGGTTGTAAAAGAGAGAGAATTACCAGACAATTTTTTGTGGGATAAAATTTGATTCCAACATATGATTGATAATGGTCAAGGTATCCATGACGTGCAAGAGAACGAAAAAATGGTCAACCTAGACCTGCTAACTCCTGCAAGTGACTATCAAAGGAAGAAGATGTCTACATTTATTTATAATCACTGCTCAAACTCCTGGTATTTTGAGCATTTTCCTTTATTTTACTGTACAAATTGATTGTTTTTATAAAAAAGTACATAATAGTCTCGCTGATTTTTACCTGATGTTGATTGAGATGTGAGATCTGTATCTAGCATACGGTAACCTGATTTAGCGTCATTCAATACATTACAATTCAGTTTGAACTGCTGAACAAACCACTGATGCATATATGATGATACTACAAATTGACAAATCTTATCAAGCGTAGAAAAGTGGCTTGGAATCAGACCAAGGAAAGTGTTCACAGTCAAATTCTGCCCCTTTCAATTAGGGAATCCTAATATTGAAAGAATACGACTAAAAGCTAATCAAAACTAAAATGTATTATTGTAACAAAATCGGAAACAACGGAAAACTAAAAACCTGCAGGCGCTGAAATTAACAACAAAGTGAAAGGATAAGAGGGGTTACCATTCGGCTGAAGTAGACAACCGGATTGAAAGATATCACCATGGGATTTTGAAAAGAGATGCGAAACCATGTGAAGAAGAGGATGAAAATTAGACAATCAACAAAATTCAAACCAATTTTGAGGGTTACGAAAATGATATGAATCAGAGATGGAGAGAACAATTAACAAACTCGAAACTGAGAAAAATCATGAATAGAGAAATTGTGAAATGTACCTCGCCATCGGTGACCTAGTCAGAACCAATCTCCCCGCCGCCTTGCAGTTTTCGGACTCATCAGAAGAACGAACGAAACCGGCATCTCTTTCATTGTGAATTACTTAGAAACTAAATCTCATTATCAGAACCAAAAGAACAGAGGAAAAGAGACTCGACTAAATAGAAAAACCAAAGTAAAATATGCGGTTAGGGATCTGATGATTACTGATGAGATTCAGGAGACGACAGGCTTCATCGGCAGGCTTCTGGATAGACAACATTGGCGGATCCCTTAATATATATCGACGAGTCGGTTTTTCAGATCTGCTGGCAGGAGAAAATAACATAGGTGGAAACACGCGGCTGACTGTAAGGAGAGAAGAAGACACCGAATACGAATGGAAGAAAGGGAATAAGACACCGATAAAGACACTTGGAAGTAGAAGAGATGTGGAAGTTGAGAAAAGAGATAAACAACGAAGCGGTAAAGTTTGTCGTTCGTTCCTATTCCACACGTCAATGCCTTCCATTTTTGGGCTTTATTCCAAGCGTTAGTGTCTTTCATTATTGGGCTTTGATAAGCAGCCACAACAGCAAAATTTAAGTAGGTCATTAGTCCACTGGGCCGGCGATGGAAAAAAAGTCCGGTACTGTAGCTTTTTCCAACTCAAACTTATATTGTATATAGGATGAAGTGGTGTTGAGAAAAAGGGTAGGATTGGAATGGTAATTAACGAAATAACATTAATTTCTATTAACTATGTATTTTTGGCCATTTTTAATCCCAATTAATTTCTTAAATAATCTTCTCAATAATCTCCATCTTTGTCCAAACACATACACAAATTTAATCTCATGAATTTTAATCTAAATTATCCTCCGTTAATCTCCAAGTAAACATACCTGAAAACTCCACCTTGAGTATATATTTGAAAATGTGATGATGAAAGACTTAAGACAAATAAAAGCAGTTTTTATACTAACATAATATCGATTGTATTTCTAGTTGCTTGGTTTGTTTGTTGTTTTTCTAAAATGTATGCAGGCCTTGGAAAGCATTTCAAGGGATCGACATAGGCCTTGAAATCAGATTCAAGGGACAAGCGCAGAGTTTGAAGAAGGTTAACACTGAGGCCTTGAAAGCCATTTCAAGGGATCAAGAGCCAAAACCTTGAAACAAGTTTCAAAGGACAGAACAACTTGAAGGAATTCAAATCTCTACCAACCAAATCAACCAAGGATCCAAAAAAGATCTTCCATGAAGAGTTGGCTAACAAGATTCAGCCAACAAGAAGAACTAGACCGAGGAGATACGGTCCAACAAAAAGGATCTCGCAAAGATCCTCAACAAAAGCGCGAGATCTCTTCTCAACAAATATTGAAGATCTTCATTCAGCAAATTAGAAGATCTCGATGATAAAAAGACAATCTTCACCAGGGAGATAAGATTACGGAGAAGAAAAATCAGTGTGCTTTAAGGAGATGAAGAAGATAAAGAAGATCTACAACGTCTACTTCATCTCAACCAAAATGTTGCTTTCATGGAGAAGAAGAACCATCTTCAAAGGTCATCTTCCCAATGGCTAGAAGACCTCTCCATCGAAGACTATAAATGAAGATGTCGACAGAAGAAGAAAATATACAAGCTTACACTGAAACATTTAAAGTCTTCAAGCGATCCAAAATATCTTCATTCGATCAAACAAGTTTTTCTTACTCTCTTTTACAAAAAGCTTTATCCCCTAGAGAGAGATAAAGCTCGAGAACTTCATTGGAATATCTAATGAGTGTTATACTAGAGTGTGTGTTACTCTGCGAAGTAACTAGGCTATTATAGCAAGGTGAAGAGTTGGAGCTAGATTGTAGCGTTGGCTACAGTGAGAGAAGAAGAGAATTTCTTCTAGTTTGTATCTAGGACTCTTTGAAGGTGATAATAGATAGTGAGATCCTACGGCTATACCCTAGGACGGAGAGTAGGCTATTTAAAGCCGAACTTCGTAAACATATCCTCATGTCGATCTTTTCAATTCTATACCATATCCTGCTTTATTGTGACTAACTTTGTTTTGCAGGTCCACAAAGTCAAGGCCCTTGAAATCACTTTCAAAGCCCTTGAAATCAAATTCTGTCACAAAGAGCTCAAATCAACATCATGGCCTTTGAAATCAGTTTCAAAGCTTTGAGATAGGTTTTTGCGAAAAGTTTCCATACTCTATTCAATCCCCCTTCTAGAGTATTTATATCATTTATATTTACCTAACGGTTCTTCAATTGGTATCAGAGGTAAACTCACGTATATTGATTTAACCATCAGTGAGACTAAGATCATGAACTCTGTAGGTGATGGAGGATTTGCTCAAGGAAGATCCTCAACTCAACCACCACTCTTCTGTGGCAACAACTTTGTCCATTGGAGATCACTAATGCGTATGTTCATTATTGATCAGGACATGGAACTATGGAGCATTATTCAAAATGGCCCTAAAATCCCAACAACCACAATTGAAGGTGTCCAAGTCGCAAAGAAGGAAGCTGACTTCACACAAGCCAACTTGGATAGTGTTTCAAAGAACTACAAGGCCATAAACCTACTCTACCGTGGATTAGTTGCAAATGAGTTCAACCGCATCTCATCATGCAAAAGTTCAAAAGAAATATAGGACAAACTCGTTTTCACATACGAAAGAACAAGTCAAGTCAAGGAAACAAAGATCATCATCTTCCTCAGACAATATGAGCTATTCAAGATGAGCCCAAATGAACCAACCAAAGAAATGTTCACAAGATTTAATGAAATCGTGAACAATCTGGACTCACTAGGCAAGGTCTTCACAAACGAAAAGAAAGTAAGAAATGTTCTAAGGAGCTTACCTAAAGCTAAGTGGGGACCAAAAATGAGTGCAATCACTGAAGCTCAAAATCTCAAAACACTTCCTCTTGACGACCTAATTTAAAAACTCATCACACACGAGATGGTTCTTGGTGAAGAAGATGGAGAGCTCCCATCTGATAGCATGTATTATAATCTATATTTTGGGACTTGTTTAGACGTTTTATCTTCAATAATCTGCATGTTTGAATGTATATTATGTGATTATATTGTCGTTTCATCTACCTTTACGGGGATCGATGTCTACACCAAGTTTCGTTGTAATCGTAGGTAAAATGGCACGTTTTGGATCGAAATGGAGCTAAGGAGCAAAGGAGTCATAAGAGCTACATTCAGGAGCTTAAAAGAGAAATCAAGAAGCAAAGGAATTAACAAAGAAGATTTACTTTGGACCAGATTTGAGAGATTTCACCTTCAGCTGAGATTCACCTCGGTTAGCTACAGTGTCACCTCGACCGAGGTGATCTAGAGGAGCGCCCCGACTGAGGCGAATACCCTGACGCGGCGAGATATATTTTATTTGGCTGAGATCTTTTATTTTTGGAAGGAGAGACCTTATATTTTTGGGCTGGATTTCTGGAAGGAAGATCATATATTTAGGAGATCTATTTTGGAGATAAGATATATTTTATTAGAAAATTATCTTTTTAAAGATATTATTATCTTTGGAAGATAATTCTCCTATATAAAGGGTTGGATTTTCCACAAATTGGAGGATCCGATATACCATTCGATCTTTGAAGAAGCTGCAGTTATGAAGGATTTTTGGAAGTTTGAAGGAAGATTGAAGGAAGGAAGTTCATAGCTTGTGATAGCTTGTAAGGGGATTTGTAAGACTTTCTTATATTCCGTTTTGTTTGTTGTCTTTTGTTGGATTTGTGATCCAAAGAACGCTGATTTGTTTGATATTTGATTTAGTTATTGAAGCCTTGTTCTTAAGGTTTTTGTGTTCAAATATTCATTCCCTTCTCAATTATTTGATTATTACTTTCATGATGATGAGTGGCTAATTTTCTTGTGCGATTGTAGGGTGATTGGCTGAAAGTTGTGGGAAAGACAATGACAGAATAATCTTAATCCCAATAGGACCCTGAAAGCTCGAGTCTTTAACCTTAACCCTAGAATACCTCGTTCAGTCAATTAACATCTCGGCCGGGGTAAAACTTGATTGACCGAGGTGACTTTTTCTGATCCATAACTGAGAGTTAAGTGTTAGAGTTTGCCAAATCCTATTCTTATTACACCTTTCCTGGTTCAATGCAAGTCTAGGATGAGACTTACCCGGTGATTCTCATGATCATAAGTGTAGGTAATAAAGATTTATCCTTTATTAGGGCTTGAGTGTGCCTTCATTCCATCTTTCTGAGTTAGCCTGAGACTTACCCAGTAAAGGTTGATTCTATTCCCTTAGTTGGTGTGTTGGTTTGAGATTATAATTCCTTTCCTTAGTACCTTAAGACTTATCCGGTTATAGGAACTTTAGGTTTGGAGTTAGTGAGTAGTGAGACTTACCCGGTGATCTATTCCACTTGAGAAACACTTTCCCTTTGCAAAATCTCAGTTTTGTCTGCTTATCTTGAGATCTTGAGTTGGAACCACAACTAGATGCTTTAATTCCTAGAATTTGCATATTTTTTTAATTGATCTTATTATCATCTCTTTGATTGCTTTAATCGCTTTTGTGGTTATTAGTTGCATTGACAACCTATACTTGCTTTGTTTCACCTAAGTCCCTGAGATCGATACCCCGGAATTCTTGCTTTTACTATAATTGATCCGTACACTGTGGGTTCGCAGCCTTGTTTTAAGCATATTTTTTGGGATATAAATTTAAAGCTTGCACACATCGTTCGGAGTGAACAAGTTTTTGGCGCCGTTGCCGGGGACTTGGTCTAGACCGAGCCGGTTGCGGTTGTCTGGGCAATTGCCCCTGCTGTTACTAACCACTCTACTTGAGTGACTTTCGCAGGTTCTTCTTTTTAGGTTTATGCGAAGAACCCGTGCTGGGAAGAAAATCGTTCCTTACGATCCCGAACTAGAAAAGACATACAAAAGACGCTTGAAGAAAGCGAAAATGGCCAACCAAGACAATCGCGATCTTGAGGCCGAATTGAAGGAGGTGATGGAACAGCTGCGCCTCAATAGGGAAGAACTGTAGGGCGAGAGGGAGCAAACTCGTACCACAGCTGCAGAGATTGAAGCAGATATGGATGAGCTGCGAGCCCAGATTCTGCATCGACCAGACCCTCGACCGAGGCAGGACCCCGCTCTAGTTGCCGCGGCCGAGATACTCCACCTTGGATGCCTGTCCGAGATGTTCTTTTTGCAGGTATTCCACAGACCCTAGGACAGTGGATGGACCCAAACCAGCAAGTGAGGCGTCCAAGAGTCAACCTAGGTGATCCAGCGGAGCATGATTATGAACTTTGACCACAAGTTCTATCCATGATCCGCCAATGCCAGTTTGGAGGTCTAGAGAGGGAGTCTCCGCATCAACATTTACAAAACTATGAGATTTTGATGGACACCTTGAGACCTTCAAGGCTGGAAAATAATAATTAAAAGCTAAGGCCTTTTTACTTTTCTTTGAAGGACAAGGCGCTTACTTGGTATCAGTCTCTTCCTCCCGGAAAGATCAACACTTGGGAGGAGATGACGACGGAGTTCTTAACAAAATTATTTCCCCCCTCCAAAACCGCTGAAATGAGAGGGAAAATCAATGCATTTATCATGCAGGACAAGGAGAGTTTGTCCAAGTCATGGGAGAGGTTTAAAGATGTTCTTTTGGATTGCCCACATCATGGGATTGCAAAGATAGAGTTGTTGGAGATATACTTCAAGGGATTGGATGGAGCTACCAAATTCAACCTTCAACTACTATCCGCCGGCACATTCATGGACATGCCGATTGATGAAGCTTGGGAGTTCATTGAGAAACAAGCTTTGCACATGGAGAAATACTCCCACCAAGGAGCTGAAAATGGAGTTAAGAGAGTTAACTTTCAGGAAGCTCCATCAAATGATAATCAACTCATCTCCCTCAAAAATGATGTGAAGAAATTGAAGGACCTTTTGGTTGCTCACACCAAAAAGGAGGAGGGAGGATATCAAGGGTTAAGGAACAACAATCATGGTTCCCGGAACAACAACTACAACAACAATAGAGGCTCCAACAGCAATAATTGGAGATCAAACAATCAAAATCCGGGTAACCATTATTCTAATTCCAATTCTAATAATTCTTTTAATCCCTCTTCTTCTTCTTCTTCTACTCCATTGAAGAGCCAAGAGCCTGGATCAAGTTCGTCCCATCCAGAAAAGAAAGATGCAGTGTTGGAGGCCATCTTGATCAAGCTCAACGCTATGGAGACATCCATGACTTCATTTTTGAAGGCACAAAAAGCCTTAGAGCAACAATTTTTTAATAAGGCGAATGAAGCGCCAAGAGATCCAGGGAAGCTCCTATCAAGGACAAAGAGCAACCTAAATGGATAGATCATGGAAATAACGATGAGAAGTGGATTGAAAACTGCAGATCCAGTGCCTCGGTCGATGCCAGTGCAGACGAAGAACACCTCGGTCCAGGTACAGACGAGGAACACTTCAGTCGAGATACCATCCGAGGTGGAGTCTTAGAAAGCGTCGGACAAAATTGAAGTTTATGTCCCACCTCCTGCATATAAACAACCACTTCCATTCCCCCAGTCAAGGGCTAAAGCACATCTAGACAAGCACGTTGGTAAGTTCCTTGACTTGATGAATAAATTCCATATTAACATCCCTTTCCTTGATGCTATTTTAGGGATGCCTGCCTATGGGAAGTTCTTAATAAATATTCTCTCAAGGAAGAGGAAGCTAGAAGATTTTGGTGAAGTAAGGATGACATCTAAATCCTCAAAGCTCATTCAAATCATGAAGGAGAAGATGCCGCCTAAGTTGAGAGATCCCGACTCATTTTGCATCCCCATTCAAGTTGGTGATGTGACTTGTGAAGCATTGTGTGATCTAGGAGCCAGCGTGAGCATCATCCCGCTGGAGCTACGTTTGAAGATCGGACTTGGAGAGCCCAAGCCGGCGAAGATAAGGCTATACATGGCGGACCGCTCCATTACCCATCCCGTGGGCATTTTGGAAGATGTTCCGGTTAAGTTAGGCAACTTCTATTTACCTATGGACTTTGTTGTGCTTGATGTTCTCGCAGATTATCCCGTTCCTATCATTCTCGGGAGGCCATTTCTAGCAACTTTGGGTTGCAATGTGGATTGTAAGAACGCCAAGTTGAAATTCAACATTGGCGGTGATCAAGTGGAGTTTGCATTGCTTGTTGCAATGAAAGGAGAGCCGTTGGAAGATGATATCTTCAATATCTATGATGAAGAAGAATCAAGAGAATTGGTGAGTTCTATCCTTATTAATGACCCTCTTGAAAGAGTTATTAGTTTTAGCTTAATGGAGGAAGGTATAGATGCTTCTTGTAATGCAGATATACAGAGCTTAAAGGCACTGGAAGAAGATCCAAGAACTAAGATTGAAAGACTAATCTAGGAGAAGAGAATCTCCAATTTTGGTCCCAGTTGCAGTACCTCGACCGACGCACTTTTTGGACCAAGCGAGGTGTTTTTATCTGAAGAACATCTCGGTCACCCACTCTGGACCTCGACCGAGGTCGATAGCGAGATGATGTCAACTGAGAATAACAAATTTCTTACTCCCTTTTCTGAAACTCATTCACAGTTGGTGGAGCACTTTCTCCACCAAGCTTCTGATAACAAAGAGCCTTGGTATGATGACATTGTTAATTATCTTGTTTGCCAAGAAATACCACCCGGATTGACGTACGCTCAAAGGAAGAAATTCTTTAAGGATATACGCCACTACTACTGGGATGAAACTCTTTTTTTTAAGAGAGGTCCAGATGGGATGCTTCGAAGATGTATTCTGGAAGATGAGGTTACTAGTGTCATACGACATTGCCATTCACTTCCTTGTGGAGGACATGTTAGCGCTCACAAAACATGCGCTAAGGTATTACGTTCCGGTTTCTTTTGGCCTACATTGTTTAAGGATGTGCAAACGTTTGTTGTTTCTTGTGATGCATGCCAAAGAACAGGGAACCTATCTAGGAGGAACGAGATACCACTCAACAACATCCAAGAAGTTGAGATTTTTGATGTATGGGGAGTTGATTTCATGGGACCTTTCCCATCATCCGGAGGAAACCTCTACATTCTCCTAGTTGTCGATTACGTCTCTAGATGGGTGGAAGCCATTGCCTCCCCCACTAATGACGCTATGGTGGTTGTGAAGTTCTTCAATTGGACTATCTTCCCCCATTTTGGAACACCACGTATCATTATCAACGACGGAGGGACACGTTTCATCAACCGGAAGTTTAAAGCACTTCTATCGAAGTATGGGGTAACCCACAAGGTAGCAACCCCTTATCACCCTCAAACTAGTGGACAGGTCGAGATCTCGAATAGAGAAATCAAAGCAATCTTGGAGAAGACCGTCTCTAGGACGAGGAAGGATTGGTCCACGAAGTTGGACGATGCTCTTTCGGCTTACAGGACCGCATTTAAGACTCCCATTGGTACCATCCCTTATAATTTGGTATATGGGAAGTCTTTCCATTTGCCCGTTGAGCTAGAACACAAGGCGTATTGGGCAATCAAATGGTTGAATTTTGACATCAAAGAAGCCGGTGAGAAGCGGCTATTGGACATCAATGAGCTGGAAGAGTTGCGTTTGAACGCTTATGAGAATGCGAAGATCTACAAGGAAAGGACAAAGAAATGGCATGACAAGCGTATCATTCCTAAGGAGTTCAAAGAAGGAGATTTAGTTCTACTCTTCAACTCCCGCCTTCGCCTCTTTCCAGGTAAGTTGAAATCTAGATGGACAGGACCTTACGTTGTGAAACATGTTTTCCCTTATGGTGCAGTTGAGATCTGGGGAGAAACAAGTGGAAATTTCAAGGTCAATGGTCATAGACTTAAGAAATACCAACCGGAAGTCCAGGTTGAGGAGATTGCACCACTATATCTTGTTTAGGGATGCCGTACGGTCCAGCTAGTGACCTTAAATCAAGCGCTTCTTGGGAGGCAATCCAAAGTATTGCTTTCTTTTCCCTTTTTCTAGTGTAGCTTTAGATAGTTTGCTTTTGCTTTGCTTTGCTTTGCTTTTGGCGTCCTCGACAGAAACCAGGTACTTTCTAAAGAAGGATTACAACCCAGGAGCAACACTGGAAGGACAGAAGTTCGAGAAATTGAGAAGACGAAGTTTGACTGAGACACATCTCGATTGCTGTCACAACACCTCGACCGAGATGATTCTTGAGCAACCGAGGCGACTAGGGCTGACAACAATCCACCTCGGTCCAGACACCTCGGTCCAGTCGGGACCGCCTCGACCGAGGTGACAGCAGAATCGGCGAGGGCTATAAAAGGGGAACAATTTCTCTCTCTTTCCCTCCCATCCCTCTCTCGACCGCGGCGGCATAACCACCTCGTTTCCCCGTTCCTCAATCGTTTTCTACGATTCTTGCTCCGATCTCGCAAGAAAAGGCTAAAGAAACAGATTGCAAGCGAGAAACTACAACAAAAACGCCTCCAATCAACCGAATCTGGTGTAAAAAAGTTGAAAACCCTAACTTCTCTTCTTCTTACTGTTTTTGGACGTAATCGGCTTTGGTTGCCAATCATTTGTGTTGGAAAAAGCTTAAGTACCCCTTAGGAACAACTGGTAGTGAAATTGGTGGAAAAGAACTGGAAATCAGAGAGTTGAAATCAAACAGCGATTTACCTCGGTCCAGTCGACCTACGCCTCGGCCAAGGTGTTCTTAAGATCTGTCAGAGAAACCGAGGTGACCTGTCAGAGAGAGAAAAATGAGTTCCAGATGTGATCGCCATTTAGTTCTGAGGGATAGATCCTCACCTTCTTCTTCTTCCCGACCTTCCATCCCGGTGATTCACGAGCGTCACCAGGCTGACTTTGACCGCATATGCGCACGTCCTGTGATTGCACCACGTTTCTTAGACATCTCTGCTTTTGATTGCCTCCATGTGGCTGGTGATCTTAGGAGGATGGTTTCCATGGTAGGGCTGGAGCAGTTCATGGAGATTAGAGCTCCAGCCTATCTCGAGCCCACATTAGAGTTTGTGAGTTTTGTTACTCACTTGCCTGAGGAGAGAGCCATCAAGTACCGGTTGCTGAACCGGAACTACTTAGTTCTCATGGACCAGTGGAGAAACATTTTTGGCTTCCCGACCCCCACAATTACCGACTTCCCTTCTTGAGCCGTAGCTCGATAGTTTTTGGGACAGATTGCTCACGTAGTAGAGCATGTTGATAGGTGGAGACTTGGAGAATCAAGGGAGCGTATCATCTTCCACCTTGCTTTCCGACTCGCCCACCGGATCTTCCGTGAGACCCTTCTGGCGCGTACTGAGACGCCCCAGAAGATTAGACAAGGGGAGCTTCTGAGTTTATTCTGTATGGTGACTGGGGGAGTGCTTGATTTTGGGGCGATACTAGTTGAGGATCTGCACAGGATCAAGGCTAAAGGTAAGGAAGATATCTGTTGTGGCGGCCTGGTGACTCATATAGCGACAATCATGGATCTGGACCTTAGTGCATGTACATTGGTGGCGGCTGCCAAGCCGCTAGGATTACAGGAGATGATCACGAGGAGGATTCTAGTTCCTCGTGGACTCACTACACCATATGTGGCGATGCCTTGGGAGCAGACTGCCCCTCAGGGTATCAGGTGGTCAGCTCAGTTCTCAGTCTACGATCCACAATATTGGTCCACCGCATGGATACCTCATTGAGGATGCTAGAGACGCGGCAACAACTCAGGTGCAAGAGGAGGATGAGGATGATGATGGCGTTGCTGCCATAGAGACAAGGACAGATACGGCCGGCCCCAGTGTGCCAGTTGTCGACTTAGACGACGAGGCTACAAAAGAGGAGGCAGTTGCAGCACCATCACGTCCTGCTAGGCATAGAGTCCGTAGATAGAGGGATCACGTAGCTCACCGACGGATTGACGAGTTAACGGACCAGATGATTGACTCTTACGCCGCCTTGTTAGTGGATATGATAGAGATGAGGGAGAGCCAGCACTACCAACACCGTATGATGGAGATACAGTTCCAGCATACCATGGGCTACCCTTTTGATCCATCCCAGCATCCTTTCGTCCTGTATCCACCACCACCAGCAGATCAGGATTAGAGCTTGCAGGGATTTCTTTTCTTTATTTATTATACAGCTCAACTTGTGTCCGATGAGTACTCTATTTTCTAGACTTATTTTGACCCATTGGGACAATGTGTCCCAAGTATGGGGTATTTGGATGTACCTTATTTGACATTTTGTGTATGCTTGTATGACTATGACTTTCTATTTATGATTTTCTTATGCTCTATGTGTTTATCAGAGACAACATGCATACATACAAGTTATTTGATTGATAAGAACGTCAAAAACTGGTTAAGAAAAAAAAATTATGACCTCGACCTGGATGACTCTTGCCAAACAAGGTCAAGTACCTCGGTTGACCTAGAGCATCTCGACCGAGGCAGTTTAATAGAAGGGGTTTTCGAAACGATTTTTGTACTTCTTATCTGGATATGACCTCAGTGATGATTTTGTTTGCAGATTGGTTTTGAAATCTTCATATGTTTGAAAGGTTTTATGATATGTTTAAGTTGATAAATGCTTTGTTTGAAATTTTGGCATGTTTAATACTTTTTTATCCAAATTATGTTGAATTTGAAGGTTGACACCACATGATGAGTTCTATCACTTTCTTCCTAGGATGATTAAGGCAATTCACTCTCTTCTCTTTTTCTTCTTGATCATACTTAGCCCCTCATATATATATTTGTCTCCCTTTACCTATCCGGGAATTTGGAAGCAAGCAAGTGGAAAGCAAGTAAAAGAAAAGTTGAGATGTTGGCTGGAAGTTAGAAATAAACAAATAGGTTTGAGGAAGTCAATCATGATGATGAGTAACTCGACACCATTCACATAGCCGGGTGTTTGTGTCTTGCCAAAGTCGGATTGAGCGATATTCCTAACGGGTCATGGTATGTGCATCAAGGGTTTGAGGCATCTCGAGAAATTGATGATTGCTGATCTCCTAGGCTTCGGTTATTGTGCACCTCTGTCCATGCATCCCAAAAACTAAAAAGTAGATAAGCAAAGCTTATTGGTGGAAGATGTTGAAGTTCAAAGCAAGTGAAGTGAAGATCCTTTTCCCGGATTCTAGCACCACATTACCTATATACACCCCACCCTCACACGTTTCTTGACCTTCTCTTGAAAAGGCCTTGAGACCTCGAGCTTGTTGACTGACTTAGTGGTTTAAACTGGATTATACATGATTAATTTCGATAATTATGATTTATTATGCATTCTATGATTTTATGCAAAGATGAACAACTTTCCTATATTTATAAAATGTTTTGATCATGTTTTGATTTTAGACACCATGAAGCATTCTCTTAGAGTGATCTATGAGTGGAGTACACCACAAAAAATGTTTTGAAATACTTTTCATTGATCTTTATGACTTATAATCCATTCTATCTTGTACTTAAGATTTGGAACTTGCTTGGGGACAAGCAAAGGACAAGTATGGGGTATTTTGATAGCATGTATTATAGTCTATATTTTGGGACTTGTTTAGACGTTTTATCTTTAATAATCTGCATGTTTGAATGTATATTATGTGATTATATTGTCGTTTCATCTACCTTTACGGGGATCAAGGTCTACACCAAGTTTCGTTGTAATCGTAGGTAAAATGACACGTTTTGGATCGAAATGGAGCTAAGGAGCAAAGGAGTCATAGGAGCTACATTCAGGAGCTTAAAAGAGAACTCAAGAAGCAAAGGAATTAACAAAGAAGATTTACTTTGGACCAGATTTGAGAGATTTCACCTTCAGCTCAGATTCACCTCGGTTAGCTACAGTGTCACCTCGACCGAGGTGATCTAGAGGAGCGCCCCGACCGAGGCGAATACCCTGACGCGGCGAGATATATTTTATTAGAATGAGATATTTTATTTTTGGAAGGAGAGATCTTATATTTTTGGGCTTGATTTCTGGAAGGAAGATCATATATTTAGGAGATCTGTTTTGGAGAAAAGATATATTTTATTAGGAAATTATCTTTTGAAAGATATTATTATCTTTGAAAGATAATTCTCCTATATAAAGGGTTGGATTTTTCACAAATTGGAGGATCCGATATACCATCCGATCTTTGAAGAAGCTGCAGTTAGGAAGGATTTTTGGAAGTTTGAAGGAAGATTGAAGGAAGTTCATAGCTTGTGATAGCTTGTGAGGGGATTTGTAAGACTTTCTTAGATTCCGTTTTGTTTGTTGTCTTTTGTTGGATTTGTGATCCCAAGGACGCTGATTTGTTTGATATTTGATTCAGTTATTAAAGCCTTGTTCTTAAGGTTTTTGTGTTCAAATATTCATTCCCTTCTCAATTATTTGATTATTGCTTTCATGATGATGAGTGGCAAATTTCCTTGTGCAATTCTAGGGTGATTGGATGAAAGTTGTGGGAAAGGCAATGATAGAATAACCTTATTCCCAGTAGGACCCTGAAAGCTCGAGTCTTTAACCTTAACCCTAGAATACCTCGTTTAGTCGATGAACATCTCGGCCGGGGTGGAACTTGACTGACCGAGGTGACCTTTTCTGATCCGTAACTGAGAGTTAAGTGTTAGAGTTTGCAAATTGTATTCTTATTACACCTTTCCTGGTTCAATGCAAGCCTAGGATGAGACTTACCCGGTGATTCCATTGTTTGTTTACCTATGATCATAAGTGTAGGTAATAAAGATTTATCCTTTATTAGGGTTTGAGTGTGCCTTCATTCCATCTTTGTGAGTTAGCATGAGACTTACCCGGTAAAGGTTGATTCTATTCCCTTAGTTGGTGTGTTGGTTTGAGATTATAATTCCTTTCCTTAGTACCTTGAGACTTACCCGGTTATAGGAACTTTTGGTTTGGAGTTAGTGAGTAGTGAGACTTACCCGGTGATCTATTCCACTTTAGAAACACTTTCCCTTTGCAAAATCTCAGCTTTGTCCGCTTATCTTGAGATCTTGAGTTGGAACCACAACTAGATGCTTTAATCTCTAGAATTTGCAAATTTCTTTAATTGACCTTATTATCATCTCTTTGATTGCTTTAATCGCATCCTTGTTTTAAGCATATTTCTTGGGATATAAATTTAAAACTTGCACACACCGTTTGGAGCGAACACCATCCAACACAAAGAATCTGGCATTAAGATCTAAGAAAGATAAGATACCATCAGAGGAGGAAGATAGTGATGATGAAGATGAGGAAGATCCATTTGCCTTGATCTCTAGGGGTCTCGCGAAGATTCTTCAAATGAAGAAACAGTTTGCAAACAATAAAGAATATCCGCAAACATCAAGACCTCGAGGTAACTTTTCTAAGATAACTAAAATTTTGACTTGTTTTGAATGTGGTGAAACAAATCCTCTAATGAAGGATTGTCCACAAAAGAAGAGGAACAACTTCAGGAAGAATGATAGAAAGAAGAAAGCTATGGTACCTTCATTGAGTGATTCAGATTCCACAAATGAATCAGAAGATGAAAAAGAACAAGCAAACATTTGTCTTATGGCCGATCATGAAGAAGATCCAGATATGTCGGTCCTTTTGAGATACTAGATAGAGTTGGGAGGGCAGCCTACAAATTAGCTTTGCCTCCGAGATTAGAGGGTGTTCATCCTGTGTTCCATGTGTCTCAGTTAAGGGAGTACATACTAGATATGAGGCACATTGTGAGTTATGATGATTTTGTGGTGAAGCCAGACAACACCTTTGTTAAGCATCCGATTGCAGTCTTAGAACGAGGTGTGAGACGCCTGCGTTCGAAGGACATTCCTATGCTGATGATACAGTGGTCTAGACGTGGACCCGAGGAGGCTACATAGGAGATTAAGGATAGTATCCAAAGGAACTACCCAGAGTTTTATGTTGAGATAGATGCATCTAGGGTCGAGGAGTAGATCTTAGTGCTATCTTGGTGAGTATGTGATTACATGCTTATGTGCTTATATGCCTTGATGTGCTTATTCCATGCTAGCTATGTGTTCGCCCCTAAACGTGCGTGCAATCAAGCTTTAAATTTATAAAACTAGAATAAAAGCAGCGAACCCGCAGTGTACGGATCGGCGTAGATTAGCAAGTATTCCAGAGTATCGAACTCAGGGATTTGGGGGTACGAATTCAATAGTAGATTATCAAGCAATTTATATAAGAGCTTTGCAATATATTGGGAAAACAATAATCCTAAAGATCCAAGTATCCAGTTGTGGCAATCGATTCAAGATATACTTAATGATATAAAGACAGAGTTGAGATATGTAAAGGTATGCTAATGTAAGGTAATCGTACGGTGAAGTTCCAAAAACCTTATATGACTCGCCTACAAGACACTCCCTATACAGGTTGTTGAGGCTTCAATATAGAAAGGTTCTAAAGGTGAGAATTAATGTCAAATACCCAAATTTATAATCCAAAGGTCAAAACTAACTTAACCGATTAAGGTTGTGACACTCATAATCGAGGTAGAGGTTGTTGAGGCTTCACTACCACCTAGAAAAGGCAAGCCAAGACTAAGTTAAAGCTAATCTTTAACTTTGGACTAAAGTAAAAGCAGGTTCGTAAACTTAAGGTAAATTACGGGAAGATCTTGAGATTCCACGGTCGTGGAACTCAAGAACAAACCGTGATTTAGGGTTCGTCGACGATTCTCTCAAACTCTCAGGGTCTAATCTGTTTTTGATCGATCTATCATCATCTAAGCCACAAATATCAACCCTTCACCTTAGAATTGTTAAGGGTTTTTAGCCAATAACAGTCATGTTGATATCAATTTCAAGAATTAAAAGATTTAAAGATGGAAACTTCCAAAAACTTTCAATAAACTTCAAACCAATCTCAAAGTCACAATCAAGAACAAATAATGTCACTAATTCCAAAATAGAACAAGTAAACACAATCTTAGGCAAGAAGGAAGAACGGGATGTCAATCCGTCTTCTAAATCAAACCTAAACAAGAAGAGAAATCTTCTTGCAACAATCCTCCGAATCTTCCGTCAATCCGAGAAATCTGGAAATCCCAACGATAATCTCCACCAAAGTGCGAGATTAGGGCAAATCCAAGCGCGAACTTCGATCTCCAACGAGATGTAAATGCGTCCAAGCGAATGCCGCGAAAGTCTCTCTAAGCGACGGTGTAAATGCGTCTAAGCAGGGATCTAAAGCGAGTAGCGGGGATGACGGAATTTCTCTTCTTCCGTCTTTTTATAGTGTAGGGCAAAATATTGGCCCGGCGCAATCTTCAAAAGATCGTGGCTTCAAAGTGTGGCGAAAAAGATCGCCAAGATCACGGTCGTGGAAGGTTCCACGACCGTAATTTAGAGCGTGGAAAGTGTCACGGTTTGAACCATGGATTCCACGACCGTAATAGTTACTGGAATGCATCACGCCTCTCTTGCCATACTTCCACGACCGTGGAACTGAATGTGGAAAAGAGTACGACCGTATTTTAGAGCGTGGTTTAAGGCAAGAACGTGATTCTTCCCTAGCCTCGTGCATTCCTCAAGTTGAACTCCTTTTTGCTCCTAAGAATGTCCTTAATCCATGGACATATCCAATCAACTCGTCTTTGCTCGATTCCGTTCGGAAATAGCTCTTAAGTACCTATAATCAACATAAAGCTTGTGTAGACATCTATATCGATAATATAGGTAAACTAGCTCACATATGCATCAATGCTCAATCAAAGACTATCAATATGAATCAAATACATGTAGAAAACGTGCCTAAAATATCACCATATTTCATGCTAACAAATAACCCCATACTTAACACTTGCTTGTCCCTAAGCAAGGTCTCTCAAAAAGCTTTTAGAACAAGAGTTAGGATGAAATATGTGTACCTTCTCAAAACAATACTTCTTTTGGAGGAATGTGCCTTCTAAACAATAGATCATTCTCAAACCTTGCTTCATTCGTTTATAAGACTTTCATACACTTAATCAAAGAGTAAAGAGTAAAGAAAGCTTCATGAATCAATTAAACTTCAATACAAGCATTATAACCTTTAAACATTATCAAAATCAATCATAAGAAACTTCAATTTAGATCACCAAGTCATATAGCATTCTTTTGATCTTAAGGACTTTCAAATGAGGTCTAGAATGTGGAAAGGGGAGGGAAAACTTTAAGGAATGTGGTGCATGAATCCGGGAAAGTGGATAACTACTCTTTTTGTTCTTCTCTTGCGGTTTCCGCAACACTTTCAACTTAGAGCTTCGCTCTCTTCCTTTCATTTTTCGACTTTACTTTTGGAGTTATGGATAGAGGTGCACAAAAACCGAAGCCTAGGAGATCGGCGTTTCTCAATTTTCAAGAGATGCCTCAAACCCTTAGCGCACATACCATAATCCGCTAGGAATATCGCTCAATCCGACTTTGGCAAGACACAAACACCCGGCTATGTGAATGGTGCCGAGTTACTCATCGTCATGGTTGACTTCCCCAAACCTACAATTTCTTTCTATTCTTTTGATTGCAAATAATTGCTTTCATGGCCCTCCCACATCAAACATGCCTTTTTCATTCACTTCTCCAAGTTCCCGGATAGGTAAAGGAGGTTAGTATTTCAATGAGGAGCTAAAATGATCAAAGAAAGAAGAAAGAAAATCGAATTGCCTTAATCATTTCAACAAGAAGCATAAGAACTTATATTGTGATTTCAACCTTATTTTCTCAACATGATTTAAGTAACATTCTTCACATTATAAAACTTGCAAAAGAGGTATAATCCATTCATTCAAATTTCTTTTCAATTCACTATTCTTTTAAGCATGCAATTGTCATCAAACTTAATTCACAAGTGATATTATCATAGAATTCATCTCTAACATAGAAGCACATAATTTTTCAAAATTTTTCAAATTTTTATGGGTTTTTCAAGTTCTTTTTCATGCAATGCAATAATGAAACGTGCAACAATATAATGCACATGCAATGATAGTCTCGAATAGAAGCAACATAGTGAGTAAGAAGTTATTACAAACTTTTAGTACATCCCACCCCATACTTAGGACGAACATTGTCCCTAATGTTCAAATAAAGGAAAGAAAAGAAAGAAAAGAAAAAGAAACTCACAAAGTGGTGGTGGAATGTCTAAAGCGAACGGTCATGCAATCAATCACTGCGGCGCTGGTGGAGGCAGGAATGGAGAGAAGCTAGAATCATAAAACCGCCCAAACTGCTGGCGGTAGACATCCCTCATCATGTGGTCGAGGTCGTCTAAGCGTCCATCTCTAGCATCGGCTCGGATCTCCAATGCTCCCACTCTCTATGAAAGGCCAGTAGCCCAATCCGGCATCTGCTCGTACCATCCCGGAGCCTGACTGTACCATGCTGGAGCGTCGGACGGTGCTGGTGCTGGTGCTGATGTCTGCTCTGTGGACCAAGGAGGTGGAACTCCGTACCATGCAGGAGGTGTAGCCATCCATGTAGGTCTCTCACTCACGCTAGCGCGGCGAGAAGACGACCCTGAAGCTCTGGCCGGACGTGGAGAACGTCTAGGTACATCGGGGGCCGCCTCCGCCTGATCCGGAAACGTGCCAAACTCCTGCTCGGCTCCTCCTCCACCCTCAAACTGATCTCTCATATCCTCCTCCTCAACAACTGGTGGTGGGACATATGGGGGAGCTACTATCCTGTTCTCATGCATAGCAGCAAACGTCTCCTTCCAATTATGGCGTCCCGCCATAATGGAGTACTCCGGTAGCCACTCTATACCCCTACCCGTCCTGCTCTCCCAAGGCTTGGCCGCGTAAGGCGGACCTCTATGTGTGGGGAAGATGAGACCCCTAGTCATGAAGGCATGGAGTCCTAAGGGAACGGCCGGTATGCGGGTGCACGCAGAGAAATCAACACCCAAGCTCCTAGCAATATGGGTAACTATCCCACCATATCCTATGTTTCCCTTCTTCTTGTTCTTGAGCTTGCTCATAGTAGCAGCCAAGAGAGTGGCACAATCAGCCCGGCGCCCGTACAACATGGAGTATAGCAAAAAGAGCTCATCCGTCTTGATCTTTTGGGGCATCTCCGTCCTAGTAAAGAGACACTCCGAAAGAACACGGTGAACAATCTTCAAGGCTAGGTGGTACATCAACCTAGCCTTGGTATCAGCAGGTTGCCAACGGTCCTCGTCGGTGTAAATCATCGCTACCTCCTCCCAAAAGTCCTTGGCATAAATGCCACTAGGATAGCGACCGTTAAAGGTCTCCTGAAACCCGAAAAAGGTCCCAAACTCACGGATGCTAAAATGGTAGTCTCTTTCCATAAGACGGAAAGAGACGGTCCTGTCTACATGGCTGTGCTAAAATTACGTCACAACCTCCCGTGTAATCTCCTCATAAGCGTCTTCTCGGATAGTCGAGAAGACAACTAGTCCGGCTCTATCCAAGAGCAAAGTAAGGTCCTCTATAATGTTGAGAGGAGCTAGATCCTCCAACAACAAGTACCTAGGACCAATAACAACCCTCTCCTTGATCCTCTCGAGTGCATCGAGGTGATCCTCATGTATGGTCGGGACTCTAGGGTGAGGAGGTGAGGGTGGGGGTGAAGGTGAGGATGGAGGTGAAGGGGAAGAGGGTGGTTGTGCTCTAGAGGATGAGGAATAAGAGGGATTACCCTTCCTCTTCTTGTTTTGATCATTCTTCTTCTCTTTTATCCTCCCCGAAACTCTCCTCACAAAGTCCATTCTGTTAGAAATTACGGGCTGTTCTTGCAATTCCACGGCCGTAATTCTCCCAGAGACCGTGGTTTGTCTGTTTCTTTCGTAAATCTCAGCAAACAACACTCAATCTCCACAAACAGGCAATCCTAATCTAATTTCTTCCAATCTCAATCAGTTCTTCCTAAAATCTCTAACAAAAACGAACCAAATCGACAAAGATCAAGAGGAGTGGAAAAACCTTTTTTTCGGATTGAAAAATCCGAATTGCGCGTTCCTTGGTGAATTTCCGCTCGATTCGTCGCTTGGATCTTGTTGGTGGTCGAATTTGCTTCGGTTTTGGAAGAAAAATCGTTAAAAACGATTAAGAAACGAGGATTTGAGAGAGGGTCGTGGATTTCGGCTATTAGGTCGTGGAAGAGGGGTTTTTGTGGTGATTTTTGTGAAGAACGTGGTTTATATAGTCACAGGCAAAAATTTGAAAATCACGGTCTATCGGGGTGTTCCACGGCCGTGGTTTTGTACGGAACCGTGGTTTTGGTGATTTTTCAAAGGCTTTTGGAAATTACGGGTGTTGTAGCTGTCACGACCGTGGTTTAGGCCGTGGAACTCTCTGTAAAGCTCCAAAGTCCAAATTTCGCCACTTTTCTTCGATATTATCCTTCCCTTTTCCTTTTCCATCGTTCCTACAACCAAAAACACGAACATACCGGAAGAAATCGAGGCAAAATAAAGCGAAAAAAAAAAACGTCTTAACTAAGCTAAACTATGAATCGAAAACAAAAACGAAAATGCAATACCTTGGGTTGCCTCCCAAGAAGCGCTTTGTTTAAGGTCTGTAGCTAGACGAATCTCACACTTATTCGAGTGCGGTAGGCGCGAACTCTTCAGCTTGGAGTTCCGGCGTGTACTTCTTTAGTCGTTGGCCGTTCACCTTAAAGCTTCCGCTCGCTTCACCCCATACTTCAAATGCACCATGGGGGAAGATACGCTTAATTAGAAAAGGTCCGGTCCAACGGGATTTAAGCTTACATGGAAAGAGACGAAGCCTTGAATTGAAGAGGAGAACTTGATCTCCCTCTTTGAAGCCCTTTGGAATGATATGCTTATCATGCCAACGCTTTGCTCTCTCCTTGTAGATCTTGGCGTTTTCATAGGCGTTCAAGCGGAGTTCGTCCAGCTTATTAAGGTCTAGGAGACGCTTCTCTCCCGCTTCCTTCATGCTGAAATTCAGCCACTTGATAGCCCAAAATGCTTTGTGCTCCAACTCCACCGGCAAGTGACAAGACTTCCCATACACAAGGTTGTATGGTGTGGTTCCTATGAGAGTCTTGTACGCAGTTGATAGCATGAATTATAGTCTATATTTTAGGGTTTGTTTGGACGTTTTATCTTTCATAATCTGCATGTTTGTATGTGCATTATGTGTTTTTACTACCATTTCATCTACCTTTGCGAGAATCGAGGTCTACACCTAGTTTTGTTGTAATTGCAGGTAATATGGTACGTTTTGCATCAAAAAGGAGCAAAATGAGTCATGAGTCAATTTGATCTACATCCAGGGAGCATAGCAATGGATTAAAGATTTACTTTGGAGCAGATTCGAGAGATTTCACATCCTGTTGTGATTCACCTCGGTTGACCATTGATTCACCTCGACCGAGGTGATCCAGAGATGCCGACTCGACCGAGGAGAACACCTAGGACGCGGCGGGATATATTTTATTCTTGGCTGAGATCTTTTATTTTTGGAAGGAGAGATCTTATATTTTTGGGCTGGATTTCTGGAAGGAAGATCATATATTTAGGAGATCTATTTTGGAGATAAGATATATTTTATTAGGAAATTATCTTTTAAGATATTTCCTATAAAATTATCTTAGAAAGATATTTATTTTAGGAGATAAGATCTATTTTATTAGGAAATTATCTTTTAGTTGGAAGGAAGATATTTATTTTAGGAGATATGGATATATTTTATAGGAAATTATCTTTTTAAGATATTTTATCTTTGGAAGATAATTCTCCTATATAAAGGGTTGGATTTTCTACAATTCACCCATCTTCGGATCATCGGATCTACGGATCACAAATCTCGCTGATCACGCTATACCGTCGATTAGGGTTTATAGAACGCAGCAGCAGCATACTGGAATCTAAGATTAAAGACTCGAACTTTCAGGATCCTACTGGAATCTAAGATTATTCTATCATTGTTTTTCCCACAACCTTCAGCCAATCACCCTAGAATCACACAAGGAAATTAGCCACTCATCATCATTATGAAAGTATTAAATATAAGGGAAGAAGGTGAATATTTGAACAAAGAAGAATTTAATGAAAAGACTTCAATAACTGAATCAAATATCACAACAAAAACGTTCCTTGGATAGCAATCCAACAAGACAAGACAACTAGGAAAGGAATTGAAGACAATCTTACAAAACCCTCCAAAAAGCTATAAAAGCTATGGACTTCAATCTTCCTTCAACCTTCAAAAAGGTTCTTCAAAACTCTCCCAAAATAAATATCTTGATTCCTTGAGACTTACCCGGTAATAGGAGTTACGGTTTAGGATTAGTGTGTAGTGAGACTTACCCGGTGATCTACTCCACTCTAGTAACACCTTCCCCACGCAAAAATCTCAGCTTTGTCCGCTTATCTATAGATCCTGAGTTGGAACCACAACTTGATGCTTTAATCCCTAGAATTGCATGTTTGCTTTATTGACTTCTTATTCATCTTGGATTGTATTGATTGCTCTTGTGGTTAGCATTGACATTAGCACACCGTATTGACTCTGTTTCACCGAGTCCCTGTGATCGACCCCTGAAATTTTCTTGCTTTTACTACGATTGACCCGTACACTGCGGGTTCGCATCCTTGTTTTAAGCTTAAGTCTAGGGTTATAAATTTAAAGCTTGCACACACCGTTTGGAGCGAACAAGTTTTTGGCGCCGTTGCCGGGGACTTGGTCTAGACCGAGCCGGTACGGTTTGCTTTTGGGGCACTTGCCCCCGTGATACTAACTACTCTTTCTATGAGTTTTGTAGTTTTCAGGATTTCCGATGACTACATTTGATCCAGCCTGGATAGCAAGACAAAGTGCTAGGGCGGACCATTATGAATACTTGGAGGAAAAGTACTCCTTCTGTTGGTTCAACAATGAATGGGAAAGAGAAGAGGCCATTCAACATGAACTTGCGATATGGGATGAGAAGAATGTCCCTAAAAACATTTATGAGCAACCTTTTGAAGACTCTCTCGAATCAAGATTGGAGAAGTTGATGAAGAAGGTGGAGGAGCTCAAGGAAAGCACCCTATCCTATGCTAAGCCGAAAGAGGAGCATAAGGAAGTGTTGCACGTTCCAAGCATTCCTTTGGTCGAACCGGAAGTTTCTCCTGAAGCTTTTGTAGAAGAGGGGGATGTGGAAGAATTCGATCTGACTGTTGAGACCTCGGTCGAGGTGGAAGAGATTTCGGCCGAGATGGAAGAAGAATCTGCAAAATCAGAAGTGGAAGATGCAGAGAACCTTGGCCAAATTACTGAGATTGTGGTCAAGGTGGAAGAAAGACCAGTGGAACTGAGAGAGGTTTCGTGGGTGGATTATCAACCCAACACGAAACTTGTCTGAAGCTTTGGAGAACTTTGCAAGGTACATTCTCCTACTTCATTTGAATTCCCTATTAAAATTTTTGAATTTTTCAGGAATGCACCGAAGAGTTGGAGGTCTCTTCCGAAAGAACCTCCTAAAATCAAGATGAAACCTCCCATAAAATTATTGGAAGAAGATGCTCCTTGGATTATAAGGAGTGGAGTTTGCAAGCACTTCACCGCTAAGGCGATGAAGTGTCTTTTGTTCAAGTATGGGGTCCCTCGCATGCTAAGGACCTTGTACCATCCCCAAGCTATAGATGGGGAAGCTACTAGGATTCTCGAGAAGTTGTTTTCTCGATCAAGGAAAGGATGGGACGCAAGGCTAGATTATGTCCCATTGAAGTACAGGAAGGCTAGAAGGATTTCGGTGAGAATCAAACCGTACAAGCTTGTACGTGGGAGATCTTACCATTTGCCGGTGAAATTAGGAACCGAAACCTTTTTGGAAGAATTTTATGATGGATGTGATGAGCACTCCATGGTGTTCAAGGTACATTGAGTAATTCTATGGAGAAGGGTCCAGCTAGCGACCTTAAACCAAGCGCTTCTTGGGAGGCAACCCAAGGTATTGCTTTCTTCTCCCTTTTCTAGTTTAGTTTAGATAGTTGCTTTGTTTTTGTTTTCCTCTAGACAACAACCAGGTATTCCAAAAGGAAGGATCACAGTTCAGGAGCTACACTAGAAGAACAAAATTTCGAGAAGTTGAGGAAACGAGCTTTACTGAGATACATCTCGGATACTGTCTGAACACCTCGACCGAGATGTGCTTCGCCAACCGAGATGGTCTTATCTGGGAGCTGTTTCTTTCTTCTTCATGCAGTTTAGCTATGTTCGGTGAGTATCCTGTCCTTAGACTTATTTTGACCCACTGGGACAGTGTGTCTCAAGTATGGGGTATTTGTTGTTATTTGACTACGTGACTACGTGATGTATTTGACACCTTTGATGTATTATATTTATCGGATATTTTCGTATTTATGCTTCATTGCCTTTATATGATTATCTGATATTACATGCATACCTACAGGTTATTTGATTGAGAAAAACGTCGAAACTGAAAGAAAACTGGTTTTTTAAAAAAAAAAATTTTGACCTCGACCGGGGAGATTCTGGCCGAACGAGGTGTTTCACCTCGGTTGAACCAAGAACACCTCGACCGAGGTGCGTAACAGAAAGTTTTCGAAAATGATTTTGTGCTACTTATCTGGATATGACCTCAGTGAAGATCTTGTTTACCTACTGGTTTTAAATTCTTTATGTGTTTGAAAGGTTTTATGATATGTTTAAGTTGATAAATGCTTTGTTTGAAATTATTGGCATGTTTAATACTTTGTTTTTATCCAAATTATGTTGAATTTGAAGGTTGACACCGCAGGTTAAGTTCTCTCACGTTCTTCTTGGAAAGACCAAGGCAATTCATTCTCTTCTCTCTTCTTCTCCTTGATCATGCTTAGCCCCTCATATACATTTTGCCTCCCTTTACCTATCCGGGAATTTGGAAGCAAGCGAAGTGGTGAAAGCAAGTTAAAGTTGAGAAGTGGGCTGGAAGTGAAAGCGCTAGAAAGCAATAATAGGTTTGGGGAAGTCAATCATGAAGATGAGTAACTCGGCACCATTCACATAGCCGGGTGTTTGTGTCTTGCCAAAGTCGGATTGAGCGATATTCGTAACGGGTCATGGTATGTGCATCAAGGGTTTGATGCATCTCAAGAAATTGATGATTGCGGATTTCCTAGGCTTCGGTTATTGTGCACCTCTGTCCATGCATCCAAAAAAGTAAAGTAAAAAAAAAAAAGAAAAAGTGTGAGATAAGCGAAGCTTATTGGTGGAAGATGTTGCAAGTCAAAGTGAAAGTGAAGTTCATCCTTTTCCCGGATTCTAGCACCACATTACCTTACATACATCCCCACCCTACACGTTTCTTGACCTTTTCTTTTGGGAAGCCCTTGAGACCTTGAGCTTGTTGATTGACTTAGTGGTTTAAATCGGATTATACATGATTAATTTTGATAATTATGATTTATTATGCATTCTATGATTTTATGCAAAGATGAACAACTTTCCTATATTTTTGGGTTGGATTTCTGGAAGGAAGATCATATATTTAGGAGATCTATTTTGGAGATAAGATATATTTTATTAGGAAATTATCTTTTAAGATATTTCCTATAAAATTATCTTAGAAAGATATTTATTTTAGGAGATAAGATTTATTTTATTAGAAAATTATCTTTTAGTTGGAAGGAAGATATTTATTTTAGGAGATATGGATATATTTTATAGGAAATTATCTTTTTGAGATATTTTATCTTTGGAAGATAATTCTCCTATATAAAGGGTTGGATTTTCTACAATTCACCCATCTTCGGATCATCGGATCTACGGATCACAAATCTCGCTGATCACGCTATACCGTCGATCAGGGTTTATAGAACGCAGCAGCAGCATACTCCATTTGGGAGAGTTTTGAAGAACCTTTTTGAAGGTTGAAGGAAGATTGAAGTCCATAGCTTTTATAGCTTTTTGGAGGGTTTTGTAAGATTGTCTTCAATTCCTTTCCTAGTTGTCTTGTCTTGTTGGATTGCTATCCAAGAAACGTTTTTGTTGTGATATTTGATTCAGTTATTGAAGTCTTTTCATTAAATTCTTCTTTGTTCAAATATTCACCTTCTTCCCTTATATTTAATACTTTCATAATGATGATGAGTGGCTAATTTCCTTGTGTGATTCTAGGGTGATTGGCTGAAGGTTGTGGGAAAAACAATGATAGAATAATCTTAGATTCCAGTAGGATCCTGAAAGTTCGAGTCTTTAACCTTAACCCTAAGCATCTCGTTCGGTTGATGAACATCTCATCCGGGGTGGAATTCTTCTGTCCAAGGTGACTTATCCTATCCGAAACTGAGAGTTAAGTGTTAGAGTTTGCCAAATCCTACTCTTATTACACCTTTCTGGTTCAATGCAAGCTTAGGATGAGACTTACCCGGTAATTCCTTAGTTTGTGTACCAACGATCATAAGTGTAGGTAATAAAGGTTTATCCTTTATTGAGGTTTGAGTGTGCTTCCATCCCATCTTTGTGAGTTAGCCTGAGACTTACCGGGTAAAGGTTGATTCTATTCCCTTAGATGGTGTGTTAGTTTGAGGTTATAGTTCTTTATCTTGATTCCTTGAGACTTACCCGGTAATAGGAGTTACGGTTTAGGATTAGTGTGTAGTGAGACTTACCCGGTGATCTACTCCAC
This sequence comes from Fagopyrum esculentum, assembly GCA_033239045.1. NCBI lineage: Eukaryota > Viridiplantae > Streptophyta > Magnoliopsida > Caryophyllales > Polygonaceae > Fagopyrum > Fagopyrum esculentum. Next base: position 108,216,419 of record BSUD01000003.1, read on the forward strand.
TCTAGTAACACCTTCCCCACGCAAAAATCTCAGCTTTGTCCGCTTATCTATAGATCTTGAGTTGGAACCACAACTTGATGCTTTAATCCCTAGAATTGCATGTTTGCTTTATTGACTTCCTATTCATCTTTGATTGTATTGATTGCTCTTGTGGTTAGCATTGACATTAGCACACCGTATTGACTCTGTTTCACCGAGTCCCTGTGATCGACCCCTGGAATTTTCTTGCTTTTACTACGATTGACCCGTACACTACGGGTTCGCATCCTTGTTTTAAGCTTAAGTCTAGGGTTATAAATTTAAAGCTTGCACACACCGTTTGGAGCGAACAGCAGTCCGGTACGCCCACAATGCATCGTCAAGCTTCAAGGACCAATCCTTCCTAGTCCTTGAAACCGTGTTCTCCAGAATTCCTTTGATCTCCCTATTTGAGATCTCAACTTGTCCACTAGTTTGTGGATGATAAGGGGTAGCGACCTTGTGAGTAACCCCATACTTAGCTAGAAGAGCTTCAAAGCGACGGGCTATGAAGTGAGAACCTCCATCACTAATGATAGTCCTTGGTGTCCCAAATCGCGGGAAGATGGTCTTGTTGAAGAACTCAACCACCACCATGACATCATTTGCGGGAGAAGCAATTGCTTCCACCCATCTAGAAACGTAATCCACCGCCAATAGTATGTATTGGTTTCCACAAGAGGATGGGAATGGTCCCATGAAATCAACTCCCCAAACGTTGAAAATCTCCACCTCTTGGATGTTGTTGAGGGGCATCTCATTCCTTCTAGAAATATTGTCTGTTCTTTGACAAGCATCGCAGCAAGAAACAAAGGATTGCACATCTCTAAATAAAGTAGGCCAAAAGAATCCAGATTGCAATACCTTTGCGCTAGTCTTGTTCGAACTAGCGTGTCCTCCACAAGGTAGTGAATAACAATGGCGGATGACACTTTGCATCTTGTCTTTCGGCACACATCGCCGAATGATGCCATCCGGACCTCTCTTAAAGAGGAGAGGCTCGTTCCAATAGTATTCCCGGACATCCTTAAAGAACTTCTTTCTTTGTGCGTAGGATAATCCGGGCGGTGTCTCCTGGCAAACCAAATAGTTAACAAAATCAGCAAACCATGGTTCGTTACCTTTGGAGATCACGTTGATGCACTCCTCTATGATGTGTAGGTGTTCGTCCGGAAAGGAGTCATCAATGGGTAAATGGTCGTCCTCTAGATGTGTTAGGCGACTCAAATGATCTACAACAGAATTTTCTGAACCTTTCTTGTCGCGGATCTCAAGATTGAATTCTTGTAGGAGAAGAATCCATCTAATTAGCCTTGGTTTCGCGTCTTTCTTCGCAAGGAGGTACCGGATCGCAGCATGATCCGTGTAGACAATCACCTTTGCACCTACAAGATAAGAGCGAAACTTGTCAATAGCATAGACAATGGCTAAAAACTCTTTCTCGGTAGTGGCGTAGTTGAGCTGCGTTTCGTCTAGCGTCTTGCTAGCATAATATATGGCATGGGTTCGCCCTTCCTTTCGTTGTCCAAGAACAGCTCCAATAGCTACGTCACTAGCATCGCACATAACCTCAAAGGGAAGAGTCCAATCCGGAGGTTGGATAATAGGTGCTGAAATTAGAGCTTGCCGAATCGTGTTAAACGCATCCAAACATTCCTGCGAAAACTCAAAAACTGCATCCTTCATCAATAGATTAGTGAGCGGTTTTGATATCTTAGAAAAGTCCTTAATGAAACGTCTATAAAATCCAGCATGTCCTAGGAAACTCCTTATCCCTTTCACCGAAGTTGGGGGAGGAAGTTTCTCTATGGTCTCTATCTTAGATTTATCCACCTCTATCCCTCTACTAGAGATTAAGTGACCTAATACAATTCCTTCCTTAACCATAAATTGACACTTTTCCCAATTAAGAACTAGGTTAGTGTCTTCACACCTTTGCAAAACAAGAGAAAGGTTAGAAAGGCAATCGTTAAAAGAGGAACCGTATACGGAGAAGTCATCCATGAAGACTTCCATGATTTCCTCTATGTATTCGGAGAAGATGGCCATCATGCACCGTTGAAAGGTGGCTGGGGCGTTACAAAGCCCGAACGGCATTCTCCTATAGGCGAACGTACCCCATGGGCACGTAAATGTGCTAACCTTTCAAGCATTTGATCAATGAATGGCAATGGGAAGTGATCTTTCCGCGTTGCATTATTGAGCTTGCGGTAGTCTATGCACATCCGCCATCCTGTCACGGTCCGGGTAGGAATGAGCTCGTTGTTCTTGTTGGTGATGACCGTCATTCCTCCCTTCTTCGGAACTACTTGAACCGGACTCACCCATTTACTCTCGGAGATAGGGTAGATGATACCTGCATCAAGAAGCTTAAGAATTTCCTTCTTGACAACCTCCTTCATGGTCAGATTTAACCGCCTTTGAGGTTGTCTTGAAGTTCTAAAATCTTCCTCCATTAGTATCTTATGCATGCATAGGGAGGGTTTAATTCCTACTAAGTCCTCAATAGTGTAGCCTAAAGCTTTCCTATGTTTCCGAAGGACAATCATAAGTTGATCATGTTCATCTATGCTAAGATCGGAACTAACAATAACCGGAAAGGTAGAATTAGGTCCAAGTAAAGCGTACCTTAGATGAGTAGGAAGTGGTTTTAGTTCCATTGCTTTTGGAGCTTCCAATGATCCTTGAGGAGCATCCGATGTCTCCTTAGAATTTTCTAAGGGTGTTGAGTGTGCTGGAGAAGAATCAGAAAAAGTTGAAGAAGTGTCCCGATCACTCTCTTCCACGGCCAAAATTACGGGCTCCCCATGTCTTCCACGGCCGTGGTTTAGAGCGTGGAAGGGAAATACGGTTGTCATGTCTTCTCCACGACCGTATAACTCTCTGGAGTGGAGGACGGTTTTGGTTGTGAAATCCACGGCCGTGGAATACAGTGTAGGACCGTGAATTCTCACATTTTCGGCCTCATCGTGGAGTTTCTCAAACTCCACTTCATGTACCTCTTCTTGTGCTTCTAAGGCTTCAATTGCCTCATTGCACTCTTCTTCTTCCCCTGCATCTGTTAGACTCATAGTGATAACTTTTTGTAAGGGGTCATTGAAGAGAATCGCACTTACCTCCTCCCTAGACAAACCTTCTTCATCTTGGATATCGAATATATCCTCATCAAAGATTGGGTCCTTCACTAGAGTGGAAAGAACGAACTCTACTTTCTCTTCCCCAATATCAAAAGCGAGTCTACCATTCTTGCAATCGACTATGCAGCCGGAAGTTGCAAGAAACGGTCTTCCGAGTATGATCGGGACAGGACTATCTGCATGAATATCAAGCACGACAAAATCAATGGGAATAAAGAATTTACCTAGCTTGACCGGGACGTCTTCTACAATACCGACGGGGCGAGTGATGGATCAATCCGCCATGTACAACGTCATCTTCACCGGTTTAGGATCGCCTAAACCGATCTTCCTGCACAATGCAAGTGGTATGATGCTCACACTTGCTCCTAAGTCACATAAAGCGTCATATGTGACATCTCCCACTCCTATGGGAATACAAAATGACCCCGGATCCTTTAGCTTTGGGGGCATTTTCTCCTTCATGGTCTTGATGAGATCCAAAGAATCCGAACTCATCTTGACCTCACCGAAATCTTCTAGCTTCCTCTTGTTAGAGAGAAGCTCCTTCAAGAACTTGCCATAAGCCGGCATACCTACAATAGCATCGATAAAGGGTATATTAATATGCAGCTTACTCATGAGTTCTATGAACTTACCGAATTGTTTATCTAGGCGCGCTCTCGCTCTAGATTGAGGGAATGGTAGGGGAGGTTTGTAAGCTGGAGGAGGAACATAGACATCTTCCTTCTCCTTCCCCTTCTCCTTCTCTACGGGGACTCCAACGAACGTAGGCTGCGGATCGGTGGTAGTCACTCCGCTCCTTGTTGTAATCGCCATAACCCTTCCCTTAGGGTTGTCCTCCGTCTTTCCTGGAAGTTTCCTTGATTCCTAGGAACTTCCTCCGCATGGTTGAACATTTGGTTTTCTAAAACTTTTTGAGCTTTATCAACCTTAGAAATTTGATCATCAACCTTGATGATGCGGTTCTCCAACCCTTGAAGCTTTCCCAAGATCGTCTCCAACATGGGATCGGGCTTCTCCTTTCCCGATGTGTTTCCTCCATTTGATGTTTGCCCCTGGCTTCTCAAAGGAGTAGAGGAAGAGGAAGGTGGAGTTAGTGAATTAGAATTGGAAGGATAGGAGTTACCGGAATTTTGTTGATTGGAGCGCCAATTGTTGTTACTTGAACCCCTATTGTTGTTCCAATTGTTGTTCCGGCTATTATTATTGTTGTTGTTGCCATTCCAATTATTGCTCTGGTTGTTATTCCGGTTGTTGTTGTTGTTGCGGTTTGTGTTATCACCGCCGTTGTTGTTGCCCAAATAACCAACGTCCTTCCCTTGTTGCTTTGGGAAATTGGTCTTGATAGCCTCCTTCAACTCTTTGATCTCATTGTTGAGGGAGAAAATCTGATTTTGAGCTTCATGTGTGAGCTTTGCTCCTTGCTCCACACGATTTCCCTCCACTTTCTGGTGGGAATACTTCTCTATGACTCTTGCTTGCTTCTCAATGAAGTCCCAAGCGTCATCTTCTCTCATGTCCATCAATGTTCCACATGAGAGGGATTGGAGGTTGAATTGCGTTCCCGCATCCAGCCCCTTATAGTATATCTCCAGCAAGGCAAGTTTGGATATGCCATGATGAGGGCAATCCAAGAGCAAATCCTGAAACCTTTCCCAAGACTGAAACAAACTTTCATTAGGTCTCATGGAAAAAGCATTAATCTTACCTCTAAGTTCCGCCGTTTTGGAAGGCGGAAAGAATTTGGTGAGGAAATCCGCGGAAAGGCTTTCCCACGTATCTAGTTTCCCATTAGTAAGAGCTTGGTACCAAGAAAACGCTTTCCCTTTCAAAGAGAAGAAGAAGGGCTTGAGCTTGTAGCTGTTGGTAGTAGCATTCTTCGGTCTCATCGTCTCCATCATACACTCAAAGTTTTGCAAGTGTTGGTGTGGAGATTCGGCGCTTGTCCCGCCAAATTGGTTTTGGCGAACAAGAGTAATAACTTGAGGGTTAAAGCTAAACCCTTGTACATCTTCAGCATCAAAATTCACGCCCAAACGGCGTGGTTGTTGTGTTGGATCCATCCGCTGGCCAAGAGTTCTTGGCTCATTATCCACACGTTCGATCCTTGCGTTCCTAGGTGGAACACGGCGATTAGCAGCTCCTTGTGGATGGAAAGGATTTACATTGATCGTGGGATCAATTTCTTCTAGTGGTGGCATGGAAGAATCACTATCATCAGCAGATGAGTGACTTCTTCTTCTTGATCTTGATGTCCTTCTTGAGGATTTCTTGCTTCCCGGATTCTTAAGGTCGCTTATTTCTAACCTCATCTGGAACATCATGTCTTTTAGATCATCAACTTGGGATTGATGACGATCCATCTCATCCCGGCGGATGTTCTCGTTCCATCGGAGTTGAGCTTCTTTCTCTGCCAACTCCGCTTGAAGATCACGTTCGTGTTCTTCAGCCATCTTCTTTTCCTTGCGCTTTTGCCTTAGAGTTTTCTCTAACTCTTGATCAAGAGGTAAGAGATCTTCGGTGTTCCTAGACCTGCGCATGCACTCAAAAGGATATCAAACAACGAGAGCAAGCTCCCAAGCTTGACAACCGGCTACCGAATTCGGTCTAAACCAAATCCCCGACAACGGCGCCAAAAACTTGTTCGCCTCTAAACGTGCGTGCAATCAAGCTTTAAATTTATAAAACTAGAATAAAAGCAGCGAACCCGCAGTGTACGGATCGGCGTAGATTAGCAAGTATTCCAGAGTATCGAACTCAGGGATTTGGGGGTACGAATTCAATAGTAGATTATCAAGCAATTTATATAAGAGCTTTGCAATATATTGGGAAAACAACAATCCTAAAGATCCAAGTATCCAGCTGTGGCAATCGATTCAAGATATATTTAATGATATAAAGACAGAGTTGAGATATGCAAAGGTATGCTAATGTAAGGTAATCGTACGGTAAAGTTCCAAAAACCTTATATGACTCGCCTACAAGACACTCCCTATACAGGTTGTTGAGGCTTCAATATAGAAAGGTTCTAAAGGTGAGAATTAATGTCAAATATCCAAACTTATAATCCAAAGGTCAAAACTAACTTAACCGATTAAGGTTGTGACACTCATAATCGAGGTAGAGGTTGTTGAGGCTTCACTACCACCTAGAAAAGGCAAGCCAAGACTAAGTTAAAGCTAATCTTTAACTTTGGACTAAAGTAAAAGCAGGTTCGTAAACTTAAGGTAAATTACGGGCAGATCTTGAGATTCCACGGTCGTGGAACTCAAGAACAAACCGTGATTTAGGGTTCGTCGACGATTCTCTCAAACTCTCAGGGTCTAATCTGTTTTTGATCGATCTATCATCATCTAAGCCACAACTATCAACCCTTCACCTTAGAATTGTTAAGGGTTTTTAGCCAATAACAGTCATGTTGATATCAATTTCAAGAATTAAAAGATTTAAAGATGGAAACTTTTGAAAACTTTCAATAAACTTCAAACCAATCTCAAAGTCACAATCAAGAACAAATAATGTCACTAATTCCAAAATAGAACAAGTAAACACAATCTTAGGCAAGAAGGAAGAACGGGATGTCAATCCGTCTTCTAAATCAAACCTAAACAAGAAGAGAAATCTTCTTGCAACAATCCTCCGAATCTTCCGTCAATCCGGGAAATCTGGAAATCCCAACGATAATCTCCACCGAAGTGCGAGATTAGGGCAAATCCAAGCGCGAACTTCGATCTCCAACGAGATGTAAATGCGTCCAAATGAATGCCGCGAAAGTCTCTCTAAGCGGCGGTATAAATGCGTCTAAGCAGGGATCTAAAGCGAGTAGCAGGGATGACGGAATTTCTCTTCTTCCGTCTTTTTATAGTGTAGGGCAAAATATCGGTCCGGCCCAATCTTCAAAAGATCATGGCTTCAAAGTGTGGCGAAAAAGATCGCCAAGATCACGGTCGTGGAAGGTTCCACGACCGTAATTTAGAGCGTGGAAAGTGTCACGGTTTGAACCATGGATTCCACGACCGTAATAGTTACTGGAATGCAGCATGCCTCTCTTGCCATACTTCCACGACCGTGGAACTGAACGTGGAAAAGAGTACGACCGTATTTTAGAGCGTGGTTTAAGGCAAGAACGTGATTCTTCCCTAGCCTCGTGCATTCCTCAAGTTGAACTCCTTTTTTCTCCTAAGAATGTCCTTAATCCATGGACATATCCAATCAACTCGTCTTTGCTCGATTCCGTTCGGAAATAGCTCTCTTAAGTACCTATAATCAACATAAAGCTTGTGTAGACATTTATATCGATAATATAGGTAAACTAGCTCACATATTGTTCGCTCCAAACGGTGTGTGCAAGCTTTAAATTTATAACCCTAGACTTAAGCTTAAAACAAGGATGCGAACCCGCAGTGTACGGGTCAATCGTAGTAAAAGCAAGAAAATTCCAGGGCTCGATCACAGGGACTTGGTGAAACAAAGTCCAATACGGTATGCTAATGTTAATGCTAACCACAAGAGCAATTTAACACAATCAAAGATGAATAAGATGTCAAATAAAGCAAACATGCAATTCTAGGGATTAAAGCATCTAGTTGTGGTTCCAACTCAAGATCTATAGATAAGCGGACAAAGCTGAGATTTTTGCATGGGGAAGGTGTTTCTAAAGTGGAGTAGATCACCGGGTAAGTCTCACTACACACTAATCCTAAACCGTAACTCCTATTACCGGGTAAGTCTCAAGGAATCAAGATAAAGAACTATAACCTCAAACTAACACACCATCTAAGGGAATAGAATCAACCTTTACCGGGTAAGTCTCAGGCTAACTCACAAAGATGGGATGGAAGCACACTCAAACCCCAATAAAGGATAAACCTTTATTACCTACACTTATGATCGTTGATACACAAACTAAGGAATTACCGGGTAAGTCTCATCCTAAGCTTGCTTTGAACCAGAGAGGTGAAATAAGAATAGGATTTGGCAAACTCTAACACTTAACTCTCAGTTTAGGATAGGATAAGTCACCTCGGTCAGAAGAATTCCACCCCGGCCGAGATGTTCATCGACTGAACGAGGTGCTTAGGGTTAAGGTTAAAGACTCGAACTTTCAGGATCCTACTGGAATCTAAGACTATTCTATCATTGTTTTTCCCACAACCTTCAGCCAATCACCCTAGAATCACACAAGGAGATTAGCCACTCATCATCATCATGAAAGTATTAAATATATGGGAAGAAGGTGAATATTTGAACAAAGAAGAATTCAATGAAAAGACTTCAATAACTGAATCAAATATCACAAACAAAAGCGTTCCTTGGATAATAATCCAACAAGGCAAGACAACAAGGAAAGGAATTGAAGACAATCTTACAAAACCCTCCAAAAAGCTATAAAGCTATGGTCTTCAATCTTCCTTCAACCTTCAAAAAGGTTCTTCGAAAACTCCCAACTTGGAGTAGGCTGCTGCTGCGTAATGGTGTATATCACGATCTTGCGCTGATAGCGGGTCCTCAAATTGTGGAAAATCCGACCCTTTTTATAGGAAAAATAAACCTCCAAAGATAATAAATCTTTAAGAAGATATTATCCCATAAATATAGGTAAAATATATATTCTGCATATCTCTTTCCATCCAGGAGCCCAGCCCAAAAATATAAGATCACTTTCCAAGTTTAAAAGATCTCAGCCAAGAATAAAATATTCTCGCCGCGTCCTAGGTATTCGCCTCGGTCGAGTCGGCGTCTCTGGATCGCCTCGGTCGAGGTGAACCTCTGGTCAACCGAGGTGACTCATAACTGAATGTAGAATCTCTCAAAACTGGTTCAAAGTAAATCTTTAATCCATGGCTATGCTTCCTGGATGTTTCCTTTTTGCTCCTCAATGTAGCTCCAAATGACTCTTGACTCCTTTTGCTCCTTTTTGATGCGAAACGTACCATATTACCTGCAATTACAACGAAACTAGGTGTAGACCTCGATTCCCGCAAAGGTAGATGAAATGGTAGTAAAATCACATAAAGTACATACAAACATGCAGATTATGAAAGATAAAACGTCCAAACAAACCCCAAAATATAGACTATAATTCATGCTATCAAAATACCCCATACTTAGCCCTTGCTTGTCCCCAAGCAAGTTCCTCATATAGAAAACAAGATAGAATGGATTAATAGTCAAGAAAATCAATGAAAAGTCTTTCAAAAAACATTTTTTTTGGTGTGCAACTATCATAGATCACTCTAAGAGAGTACTTCCTGGAATTTAAAAACTCAATATGATCAAAACATTTTATAAATATAGGAAAGTTGTTCATCTTTGCATAAAATCATAGAACGCATAATAAATCATAATTATCAAAATTAATCATGTATAATCCAGTTTAAACCGCTAAGTCAATCAACAAGCTCAAGGTCTCAAGGGCTTCCCAAAAGAAAAGGTCAAGAAATGTGTAGGGTAGGGATGTATGTAAGGTAATGTGGTGCTAGAATCCGGGAAAAGGATGAACTTCACTTCCACTTTGACTTTCAACACCTTCCACCAATAAGCTTTGCTTATTTCACATTTTTTTCTTTTTACTTTACTTTTTGGGATGCATGGACAGAGGTGCACAATAACCGAAGCCTAGGAAATCTGCAATCATCAATTTCTTGAGATGCATCAAACCCTTGATGCACATACCATGACCCGTTAGGAATATCGCTCAATCCGACTTTGGCAAGACACAAACACCCGGCTATGTGAATGGTGCCGAGTTACTCATCTTCATGATTGACTTCCCCAAACCTATTATTGCTTTCTAACACTTTCACTTTCAGCCACCTTCAACTTTAACTTGCTTTCACCACTTTGCTTGCTTCCAAATTCCCGGATAGGTAAAGGGAGGCAAAATGTATATGAGGGGCTAAGCATGATCAAGAAGAAGAAGAAGAAGAAGAATGAATTGCCTTGGTCTTTCCAATAAGAAAGTGAGAGAACTTATGCTGCGGTGTCAACCTTCAAATTCATCATAATTTGGATAAAAACAAAGTATTAAACATGCCAAAAATTTCAAACAAAGCATTTAGCAACTTAAACATATTATAAAACCCTTCAAACACATACAAAATTTAAAACCAGTAAGTAAACAAAATCTTCACTGAGTTCATATCCAGATAAAGGCGCACAAAATCGTTTTCGAAAACTTTCTGTTATGCACCTCGGTCGAGGTGTTCTTAGGTCAACCGAGGTGAAACACCTCGTTCGGCCAGAACTGCCCCGGTCGAGGTTCAAATTTTTTTTTTTTTTTTAAACTAGTTTTCTTTCAGTTTCGACGTTTTTCTCAATCAAATAACCTGTAAGTATGCATGTAGTCTCAGATAAAACCATAGAAGCAAACTGAAGCATAAATATCCAATAATATCGAGTCATTCATCACATAAGTCAATCAAATACATAAACACCCCATACTTGGGACACACTGTCCTAGTGGGTCAAAATAAGTCTAAGGACAGGATACTCACCGAACATAGCTAAACTGCATGAAGAAGTAAGAAACAACTCCCAGATAAGACCATCTCGGTTGGCCATGCACATCTCGGTCGAGGTGTTCTGACAGTACCCGAGATGTATCTCAGTAAAGCTCGTTTCCTCAACTTCTCGAAATTTTGTTCTTCCAGTGTAGCTCCTGAACTGTGATCCTTCCTTTTGGAATACCTGGTTGTTGTCTAGAGGAAAACAAAAACAAAGCAACTATCTAAACTAAACTAGAAAAGGGAGAAGAAAGCAATACCTTGGGTTGCCTCCCAAGAAGCGCTTGGTTTAAGGTCGCTAGCTGGACCCTTCTCCATAGAATTACTCAATGTACCTTGAACACCCTGGAGTGCTCATCACATCCATCAGAAAATTCTTCCAAAAAGGTTCCGGTTCCTAATTTCACCGGCAAATGGTAAGATCTCCCACGTACAAGCTTGTACGGTTTGATTCTCACCGGAATCCTTCTAGCCTTCCTGCACTTCAATGGGACATAATCTAGCCTTGCGTCCCATCCTTTCCTTGATCGAGAAAACAACTTCTCGAGAATCCTAGTAGCTTCCCCATCTTTAGCATGGGGATGGTACAAGGTCCTTAGCATGCGAGGGACCCCATACTTGAACAAGAGACACTTCATCGTCTTAACGGTGTAGTGCTTGCAAACTCCACTCCTTATAATCCAAGGAGTATCTTCTTCCAACAGTTTCAAGGGAGGTTTCATCTTGATCTTAGGAGGTTCTTTCGGAAGAGATCTCCAACTCTCCGGTGCATTCCTGAAAAATTCAGAAATTTTAATAGGGATTTCAAATGAAGTAGGAGAATGTACCTCGTAAAGTTCTCCAAAGCTTGAGACAAGTTTCATGTTGGGTTGATATTCCACACACGAAATCCCTCCCAACTCAGCTGATCTTTCTTCCACCTTGACCACAGTCTCAGTAATTTGGCCATGGTTCTCCGTATCTTGCAGTTCCACAGATTTTTCCTCCACCTCGGCCGATATCTCTTTCACCTCGGCCGAGGTCTCAAC
>BSUD01000003.1:108228119-108299862 GCA_033239045.1 Fagopyrum esculentum
CTTTAAATTTATAACCCTAGACTTAAGCTTAAAACAAGGATGCGAACCCGCAGTGTACGGGTCAATCGTAGTAAAAGCAAGAAAATTCCAGGGGTCGATCACAGGGACTTGGTGAAACAAAGTCCAATACGGTATGCTAATGTTAATGCTAACCACAAGAGCAATTTAACACAATCAAAGATGAATAAGATGTCAAATAAAGCAAACATGCAATTCTAGGGATTAAAGCATCTAGTTGTGGTTCCAACTCAAGATCTATAGATAAGCGGACAAAGCTGAGATTTTTGCATGGGGAAGGTGTTTCTAAAGTGGAGTAGATCACCGGGTAAGTCTCACTACACACTAATCCTAAACCGTAACTCCTATTACCGGGTAAGTCTCAAGGAATCAAGATAAAGAACTATAATCTCAAACTAACACACCATCTAAGGGAATAGAATCAACCTTTACCGGGTAAGTCTCAGGCTAACTCACAAAGATGGGATGGAAGCACACTCAAACCCCAATAAAGGATAAACCTTTATTACCTACACTTATGATCGTTGATACACAAACTAAGGAATTACCGGGTAAGTCTCATCCTAAGCTTGCTTTGAACCAGAGAGGTGAAATAAGAATAGGATTTGGCAAACTCTAACACTTAACTCTCAGTTTAGGATAGGATAAGTCACCTCGGTCAGAAGAATTCCACCCCGGCCGAGATGTTCATCAACTGAACGAGATGCTTAGGGTTAAGGTTAAAGACTCGAACTTTCAGGATCCTACTGGAATCTAAGACTATTCTATCATTGTTTTTCCCACAACCTTCAGCCAATCACCCTAGAATCACACAAGGAGATTAGCCACTCATCATCATCATGAAAGTATTAAATATATGGGAAGAAGGTGAATATTTGAACAAAGAAGAATTTAATGAAAAGACTTCAATAACTGAATCAAATATCACAAACAAAAGCGTTCCTTGGATAATAATCCAACAAGGCAAGACAACAAGGAAAGGAATTGAAGACAATCTTACAAAACCCTCCAAAAAGCTATAAAGCTATGGTCTTCAATCTTCCTTCAACCTTCAAAAAGGTTCTTCAACTCTCTCCCAAATTGGGGTGGGATGCGGCTGCTGCGTCTTATGCGAGGTTTTCAGCTGTAAGCGGGATGTTGGAATTGTGGAAAATCCAACCCTTTTTATAGGAAAAATAAACCTCCAAAGATAATAAATCTTTAAGAAGATATTATCCCATAAATATAGGTAAAATATATATTCTGCATATCTCTTTCCATCCAGAAGCTCAGCCCAAGAATAAAATATTCTCGCCGCGTCCTAGGTATTCGCCTCGGTCGAGTCGGCGTCTCTGGATCGCCTCGGTCGAGGTGAACCTCTGGTCAACCGAGGTGACTCATAACTGAATGTAGAATCTCTCAAAACTGGTTCAAAGTAAATCTTTAATCCATGGCTATGCTTCCTGGATGTTTCCTTTTTGCTCCTCAATGTAGCTCCAAATGACTCTTGACTCCTTTTGCTCCTTTTTGATGCGAAACGTACCATATTACCTGCAATTACAACGAAACTAGGTGTAGACCTCGATTCCCGCAAAGGTAGATGAAATGGTAGTAAAATCACATAAAGTACATACAAACATGCAGATTATGAAAGATAAAACGTCCAAACAAACCCCAAAATATAGACTATAATTCATGCTATCAAAATACCCCATACTTAGCCCTTGCTTGTCCCCAAGCAAGTTCCTCATATAGAAATCAAGATAGAATGGATTATAAGTCAAGAAAATCAATGAAAAGTCTTTCAAAAAAATTTTTATGGTGTGCAACTATCATAGATCACTCTAAGAGAATACTTCATGGAATTTAAAAACTCAACATGCTCAAAACATTTTATAAATATAGGAAAGTTATTCATCTTTGCATAAAATCATAGAATGCATAATAAATCATAATTATCAAAATTAATCATGTATAATCCGATTTAAGCCGCTAAGTCAATCAACAAGCTCAAGGTCTCAAGGGCTTCCCAAAAGAAAAGGTCGAGAAACGTGTAGGGTAGGGATGAATGTAAGGTAATGTGGTGCTAGAATCCGGGAAAAGGGTGAACTTCACTTTCACTTTAACTTGCAACATCTTCCACCAATAAGCTTTGCTTATTTCACACTTTTTTCTTTTACTTTACTTTTTGGGATGCATGGACAGAGGTGCACAATAACCGAAGCCTAGGAAATCCGCAATCATCAATTTCTTGAGATGCATCAAACCCTTGATGCACATACCATGACCCGTTAGGAATATCGCTCAATCCGACTTTGGCAAGACACAAACACCCGGCTATGTGAATGGTGCCGAGTTACTCATCTTCATGATTGACTTCCCCAAACCTATTATTGCTTTCTAACACTTTCACTTTCAGCCACTTCTCAACTTTTGACTTGCTTTCACCACTTCGCTTGCTTCCAAATTCCCGGATAGGTAAAGGGAGGCAAAATGTATATGAGGGGCTAAGCATGATCAAGAAGAAGAAGAAGAAGAAGAATGAATTGCCTTGGTCTTTCCAAGAAGAACGTGAGAGAACTTATGCTGCGGTGTCAACCTTCAAATTCAACATAATTTGGATAAAAATAAAGTATTAAACATGCCAATAATTTCAAACAAAGCATTTAGCAACTTAAACATATCATAAAACATTTCAAACATATAAAGAATTTAAATCCAGTCGGTAAACAAAATCTTCACTGAGATCATATCCAGATAAGTAACACAAAAATCGCTTTCGAAAACTCTCAGTTAACCCACCTCGGTCGAGATGTTCTTGGGTCAACCGAGGTGAAACACCTCGTTTTGCCAGAACTATCCCGGTCGAGGTCAAAAGATTTTTTTTTTTAAAACCAAATTTTTTTCTCGGTTTCGACGTTTTTCTCAATCAAATAACCTGTAAGTATGCATGCAATCTCAGATAAACATATAAATGCAGATAAAGCATGAATATGAAAATATCCGATAAATAATATCATACATCAAAAGTAGTCAAATAACGTCAAGTAGTCAAATAAGTACAAACACCCCATACTTGGGACACACTGTCCCAGTGGGTCAGAATAAGTCTAAGGACAGGATACTCACCGAACATAGCTAAACTGCATGAAGAAGTAAGAAACAGCTCCCAGATAAGACCATCTCGGTTGGCGAAGCACATATCGGTCGAGGTGTTCTGACAGTACCCGAGATGTATCTCAGTAAAGCTTGTTTCCTCAACTTCTCGAAATTTTGTTCTTCCAGTGTAGCTCCTGAACTGTGATCCTTCCTTTTGGAATACCTGGTTGTTGTCTAGAGGAAAACAAAAACAAAGCAACTATCTAAACTAAACTAGAAAAGGGAGAAGAAAGCAATACCTTGGGTTGCCTCCCAAGAAGCGCTTGGTTTAAGGTCGCTAGCTGGACCCTTCTCCATAGAATTACTCAATGTACCTTGAACACCATGGAGTGCTCATCACATCTATCATAAAATTCTTCCAAAAAGGTTCCGGTTCCTAATTTCACCGGCAAATGGTAAGATCTCCCACGTACAAGCTTGTACGGTTTGATTCTCACCGGAATCCTTCTAGCCTTCCTGCACTTCAATGGGACATAATCTAGCCTTGCGTCCCATCCTTTCCTTGATCGAGAAAACAACTTCTCGAGAATCCTAGTAGCTTCCCCATCTTTAGCATGGGGATGGTACAAGGTCCTTAGCATGCGAGGGACCCCATACTTGAACAAGAGACACTTCATCGTCTTAACGGTGTAGTGCTTGCAAACTCCACTCCTTATAATCCAAGGAGTATCTTCTTCCAACAGTTTCAAGGGAGGTTTCATCTTGATCTTAGGAGGTTCTTTCGGAAGAGATCTCCAACTCTCCGGTGCATTCCTGAAAAATTCAGAAATTTTAATAGGGATTTCAAATGAAGTAGGAGAATGTACCTCGTAAAGTTCTCCAAAGCTTGAGACAAGTTTCATGTTGGGTTGATATTCCACACACGAAATCCCTCCCAACTCAGCTGATCTTTCTTCCACCTTGACCACAGTCTCAGTAATTTGGCCATGGTTCTCCGTATCTTGCAGTTCCACAGATTTTTCCTCCACCTCGGCCGATATCTCTTTCACCTCGGCCGAGGTCTCAACAGTTAGATCGAAATCTTCCAAATCTTTTTCACCCTCAAAAGCTTCAGGAGAAACTTCTGGTTTGATTGGAGGGGTGTTTGGAACTTGCAGCACTTCCTTATGCTCCTCTTCCGGCTTAGCATAGGATAGGGTGCTTTCCTTGAGCTCCACCACCTTCTTCATCAACTTCTCCAATCTTGATTCGAGAGAGTCTTCAAAAGGTTGCTCATAAATGTTTTTAGGGACATTCTTCTCATCCCATATCGCAAGTTCATGTTGAATGGCCTCTTCTCTTTCCCATTCATTGTTGAACCAATAGAAGGAGTACTTTTCCTCCAAGTATTCATAATGGTCCGCCCTAGCACTTTGTCTTGCTATCCAGGCTGGATCAAATGTAGTCATCGGAAATCCTGAAAACTACAAAACTCATAGAAAGAGTAGTTAGTAGCAACAGGGGCAAGTGCCCCGAAAGCAAACCGCAACCGGCTCGGTCTAGACCAAGTCCCCGGCAACGGCGCCAAAAACTTGTTCGCTCCAAACGGTGTGTGCAAGCTTTAAATTTATAACCCTAGACTTAAGCTTAAAACAAGGATGCGAACCCGCAGTGTACGGGTCAATCGTAGTAAAAGCAAGAAAATTCCAGGGCTCGATCACAGGGACTTGGTGAAACAAAGTCCAATACGGTATGCTAATGTTAATGCTAACCACAAGAGCAATCTAACACAATCAAAGATGAATAAGATGTCAAATAAAGCAAACATGCAATTCTAGGGATTAAAGCATCTAGTTGTGGTTCCAACTCAAGATCTATAGATAAGCGGACAAAGCTGAGATTTTTGCATGGGGAAGGTGTTTCTAAAGTGGAGTAGATCACCGGGTAAGTCTCACTACACACTAATCCTAAACCGTAACTCCTATTACCGGGTAAGTCTCAAGGAATCAAGATAAAGAACTATAACCTCAAACTAACACACCATCTAAGGGAATAGAATCAACCTTTACCGGGTAAGTCTCAGGCTAACTCACAAAGATGGGATGGAAGCACACTCAAACCCCAATAAAGGATAAACCTTTATTACCTACACTTATGATCGTTGATACACAAACTAAGGAATTACCGGGTAAGTCTCATCCTAAGCTTGCTTTGAACCAGAGAGGTGAAATAAGAATAGGATTTGGCAAACTCTAACACTTAACTCTCAGTTTAGGATAGGATAAGTCACCTCGGTCAGAAGAATTCCACCCCGGCCGAGATGTTCATCGACTGAACGAGGTGCTTAGGGTTAAGGTTAAAGACTCGAACTTTCAGGATCCTACTGGAATCTAAGACTATTCTATCATTGTTTTTCCCACAACCTTCAGCCAATCACCCTAGAATCACACAAGGAAATTAGCCACTCATCATCATCATGAAAGTATTAAATATATGGGAAGAAGGTGAATATTTGAACAAAGAAGAATTCAATGAAAAGACTTCAATAACTGAATCAAATATCACAAACAAAAGCGTTCCTTGGATAATAATCCAACAAGGCAAGACAACAAGGAAAGGAATTGAAGACAATCTTACAAAACCCTCCAAAAAGCTATAAAGCTATGGTCTTCAATCTTCCTTCAACCTTCAAAAAGGTTCTTCGAAAACTCCCAACTTGGAGTAGGCTGCTTCCTGCGTCGTATGCGAAATTCAATCGATGTATGCAGCCTCCGTAAGCGGATGTCGGATTTGTGGAAAATCCGACCCTTTTTATAGGAAAAATAAACCTCCAAAGATAATAAATCTTTAAGAAGATATTATCCCATAAATATAGGTAAAATATATATTCTGCATATCTCTTTCCATCCAGGAGCCCAGCCCAAAAATATAAGATCACTTTCCAAGTTTAAAAGATCTCAGCCAAGAATAAAATATTCTCGCCGCGTCCTAGGTATTCGCCTCGGTCGAGTCGGCGTCTCTGGATCGCCTCGGTCGAGGTGAACCTCTGGTCAACCGAGGTGACTCATAACTGAATGTAGAATCTCTCAAAACTGGTTCAAAGTAAATCTTTAATCCATGGCTATGCTTCCTGAATGTAGCTCCAAATGACTCTTGACTCCTTTTGCTCCTTTTTGATGCGAAACGTACCATATTACCTGCAATTACAACGAAACTAGGTGTAGACCTCGATTCCCGCAAAGGTAGATGAAATGGTAGTAAAATCACATAAAGTACATACAAACATGCAGATTATGAAAGATAAAACGTCCAAACAAACCCCAAAATATAGACTATAATTCATGCTATCAAAATACCCCATACTTAGCCCTTGCTTGTCCCCAAGCAAGTTCCTCATATAGAAAACAAGATAGAATGGATTAATAGTCAAGAAAATCAATGAAAAGTCTTTCAAAAAACATTTTTTTTGGTGTGCAACTATCATAGATCACTCTAAGAGAGTACTTCCTGGAATTTAAAAACTCAATATGATCAAAACATTTTATAAATATAGGAAAGTTGTTCATCTTTGCATAAAATCATAGAACGCATAATAAATCATAATTATCAAAATTAATCATGTATAATCCAGTTTAAACCGCTAAGTCAATCAACAAGCTCAAGGTCTCAAGGGCTTCCCAAAAGAAAAGGTCAAGAAATGTGTAGGGTAGGGATGTATGTAAGGTAATGTGGTGCTAGAATCCGGGAAAAGGATGAACTTCACTTCCACTTTGACTTTCAACACCTTCCACCAATAAGCTTTGCTTATTTCACATTTTTTTCTTTTTACTTTACTTTTTGGGATGCATGGACAGAGGTGCACAATAACCGAAGCCTAGGAAATCTGCAATCATCAATTTCTTGAGATGCATCAAACCCTTGATGCACATACCATGACCCGTTAGGAATATCGCTCAATCCGACTTTGGCAAGACACAAACACCCGGCTATGTGAATGGTGCCGAGTTACTCATCTTCATGATTGACTTCCCCAAACCTATTATTGCTTTCTAACACTTTCACTTTCAGCCACCTTCAACTTTAACTTGCTTTCACCACTTTGCTTGCTTCCAAATTCCCGGATAGGTAAAGGGAGGCAAAATGTATATGAGGGGCTAAGCATGATCAAGAAGAAGAAGAAGAAGAAGAATGAATTGCCTTGGTCTTTCCAATAAGAAAGTGAGAGAACTTATGCTGCGGTGTCAACCTTCAAATTCATCATAATTTGGATAAAAACAAAGTATTAAACATGCCAAAAATTTCAAACAAAGCATTTAGCAACTTAAACATATTATAAAACCCTTCAAACACATACAAAATTTAAAACCAGTAAGTAAACAAAATCTTCACTGAGTTCATATCCAGATAAAGGCGCACAAAATCGTTTTCGAAAACTTTCTGTTATGCCACCTCGGTCGAGGTGTTCTTAGGTCAACCGAGGTGAAACACCTCGTTCGGCCAGAACTGCCCCGGTCGAGGTTCAAATTTTTTTTTTATTTTTAAACTAGTTTTCTTTCAGTTTCGACGTTTTTCTCAATCAAATAACCTGTAAGTATGCATGTAGTCTCAGATAAAACCATAGAAGCAAACTGAAGCATAAATATCCAATAATACGAGTCATTCATCACATAAGTCAAATAATACATCAATAAACACCCCATACTTGGGACACACTGTCCTAGTGGGTCAAAATAAGTCTAAGGACAGGATACTCACCGAACATAGCTAAACTGCATGAAGAAGTAAGAAACAACTCCCAGATAAGACCATCTCGGTTGGCCATGCACATCTCGGTCGAGGTGTTCTGACAGTACCCGAGATGTATCTCAGTAAAGCTCGTTTCCTCAACTTCTCGAAATTTTGTTCTTCCAGTGTAGCTCCTGAACTGTGATCCTTCCTTTTGGAATACCTGGTTGTTGTCTAGAGGAAAACAAAAACAAAGCAACTATCTAAACTAAACTAGAAAAGGGAGAAGAAAGCAATACCTTGGGTTGCCTCCCAAGAAGCGCTTGGTTTAAGGTCGCTAGCTGGACCCTTCTCCATAGAATTACTCAATGTACCTTGAACACCCTGGAGTGCTCATCACATCCATCAGAAAATTCTTCCAAAAAGGTTCCGGTTCCTAATTTCACCGGCAAATGGTAAGATCTCCCACGTACAAGCTTGTACGGTTTGATTCTCACCGGAATCCTTCTAGCCTTCCTGCACTTCAATGGGACATAATCTAGCCTTGCGTCCCATCCTTTCCTTGATCGAGAAAACAACTTCTCGAGAATCCTAGTAGCTTCCCCATCTTTAGCATGGGGATGGTACAAGGTCCTTAGCATGCGAGGGACCCCATACTTGAACAAGAGACACTTCATCGTCTTAACGGTGTAGTGCTTGCAAACTCCACTCCTTATAATCCAAGGAGTATCTTCTTCCAACAGTTTCAAGGGAGGTTTCATCTTGATCTTAGGAGGTTCTTTCGGAAGAGATCTCCAACTCTCCGGTGCATTCCTGAAAAATTCAGAAATTTTAATAGGGATTTCAAATGAAGTAGGAGAATGTACCTCGTAAAGTTCTCCAAAGCTTGAGACAAGTTTCATGTTGGGTTGATATTCCACACACGAAATCCCTCCCAACTCAGCTGATCTTTCTTCCACCTTGACCACAGTCTCAGTAATTTGGCCATGGTTCTCCGTATCTTGCAGTTCCACAGATTCTTCCACCTCGGCCGATATCTCTTTCACCTCGGCCGAGGTCTCAACAGTTAGATCGAAATCTTCCAAATCTTTTTCACCCTCAAAAGCTTCAGGAGAAACTTCTGGTTTGATTGGAGGGGTGTTTGGAACTTGCAGCACTTCCTTATGCTCCTCTTCCGGCTTAGCATAGGATAGGGTGCTTTCCTTGAGCTCCACCACCTTCTTCATCAACTTCTCCAATCTTGATTCGAGAGAGTCTTCAAAAGGTTGCTCATAAATGTTTTTAGGGACATTCTTCTCATCCCATATCGCAAGTTCATGTTGAATGGCCTCTTCTCTTTCCCATTCATTGTTGAACCAATAGAAGGAGTACTTTTCCTCCAAGTATTCATAATGGTCCGCCCTAGCACTTTGTCTTGCTATCCAGGCTGGATCAAATGTAGTCATCGGAAATCCTGAAAACTACAAAACTCATAGAAAGAGTAGTTAGTAGCAACAGGGGCAAGTGCCCCGAAAGCAAACCGCAACCGGCTCGGTCTAGACCAAGTCCCCGGCAACGGCGCCAAAAACTTGTTCGCTCCAAACGGTGTGTGCAAGCTTTAAATTTATAACCCTAGACTTAAGCTTAAAACAAGGATGCGAACCCGCAGTGTACGGGTCAATCGTAGTAAAAGCAAGAAAATTCCAGGGGTCGATCACAGGGACTTAGTGAAACAAAGTCAAATACGGTATGCTAGTGTTGATGCTAACCACAAGAGCAAGTATACAATCAAAGATGAATAAGATGTCAAATAAGCAAACATGCAATTCTAGGGATTAAAGCATCTAGTTGTGGTTCCAACTCAAGATCTATAGGTAAGCGGACAAAGCTGAGATTTTTGCATGGGGAAGGTGTTTCTAAAGTGGAGTAGATCACCGGGTAAGTCTCACTACACACTAATCCCAAACCGTAACTCCTATTACCGGGTAAGTCTCAAGGAATTAAGATAAAGAACTATAACCTCAAACTAACATACCATCTAAGGGAATAGAATCAACCTTTACCGGGTAAGTCTCAGGCTAACTCACAAAGATGGGATGGAAGCACACTCAAACCCCAATAAAGGATAAACCTTTATTACCTACACTTATGATCGTTGGTATACAAACTAAGGAATTACCGGGTAAGTCTCATCCTAAGCTTGCTTTGAACCAGAAAGGTATAATAAGAATAGGATTTGGCAAACTCTCCTTGTCCTTCATGATGAAAGCATTGATCTTCCCTCTCATTTCAGCAGTCTTTGAGGGGGGAAAGAATTTGGTCAAGAATTCCGTAGTCATCTCTTCCCATGTGCTGATCTTTCCTGCAGGAAGAGATTGATACCAAGTAAGAGCTCTATCTTTAAGAGAAAAGTAGAAAGGTCTTAGCTTGTAGTTGTTATTTTCAATTCTGGGAGGTCGCAAGGTCTCCATCAAGATCTCGTAGTTTTGAAGATGTTGATGCGGCGACTCCTTCTCTAGCCCTCCGAATTGACATTGGCGAATCATCGCTAGAACTTGTGGTCGAAGTTCGTAGTCATGGTCCGCTGGATCTCCTAGGTTCACTCCTGGACGCCTCAGCTGTTGATTAGGGTCCATCCTTTGACCTAGGGTTTGTGGAATTCCTGCAAGAAGAACATCTCGGACTGGCATCCGAAGTGGATGTACATCGGCCGGGGCGTCAGGTACTGGATTCTGCCTCGGTCGAGGATCAACTACTGGATCCTGCATCGGTCGAGGTAGAATCTGGTTCCGAATTGCTGCAATCTCAGCTTCGATTGCTGCAGTCCTGGCCTGATTCTCTTCTTTCTCTTGCCTTAGCTCTTCTTTACTGAGACGTAGCAGCTCCTGCGTCTCTCTCAACTGGGCCGCAAGATCGTGATCGTCTTGTTGGGCCATTTTCGCTTCTCTTAAGCGTCTCTTGTATGTCTTTTCTGGTTCGGGATCGTAAGGAACGATTTCCTTCCCAGTGCGGGTTCTTCGCATATACCTAAGAAAGAACCTGCAAAAGTCACTCAAGTAGAGTGGTTAGACAAAAAGGGGGCAAATGCCCCAAGAGCAAACCGTACCGGCTCGGTCTAGACCAAGTCCCCGGCAACGGCGCCAAAAACTTGTTCGCTCCAAACGGTGTGTGCAAGCTTTAAATTTATAACCCTAGACTTAAGCTTAAAACAAGGATGCGAACCCGCAGTGTACGGGTCAATCGTAGTAAAAGCAAGAAAATTCCAGGGGTCGATCACAGGGACTTGGTGAAACAAAGTCCAATACGGTATGCTAATGTTAATGCTAACCACAAGAGCAATTTAACACAATCAAAGATGAATAAGATGTCAAATAAAGCAAACATGCAATTCTAGGGATTAAAGCATCTAGTTGTGGTTCCAACTCAAGATCTATAGATAAGCGGACAAAGCTGAGATTTTTGCATGGGGAAGGTGTTTCTAAAGTGGAGTAGATCACCGGGTAAGTCTCACTACACACTAATCCTAAACCGTAACTCCTATTACCGGGTAAGTCTCAAGGAATCAAGATAAAGAACTATAATCTCAAACTAACACACCATCTAAGGGAATAGAATCAACCTTTACCGGGTAAGTCTCAGGCTAACTCACAAAGATGGGATGGAAGCACACTCAAACCCCAATAAAGGATAAACCTTTATTACCTACACTTATGATCGTTGATACACAAACTAAGGAATTACCGGGTAAGTCTCATCCTAAGCTTGCTTTGAACCAGAGAGGTGAAATAAGAATAGGATTTGGCAAACTCTAACACTTAACTCTCAGTTTAGGATAGGATAAGTCACCTCGGTCAGAAGAATTCCACCCCGGCCGAGATGTTCATCGACTGAACGAGGTGCTTAGGGTTAAGGTTAAAGACTCGAACTTTCAGGATCCTACTGGAATCTAAGACTATTCTATCATTGTTTTTCCCACAACCTTCAGCCAATCACCCTAGAATCACACAAGGAGATTAGCCACTCATCATCATCATGAAAGTATTAAATATATGGGAAGAAGGTGAATATTTGAACAAAGAAGAATTTAATGAAAAGACTTCAATAACTGAATCAAATATCACAAACAAAAGCGTTCCTTGGATAATAATCCAACAAGGCAAGACAACAAGGAAAGGAATTGAAGACAATCTTACAAAACCCTCCAAAAAGCTATAAAGCTATGGTCTTCAATCTTCCTTCAACCTTCAAAAAGGTTCTTCGAAAACTCCCAACTTGGAGTAGGCTGCTGCTGCGTAATGGTGTATAGCACGATCTTGCGCTGATAGCGGGTCCTCAAATTGTGGAAAATCCGACCCTTTTTATAGGAAAAATAAACCTCCAAAGATAATAAATCTTTAAGAAGATATTATCCCATAAATATAGGTAAAATATATATTCTGCATATCTCTTTCCATCCAGAAGCCCAGCCCAAAAATATAAGATCACTTTCCAAGTTTAAAAGATCTCAGCCAAGAATAAAATATTCTCGCCGCGTCCTAGGTATTCGCCTCGGTCGAGTCGGCGTCTCTGGATCGCCTCGGTCGAGGTGAACCTCTGGTCAACCGAGGTGACTCATAACTGAATGTAGAATCTCTCAAAACTGGTTCAAAGTAAATCTTTAATCCATGGCTATGCTTCCTGGATGTTTCCTTTTTGCTCCTCAATGTAGCTCCAAATGACTCTTGACTCCTTTTGCTCCTTTTTGATGCGAAACGTACCATATTACCTGCAATTACAACGAAACTAGGTGTAGACCTCGATTCCCGCAAAGGTAGATGAAATGGTAGTAAAATCACATAAAGTACATACAAACATGCAGATTATGAAAGATAAAACGTCCAAACAAACCCCAAAATATAGACTATAATTCATGCTATCACATATGCATCAATGCTCAATCAAAGACTATCAATATGAATCAAATACATGTAGAAAACGTGCCTAAAATATCACCATATTTCATGCTAACACTATGATGTGATTTACGATCTTATTAGATCTTAATGTGCTAGCGTGATGTATGATTATAGCTGGAGATGGTTCTTTCCTCCATGCTATCTGAGTGTGATTTGGATTCAGTTGGAGATGGTTCTGATAACACGATTTATGACTTAGGTTTAGGCACTCATTTAGATAGTTTTTCCGCTCATTCATGCATGGTTTAGCACTAGTTCGTAACGATTTGCACTCAATTCATGTATTTTGTCGAGATAGACGTCTACACGGACTTTTGCATGCTTTGTAGGTATTTTGGGAGATTTAGGAGCTTAATCGATATATTCGAGGATCGTTCCTCGAGATAACACACCTTCGGACTCATTGGGATGCAAGCTAGGGGCTAAGGATGACACTTGGGACCTTGTTGATGCATGACATGCACCAAATCGTGACTTAATGATCCAAAACAAGCTGAGGCACCAAAACAACGGCCACTGGGACTTCCACGGGTGTGGAAATGGGCCATGGTTTTGGCCAGACAGTTGTGACAGCTGTCCCACGATCTTCATGGCCGACTCTTGCAAATTTGGAAGATAAAAGGTGGTCCTGCAAGGCTGTTATGGACAGACCCCTCACTCCCATTCTCTCCCACACTCTCAACAACAAAGATTCTCTCATTGGAAGATTGGATTGGAGCTACTATTGGAGAAGAAGAAATGCTTCCATTAGAGAAGAAGAAGAAGCACACTAGTTCATAGTTCCATAGTCATTTTGAGTGATTTTGATTGAACTTTGTGAAACGTTTTGCAAGGTTTTGTAAGAATCGATTGAACCTTCTTTTGAAGGGTTGTAAGTCCTTCTTGAACCATGATTTAGCTTGTTTAACTTGTTTCATTTGCTTAATCCATCATTCATTTCATCTTCTTGCCTTGGATTCTATGATTTTATGCTTGTTGTGTTTGATTGTTAAGATGCATGTTGTAGGCTAAATAGATGCGATTCTAGGGTAAGGAAAAGATGGTTATGGCTTGGACTATGATAGAATGGACTTAGATGTACCTGTGGATGAATAATTTGCTCGAGCCTAGCCTCTGTTGCAAACCACGGTTTGTTCTATATATTCCACGGCCGTGGTTCTTGATGAACAACCCGTGATTTTTACTGACTTGCTTGTTTTGATGAATCTAAATGTTAGGTTGTTGATTTGTTGAAATCCTAGTTTTAGTTGAGCTAAATCTATCCTAGGGTGACCTAGTGTTAGCAACTAAGAGTTAGAAGAGACCTACCCGATGATTGTTGCTCTTAGATACCGAAGATGACGAACTCTAGGTAGTAGTGAGCCTCACAAGCCGCTATTGGACTGAGTGTGCTAGGATAGGTGTTTAGGACTTGCCTTCCCGAGACTTACCCGGTAAGGGGAGGTTAGATCCCTAGAATACCATCCGTTTTGTGTAGAATTCCTATCCTTAGGCTCTTTGAGACTTACCCGGTGATGAGACCTTAGGAACGGACTAGTGGACCATGAGACCTACCCGGTGATTGATCCCAATCTAGAAACGCTCACTCCCAACATACTATAGTTGATCCGAGGAATGATTAGATAGCTTGAGTCCTATGCCATAACCGGAATTTCCAACCCATAGAATCCGCTTTTCTCTCTTTGATCACATATTTCGTGTTTGTTTTGTTTATTTCTGTTTTAGCTTGATCCTTAGTTTGTTTTGCTATATTATATCATTGTGATCCTTGATTGATCATCACACAAAACCAAACCCAAAAATATTGAGATTTTCATTTATTTGTTTCTTTCTCTTTTCTTAGCCTAGATCAACACTATCCTTAGTCACTAATCGATTCAATCTCACCTCAGTCTTTGTGTTCGAACTCGGAATACTATCCCTACTACAAAACGTCCCGTACACTGTAGGTTTGCTAGGAGTTAGGAGAAATATATCGAGTTATAAATTTAAAGCTTTTGCGTACACCATTCCTAGACGTAACAAGTTTTTGGCGCCGTTGCTGGGGACTAGGTCTAGATTGAGTCATTGTTTGTGATTATTTGTAGTGTAGGTTTTTCTTGTTGCTTTTGATCTCGTTTGGTTTGTGTCTTTGCATTTCAGGACATCTCTCACTCTTTAGGTGTATGAGAAGATCTCGTGGCAAGGATTTAGCTCCATTCGATCCCGAACCGGAGAAAACCCTTAGATCTAGATCCAAGAGCATTAGAAAGGGAAAAGAGATGGCCGGAAGAGATCTCCAAGGTGAGTTGGATGAAGCTTTAGAACAAATTACGCTAAGGGATGAATCCTTGGAGAATGAAAGGAGACTTGCCAATGAGAGGCAAGAAGCAACTAGGAGGGAGATTGAAGAGATTAGGCAAGCTCTTGTGCAAAGAGAACTTAATCGTCAACAACAACCTCCACCTCCACCACAACCGCAGCCGGTGGCGGTTAATATTTGGGTTGTGCCCATTGCTATTGAAGAGCCGCAAACGTTAGGGAGACGTATGGATCCGGCTCAAAGAGCACACCATCCGGGTGTGAACTTAGGAGATCCCGCAACCGATAATTACGAGCTCCGCCCTCAAGTTCTACAAATGATCCGGCATAATCAATTTGGAGGGATGGAAGGAGATTCTCCTCATCAACACTTGATGAACTATGAGATCTTGATGGAGACTCTAAGGCCGCCTAGATTGGAGAGCAACAACCATAAGCTTAGGGATTTCTCCTTCTCACTTAAGGATAAAGCCTTGGCTTGGTATCAATCTATTCCACAAGGGCGAGTGAGTACTTGAGAGGAGATGACAACCGAGTTTTTGACTAAGTTCTTCCCACCTTCCAAGACTACCGAGTTAAGAGGGAAGATCAATGCCTTCGTGATAAAGGATAGAGAAAGCTTATTCAAGTCTTGAGAGAGGTTCAAAGACCTTCTCCTAGATTGTCCACACCATGGTATACCGAAAATAGAGCTTTTGGAAATCTACTTCAAGGGACTTGATGAAGATAGCCAATTCAAGCTTCAATCTCTTTCCGGTGGGACTTTCATGGAAAAGAATGTGGATGAAGCTTGGGAGTTTGTAGAGAAACAAGCTTTGGTGATTGAGAAGTACTCCCATAGGAAGAGTGATGGGAGGAAAGCGGGAGCATATGAGGTGAGTGAAGTCACCATGAGTAACTTCAAGCTTGATGCAATCAACAATGAGCTGAAATCTTTGAGGGAGTTGTGTGCTACAACTTTGAAGAATCAAGCAACCCCTCAAGTGCAAGTGCAAGCAAACTTGTCTTCCAAAGAGGAAGATGTGAACTACATGGGAAGGGGCAACTACAACAACTATCAAGGCCCAAGGAACTTCAATAACAACCGGCAATTCAACAATTACCGGCCTAACCACAAACATCCCGGGTTTTCCTATTCTAACCCGGATGGTGCCTTGAACCCTCCCGCTTCCACAAGCACAGCTCCACAACCAAAGGCTTCACAAGAACCTCCACCCGGATTCACTCAACCTCCAAAGGATAGAACCGAGATGATGTTTGAGCAATTGCTTGGAAGGTTGAGTGGTCTTGAGAGCACGGTGACTTTCATTTCTAAAGCTCAAAAGGTGTTGGAAGCACAAGTATTCCAAAAGGCGGGTGAAGCTCATAGAGATCCGGGAAAGCTTCCCGGAAGAACCGAGGACAACCCAAGAGGCCAAGTGTTGGCCATTACATTTAAGAAGTGGGTTGAGCATGAAGGATCCCTTACCTAAGGGAAATGACAAGGGGAAGCAAGTAGTGGTTGAGGAAGAGACCTTGCAAGAAGATGGAGGCAAGAGCAAGGATGATGAGCCAACATATGTGGCGCCACCTCCATACAAGCCACCACTACCATTCCCACAATCACGAGCAAGAGTCCGCTTGGACACACACTTTGGTAAATTCCTTGAACTTATGTCTAAATTACATATTAACATTCCGTTTATGGATGCTATTCTAGGTTTGCCGGCATATGGCAAGTTTTTGAAGGAAATACTCTCCAACAAGAGGATGTTGGAGGAGTATGGAGAAGTATGGATGACAAAGAGGTCCTCGGAATTGATCCAAACAATGAAGGAGGAGATGCCTCCTAAGCTAAGAGATCCGGGATCTTTTTGTGTGCCAATTGGAGTGGGAGAAGTGAAGTATGAAGCCCTATGTGATCTTGGCGCAAGTGTAAGCATCATACCGCTTGCACTTTGCAACAAGGTTGGGCTAGGAGAGCCAAAGCCGGTCAAGATGACCCTTTACATGGCGGACCGTTCGATCACTCACCCGGTTGGAATATTGGAAGACATACCGGTGCAACTAGGGAAGTTCTATGTGCCCATAGACTTCGAAGTCTTGGACATCCCGGCGGACTATCCGGTTCCTATCATCTTGGGGAGACCTTTCCTAGCCACTTCCGGATGTTTGGTGGATTGTAAAAATGGAATTCTCTCCTTCAACATTGGAGAAGAGAATATCAAGTTCAAGCTGTCCATAATGATGAAGGGGCCAGCCCTTGGTGAAGATGTGTTCAACATTGTCGAGCAAGAGGAGTCTAGAGAAGTTGTGAGCTCGATCTTGATAAAGGACCCCTTGGAGAAGGTTCTTAGCTTAAGTTTGATGGAGGAAGGAGTGGAGGAGGCTTGCAATGAAGAAATCAAGGCTTTGGAATCATTGGAAAAGGAGACAAGAGCTGAATTTGAAGCACACGAAGATGTGCTGAATTTCTGCAAGAACCACGGCAAGGGACCAAGAACCACGCCCGTGGTTTCTCCCGTGGAACTCTCTGAAGTGCTCCGAAGTGATAGATTTGCAAGTTCCACGGCCGTGGTTGTGCCAGAGCCCGTAATTTTCCCCGTGGTTTCCCCAGAAACTGCATTGGTTGTTGATCAAGCTTCAAGGAACCTTGAGGAGTCTTCCATGGCTTTGGATTCATCTCAACCAACGTTATACGGATCGTCTCCACTCGATAAAGGTCCTCCTAAACTTGAACTCAAACCCCTCCCCTCTCATTTGAAGTATGCTTTTCTTGGTGAGAATTCTACATATCCGGTTATTGTGAATGCATGCTTGAATGATGATGAACTTTCTAGATTGTTGCATGAGTTGAGATTGCATAGGAAAGCCATTGGCTATACCATTGATGATTTAGTTGGCATTAAACCTTCTTTGTGCATGCATAAGATCTTAATGGAAGATAATCATAAACCTTCAATTGAACCTCAAAGAAGACTAAACCCTATCATGAAAGAAGTAGTCAAGAAAGAGATCCTTAAATTGCTAGATGCGGGAATCATTTTCCCGATTTCGGATAGTAAGTGGGTTAGTTCCGTGCATGTGGTTCCTAAGAAGGGTGGGATGACCGTAGTGACTAATGAGAATAATGAACTAATCCCAACTAGAACGGTTACAGGATGGAGGATGTGTATAGACTATAGGAAACTAAATGTGGCCTCTAGGAAAGATCACTTCCCTCTTCCCTTTATTGACCAAATGCTAGAGAGATTAGCTCAACATTCCCATTTTTGTTACTTAGACGGTTGTAGTGGATTCTTTCAAATCCCTATCCACCCCGATGACCAAGAGAAAACTACATTCACATGTCCTTGGGGTACATTCGTGTATAGGAGAACGCCATTTGGGTTGTGTAATGCACCCGCCACCTTTCAAAGGTGTATGATGGCCATCTTTTCTGAGTATATTGAAAACATCATGGAAGTGTTTATGGATGATTTTTCTGTTTATGGATCTTCCTTTGATGATTGCTTAGCTAACTTGTCCTTGGTGCTTAAGAGATGTGAGGAGACTAATCTAGTCTTGAATTGGGAGAAATGCCACTTCATGGTAAGTGAAGGTATTGTGTTGGGTCACTTGGTGTCCAACCGTGGCATTGAGGTTGATAGGGCTAAGATAGAGACGATAGAGAAGTTGCCACCATCTACCTCGGTGAAGGGGGTAAGGAGTTTTCTAGGGCATGCCGGTTTTTACCGGAGATTTATTAATGATTTCTCTAAGATTTCTAAGCCTCTTACTAACCTACTAATGAAAGATGTTGAGTTTGTTTTCTCCAAGGATTGCCTTGAGGCTTTTTGTAGGTTGAAGAATGCTTTGATCACCGCTCCCATCATGCAACCTCCGGATTGGAGTTTACCGTTTGAGATCATGTGTGACGCGAGTGATGTAGCCGTTGGGGCTGTTTTGGGACAAAGGAATGATGGGCTTACACATGCGATCTATTATGCTAGCAAGACGCTAGATGATGCCCAACTCAATTATGCTACTACCGAGAAGGAGTTGCTAGCGGTGGTGTATGCATTTGAGAAGTTCCGCTCGTATCTTGTTGGAGCGAAGGTCATAGTGTATACGGATCATGCTGCGATCCGTTATCTCCTTACAAAGAAGGATGCCAAGCCCCAGTTGATTCGGTGGATCCTTCTTCTTCAAGAGTTTGACTTGGAAATCTGGGATAAGAAAGGGTCCGAAAATTCTGTGGCGGATCACCTTAGTAGACTCCCACCATTGGAGCTTGAGAGAGATGACATCCCGATTGATGACTCATTCCGGGATGAGCAATTGCAAATGGTGGAGGAGTGTTTATTTCAAGTGTCTAGAGGAAGTGAGCCATGGTATGCCGACATTGTGAACTATCTTATATGCGAGGAAGTGCCCCCCGGTTTTTCATATGCCGAGCGGAAAAAGTTTTTCAAGGATGTGAGGCATTACTATTGGAGTGAGCCGCTTTTGTTCAAAAGAGGGCCGGACGGAGTCTTTAGGAGATGCATACCGGAGGATGAGGTAGAGAGTGTGATCCGCCATTGTCACTCCTTGCCATGTGGAGGTCATGCTAGCTCACACAAGACATGCGCTAAGGTGTTACAATCGGGTTTCTTTTGGCAAAGTTTGTTCAAGGATGTGCAGAATTTTGTTTTGGCTTGTGATGCTTGCCAAAGGACGGGCAACATCTCAAGGAGGAATGAGATGCCCTTGAACAACATACAAGAAGTGGAGATATTTGATGTGTGGGGTGTAGACTTCATGGGACCATTCCCCTCTTCTTGTGGCAACCTCTACATCCTATTGGCGGTTGACTATGTGTCGAGATGGGTGGAGGCAATCGCCTCTCCTACAAATGATTCCAAGGTGGTGGTGCGGTTCTTCAACCGAGTGATCTTCCCTAGGTTTGGAACACCAAGGGTGATCATAAGTGATGGAGGGAAGCACTTCACTAATAGGAACTTTGGGGCACTTTTGGCTAAGTATGGGGTGACTCATAACGTGGCAACACCTTACCATTCCCAAACTAGTGGCCAATTGGAGATCTCCAACCGGGAGATAAAGGGAATTATTGAGAAGACGGTTTTTAGGACGAGAAAGGATTGGGCTATGAAGCTCGATGATGCTTTGTGGGCTTATAGAACCGCTTTCAAGACACCGATTGGCACCACTCCTTACAAGCTAGTCTATGGCAAGTCTTGCCACCTTCCGGTAGAGATGGAGCATAGAGCATATTGGGCTATAAGGTGGTTGAATTTTGACCTCAAGGAAGCCGGAGAGAAGAGGTTGCTTGATATGAACGCTCTTGAGGAGATCCGGTTGGATGCCTATGAAAACGCCCGGATCTACAAAGAAAGGACCAAACGATGGCATGACAAACGTCTCATCCCAAAGGAGTTGAGTGAAGGCGACCTTGTCCTTCTCTTCCACTCAAGGCTGCGGCTCTTCCCCGGAAAGCTAAAGTCAAGATGGACGGGTCCTTATGTGGTGAAGAAGATATTTCCTCATGGAGCGGTTGAGATAGGAGGGGAGCATTGTGGAGAATTTAAGGTGAATGGGCACCGGTTGAAGAAGTATATCCCGGGAGCTCCGGTGGACATGATTGCCCCACTTCACCTTGAGTGAGACGCCCCCGAATTTGGTCAAGCTAATGACCTTAAAGAAGCGCTTAATGGGAGGCAACCCATTGGTAGACATCTTTCCCTTTTTCGTTTTTGTTTTTGTTTTGATTTTTTGTTTTTGTGTGTTTGGTGTGCTTTGTATGTGTGCTAAAGTCTTGGTAGCATGGAAGCCTTGCATGGCATATGGATGATGACGATGATTTCCTCATCAATTGTGGGTGGAGCGGACGCGGGACTTGGACGGCTAGCGGTGCCTAGCGCGGATCCCGACGCCATAACGAACACTTTGAGCTCTCTACCATCGTTGATAGGATCATCCGCCATCACTCCACTTGAATGATCCCAAATACCAAAGCAAACCATTTTTACATTGTGAGAACCCACTTTCACTCTTCTTTACTTCATTTACACATTGGGGACAATGTGTTTATAAGTATGGGGTGGGGTTTGCATGATCTTTTGCATGATTAACATCTAGGGTAGTTTCTTTTAGTCATATGCTTCATCATGTTTTGCATTGTACATAGATATTTCGAAAAATCCAAAAAATCAGAAAATTTTAAAAATTTTTAGTGCTTCTAAGCTTGGGAATGACCCTTATGATGAATTCTCTGGTGGATTGGCTATGGATGGCCTTATGTGTTAAAATTATGAATGCATATGTGGACTTGAAGTACTTATCTTGAATCCCATGAATGATTTGTGATTATGATGCTTGCCTTGATTGGATTGAGGATTGAAAGTCGAAATTACATGCTAGTTCTTGCACATCATCTAGGAGTGATTAAGGCAATTCATCTTTCTTTACTTCTCATCTTAATCATGTTGTTTGAACACCTCAATTGATATAAATTTGACCTCTTCTGACCCATCCGGGAATAGGAGCATGCTAGTGTGTTGATGTGTGTGAAAAGCAAGTGTGGGGTGAAGTTGTTGATGGATGAATGTTATGAATGAAGTGTTGAATTTATTGTGAAAAGTGTAGACAAAAATATAGGTTTGGGGACGTTGGTTTAAATGACGAGTAACTCGGCACCATTCACATAATCGGGTGTTTGTGCCTTGCCAAAGTCAAATAAACCGATAGTCCTAACGAGGTTTGGTATGTGTGCCCGGTGTGGATGCACCTCGAAAAATAAAAAAACCCGAGAACGGCTAATCACCAAGGTTTCGGCTTTTGTACACCAATGCCATTGTCTCAAAAATAAGTGAACGAAAAAGAAAAGAAAAGAAAGAAAAGATGGAGAAAATATACACTTGTGGGAAGTTGATCAAGGACAAAATTGTGGAGTTAGTTCCATTCCCGGATTAGCATCACATAACCTAGAAAAATCCCCACCGAATTAAAACATTTCTTGGCCTCTCATTTCACAAGCCCTTGTGACCTATTTGCATGTGTGTAAGACTTAGTGATCTAGATTGGATATGCTCACGATCATCTTGACTTCTTCATTTTTGCATTTTCATGCATGCCTTCGAGATAAGTACAATTGTCTTTCCGTATGATCGCTTGTCCTTTGCTATGAAACATGACTATGAAGGTGATCCGATATTAGAAGCACAACTCCAAAAAGATTTTGTTGTTTTTCTGCATGCATAAATCATGTCATCTCTTAGTCTATAGTTGGGGACTTGCTCGGAGACGAGCAAACCTTAAGTATTGGGTATTTTTGATAACACGATTTATGACTTAAGTTTAGGCACTCATTTAGATAGTTTTTCCGCTCATTCATGCATGGTTTAGCACTAGTTCATAATGATTTGCACTCAATTCATGTATTTTGTCGAGATAGACGTCTACACGGACTTTTGCATGCTTTGTAGGTATTTTGGGAGAATTAGGAGCTTAATCGATACATTCGAGGATCGTTCCTCGAGATAACACACCTTCGGACTCATTGGGATGAAAGCTAGGGGCTAAGGAGGAAACTTGGGACCTTGTTGATGCATGACATGCACCAAATCGTGACTTAATGATCCAAAACAAGCTGAGGAACCAAAACCACGGCCACTAGGACTTCCACGGGCGTGGAAATGGGCCGTGCTTTTGGCCAGACAGTTGTGACCGCTGTCCCACGATCTTCATGGCCGACTCTTGCAAATTTGGAAGATAAAAGGTGGTCCTGTAAGGCTGTTATGGACAGACCCCTCACTCCCATTCTCTCCCACACTCTCAACAACAAAGATTCTCTCATTGGAAGATTGGATGGGAGCTACTATTGGAGAAGAAGAAAGGCTTCCATTTGAGAAGATGAAGAAGCACACTAGTTCATAGTTCCATAGTCATTTTGAGTGATTTTGAGTGAACTTTGTGAAACATTTTGCAAGGTTTTGTAAGAATCGATTGAACCTTCTTTTGAAAGGGTTGTAAGTCCTTCTTGAACCTTGATTTAGCTTGTTAAACTTGTTTCATTTGCTTAATCCATCTTTCATTTCATCTTCTTGCCATGGATTCTATGATTTTATGCTTGTTTAGTTTGATTGTTAAGATGCATGTTGTTGGCTAAATTGATGCGATTCTAGGGTAAGGAAAAGATGGTTATGGCTTGGACTATGATAGAATGGACTTAGATGTAGCTTTGGATGAATTATTTGCTCGAGCCTAGCCTCTGTTGCAAACCACGGTTTGTTCTATACATTCCACGGTCGTGGTTCTTGATGAACAACCCGTGATTTTGACTGACTTGCTTGTTTTGATGAATCTAAGTGTTAGGTTGTTGATTTGTTGAAATCCTAGTGTTAGTTGAGCTAAATCTATCCTAGGGTGACCTAGTGTTAGCAACTAAGAGTTAGAAGAGACCTACCCGATGATTCTTGCTATTAGATACCAAAGATGACGAACTCTAGGTAGTAGTGAGCCTCACAAGCCGCTATTGGACTGAGTGTGCTAGGATAGGTGTTTAGGACTTGCCTTCCCGAGACTTACCCGGTAAGGGGAGGTTAGATCCCTAGAATACCATCCGGTTTGTGTAGAATTCCTATCCTTAGGCTCTTTGAGACTTACCCGGTGATGAGACCTTAGGAACGGACTAGTGGACCATGAGACCTACCCGGTGATTGATCCCAATCTAGAAACGCTCACTCCCAACATACTATAGTTGATCCGAGGAATGATTAGATAGCTTGAGTCCTATGCCATAACCGGAATTTCCAACCCCTAGAATCCGCTTTTCTCTCTTTGATCACATATTTCGTGTTTGTTTTGTTTATTTCTGTTTTAGCTTGATCCTTAGTTTGTTTTGCTATATTATATCATTGTGATCCTTGATTGATCATCACACAAAACGAAACCCAAAAATATTGAGATTTTCATTTATTTGTGTCTTTGTGTTCGACCTCGGAATATTATCCCTACTACAAAATGTCCCGTACACTGCGGGTTCGCTAGGAGTTAGGAGAAATATATCGAGTTATAAATTTAAAGCTTTTGCGTACACCATTCCTAGATGTAACAGGTTCTTACCTCCATGCTACTTTGATAGACATAGTTCCCTTGGAGATGTTATACCTCCATGCTACTTTGATGGACATAGTTCCCTTGGAGATGTTCTTACCTCTATGCTACTTTGATGGACATAGTTCCCTTGGAGATGTTATACCTCCATGCGATGTATATGATTATGATTTGGCTAGAGATATTCTTCCTCTATGCCTTGTGGTGTGGTATGGCGAGAGATGTGATTCCACTACGCATTTGTGTAGCGTTATGGCCTGTTTTCTGGAGTTGATGATTCCTCCATGTTCATGTTTGAGGTTATAGATTGGTGTATGTTATGACCTTCTGAGCGGAGATGTGATACATCCAATAGAGAGAGAGAGAGAGAGAGAGAGAGAGAGAGAGAGAGAGAGAGAGTTATACCTCGGCTTGTGGGACCGAGAGGATTTGGGATTTGCAAGTTTCGGGACAACACTTGTTTTTAGGGGGGTGAGATGTAAGAGCCTAGTTGCTGAGTATGTGAACTGAGGACCTAGATTCAGCCTAGACCGCCCCTGCGTGACCTAGTGGACGCCCCTGCGGTTTGATTGGACCGCACCTGCGGGTCACAAAGTTCGCCCCTGCGGCTCACAGAGTCCGCTCCTGCGGCTCTGTGTGGCTGCAGCCGTCTTCTTCGACCCTTTGACCCGTGCTTTACCTTTTCACCCCTTTATAAGCTTATTCTTCCTTCTGATAAGGGTTATCTCTCTCCACAACTTCATCTCTCTCCTATGTACATCTTCTTCTTCTCTCTTCTCCCTTGGATCAACTTTGATCTTCTCTTGAGTTTTGTTTGAGTTTGAGAGCCCTTATGCTTGGTTTGCTGCTGATTGTTGTTGAGCTTTGTGAGCCAGCTTGAGGTTGTGATGGTGATGTGTTGATCTCTTGGAGGTTCAGCTTGGTAATCTTTCATGGCTTTCATCCCTTTCTTTCTTTATTTTTTCATCTTCTTACCTCTTTTCCTATCTTTCCCTAGTCTAGCTTAGATTCCTTAGGTTTGGATCTTACTTCAGCCATGATTGGCTTGTGTTGATGTATATATATGTAGGTTCTGTATGTATGTTGATGGAGTGAAGAAGGAGTGAAAGGATCGAAGGAAGAAGTGAAGAAAGGGCTGAAGTAATGCCCTCTGATGTCCAACTGCCCTTGCACCACCTTGCAGCCACCCCAACGCCGGCCAGAGCCGCCCCTATGCCACCTGGGATTCGCCCCTACGGCCACCTGCATCAGCTAGGTTCTACACTTGGTTCTACAGGTGTGTGATGCTTCTAGGCTTGCTTTAGGATGTCTTTGTTCCCTCCTTTCCTAGTGTGAGTATATAGGATCATGCTAGATGTGTGAGGATGTGTTAGGATGAGGTTATGATCGATATATGTCTTGTACGACTTTAAGGACTTAGGTTGATGTTGGTTGAGGTTTTGAGGTTGAGTATGGTTTCCTTTGGGTCTGGGTGTGACCCTTTGATGAATAGAGGTTGATATCCTTCTATACCTTGTTATTAGGCAGTGCCTCTCTCTCAGGATTGGAGGTTGCTTCTGGTTGATCTTTGTACGAGGTTGAGGTAAGTCCGTAGGACTTATTTAGCTACCATCCTTATATTGGGTGTTTGCATGAGTGGTGTGTGTTATATTTTTGCTATGATAGCATGAGATATCGTTTATACCGACCTATTTTTTATTGATTGCCCCATTGCGTGGTTGTGATAACATTTCTGTTTCATCCCGACGTGCAGTCTGGGAGGTTCTGTGATATCAGGCCAGATTGGTTTACAGGAAGGGCGCAATCCACTCCCATAGGGTACACGGATTGTGTGACCGATGCTCGTACAACTGGCTATCAGGCTTAGAGGTGAGGATGTACCGGTCCTCGTGTCACATACTTTCATCTATTTATATAAATATGATTTGAGTGAATGATTATTATATTAACATGATAAAATGGGTAAATGTGTGATATCATGATGATGTGTTTATCTTTCTATGATTTTTGTATCTGCTTATGCATTACTCTATATATATATGGTTAGCTAATGGTTTGTTACCATGTTGTAGATTCCCCACAGGATAGGCGTGCTGTTGAGTGATCTAATAAAGTGGCAGGCGAGGACCTCTCGTACATAGGATGGTTGTGTCTTTTGGGGTTGTTTACCTTTTCCCTCCTGCGTGAGGATGATCTTTTGTTACCTCCTGTGTGAGTATGTTGTTGTTTATACTCGGATATGTTGTTGTTACCTTTTGGTTGCACAGTTTATACAGTTTTATGCATTTGTTTTATATCTGTTAGTGCCATGTTGTAAGGTCTAGTGAACTTGTTGTCAGGCTAGGGTCAGGATCCATTATGAGATCCTAGCCCAATGTGGCACTCCGAGTCCCGCAGATTCGGGGTGTTACATAGTTAGTATCAGAGCCTTAGGTTGACAACAATGACACTTTGTTAGCATGAAATATTGCGATATTCTAGGCACTTATTTTGGTTGTTTTTCCCTCATTATTGTGTACATGGATGATGTTTAGAAGCAATTGTTAGCTTGTTCCTCTATTATTGTCGATATGGATGTCTACACTAGCTTTGTGTTTATTGTAGGCGAAAAGGAACTAAATAGGAGCTATTGAGAGAGAAAAGAGAGGATTCGATCATGTTCGAGGATTAGGAACACATCAAGGAAGCTAAGGAAGGAGCTAGGATGAAGAATGTCACGACACAAAGGAAACTACAAGTATTCTACACTTCCACATTCTGAATTACGGCCTAGAAGAGTCCACGCTCTAAACCACGGCCGTGGCCCGTGGATCTTGGCATCATGAGCGTGGACCACTCCAGTAAGTTACCAGGCCTAAAGTACGGTCGTGGAAGTCACAAGAGACCGTAATCCAATTTCACGCCCTAAACCACGGTGGTGGAAACTCTGGAGACCGTGATTTAGGCGATCTTTTGACGAGCCTTTATTTGCCACGTTATTTACGTAATGGGCCGGGACGGTTATTTTTTTTCCTGTCTTATAAAAAGGTCAGAAAAGAGAGTTTTTGGGATCCGCGCTTACGCCCGCTAAATCTTGCAACATTTGTGTTGGATCCCGCGGACACGTCGACGGCCGCTGACGGCGGCTTACCTTGCTTGGAGCATTCCTACCTAGGGTTGATTAAAGATCGCCGAAGGTTTAGCCTCTTTCTTATGTTTTGATATTGAAGACGGATTGACAACCTGTTCTTCATACTTGCCTTAGATTCTTGTGAGGTTTTGTGTTATACATTCTGAATCCATTAAACATTGCTTCTTGTGTTACGGATTTGAGAATTGGTTTTGAAGTTTTATCGAGTATTCGATGGTTTTCATTTTTCATTCCCTTTAATTTTGAATATTGATATTATGACAATGGTTATTGGGTAAAACCCTTTAGCAATTCTAAGGTGAAGGGTTGATAGTTGTGGCTTAGATGATGATAGATCGATCGTAAATTGATTGGACCCTGAGAGTTAGAGAGATCTCGTTGACGAACCCAAATCACGGCCTGTTCTTGGAGTTCCACGGCCGTGGTTCTCAAGATCTGACCGTGATTTACCCTAGTTTACGAGCTTTGCTTTTACTTTGATCCAATTTTAAAGATTAATTTTAATCACGGCCTGTTCTTGGAGTTCCACAACCTTAATTGTTTTAGTTCGTCTTGATCCTTGGGTTATAAGTTTGGGGATTTGAGATTAATTCTTGTTCATAGATCCTTTCTATACTGAAGCCTCAACAACCTTTATAGAGAGTGTCTTTAGATAAGTCATATAAAGTCTTGAAACTTCACCGTAAATTGCTTTACTTTAGCATACCTTTGCAACTCTTGACTTTGTCCTTAGTTCTTTAGTATATCTTGAATCGATTGCCACAATTTGATACCTGGATCTTTAGGGTTGTTGTTTTCCCCAATATTTGCAAAGTTGTACATCTTATTTGCTTGACAACTTGAAATTGGATTTTGTTTCACCAAATCTTTGTGATCGATACTCTGGAATATTTGCTAATCTACGCCGATCCGTACACTACGGGTTCGCTTGCCTTTATTCTAGTTTTATAAATTTAAGACTTGATTGCACGTACGTTTTAGGGCGAACAAGTTTTTGGCGCCGTTGCCGGGGATTTGGTCTAAACCAAACTTCGGTTTTCGGTTGTCGAGCTTGGGAGCTTTGCTCTTGTTATTTGATATCTCTTGTGAGTGTTATTTGCAGGTTCCTTTAGGTATATGCGCAGGTCTAGATCCAACACAAACCTCGTACCTTTTGATCCGGAACTTGAGAAAACTCTTAGGATGAAAGCCAAGGAAAGAAAGATAGCTGAAAATAAATGGAGAGATGTACAAGCGGAATTAGACGAATCTCAACGTCAACTTAAGTTGAGTAAGAAAGCTTGTTTAGACGTGGAAACGAGCCATCAATTCCAAATTGATGAACTCAGGGCTATGATGTTGGACATGAAGTTGGAGCTGAATGATTCTAAAAAGAAGAAGAAGGTCAAGAAGCCAACTAAGTCCATTAGAGTGGAATCATCCGATGATGAGGAATTCGATCCGGATATCCCAACACTTGAGGAGATTGATCCAACGATCAATCCAGTCCGGATTAATCCAACACTTGCCTCTATTCCTCGTGTCCCAGCTGGGGGTGCGAGAGCCGCTCGTGTAGATGAAGAGCCAAGAACTCTTGGCCAAAGGATGGATTCGATTCAGCAACCACGCCGTCTAGGTGTGAATTTTGATGCTGACGATATTCAGGGGTTTAGCTTTAACCCAGAAGTTATTACCATCGTTTGCCAAAGCCAGTTTGGAGGAACGAGTGTTGAATATCCACATCAACATTTACAAAATTTTGAGATCTTGATGGAGACAATGAAACTAAAGAATGCAACCACCAACAATTACAAGATCAACACATGGGAGGATCAAGCTCTTCCAAACCAAGTTCTTTCCGCCATCCAAGACGGCGGAGTTGAGAGGTAAAATCAATGCTTTTTCTATGAGATCTAATGAAAGTTTGTTTCAGTCCTGGGAAAGATTTCAGGATTTACTATTGGATTGCCCACACCATGGCATTTCCAAATTGGAGTTATTAGAGATATACTATAAGGGGCTGGATGTGGAAACACAATTCAAGCTACAATCCCTTTCATGTGGCACATTCATGGACACGAGGGAAGATGACGCTTGGGACTTCATTGAGAAGCAAGCCCGAGTCATTGAGAAGTACTCTCACCGGAAGGCGGAAGCTAATCGAGTAGAGCAAGGAGCAAAGCTAAGACAAGCTGCTCAAACTCAAATCTTTTCTCTCAACACCGAGATTAAAGAATTGAAGGAAGTCATCAAAGCTAGCTTTCAAAAGCCTAAGGAGCAAGATGTTGATTATTTAGGAAACAACAATAACCATAACGGAAATGAGAACACCAATCGCAACAACCGGAACAGTTGGAACAACAACAACCGGAACAATAATTGGAACAACAATAGGAATTCAAACAACAACAATTGGCGTTCCAACCAACAACAAAATTCCGGTAATTCTTATCCCAATTCTGGAAATTCACTAACTCCACCATCTTCTTCTTCTTCCATTCCTTTGAAAAGCCAGGGGCAACCATCTAATAGTGGAAGTACTTCGGGGAAAGAGAAGCCCGATCCCATGGTGGAAACGATCTTGGGAAAGCTTCAAGGGCTAGAGAGTCACATCACTAAGGTTGATAAAGCTCAAAAGGTTTTAGAAAACCATATGTTCAGCAATGCTGAGGAAGTTCCTAGGAACCAAGGAAAACTTCTAGGAAAGACGGAGGATAACCCGAAAGGAAGGGTGATGGCTATCACACCTAGGAGCGGAGCAACAACCACCGACCCGCAGCCTAAGTTTGTTGAAGTTCCCGACGAAAAGGAGAAAGAAAAGGGGATGGAGAAGGAAGACATCTACATTCCTCCTCCAGCTTACAAACCTCCCTTACCATTTCCACAATCTAGAGCAAGAGCGCGTCTAGACAAGCAATTCGGTAAGTTCATTGAACTCATGAGCAAACTGCATATTAATATATCCTTCATTGATGCAGTTGTAGGTATGCCAGCTTATGGAAAGTTCTTAAAGGAGATCCTCTCTAACAAGAGGAGACTGGAAGACTTTGGAGAAGTCAAGATGAGTTCGGAATCGTCGGATCTCATAAAAACGATGATGGAAAAGATGCCCCCAAAGTTGAAGGATTCGGGGTCATTTTGTGTTCCAATCGGAGTAGGAGATGTCACATATGATGCATTATGTGATTTAGAAGCAAGTGTTAGCATCATTCCGCTTGCCTTGTGTAGGAAGATCGGTTTAGGCGAACCTAAACCGGTGAAGATGACATTATACATGGCGGATCGATCCATAACTTGTCCCGTCGGTATCATTGAAGACGTCCTGATCAAGCTTGGTAAGTTCTATGTTTCAATAGACTTTGTTGTGCTTGACATTCCTGCAGATAGTCCGGTCCCGATCATACTCGGAAGACCGTTTCTTGTAACATCCGGTTGTATGGTAGATTGCAAGAATGCTAGACTCGCCTTCGACATAGGAGAGGAAAAAGTAGAGTTTGTTCTTTCCACTTTGATGAAACAGCCAACTCTTGGAGAAGATATGTTCAACATCCATGATAAAGAGGCATCTAGAGAGGAAGTAAGCTCGATTCTATTCAAGGATCCATTGCAAAAGGTGATCACTATGAGCATTATGGAGAAAGGAGAAAAAGAGGAATGCAATAAGGAAATTGGAGCTTTAGAGGAGCTAAAGGAAGTGCATGAAGAAGAGTTTGAAAAACTCTACGATGGGTCAGAAAACGTGAGGAATCACAACCAGTCGTGCTATTCCACGGCCGTGGTTCCCACCAACATGACCGTAATTAGCTATTCAGAGGACTCCAGTAAGTTACATGGCCAAAACCACAGCCGTGGAACTATCAGAGGTGCCGTAATTGACTTCTACGCCCAAAACCACGGTCGTGGAAGAAACAGAGGTGCCGTAATTTTGGGAAAATCTTAGGACAATTACGTTCTTTCTACCAATGCTCTTGAGTCTACTTCAACAACTTTTATACCCTTAGAGACTTCTAAGGAAGCATTGGACACTCCTCAAGAGCCACTAGAAACTCCAATAGTGATGGAATTGAAACCGCTTCCCACACATCTAAGGTACGCATTTCTAGGAACTAATTCTACTTTTCCGGTAATTTGGTAGTTCCGATCTAATTGAAGATGAACATAGTTAGCTTATGGTTGTTCTAAGGAAACATAGGAAATCCTTAGGTTACACTATAAAGGATCTAGTTGGAATTAAGCCTTCCTTGTGTATGCATAAGATCCTAATGGAAGAAGACTTTAGAACTTCACGACAACCTCAAAGGCGGTTAAATCCGACCATGAAGGAGGTTGTCAAGAAGGAAATTCTTAAACTACTTGATGCAGGTATCATCTACCCTATCTCCGATAGCAAGTGGGTGAGTCCCGTACAGGTTGTTCCAAAGAAGGGAGGAATGACGGTTATCACCAATAAGAACAATGAGCTCATTCCTACAAGGACCGTGACTGGATGGAGGATGTGCATTGATTACCGGAAGCTAAACAATGCAACTAGAAAGGATCACTTCCCATTACCCTTCATCGACCAAATGCTTGAAAGGTTAGCACAACACTCTCATTATTGCTATCTTGACGGCTATAGTGGCTTCTTTTAGATTCCGATTCATCCTGACGATCAAGAGAAGACCACATTCACATGCCATGGGGTACGTTCGCTTATAGGAGGATGCCGTTCGGGCTTTGCAACGCCCTAGCCACCTTACAAAGGTGCATGATGGCTATCTTTTCGGAGTACATAGAGGAAATCATGGAGGTTTTCATGGATGACTTTTCTGTTTATGGTTCCTCTTTCGATAATTGTCTTTCTAACCTTTCTCTTGTGCTACAAAGGTGTGATGACACTAACCTAGTTCTTAATTGGGAGAAGTGTCAATTTTTGGTGAAAGAAGGCATTGTACTCGGACACTTGATCTCTAGTAGAGGGATTGAGGTAGATAAGGCTAAGATAGAAACAATAGAAAAGCTCCCTCCTCCATCTTCGGTGAAGGGGATAAGAAGCTTTCTAGGACATGCTGGATTTTATAGACGTTTTATAAAGGATTTCTCTAAGATATCAAAACCGCTTACTAATCTATTGATGAAGGATGTAGTTTTTGATTTCTCGCAGGAGTGCTTAGATGCGTTTCATAAGATTTGGGAAGCTCTAATCTCAGCCCCGATCATTCAACATCCGGATTGGAATCGTCCATTCGAGGTTATGTGTGATGCAAGTGACGTAGCTATAGGAGTTGTGCTTGGGCAAAAGAAGGAAGGCCAAACCCATGCTATCTACTACGCTAGCAAGACGCTAGATGAAGCGCAGCTTAACTAAGCCACTACTGAAAAGGAATTTCTAGCTATTGTTTATGCATTTCAAAAGTTTTGTTCTTATCTTGTAGCTGCAAAGGTGATTGTATACACGGATCATGCTGCGATCCCGTATCTACTTGCAAAGAAGGATGCGAAACCAAGGCTGATTAGATGGATTCTTCTCCTACAAGAATTCGATCCAGAGATCCGTGACAAGAAGGGTTCGGAAAATTCTGTTGCGGATCATTTGAGTCGTCTACCACATCTAAAGGACGACAATCTACCTCTAGATGACTCCTTTCCGGACGAGCATTTACACATCATAGAGGAGTGCATCGACAAGATAACTAAAGGTAACGAACCATGGTTTGCTAATTTTGTTAACTATTTGGTTTGTCATGAAATACCACCCGGACTATCCTATGCACAAAGGAAGAAGTTCTTTAAGGATGTCCGGGAATACTTTTGGAATGAATCTCTACTCTTCAAGAGAGGTCCTGACGGCATCATTCGAAGATGTGTGCCGGAAGACGAGATGCAAAGTGTCATCCGTCATTGTCATTCACTACCTTGTGGAGGACACGCTAGCTCAAACAAGACTAGCGC
This sequence comes from Fagopyrum esculentum, assembly GCA_033239045.1. NCBI lineage: Eukaryota > Viridiplantae > Streptophyta > Magnoliopsida > Caryophyllales > Polygonaceae > Fagopyrum > Fagopyrum esculentum. The sequence goes on from BSUD01000003.1 coordinate 108,261,270, forward strand.
TAAGGTATTGCAATCTGGATTCTTTTGGTCTACTTTATTTAACGATGTGTAAACCTTTGTTTCCTGCTGCGATGCTTGTCAAAGAACAGGGAACATATCTAGGAGAAATGAAATGCCTCTTAACAATATTCAGGAGGTAGAGATCTTTGACGTTTGGGGAGTAGACTTCATGGGACTTTTCCCATCATCTTGTGGAAACCAATCCATACTTCTAGCTGTAGATTATTTTTCGAGATGGGTTGAAGCAATTGCCTCTCCAACTAATGATGCTATGTTTGTAGTTAAGCTCTTCAATAGAACTATCTTCCCAAGGTTTGGGACACCATGGACTATCATTAGTGATGGAGGCTCTCACTTCATCGTTTTGATGAGATCCGACGATTCGAAGCTCTACTATGGGGTGACTCACAAGATCGCCACCCCTTATCATCCACTAACGAGTGGATAAGTGGAGATTTCGAATAGGGAGATCAAAGGAATCCTAGAGAAAACAGTTTCGAAGACAAGGAAGGATTTTTCTTTGAAACTAGATGATGCATTATGGGCGTATAGGACTGCATACAAGACTCCCATAGGAACAACACCATACAACCTTGTGTATGAGAAGTATTGTCACTTACCGGTGGAGCTGGAACATAAAGCGTATTGAGCAGTTAAGTGGTTGAACTTCAGCATGAAGGAAGCGGGCGAGAAGCGCCTTTTGGACCTTAATGAACTTGAATAACTTTGCTTAAATGCTTATGAGAACGCCAAGATCTATATGGAGAGAGCGAAGCGTTGGCATGATAAGCATATCATTCCAAAGGACCTCAAAGAAGGAGATCAAGTTCTCCTCTTCAATTCAAGACTTCGTCTCTTTCCAGGTAAGCTTAAATCTCGTTGGACTGGACCTTATCTAATCAAACATGTTTTTCCCCATGGTGCAGTTGAAGTATGGGGTAAAAAGGGCGGAAGTTTTAAGGTGAATGGTCAACGACTCAAGAAGTATTCACCGGAACTCCAAGCTGAGGAGTTCGCGCCTACCTCACTCGAATAGATGCAAGTACGGTCTAGCTACGGACCTTAAACAAGCGCTTCTTGGGAGGCAACCCAAGTTATTGCACTTATGCTTTTGTTTATCACTCTTAGATTAGATTAGTTTAGTCGTTTTTGCTTTGTTTTTGCCCTCGATATTGTTCTCTCCAAATGGTGTGTGCAAGGTTTAAATTTATAACCCAAGACATTTGCTAAAAACAAGGATGCAAACCCGCAGTGTACGGGTTAATCGTAGTAAAAGCAAGAAATTCCGGGGTGTCGATCTCTCGGACTTAGGTGAAACCTAATCAAGTATAGGTAATCTATGTAATTACTAACCACAAAAGCAATTAAAGAAATCAAAGATGACAAAAAGTCAATTAAAGGAAATATGCAATTCTAGGGATTAAAGCATCTAGTTATGGTTCCAACTCAAGATCTACAGATAAGCGGACAAAGCTGAGATTTTGCAAAGGGAAGGTGTTACTAAAGTGGAATAGATCACCGGGTAAGTCTCAATACTCAATAATCCCAAATCGTAACTCCTATTACCGGGTAAGTCTCAAGGTACTAAGGAAAGGAACTATAATATCAAACCAACACACCAACTAAGGGAATAGAATCAACCTTTACCGGGTAAGTCTCAGGCTAACTCACAAAGATGGGATGAAGGCACACTCAAACCCCAATAAAGGATAAATCTTTATTACCTATACTTATGATCTTGGGTAAACAAACAAAGGAATTACCGGGTAAGTCTCATCCTAAGCTTGCATTGAACCAGGAAAGGTGTAATAAGAATAGGATTTGGCAAACTCTAACACTTAACTCTCAGTTACGGATCAGAAAGTCACCTCGGTCAGACGAATTCCACCCCGGCCGAGATGTTCATCGACTGAGCGAGATGTTCTAGGGTTAAGGATAAAGACTCGAGCTTTCAGGGTCCTACTTGAATTTAAGATTATTCTATCATTGTTTTTCCCACAACCTTCAGCCAATCACCCTAGAATCACACAAAGAAATTAGCCAATCATCATCATAAAAGCAATAATCAAATATGAGGGAAGAAGGTGAATAATTGAACACAAAAACCTTAAGAAAAAGGCTTCAATAACTGAATCAATTATCAAACAAACAAGCGTTCCTTGGATCAAAATCCAATAAGACAATCAACAAGAAGGGAATCTAAGAGAATCTTACAAAACCCTTCACAAAAGCTATAAAAGCTATCAACTTCCTTCCTTCAATCTTCCTTCAACCTTCCAAAAGTCCTTCCTAACTGTTGTATGCTGCCTCTTGCCGTTAGCGGATGTTCTTCCGGTGATGCGCCGGTTGTGATTTGTGGAAAATCCAACCCTTTATATAGGAAAACTACCCTCCAAAGATAAGAGATCTTAAAAAGATATTTTCCTAATAAAATGTATCTATCTCTCATAAATAATTCCCCAAAATATATGATCTTCCTTCCAGAAATCCAGCCTAAAAATATAAGATCTCTCCTTCCAAAAATAAAAGATCTCAACCAAGAATAAAATATATTTCGCCGCGTCCAAGTTGTTCGCCTCGGTCGAGACGCTCCTCTGGATCACCTCGGTCGAGATGGTACTGTAGCTGACCGAGGTGACTCTAAACTGAATGTGAAATCTCTCAAATCTGTTCCAAAGTAAATCTCTAATCCAATTCCATGCTTCCTGGATTCTTCCTTAAGCTTCTGAATGTAGCTCCAATGACTCCTTAACTCCTTTAGCTCCATTTTGATGCAAAACGTGCCATTTTACCTACGATTACAACGAAACTTGGTGTAGACCTCGATTCCCGCAAAGGTAGATGAAACGACAATATAATCACATAATATACATCCAAACATGCAGATTATTGAAGATAAAATGTCTAAACAAGTCCCAAAATATAGACTATAGTTCATGCTATCAGATACCTCCCGGTATGTCGTGTTTTTGGATGTAGGAACAATGGGATAAGCAATGGAAAGGAAAAAGTTAGAAGGAATTGACGAAACTTGGATTTTGGCACATTACAAAGAGTTCGACGCCCTAAACCACGATCGTGGAAGCTACAGTGACCGTAATTTGCCAAAATCTGAGAAAAATCATCAAAACCACGGTTCCGTACAAAACCACGGCCGTGGAACACCCCGAGTGACTGTGATTTTCCAAAAATTTTACGGTCACTATATAAAACACCTTCTTCACAAAATCCACCCCATTCCCCAATTCAACGCCCCTCTTCCACGACCTAAAGTCCGAAAATCCTCCCCATCTCGAAATTCTTCGTTCGGAAACCATTTCGAACGATTCTTGGTGATAAAGTGAAGCATTTCCGATCATCTACAAGATCCAATCAACGAATCAAGTGGACAATCCCTGCAGAAGACGGAATTTGGATTCAAAGATCCAAAAACCTAGGTTTTTCCTCTATTTCTCTACTTTGTCAATTCGGGTCTATTTCTCGCAAGAACTTAGAGGCATTGCATAGGATTGAGATTGAAATTAGTCTAGGACAGGCTTTGCTGAGTTTGGTCATTGATTTGTTAAGATTTGAGAAAAACAGAGCCAAACCACGGTCCAGTAGGTTCCACGGCCGTGGTTTCTATAGAACATGCCGTGATTTTCTCTCTAAAATGGATTTTATAAGGAGAATGTCGACTAGGAGCAAGAAGAGGAAAGGTGACACTTCCTCCTCCTTCCAAGTACCCCCTAGTGAGCCACCATCACCCTCACCTCCTAGAATTCCAACAATCCATGAGGATTACCACGATGCCTTGGAAAGGATCGAGAAGAGGCCGGTCATAGGACCACGCTACTTAGTTCTTGAGGAGTTAGAGTCGTTGAATGTAGTGAATGACCTGATGTGGCTTCTAGATAGAGCCGGTTTGATCGTCTTTTCCGCTATTAGGGAAGACGCATATGAGGAGATTACTAGGGAGTTTGTGATTTATTTTGAGCATAGTGTTATGGATAGAACAGTTTCTTTTAGGCTGATGGAAGAGAACTACGAGTTCTCGATCTTGGAGTTGGGAGCCTTCTTTGGGTTCCAAGAGACCTTCAATTGTCATTTTCCTAGCGGTGTATATGCTAAGGACTTCTGGCAGGACAAAGCCATGATCTATGCCAGCGAGGACCGCTGGCAGCCAGCTGATACCAAGGCTAAGCTCATCTATCACTTAGCCTTGATGATAGCCCATATAGTCCTTTTTTAGTGTCTTTTCCCTAGGACCGAGACCCCTCAGAAGATTAAGACAGATGAGCTGTTCCTTCTTTACTCTATGCTGCACGGTAAACCTGCTGACTGTGCTACCCTCTTAGCCTCCACAAAGAGTAAGCTCAAGAATAAGAGAGTTGGCAACATTGGATATAGTGGTATGGTTACCCACATTGCTAGGCCGCTGGCGATAAATTTTTCTACTTGTACTAGGATTGTAGCGAGACCTTTGGGTCTCAATAGTTTGATGACGAGGGGTATCATTTTCCCTAGGCACCGCGGTCCACCTACCGCCGGTATGCCTTGGGAGGAGAGAGGAGGTAGAGGCATCCCGTGGCTCCCTGAGTATTCCATTATGGTTGGACGCCATAATTGGAAGCAGACCTTCGCTGCTATGCATGCGAATAGGCTAGTAGCACCTCCCTACGTCCCCGATGAGGTACCGGTTGTAGATGTTGAGGAGGAGATAGGAGGAGGCCATGGTTTTGAAAGAGGAGGTGAGGAGCAGGACTTTGGCACTTTCCCGGATCAGCCGGCACACTTCCTTGACCTTCCCAGGCATTCACCATGACCAGATGGACCTTCAGGAGCCTCTTCCTCTCGCCGTGCTAGCGTGAGTGAGAGGCCGACATGGATAGATACTCCGCCCACTTGGTACGGAGCACAGCCGGAGTGGATGGGAGCTCCACCACCATGGTACAGTCAGGCACCAGCAGCACTGGCAGCACCGACTCCACAGGACGCAGTGGCATGGTACGGCCAGTCACCGGCCTGGTATGAGCAGCTACCGGAGTGGGTTACAGACCTTTCTAGGCGAGTCGGTGACTTGGAGATCCGCCAGGACACTCGCGATGTACGGGCTGATGAGCATGATCGGATGATGAGAGATATTTACCGTCATCAGTTTGGGCAATATTTAAGCTCCGAGTTTCACCCATTCCCACCACCACCACCACCACCACAGTGATGAGCCTCGAGGATTGACAGTTCAGCCGCCCCACCACCGTTTGTAGTGAGTTCATTTTCCTTTTCTTCTTTTCTTTATTTCTTTTTCGAACATTGAGGACAATGTATGTTCTAAGTATGGTGCGGGGTGTGACTATGTGTTGTAATAACTCTATCACATTTGCTTGCTTGCTTCTATCCATAATACTTTGCATGTTTCATTTTCATAGTCACACGTTTCATTATTGCATTGCATGAAAAAGTTTGAAAAACCCATAAAAATTTGCAAAATTTTGAAAAATTAGAAAGAGTTATTGTGCTTATAAGATTAGAGATGACTTCTATGATAGTTCTTACTTGTGGAATGAGTTTTGATGACGATTCTATGCTTAAACGGAATAATGAATTGAAAAGAAATTGAATGCGTAGTTTATCCTTTCTATGCTTAAACGGAATAATTGCCTCCTTTACCTATCCGGGAATTTGGAGGAGTTGATATTTGGCATGTTTGATGTGGGAGGGCCATGAAAGCAAATTTTTGCATTCAAAGAATAGAATTAATAGGTTTGGGGAAGTCAATCATGACGATGAGTAACTCGGCACCATTCACATAGCCGGGTGTTTGTGTCTTGCCAAAGTCGGATTAAGCGATATTCCTAACGAATTATGGTATGTGCATCAAGGGTTTGAGGCATCTCGAAATTGAGAAACGCCAATCTCCTAGGTTTCGGATTTTCTGCACCTCTATCCATCTTTCAAAGAGTAAAGTCGAAAAATAATGTGAAAAAGAAGAGAGCAAAGCTCAAAGTTGATGGTGTTGCAATTCAAAATAAAAAGAAAAAGAGTTGGGTTATCCACTTTCCCGGATTCATGCACCACATCCCTTATAAGTTTCCCTCCCTTCCGCATTCTAGACCTTACTTGAAAGCCCTTAAGATCAAAAAAATGTTATTTGACTTGGTGATCTAAATTGAAATTTTTTGTGCCTGATTTTGACAATACTTGAAGGTTATGATGTTTATCTCAAAGTTTAAGCGATTTGTGATATTTCTTTGCTTTACATTCTTTGGTTTATGTATACAAGTGTTTTCAAGGATGAATGAAGCAAGGTTTGAGGATGATCTATTGACTAGAAGCACATTTACCTAAAGGATATTTTTGTTTTGAGATTGCATGCATATTTCATTCTAACTTGTATTTTAGTGCTTTCGAAGACCTTGCTTGGGGACAAGCAAGCGACAAGTATGTGGTATTTTGTTAGCATGAAATATTGCGATATTCTAGGCACTTATTTTGGTTGTTTTTCCCTCATTATTGTGTACATGGATGAAGTTTAGAAGCAATTGTTAGCTTGTTCCTCTATTATTGTCGATATGGATGTCTACACTAGCTTTGTGTTGATTGTAGGCGAAAAGGAGCTAAATAGGAGCTATTGAGAGAGAAAAGAGAGGATTCGATCATGTTCGAGCATTAGGAACACAAGCTAAGGAAGGAGCTAGGATGAAGAATGTCACGACACAAAGGAAACTACAAGTATTCTACACTTCCACGCCCTGAATTACGGCCGTAGAAGAGTCCACGCTCTAAACCACGGCCGTGGATCTTGGCATCATGAGCGTGGAGCACTCCAGTAAGTTACACGGCCTAAAGTATGGTTGTGGAAGTCACAAGAGACCGTAATCCAATTTCACGCCCTAAACCACGGTGGTGGAAACTCTGGAGACCGTGATTTTGGCGATCTTTTGACGAGCCTTTATTTGCAACGTTATTTACGTAATGGGCCGGGACGGTTATTTCTTTCCCGTCTTATAAAAAGGTCAGAAAAGAGAGTTTTTGGGATCCGTGCTTACGCCCGCTAAATCTTGCAACATTTGTGTTGGATCCCGCGGAGACGTCGACGGACGTTGACGGCCACTTACCTTGCTTGGAGCATTCTTACCTAGGGTTAATTGAAGATCTCCGAAGGTTTAGCCTCTTTCTTAGGTTTTGATATTGAAGACGGATTAACAACCTGTTCCTCATACTTGCCTTAGATTCTTGTGAGGTTTTGTGTTATACATTTTGAATCCATTAAACATTGCTTCTTGTGTTACGAATTTGAGAATTGGTTTTGAAGTTTTATCGAGTATTCGAGGGTTTTCATCTTTCTTTCCCTTTAATTTGAATATTGATATTATGACAATGGTTATTGGCTAAAACCCTTTAGTAATTCTAAGGTGAAGGGTTGATAGTTGTGGCTTAGATGATGATAGATCGATCGTAAGTTGATTGGACCCTGAGAGTTAGAGAATTCTCATCGACGAACCCAAATCACGGCTTGTTCTTGGAGTTCCACGGCCGTGGTTCTCAAGATCTGACCGTGATTTACCCTAGTTTACGAGCTTTGCTTTTACTTTGATCTAAGGTTAAAGATTAGCTTTAATCTAGTCTTGGTTTACCCTTTTCTAGGTAGTAGTGAGACTCATCACCCTCTATTTCGATTTCGAGTGTCACAACCTTAATCGTTTTAGTTCGTCTTGATCCTTGGGTTACAAGTTTGGGTATTTGAGATTAATTCTTGTTCATAGATCATTTCTATACTGAAGCCTCAACAACCTTTATAGAGAGTGTTTTTAGATAAGTCATATAAAGTCTTGGAACTTCAGCGTACATTGCTTTACTTTAGCATACCTTCGGAACTCTTGACTCTGTCCTTAGTTCTTTAGTATATCTTGAATCGATTGCCACAATTTGATACCTGGATCTTTAGGGTTGTTGTTTTCCCCAATATTTGCAAAGCTTTACATGTTATTTGCTTGACAACTTGAAATTGGATTTTGTTTCACCAAATCCCTGTGATCGATAATCTGGAATATTTGCTAATCTACGCCGATCCGTACACTACGGGTTCGCTTGCCTTTATTCTAGTTTTATAAATTTAAGACTTGATTGCACGCACGTTTTAGGGAGAACACACTTGCTACCTACAATAAGGTTTGATAGGTAAAATAAACAGAGCCCTAAATGGGTCTGATGTTTTCAAAGGATTTTTGGTTTTGAGTATGGTTTTGGGTTAGAATGTACAAGAAGTTGCCACCTCTATTATTGATCTCTCCACTTTAGTTATATATATATATATATATGTATTATGGATTATGTTTGTATATGTGTTAAGTATATATATATATACATATGGCCTATATAGAGTCTTATAAGTTAGGTGTGCATACCCCGCAGATGGCTCGGACTAGAGTTACTGCTGATGTGGGCCGAGGTAGAGGTAGACCACCCCTTCCTCCGGGTGTGGTAAGTGAGGGACCAGTTCCCGCTGCTGATCAACCAGTGGTGGAGGAGATATGTGAGGAGGTTGCAGAGAGTGTCATCCCAGAGACGAGGAGTGGTGGATCGAGGAGACATCATTCACATCGAGTTCAGTTTGATGACTCAGATCGTGTCTCCATGAGAGGGCCAGATTTTAGAGAGTACCTTAGACTTTTTAAGGAGGTTGTCCGAGCAAGCAAACGGGCCCAATATCTACCAGCGCATGAGGGATCATCTGAGATGTCTCAAGGAGCCACACAGGTGCCAGTTATGCCGGGACGTGCAGTTGAGACTACTCAGGCTATAGAGGAGACCAGAGGGCCTCAACCAAATACCTGGTTGAAGGCGTTCTATCAACAGGGAGTACCACCCTTCTCAAGGCAATTTGGTTTAGAGACCGAGGTATGGATAGGACATGTAGACTCAACTTTAGAGTCTATCAGATGTCTTGAGGACAGACGGATAGAGCTAGTTCAGTCTCTATTCCGTGACCTTGCGCATCAGTGGTGGAGGACTGTACGAGCTAGAGACACTAACTATGATCACATGAGGAGTATGATTCGAGAGCAGTTCTGTCCTGCCTCATTGAGGAGGGAGAAGTTATAGGATTTTGTGGAGGCCGGCTTTGAGGACGTGTGATAACACGATTTATAGCATAGCTTTAAGTGCACATTTAGGTAGAATTCTCGCTCAATCATGCATTGTCTAGCACTAGTCCAATACGTTTTGCACTCAAAACATGTGTTTTGTCGAGATAGACGTCTACACGGGCTTGTGTGCGTTTTGTAGGTATTTTCGGGGAATTTCGAGCTAAAACGACGCGTTTGAAGGTCACCCATTCAGAGGACGCGTTTCCAACTCATTAGAGCACAAAGAATGACTCAAGGAACCTTGCCAACAAAGGCCATTGCACCAAACCACAGCCTAATGATCCAAAACAAAGTTTCTGCACAGAATCACGGTCATCTGAAAGACCACGGCCGTGGAAACAACCGTGGAATTTGCAAGATTCTCGTGACAGCTGTGCCACGACTCTCATGGCCAGCTCATGAAGAAATTGGTTATAAAAGTGGTCCTTGATAGTGGTTAGGGGCAGCTGGGAATTTGGGGTAGTTTTGGGAGCAGCTCACACATTCTCTATTGCTTAGAACCAAATATATTCCAAGAAGAGGAAGGATTTTTGAGGGAGAAAAGTGCAAGAAGAAGAAGAAAGGAGCCATTGCCATTGAAGAGGAGAGGAGAAGACACACCTATCTCTTGTATTTCGGATTTATTTCTAGAAGTTTTAGAACTCTCGAACCTTCCTTTGGAAGGGTTGTAAGTCATTCTAATTCAATCTTCAGATTTGGATTGTGTTTGGAGTTTATTTGTTCATCTTCTTTCTCTCATTTTTCTTGCTATGGAGATTATGAATCTATGCTTGTTTGTTTTGAATCCCAATATGAATGTTGTAGGCTAGATTGATGTGATTCTAGGGTTAGGAAAGGATGGTTATGGCTAGATCTATGATAGGACGAACTTAGGTTTACCTTTGGATGATTTTTGTTTATGGACGTAGCTACTGTTAGGAATCACGGGTAGTTCTTGAAGAACCACGTCCGTGGTTTCTGTAGAACGAACCGTGATTTTCCTGGTTCGAAGGATCTCACCTTTGGTTCATGAAATTGTTGAAACCCTAAGTTTTTGCTGAGTTTAACCTACCCTAGGGTATCCTAGTGTGGAGACTAAGTGTTAGGAGAGACTTACCCGGTAATCCTTGCCCTTAGAATCTAAAATAGTAAAGCCTTAGGTAATGGTGAGCCTAATGAGCCGCCATTGGATTTAGTGTGCTAGGATAGTTGCTTAGAACTTCCTTTTCCGAGACTTACCCGGTAAGGATAGGATAGATCCCTAGGTAATAATCCGGTTTGAGTTAAAATCCTATCCTTAGGTTCTTGGAGACTTAACCGGTAATGAGACCTTAGGTGTGGACTAGTTGGATCATGAGACTTACCCGGTAATTGATCCCATTTTAGAAACACTAAATCCCAGCATATCATAATCAATCCAAAGAATGAGTAGATAACTTGAGATTTATGCCATAACCGGAATTTCCAACCCCTAGAATCCGTTTTCCTCCTCTATTGATCACATCTTGTTCGATTTGTTTATTTTCCGAGTTTCCCGATTGAGTTTGATTTGGTTGTTTGCACGAGTTGTGATCTTTGATTTGATCATCTTAAAGCCCACAAAAACAAATTGCGATTTTCCTTTTTCTTTATTCCTTTTTCCTTGCTTTCTTCTTTAAACTAGACCTTGCTAAATTCAATCACAACTTAGTTCGATTTCACCATAGTCTTTGTGTTCGACCTTGGAGTACTTATCTTTCTACATACGTCCCGTACACTGCGGGTGCGCTAAGAATTAGGATAATTATAACAAGTATAAATTTAAGGCTTATTGCGTACACACGTCTTGCGGCGGCTAATGTTAGGGTTGCTCCAATTGACATTGAGGAGCCACAAACCCTAGGGAGACGCATGGATCCGGCACAAAGAGCACACCGACCGGGTGTGAATCTAGGAGATCCCGCAACCCACAACTATGAGCTCCGCCCTCAAGTTCTACAAATGATCCGGCACAATCAATTTGGAGGGATGGAAGGAGAGTCCCCTCATCAACACTTGATGAATTATGAGATCTTGATGGAGACTCTTAGACCACCAAGATTGGAGAGCAACAACCATAAGCTAAGGGCCTTTTCCTTCTCTCTCAAGGACAAAGCCTTGGCTTGGTATCAATCTATTTCACAAGGGAGAGTTGGCACTTGGGAAGAGATGACAACCGAATTCTTGACCAAGTTCTTCCCACCGTCCAAGACCACCGAGCTAAGGGGAAAGATCAATGCCTTCGTGATGAGGGATAGAGAAAGTTTGTTCAAGTCTTGGGAGAGATTCAAAGATCTTCTTCTAGATTGTCCGCACCATGGTATACCAAAGATTGAGCTATTGGAAATCTACTTCAAGGGGCTTGATGAAGATAGCCAATTCAAACTTTAATCACTTTCCGGTGGGACGTTTATGGAAAAACATGTGGATGATGCTTGGGAGTTTGTGGAGAAGCAAGCTCTAGTGATTGAGAAGTACTCCCATAGGAAGAGTGAAGGGAGAAAGGCGGGAGCATATGAGGTGAGTGAAGTCACCATGAGCAATTTCAAGCTTGACGCCATCAACAATGAGTTGAAATCCTTAAGAGAGTTGTGCACTACAACCTTGAAGAGCCAAACAACTCCTCAAGCACCTCCACAAGCTAACTTGTCTCCCAAGGAGGTGGATGTCAACTACATGGGAAGGGGCAATTTCAACAATTACCAAGGCCCAAGGAACTTCAACAACAACCGGCAATTCAACAATTACCGGCCAAACCACAACCATCCTGGATTTTCTTACTCAAATCCGGATGGAGCCTTGAACCCTCCCGCCTCCACAAGCACCACTCCACCACAAAGAGCTTCACAAGAATCTCCACCCGGTTTTCCTCAACCTTCGAAGGATAGAACCGAAGTCATGTTTGAACAATTGCTAGGAAGATTGAGTGGACTTGAGAGCACCGTCACTTCAATTTCTAAGGCTCAAAAGGTCTTGGAAGCACAAGTCTTTCAAAAGGCGGGGGAGGCACATAGAGATCCGGGGAAGCTTCCCGGAAGAACCGAAGACAACCCAAGAGGCCAAGTCTTGGCTATCACAACAAGGAGTGGGTTGAGCATGAAGGATCCCTTGCCCAAGGACCAAGCTAAAGGGAAGCAAGTAGTGGTAGAAGAGGGAAGAAAGCAAGATGACGGGGGGAAAAGCAAGGATGTAGAACCGACTTATGTAGCACCGCCTCCATACAAGCCACCACTACCGTTCCCGCAATCAAGAGCAAGAGCTCGTTCGGACAATCACTTTGGTAAGTTCCTTGAACTAATGTCCAAGTTACATATTAACATTCCGTTCATGGATGCCATCTTAGGAATGCCGGCATACGGGAAGTTTTTGAAAGAAATACTCTCCAACAAAAGGAAGTTGGAGGAGTATGGGGAGATTAGGATGACCAAGAGATCCTCGGAGTTAATCCAAACAATGAAGGAAGAGATGCCTCCCAAGCTAAGGGATCCGGGCTCTTTTTGTGTTCCAATTGGAGTAGGAGATGTGAAGTACGAAGCCCTTTGTGATCTTGGGGCGAGTGTAAGCATCATACCGCTTGCACTTAGTAACAAGGTCGGGCTAGGAGAGCCAAAGCCGGTCAAGATGACCCTCTATATGGCGGACCGATCCATCACTCACCCCGTTGGGATTCTTGAAGACATTCCGGTGCAATTGGGAGGATTCTATGTACCTATCGACTTTGTAGTATTGGACATTCCGGCGGATTACCCGGTCCCCATCATCCTAGGACGACCTTTCCTAGCCACATCCGGATGTCTAGTGGATTGCAAGAACGGGACTCTCTCCTTCAACATTGGAGAAGAGAACATCAAGTTCAAGCTGTCCACAATGATGAAAGGGCCAACCCTTGATGAGGATATCTTCAACATAGTCGAGCAAGAGGAATCTAGAGAAATGGTGAGCTCGATTTTGATCAAGGATCCCTTAGAAAAGGTTCTCACCTTGAGTATGATGGAGGAAGACATTGAGGAGAATTGCAATGAAGAGATCAAAGCCTTGGAGGCATTGGAAGAAGAGCCAAGAGTTGGATTTGAGAGCCATGAGGAAATTGTGAACAGCTGTAAGTTCCACGGTCGAGATTTAGGAACCACGGCCGTCAAACTCTCTGGACAACTCCGAAAAACAAGCCTGGAAGGAACCACGGCCGTGGAAGTTGAGCCAACCGTGATTCCAACCGTGGTTTCCCCTGAATCAGATCTCGAAGATGATAAAGCTTCTTGGAGCCAAGGGGAGTCTTCATTTGCTTTGGATTCATCTCATCCAATCTTATTTGGATCTTCTTCAACCGAAAAAGGTCCTCCCTCACTTGAACTCAAACCCCTCCCCTCTCATTTAAAGTATGCATTCCTTGGTGATAATTCTACATATCCGGTGATTGTTAATGCATGCTTGAGTGATGATGAACTTGCTAAATTGCTACATGAATTGAGATTGCATAGGAAAGCTATTGGTTATACCATTGATGATTTGGTTGGCATTAAGCCATCTTTGTGCATGCATAAGATAATGATGGAAGATAACCACAAACCCTCTATAGAACATCAAAGGAGATTGAATCCTATAATGAAAGAGGTGGTCAAAAAGGAAATCATTAAGTTGCTAGATGCGGGAATTATCTACCCTATCTCGGATAGTAAGTGGGTCAGCCCCGTTCATGTAGTACCTAAGAAGGGTGGAATGACGGTAGTAACTAATGAGAACAATGAACTAATACCAACTAGAACGGTCACGGGATGGAGAATGTGTATAGATTATAGGAAATTGAACATGGCCTCTAGGAAAGATCACTTTCCCCTCCCCTTCATTGACCAAATGCTAGAAAGATTAGCTCAACACTCTCACTTTTGCTATCTAGATGGGTATAGCGGATTTTTCCAAATCCCTATTCACCCCGATGACCAAGAGAAAACGACTTTTACATGTCCATGGGGTACATTTGCATATAGGAGAATGCCATTTGGGTTGTGTAATGCACCCGCCACCTTCCAAAGGTGTATGATGGCTATCTTTTCGGAATACATAGAAAATATCATGGAAGTGTTCATGGATGATTTCTCTGTTTACGGTTCTTCTTTTGATGATTGCTTAGCTAATTTGTCATTGGTGTTGCAAAGATGTGAGGAGACAAATCTTGTCTTAAATTGGGAGAAATGCCACTTCATGGTAAGTGAAGGGATTGTGTTAGGACACTTGGTGTCTAACTGTGGCATTGAGGTTGATAGGGCTAAGATTGAAACGATAGAGAAGTTGCCACCACCTACCTCGGTGAAGGGGGTAAGGAGTTTCTTAGGGCATGCCGGTTTTTACCGGAGGTTCATCCAAGATTTCTCTAAAATTTCTAAGCCTCTAACTAACCTACTAATGAAGGATGTTGATTTTGTCTTTTCCAAGGAATGTCTTGAAGCGTTTTGTAGGTTGAAGAACGCCTTGATCTCCGCACCTATCATGCAACCTCCGGATTGGAGTCTACCATTTGAGATCATGTGCGATGCAAGTGATGTGGCCGTGGGGGCTGTTTTGGGGCAAAGGAAAGAAGGGCGCACTCATGCTATTTACTATGCTAGCAAGACGCTAGATGATGCCCAACTCAATTATGCTACCACCGAGAAGGAGTTGTTAGCGGTGGTGTATGCATTTGAGAAATTCCGCTCGTACCTTGTTGGAGCGAAGGTCATAGTTTATACGGATCACGCGGCGATCCGTTATCTACTTACAAAGAAGGATGCCAAGCCAAGGTTGATTCGGTGGATCCTTCTCCTCCAAGAGTTTGATTTGGAGATAAGAGATAAGAAGGGATCCGAGAACTCGGGGGCGGATCACCTTAGTAGACTCCCACCATTGGAGCTTGGGAAAGACAACATCCCGATAGATGACTCGTTCCGGGATGAACAATTGCAAATGGTGGAAGAATGCTTTTTCCAAGTGGCTAGAGGAAGTGAACCTTGGTATGCCGACATTGTGAATTACTTAGTGTGTGAGGAAGTGCCTCCCGGATTATCATATTCGCAAAGGAAAAAGTTCTTCAACGATGTAAGGCATTACTATTGGAGCGAGCCACTTCTATTCAAGAGAGGCCCGGATGGGATGCTAAGAAGGTGCATACCGGAGGACGAGGTGGAGAGTGTGATCCGGCATTGTCACTCCTTACCATGTGGAGGCCATGCTAGCTCACACAAAACGTGTGCCAAGGTATTGCAATCCGGTTTTTATTGGCCTAACTTGTTTAGAGATGTGCAAGGATTTGTAGCGGCATGTGATGCTTGCCAAAGAACGGGAAACATCTCAAGGAGGAATGAAATGCCCTTGAATAACATCCAAGAAGTTGAGATTTTTGATGTGTGGGGTGTAGTCTTCATGGGACCGTTCCCTTCCTCATGTGGCAATCTCTTCATCCTATTGGCGGTGGACTATGTATCAAGATGGGTAGAAGCAATCGCCTCTCCTACAAATGATGCCAAGGTGGTGGTGCGGTTCTTCAACCGGGTGATCTTCCCTAGGTTTGGAACACCAAGGGTGATCAATAGTGATGGAGGGAAGCACTTCACAAATAGGAACTTTGGAGCACTTTTGGCCAAGTATGGGGTGACTCATAAGGTAGCAACACCTTACCACCCTCAAACTAGTGGCCAAGTGGAGATCTCCAACCGAGAGATCAAAGCCATACTCGAAAAAACGGTGTCTAGAACAAGGAAGGATTGGGCCATGAAACTCAATGATGCACTATGGGCATATAGAACCGCCTTCAAGACACCTATTGGCACCACTCCCTACAAGTTGGTCTATGGAAAGTCTTGCCATCTTCCGGTGGAAATGGAGCATAGAGCTTATTGGGCCATTAAGTGGCTAAACTTTGACCTCAAGGAGGCGGGAGAGAAGAGATTGCTTGATATCAATGCCCTTGAGGAGCTCCGGTTGGAAGCTTATGAGAATGCCCGGATTTACAAAGAGAGAACCAAAAGGTGGCATGACAAGAGGATCATTCCAAAGGAGTTGAGTGAAGGAGATCTTGTCCTTCTCTTCAACTCAAGGCTAAGACTCTTTCCCGGAAAGCTCAAATCAAGATGGACCGGGCCATATGTTGTGAAGAAGATCTTTCCCCATGGAGCAATTGAAATAGGAGGGGAGCATTGTGGAAATTTCAAGGTAAACGGGCATCGCTTGAAGAAATACATTCCGGGAGCACCGGTAGACATGATTGCCCCGCTTCACCTTGCATAGACACTTCCGAGTTTGGTCAAGCTAATGACCTTAAAGAAGCGCTTGGTGGGAGGCAACCCATCGGTAACGTTTTTCCTTCATTTTAGCTTAGATTTTTCTGTTTTTGTGTGCTTTGTGTGTGTTTTATGTGTGCTAGAACATTAGTGGCATTGGAAGCCTTTCTTGGAAATGATAATGATGAAACCCTCACCAATCATGGGTGGAGCGGACGCGGAACTTGGACGGCTAGCGGTGCCTAGCGCGGGTTTCAAAGCTTGAAGGACGTTTAGAGCTCCCTACCATGGTTAAAAGAATCATCAAACATC
Organism: Fagopyrum esculentum; assembly: GCA_033239045.1. Classification (NCBI taxonomy): domain Eukaryota; kingdom Viridiplantae; phylum Streptophyta; class Magnoliopsida; order Caryophyllales; family Polygonaceae; genus Fagopyrum; species Fagopyrum esculentum. The sequence goes on from BSUD01000003.1 coordinate 108,277,957, forward strand.
AATCCTCTTGAGAATTCCCAAATACCGAAGCAACCCATTTTACATTGTGAGAACCTTCTTTCACTCTCTTTACTTGAATACCACATTGGGGACAATGTATTTCTAAGTATGGGGTGGGGTTTGCATGATCCTTTGCATGAAGAGCATCTAGGATAGGTTAATATTAGCACATGTTTTGCATTGTACATACTTAAATCGAAAATTCCATAAAAAATCAGAAAATTTAAAATTTTTTTGTGCTTTCTAGGCCTGGATATGATCCTAATGATGAAACTTGTCTTGTGATTGGCTATGAATGGCCTTATGTGTTAAAATTGATAAATGCATATGTGGACTTGAACTACTTCTCTTAAATTCCATGAATGACTTGAGAGCATGATGATTGCCTAGAATGGATTGAGTATTGAAAATCGAAATTACATGATAGTTCTTGCATACCATCTAGGAATGAATAAGGCGTTTCATCCTTCTCTACTTCTCATCTTGATCATGATTGCTTTAGCACCTCAATTGATATAAATTTGACCTCCTTTTAAACCCATCCGGGAATAGGAGCATGCTAGTGTGTTTGAATGTGTGAAAAGCAAGTGCGGGGTGAAGGTGTAATGAAAAGAATGTCGTGAATAAAATGCTGAAATTTTTGTGGAAGTGTAGCCAAAATAGGTTTGGGGGCGTTGGTTTAAATGACAAGTAACTCGGTACACTTCACATGATCGGGTGTTGGTGCCTTGCCAAAGTCAAATAAACCGATAGTCCTAACGAGCTTTGGTATGTGTGCCCGGTGTGGATGCACCTCGAAAAATAGAAAAAGCCCGAGGATGGCTAATCACCAAGGTTTCGGCTATTGTACACCAATGTCATTGTCTCAAAAATGAGTCACAGAAAAAGAAAAGAATGCAAGATAGAAAAGAAATACACACTTGGGGGAAGTTGATCGAGGACAAGGAGTGAAGTTAGTTCCATTCCCGGATTAGCATCACATATCTAAAAAATTCCCCTCCCAATTACAACGTTTCTTGGCCTTTTATGTCACAAGCCCTTATGACCTACTTGCATGTTTGTAAGACTTAGTAGTTTAGATTGGATAGACTCTTGATCTTCTTGACATCTCCGTCCTCCTCACTCATGCATGCTTTTGAGTTAAGTACGATTGTCTTTCCATGCCCTTATTGTTTGATACGTAATTGCTTATTCAATTGCCATTGATCATGACTATGAAGGTGATCCAATAGTAGAAGCACAAAACCAAAAAGATTTTGCCATTTTTCTGCATACATAAATCATGTCATCTCGTAGTCTATAGTTGGGAATTTGCTCGGGGACGAGCAAACCTTAAGTATGGGGTATTTTGATAACACGATTTATAGCATAGCTTTAAGTGCACATTTAGGTAGAATTCTCGCTCAATCATGCATTGTCTAGCACTAGTCCAATACGTTTTGCACTCAAAACATGTGTTTTGTCGAGATAGACGTCTACACGGGCTTGTGTGCGTTTTGTAGGTATTTTCGGGGAATTTCGAGCTAAAACGACGCGTTTGAAGGTCACCCATTCAGAGGACGCGTTTCCAACTCATTAGAGCACAAAGAATGACTCAAGGAACCTTGCCAACAAAGGCCATTGCACCAAACCACAGCCTAATGATCCAAAACAAAGTTTCTGCACAGAATCACGGTCATCTGAAAGACCACGGCCGTGGAAACAACCGTGGAATTTGCAAGATTCTCGTGACAGCTGTGCCACGACTCTCATGGCCAGCTCATGAAGAAATTGGTTATAAAAGTGGTCCTTGATAGTGGTTAGGGGCAGCTGGGAATTTGGGGTAGTTTTGGGAGCAGCTCACACATTCTCTATTGCTTAGAACCAAATATATTCCAAGAAGAGGAAGGATTTTTGAGGGAGAAAAGTGCAAGAAGAAGAAGAAAGGAGCCATTGCCATTGAAGAGGAGAGGAGAAGACACACCTATCTCTTGTATTTCGGATTTATTTCTAGAAGTTTTAGAACTCTCGAACCTTCCTTTGGAAGGGTTGTAAGTCATTCTAATTCAATCTTCAGATTTGGATTGTGTTTGGAGTTTATTTGTTCATCTTCTTTCTCTCATTTTTCTTGCTATGGAGATTATGAATCTATGCTTGTTTGTTTTGAATCCCAATATGAATGTTGTAGGCTAGATTGATGTGATTCTAGGGTTAGGAAAGGATGGTTATGGCTAGATCTATGATAGGACGAACTTAGGTTTACCTTTGGATGATTTTTGTTTATGGACGTAGCTACTGTTAGGAATCACGGGTAGTTCTTGAAGAACCACGGCCGTGGTTTCTGTAGAACGAACCGTGATTTTCCTAGTTCGAAGGATCTCACCTTAGGTTCATGAAATTGTTGAAACCCTAAGTTTTTGCTGAGTTTAACCTACCCTAGGGTATCCTAGTGTGGAGACTAAGTGTTAGGAGAGACTTACCCGGTAATCCTTGCCCTTAGAATCTAAAATAGTAAAGCCTTAGGTAATGGTGAGCCTAATGAGCCGCCATTGGATTTAGTGTGCTAGGATAGTTACTTAGAACTTCCTTTTCCGAGACTTACCCGGTAAGGATAGGATAGATCCCTAGGTAATAATCCGGTTTGAGTTAAAATCCTATCCTTAGGTTCTTGGAGACTTAACCGGTAATGAGACCTTAGGTGTGGACTAGTTGGATCATGAGACTTACCCGGTAATTGATCCCCTTTTAGAAACACTAAATCCCAGCATATCATAATCAATCCAAAGAATGAGTAGATAACTTGAGATTTATGCCATAACCGGAATTTCCAACCCCTAGAATCCGTTTTCCTCCTCTATTGATCACATCTTGTTCGATTTGTTTATTTTCCGAGTTTCCCGATTGAGTTTGATTTGGTTGTTTGCACGAGTTGTGATCTTTGATTTGATCATCTTAAAGCCCACAAAAACAAATTGCGATTTTCCTTTTTCTTTATTCCTTTTTCCTTGCTTTCTTCTTTAAACTAGACCTTGCTAAATTCAATCACAACTTAGTTCGATTTCACCATAGTCTTTGTGTTCGACCTTGAAGTACTTATCTTTCTACATACGTCCCGTACACTGCGGGTGCGCTAAGAATTAGGATAATTATAACAAGTATAAATTTAAGGCTTATTGCGTACACACTTTCTAGCGTAACAACGTGCCTATTGCTGACGCCATCCGTCTCTTTCACACTGAGTTAGATTTGTTGGGTCAAGCTGCACCATTTGAGGACCAACATGTTTATTTGTTTTCCCGTCGTTTGAGGGAGAGCACACATTCATATATGGTGGGATTCCATTGCGAGTCCCTAGCTGATTATCGTGATTGGGTTTCTACTAATGAGAGGGAGTGAGCCAGTCAAAGGAGAGCTTCTCAAACGGGACGGTCTGAGAAGAGGCAGCGCACTGGGCATAATAGTGGAGTTGGAGGAGCATATGGGTCTAGACGAGATCAAAGACGTCAAAGTTACCCCTCATTTGCACTAACTGTAGATAAGGGACGATAGTGTTACAACTGTGGTGATCCTGGACATTTGAAGCCAGAGTGTTCCATGCCAATTCTGACTTGCTTTACTTGTTGTAGATTAGGACATCGAGCTGCCTTTTGTAGGCAGGGTGGAGTTGCATCTCAGTAGGGTTCTTCTCCTGTCGGTGTAGTAGGAGGTGGTCAGAGGACACCTCAGTAACAGACACATGGACAACAAAAAGTCCCATATTGTCCTTCTACTCAAGGATTTGCTCCCGGGCCGGGTAGAGGTAGAGGTCGTGGTGGGAGTGCCACTGACGTTAGAGGAGCTCAGGGTAGAGCTTTTGAGTTGAGGAGTGGAGAGGATCCACCTGCACCGGCTGCTATAGGTACCATTTTGCTTCATGGTTTACTTGTTAGAGTCTTGTTTGATATTGGTGCTAGGCATTCATTTATTTCTAATACATGTGTTGATCGTCTGAGTTTAGCTACTATAGAGGGGATACCTATTACTATAGGGGTACCTGATGGTAGCCGGGTCAGAGGTACCCATGAGATACGTAGTTGTCCCCTTCGTTTAGGGACTCGTGTTTTGCTTGTTGACTTCTTAGTCATGCATTGATGCATGAAGATGTCATATTAGGTATGGATTGGATGCATAGACACCGTGCGGTTTTGGATGTTGGTAGACGGACTATTACAATCTCTACCAAGGTTGGTCTGATTGAGGTTTTCCGAGGTTGGGATCTTGGGAAGACAGAATCCGTCATCAATGTCGTACAAGAAGCTAGACTGATAGCACAAGGATGTGATGCCTTTTGGTGCTATGCCATGAAGGATGAAGACAGTCCAGCAATGGAGGACATACCAGTGGTCTGCGAGTTTGCAGACGTATTTCGCTGAGCCGTCGAGCTTGCCGCCTCGGAAGAGTGTGGATTTCTGTATCGAGTTGGAGCCTAGTACAAGACATATCTCGAAGGCCCCATATCGTATGGCGCCTGTCGAGATATTGGAGCTGAAGAAGCAACTCGAGGAGTTGGTTTAGAAGGGCTTCATACGCCCTAGTGTTTCACCATGGGGTGCACCTGTCCTCTTCGTACGGAAGAAGGACGGATCGTTGAGACTGTGCATTGATTACAAAGAGCTGAACAAGGTGACCATCAAGAACAGGTATCCCTTGCCTCGTATTGATGATCTACTTGATCAGCTTCAGGGAGCGACAGTCTTCTCCCGGATCGATTTACGCTCAGGGTATCACCAGCTGAGGGTGAGGGAGCAAGACTTAACAGGACGACATTTCGTACCCGTTATAGACACTACGAGTTTGTAGTGATGTCATTCGAGCTGACGAATGCCCCAACAGTCTTCATGGAGTTGATGAATAATATCTTCATCGACTTCCTTGATCAGTTTGTGGTGGTCTTCATTAATGAAATTTAGTATACTCTCGTAGCAGAGAGGAGCATGCCGGTCATTTGAGGATAGTTTTTCAGATTCTGAGGGATAGAGAGTTGTATGCTAAGATCTATAAGTGCGACTTTTGGAAGTCTGAGGTTGCTTTCCTTGGACATATCGTCTCCGCCGATGGGATTATGGTTGACCCGGCGAAGATTGAGTCTATTGCTGCATGGACGACACCAACGAACGTCAAGGAAGTGCGTAGCTTCCTTGGCCTAGCCGGTTATTAGAGATGCTTTGTGGAGGGATTTTCTGTGATTGCCCATCCATTGACGAGGCCTTCTGAGGAAGATTACCAGATTTGTGTCGACCGACCAGTGTGCCCAAAGTTTAGAGGAGTTGGAGAGGCGTTTGACTTCTGCTCATGTCTTGGCACAACTAGAGGGTTCTGATGATTTTTTGGTCTACAATGACGCATCCAAGCTAGGCTTGGGATGTGTGCTGATGCAGAGGGGCAGAGTGATTGCTTATGCATCTAGACAGTTGAAGACGTATGAGGAGAACTACCCGACTCACGATCTGGAGTTGGCAGTGGTAATTCATACTTTGAAGATTTGGAGACATTACCTGTATGGTGCCACATGTCAGATCTTCACAGACCATAAGAGTTTGAAGTATATTTTCACGCAGCGGGAGTTGAATAACCGCCAGCGTCGATGGCTTGAGTTGATCAAGGACTTTGACCTTGAGATTTTGTATCATCGTGAAAAGGCAAATGTTGTAGTTGACTCCTTGAGAGAAGGCGATTTCCAGATTAACGATACAACCTCAGATTTAAAGGGATCTAGCTTGGCTAGAGATGGACATCCAGTTTCCTGATCAGGATGCCCAGTTGTATGCTTTAGAGGTTCTACCTGGTCTGTTGGATGAAATCCACCAGAAGCAAGGGACTTGCCCGACCTTGATGAGGATCAGAGAGAGGATCAGTTTTCCATTGGAGCTGATGGAGTGATGAGGCGACATGATCGCATCTATGTACCTGCAAATGCAGAGCTGAGACAGAGGTCTTACAGGAGGCTCGCTGTACACCTTACTCAGTACATCCAGGTACGAGTAAGATGTACCATGATGTGAGACGCTCATATTGGTGGGGACGGCTGAAGCCATATGTAGCCAGATTTGTGGCATAGTGCGCGACTTGTCAACAGGTCAAGATTGAGCATTACAGACTTGGACGTGAGCTCCATCCACTGTCAGTACCACAGTAGAAGTGAGAGGACGTCTCCATGGACTTTTTGACCGGATTAAGGCCTAGTAGGAGTTTTGATGCTATCAAAGTTGTTGTTAACAAACTGACAAAGACAACACGTTTCATTCCTATCAAAGAGATGTGGCCAGTGAGCAAATTAGCTGAGGAGTAAACTAGACAGATAGTGAGACTCCATGGTGTACCGAGAACGATCGTCTCTGATCGAGATGGACGGTTTACCTCGAGGTTTTGGCAGTAGATTCAGATTGCTTTGGGGATGAGTCTACACTTCACGATTGTGTTTCACCCCCAGATAGATGGTCAGTCTGAGAGGACCATCCAGACTTTGGAGGATATGCTGCGAGCTTGTGTGGGGGATTGGGATAGTGATTGTTTGACTACCTACCACTTGTTGAGTTCTCATACAACAACAGCTGACATGCATCTATTGGGATGGCTCCTTATGAGGCAATGTATGGCCGTAGATGCCGTACACCTTTATAATGGGATGAACCTAGCAGTATCAGTGGGATATCGCCAGAGCAGATTCAAGATGATATGGCTCGAGCAGTGCTGATTAGAGAGAGGTTGCTTGCTGCACATAGTCGCCAGAAGTCATATGCAAACAAGAGGCGTGGACCTATAGAGTTCAGGGTAGGAGCTCATGATTAGTTGAGAGTATCTCCGATGCGAGACGTCAGACATTTTTGCATAAAGGCGAAGTTGAGTCCTCGATATGTCAGTTCTTTTTTTGATATTGTATAAAGTTGGGAGGGCAGCCTACAAATTAGCTTTGCCTCCGAGATTAGAGGCACATTGTGAGTTATGATGATTTAGTATTGGAGCCAGACCGCACCTTTGTTGAGCATCCGATTGTAGTCTTAGAACAAGGTGTGAGACGCCTGCGTTCGAAGGACATTCCTATGATGATGATACAGTGGTCTAGACGTGGACCCAAGTAGGCTACATGGAAGACTAAGGATAGTATCCAGAGGAACTATCCAAAGTTTTATAATGAGATAGATGTATCTAGGGTCGAGGAGTAGATCTTATTGCTACCTTGGTGAGTACGTGATTACGTGCTTATTTGCTTATATGCCTTGATGTGCTTATTCCATGCTAGCTATGATGTGTGTTACGATCTTATTAGATCTTGATGTGCTAGCGTGATGTATGATTATAGCTGGAGATGGTTCTTTCCTCCATGCTATCTGAGTGTGATTAGGATTCAGTTGGACATTGTTCTTACCTCCATGCTAATTTGATGGACATAGTTCCCTTGGAGATGTTATACCTCCATGCGATGTATATGATTATGATCTGGCTAGAGATATGCTTCCTCTATGCCTTGTGGTATGGTATGGCGAGAGATGTGATTCCTCTACGCCTTTAGGTAGCATTATGACCTGTTTTCTGGAGTTGATGATTCCTCCATGTTCATGTTTGAGGTTTTAGATTGGTATAGGTTATAGCCTTCTGAGCGGAGATGTGATACATCCGATAGAGAGAATTATACCTCGGCTTATGGGACCGAGAGGATTTGGGATTTGCAATTTTTGGGACCGCCCTACGTGACCAAGTGGAAGCTCCTGCGGTTTGCTTGGGCCGCACCCACGGCTCACAGAGTCCGCCCCTGCGGCTCTGTGTGGCTACAACCGTCTTTTTTGATCCTTTGACCCGTGCTTTATCTTTTAACCCCTTTAAAAGCTTCTTCTTCATTCTGATGAGGCTTATCTCTCTCTACAGCTTCATCTCTCTCCTACGTACATCTTCTTCTTCTCTCCTCTCCCTTGGATCAGCTTTGATCTTCTCTTGAGTTTTGTCTGAGTTTGAGAGCCCTTATGCTTGGTTTGCTGCTGATTGTTGTTGCTGAGCCTTGTGAGCCAGCTTGAGGTTGTGGTGTTTATGTATTGATTTTCTAGAGGTTCAGCTTGGTAAGCTTTCATGGCTTCCATCCCTTTCTTTCTTTATTCTTTCATCTTCTTTCCTCTTTTCCTATCTTTCCTTAGTCTAGCTAAGATTCCTTAGGTATGGATCTTGCTTCAGCAATGATTGGCTTGTGTTGATGTTTATATATGTATGTTTCTGTATGTATCTTGATGGAGTGAAGAAGGAGTGAAAGGATCGAAGGAAGAAGTGAAGAAAGGGCTGAAGTAATGCTCTCTGTTGTCCAGCCGCCCTAGCGTCGGCCAGAGCCGCCCCTGCGCCACTTGGGAACCGCCCCTGCGGCCACCTGCATCAACTAGGTTCTACACTTGGTTATGCATGTGTGTGTTGCTTCTAGGCTTGCTTTAGGATGTCTTTGTTCCCTCCTTTCCTAGTGTGAGTGTATAGGATCATGCTAGATGTGTGAGGATGTGTTGGGATGAGGTTATGATCGATATATGTCTTGTACGACTTTAAGGACTTAGGTTGATGTTGGTTGAGGTTTTGACTTTGAGTATGGTTCCTTTGGGTCTGGGTGTGACCCTTTGATGAATAGAGGTTGATATCCTTCTATGCCTTGTTATTAGGCAGTGCCCCTCTCTCAGGATTGGAGGTTGCTTCTGGTTGATCTTTGTACGAGGTTGAGGTAAGTCCGTAGGACTTACTTAGCTACCATCCTTATATTGGGTGTTTGCATGAGTTGTGTGTGTGTTATATGTTTGCTATGATAGCATGAGATATCGTTTATATCGACCTATGTTTTATTGACTGTCCCGTTGCGTGGTTGTGATAACCTTTCCCTTTCATCCCGCCGTGGAGTTTGGGAAGTTCTCTAATGTCAGGCCAGACTGGTTTACAAGAAGGGCAAAATCCACTTCATAGGGTACACGGATTGTGTGACCGATACTCGTACAACTGGCTATGAGGCTCTGAGGCGAGGATTTACCGGTCCTCGTGTCACATACTTTCATCTATTTATATATATATGATTTGAGTGAATGACTATTATATTAAGATGATAAAATGGGTAAATGTGTGATATCATTATGGTGTGTTTATCTTTCTATGATTTTTGTTTGTGCTTATGCATTACTCTATATATGTATGGTGAGCTAATGGTTTATTACCATGTTGTAGATGCCCCACAGGATAGGCGTGTTGCTGAGTGATCTAGCAAAGTGGCAGGCCGAGGACCTCTCGTACATAGGATGGTTGCGTCTTTTGGGGTTGTTTACCTTTTCCCTCCTACATGAGGATGATCTTTTGTTACATCCTGTGTGAGGATGTTGATGTTTATACTCGGTTATGTTGTTGTTACCTTTTGTTTTTACAGTTTATATAGTTTTATGCATTTGTTTTATATCTGCCAGTGCCATGTTGTTAAGGTCCAGTGAACTTGTTGTAAGGCTAGGGTCAGGATCCATTGTGAGATCCTAGCCCAATGTGGCACTCCGAGTCCAGCGGATTAGGGGTGTTACAAAGAAAAGGTTGATCTAACTGTGACATATCAAGACCAGAAGCCTGCACTTATTTAATTCACTCGTTCAAAAGCTAATCTCGAAAGAATGATGGGTGAGCCACAATCTTTCCTTAACAAAAATGGTATAGGTTACCATGCTAGTTTTCCTCGAAAAACAACTACCACTTTTGTCAAGGCTACAGGAAATATTCATATGTCCATATAGAAGAAATGACCCTTACATCATTAGAAACACTAATCCTCTATCTCTAAAGAAACAACTTCAACAAATATGAGTTCCTAAAGGTACTAGACCATCAAACATGATTGAGCCTGAATATGGACCAAAATATGTCATTTGGTCGACTTGGAAAGGTTGATGTTTGTTGTTTTGTAGGATATCACCAAGGTAAAGGAGCATAAATGGATATTAGATAGTGGTTGTTCACGATCTCTTCAGTTCTTGCACGAGTCTGCTCTCTCTCTCGCTGCAGTTATTATTGGTTGAGGCGTAGCTGTTCCAGCGCCTCCTTAAATTCGGCCCCAAGATCGTGATTGTCTTGATTGGCCATCTTAGCTTCTTTCAATCGTCGTTTGTAGGTCTTTTCTGGTTCGGGATCTTAAGGAACGATTTCCTTCCCAGCACGGGTTCTTCGCATAAACCTAAGAAAAAGATCATGCGAAAACACTCAAGTAGAGTGGTTAATATCAACAAGGGCAATTGCCCCGAAAGACAACCGCAACCGGTTCGGTCTAGACCAAGTTCCCGGCAACGGCGCACAAAAACTTGTTCGCTCCAAAAGGTGTGTGCAAGCTTTAAATTTATAACCCAAGAAGTATGCTTGAACAAATATGCAAACCCGTAGTGTACGGGTCAATTGTAATAAAAAGAAGAATTCCAGGGCTCGATCACAGGGACTTAGGTGAAACAAAGCACATAATTGGTTGTCAAGTATTGCAATTAACCAAAGCAATTAAAGTAATCAAAGATGATGTAAAGTCAAGTAAGGGGAAAATGCGGATTCTAGGGATTAAAGAATCTAGTTGTGGTTTCGACTCAAGATCTCAAAGGATAACGCGGACAAAGCTGAGGTTCGCAAAGGGTAGGTGTTTCTAAGGTGGGAATAGATCACCGGGTAAGTCTCACTACTCACTATCCCAAACCAAAGCTCCTATTACCGGTTAAGTCACAAAGTACTAAGGAAAGGAACTATAATCTCAAACCAACACACCACCCAAGGGAATAGAATCAACCTTTACCGGGTAAGTCTCAGGCTAACTAACAAGGATGGGATGAAGGCACACTCAAACCCCAATAAAGGATAAACCTTTATTACCTACACTCATGATCTTAGGTAAACAAACAAAGGAATCACCGGTAACTCTCATCCTAGGCTGGCATTTAACTAGGAAAGGTGTAACAAGGATAGGATTTGGCAAACTGAAACTCTTAACTTCAAAATAGATTCAGGAAAAGGTCACCTCGTTTAGTCTGATCCCACCCCGGCCGAGATGTTCATCGACTGAGTGAGGTGTTCTAGGTTTAAGGGTAAAGACTCTAGCTTTCAGGGTCCTGCTGGGATTAAGATCATTCTATCATTGTCTTCCCCACAACTTTCAGCCAATCACCCTAGAATCGCATAAGAAACTTAGCCAACAATCATCATGATAACAATAATCAAATATATGGAAAAGGAATCAATATTCAAACACGAAAACCTTAAGAAAAAGGTCTCAATAACGGAATCAAATATAAAACAAACAAGCGTTCCTCAATCACAATTCAGCAAAAACAACAAACCAAAAGGGAATCTAAGAAAGTCTTACAAACTCCTTCATAAGCTAACTCCAAACTATGAATCCTTCCTTCCTTGATCTTCAATCCTTCTTTTTAAAGCTTTCAGAAAATCCCTAAATTGTTGGATGCTCTCAGCTTGTAAGCATGGTTGAACTTGTGGAAAATCCAACCCTTTATATAGGAGAATTATCTTCCAAAGATAATAATATCTTAAAAAGATAATTTCCTATAAAATATATTCATATCTCTAAAATAGATATCCCAAAAATAATATCTTCCTTCCAAAAATCTAGCCCAAAAATATAAGATATCTTCTTTCCAAAATTAAAAGATCTCAGCCAAAAATATATATCTCGCCGGCGACAGGGTATTCGCCTCGGTCGGGACGCTCCTCAAGATCACCTCGGTCGAGGTGGTACTGTAGCTGATCGAGGTGAATCTCAACTGAATGTGAAATCTCTCAAATCTGGTACAAAGTCAATCTTCTGAATCATTTCCATGCTTCCCGAGTTCTTCCTTAAGCTCCAGAATGTGGCTCCAATGACTCCTTAGCTCCTTATCTCCATTTTAGTCAAAAAACGTGCCATTTTACCTACAATTACAATGAAACTAGGTGTAGACCTAAATTCTCGTAAAGGTAGATGAAACAACAATATAATCACATAATATACATCCATAAATACAGTTTATTGAAGATAAAACGTCTAAACCAGCCTCAAAATATAGACTATAATACATGCTATCAACATATGAGTGGAAAAAGCTCATTGTTCTCAAATCTAAAGAAGCAATCATCTAGAACCATTACACTTGGTGATAAAGGAAAGTGTGACATTATTGGCATTGGTAAAATTTGTTATAATTCATCTAACTTCATTGATGATGTAAATTTTGTAGACGGTTTGAAGTATAACTTGCTTAGCATCTCTCAAATATGTGATAGAGGAAACAAGGTGATTTTTGATTTAGAAAAATGTGAAGTTCAAGACAAGACATCGGGTGATATTGTTCTTACAGCTCCCAGACGTAACAATGTTTTTTCTATGAGTACTAACTAAGTCTCAGGAACTAAGCTAAAGTGTCTAAAGGCCTTGACTAATGATCTAAGGCTTTGACATAGAAAACTTGGTCACGTAAGCATGCATACAATACAGAAGTTACTTTCAAAAGATTTGGTATGTGGCTTGCCAAACCTAAACTTCAAGGTAGATAAACTATGTAAAGCTTATACGCAAGATAAACAAACAAGAGGTTCATTCAAACCAAAGAAGGAAGTAAGTTCTTCTCGTCCCATTGAACTTTTACATATGGATCTTTGTGGTCCGATGCGTGTCAAATCTCCAAAAGGTAAACAATACATCCTTGTCATTGTGGATGATTTTTCTCGTTTTACATGGATATCATTCTTACGGGAAAAATTTGAAGCATTGTTTGAGTTTTCCAAATTGTGTAAGGAGTTGCAAACTTTGAAAAACCTACCTATTGTTACGATAAGAAGTGATCATGGTAGAGAATTTGCTCAATTAAAATTTGTTTTGTTTTGTGCAAAATATGGTATTTCACACAACTTTTCAGATCCTAGAACTCCTCAACAAAACAGGGTTGTGGAACGTAAGAACCGCACCCTAGAGGATATGTCTAGGACTATGCTTTTAAAAAACAGTTTGACGAAACGTTTTTGGGCTGAAGCAATAAACAATGTTAACTACATCTTGAATAGATTTTTAATCCGCCCTATTTTGAAAAAGACTCCTTACGAACTCTTTTAGAGTAGAAAACCAAACATTTCCTATTATAAACCCTTTGGATGTACATGCTTTGTCCAGAACAATGACAAAGATAACCTTGGTAAATTTGATGCACGTAGTGACGAATCAATATTCATTGGATATGCTTCAAATAACAAAGCTTATCGTGTTTATAATAAACGTACCAAGATTGTTGAGGAAAGTATTCATGTCATATTTGATGAAAGCAATGATGGTACTTTGAGTGAAAGGTTTGCAGATCTTAATTTGAATCAACGTGAAGATCACAATTCTGATGGAAAAGAAGATCCGAAGGCTCCAAAAAAGAATATGCAAAAAAAGATTCAAGATACAGGAGAACAATCTCTAGACCTTGAAACGCATCTTCAAAACCTTGAAATAGAAAAATGTGATGTCAGAAGTCCGTATCAAGGCCTTGATATAGGATCCAAGGGAAACACTCCAACGGTACCTGAATCAAATCAAGCATATGAGCCCCAATCTTCAGGATCTGTTCCATCCTGCAAACGAAGAAAATTTCAACATTCTTCATACCGTCCACAAGAGAATGTGATCTCAAATCCAAATGCATGAGTTCAAACTCGATCCAGAGTTAACAACCTTTGTGCATTCTCGGAGTTCGTGTCTCTTATTGAGCGCAAGAATTATGTTCAAGCTCTTCAACATAATAGTGTCATTGTTATGGCTGATGGCTTCTTCACCCTCCGGATCGGTAGGCTCGAACTTGTAGTTCAACATGGTGGTGACGTTGTGGAACATGTCTCTTATGGCGCAAATGGTCTTGATGTTGAGCGGTGGAGGAACACTAAAAATGTTGAATGACAAGCCAAGATGGAAGTTAGTTGGCATTGTAAAAACAAACCTCGGATCATACGACTCGGATTTGTAGTCCAACAACGTGATGTGGTCATTGTTAGCATGAAATATTGTGATATTTTAGGAACGTTTTCTAAGTGTATTTCATCCATATTAGTGTTCATTGATAAAGCATTGAAGCAATTGTGAGCTAGTTTATCTATATTGTCGATATAGAGGTCTACATAAGCTTTGTGTTGATTGTAGGCAAATAAGAGCTAAAACCGAACGGAATAAGAGAGAATGGAGATGGATTGAGCATATCCAAGGATTGAGGACACCACAAAGGAGCTAAGGAAGATGGTAGGATGAAGAATGACACAAAACAAAGGACATTTACGAGCAATCTATGTTCCACGCTCTAAAATACGGCCGTAATAGAGTCCACGCTCTAAACCACGGCCGTGGAACTTTGGCAACACAAGCGTGGAGCATTCCAGCAAGTTACACGGCCGTGGAAGTTGTGAAGCACCGTAATCAAATTACACGCTCTAAACCACGCTCTAAACCACGGGCGTGGAATCCTATGGAACCGTGATTTAGGCAATCTTATAACGAACAAATTAAAGCCACGATCTTTTACACAATGGGATGGAAACTTATTCTATCTTGCCCTATAAAAGGACGGAAGGAGAGAGATTCCGTCACCTCTGCTTAGACCGCGCCTAGCCCTATTGAGAATTCCGAATTGACGGAAAGGCTTAGAGAAAGAGTGAAGATTTGGAAGATTGTTCGTACGGAGATTGCGTCTTTTGTCCTTAGGTTTGATTAGAAGACGGATTGACATCCCGTTCTTCGTTCTTATCAAGGATTGTGATTGTTTGTGTTATTCTGAATCTGCTTACATCATTGTTCTTGTTTGTGGATTTGAGATTGAATTGAGATTTATTAAAGGTTTTCGAAGGTTTTCATCTTTCATTCTTTTAAATCTTCAATTTAATATCAATATGATTGTTGTTGGCTAAAACCCTTTAGCAATTCTAAGGTGAAGGGTTGATAGTTCTGGCTTAGATGATGATAGATCGATCGTAAACAGATTGGACCCTGATAGTTAGAGAGAATCGCCGACGAACCAAAATCACGGTGTGTTCTTGAGTTCCACGGCCGTGGAATCTCAAGATCCACCCGTAAATTCCCTTAGTTTACGAACCTTGCTTTTACTTTAATCCAAAGTTAAAGATTTGCTTTAACTTAGTCTTGGCTTGCCTTTTCTAGGTGGTAGTGAAGCCTCAACAACCTCTACTTCGATTTCGAGTGTGACAACCTTAATCGGTTTAGTTAGTCTTGATCCTTGGATTACAAGTTTGGGTATTTGATATTAATTCTTGTCTTTATATCCTTTCTATACTGAAGCCTCAACAACCTTTATAGAGAGTATTTCTAGATAAGTCATATAAAGCCTTAGAACTTCACCGTATATTGCTTTGCATTAGTATACCTTTGCAACTCTTAACTCTGTCCTTATATCTTTAGTATATCTTGAATCGATTGCCACAGCTGGATTCCTGGATCTTTAGGATTGTTGTTTTCTCAATATTTACAAAGCTTCATACATTTACTTGCTTGACGATTTATAACTGGATTTAACCCCCCAAATCCCTGTGCTCGATACTTTGGAATTCTTGCTTAACTATATCGATCCGTACACTGCGAGTTCGCTTGCTTCATTCTAGTTTTATAAATTTAAAGCTTATTTGCACGCACGCTAAGTGGCGAACAAGTTTTTGGCGCCGTTGCCGGGGATTTGGTTTAGGCCAAATTCGGTTATCGGTTGTCAAGCTTGGGAGCTCTTCCCTTGTTATTTGATATCTTTTCGAGTGTATGCGCAGGGCTAGGAACAACGAAGACCTCTTAGCTCTTGATCAAGAGCTTGAGAGGACTTTGAGGAGAAAACTCAAGGAAAGAAAGATGGCTGAAGAAAGAGAACGTGATTACCAAACGGAGTTGGCAGAAAAAAAAGCTCAACTCCAATGGAGTGAGAAGACTCGCAGGGAAGAAATGGATCGTCATCAAACGAAGGTTGATGATCTATCGGACATGATGTTTCAAATGAGGTTGGAAATAAACAACCTCAAGAAGACAAAGAGAAGAAGGAGGCCATCAAGATCGGTTAGAGCCAACTCATCCAATGAGGATAGCGACTCTTCCATGCCACCACTAGAGGAAATTGATCCAACGATCAATGTGAACCCGTTCTTTCCATGGCCAGCTGCCAATCGCCGTGTCCCAGCTAGAGGTGCGAGAGTCGACCGTGTGGATGAGGAGCCAAGAACTCTTGGTCAAAGGATGGATCCAACGCAGCAACCACGCCGTTTGGGTGTGAACTTTGATGTTGATGATGCACAAGGGTTTAGCTTCAATCCGCAAGTTATTACCATTGTCCGCCAAAATCAATTTGGGGGAACAAGCGCTGAATCTCCACATCAACATCTACAAAATTTTGAGATTATGATGGAGACAATGAAGCCAAAAAATGCAACTACCAACAACTATAAACTCAAACCTTTCTTTTTCTCCTTGAAAGGGAAATCATTATCTTGGTATCAAGCTCTACCAAGTGGGAAACTTGAAACATGGGAGGATCTTTCTTCGGAATTCCTCACTAAGTTCATTCCGCCATCAAAAACGGCGGACTTGAGAGGTAAGATTAATGCATTTTCTATAAGATCTAACGAAAGTTTGTTTCAATCTTGGGAAAGATTTCAGGATTTGCTATTGGATTGCCCACATCATGGCATATCCAAATTGGCACTATTGGAGATATACTATAAGGGGTTGGATGTGGAAACACAATTCAAGCTCCAATCCCTTTCATGTGGTACATTCATGGACATGAGGGAATATGACGCTTGGGACTTCATTGAGAAGCAAGCGCGAGTCATTGAAAAGTATTCTCATCGGAAAGTAGAGGTGAATCAAGCGGAGCAAGGAGCAAAGCTATCACAAGCGGCTCAAACTCAAATCTTTTCTCTCAATACGGAGATTAAAGAGTTGAAAGAAGCCATCAAAACCAACTTTCCAAAGCAAAAGGAACAAGATGTAGGTTATTTGGGCAACAACAATAACCACAACGGGAATGAGAATACAAACCGCAACAACCGGAACAACAACAACAACAACCGGAAAAACAATTGGAACAACAATAGGGGTTCAAACAACAACAATTGGCGTCCCAACCAACAAAATTCCGGTAATTCTTATTCCAATTCAGGAAATTCAAATTCACTAACTCCACCTTCCTCTTCTTCCACTCCTTTGAAAAGCCAGGGGCAAACATCTAATGGTGGAAGTACTTCGGGGAAAGAGAAGCCCGATCCCATGTTGGAAACAATTTTGGGTAAGCTTCAAGGATTGGAGACTCGCATCATCAAGGTTGATGATTATATAACCAAGGTTGATAAAGCCCAAAAGGTTTTAGAAAACCAAATGTTTAGCCATGCGGAGGAAGTTCCTAGGAATCAAGGGAAACTTCCAGGAAAGACGGAGGACAACCCAAAAGGAAGGGTGATGGCAATCACAACTAGGAGCGGAGTAACAACTACCGACCCGCATCCTAAGTTTGTAGAAGTTCCCGTTGAGAAGGACAAAGAAAAGGGGAAGGAGAAGGAAGATGTCTACGTTCCTCCTCCAGCTTACAAACCTCCCCTACCATTCCCGCAATCTAGAGCAAGAGCGCGTCTAGACAAACAATTCAGTAAGTTTATTGAACTCATGAGCAAACTGCATATTAATATACCTTTCATTGATGCAATTGTATGTATGCCAGCTTATGGAAAGTTCCTAAAGGAGATCCTCTCTAACAAGAGAAAGCTAGAGGATTTTGGAGAGGTTAAGATGAGTTCGGATTCATCGGAAATCATCAAAACCATGAAAGAGAAGATGCCCCCAAAGCTGAAGGATCCGGGGTCATTTTGTATTCTCATAGGAGTGGGAGATGTCACATATGATGCATTATGTGATTTGGGAGCAAGCGTGAGCATCATTCCGCTTGCCTTATGCAAGAAGATCGGTTTAAGCGATCCTAAACCGGTAAAGATGACGTTGTACATGGCGGATCGGTCCATAACTCGTCCCGTCAGTATAGTCGAAGACGTCCCGGTCAAGCTTGGTAAGTTCTATGTTCCTATAGACTTTGTTGTGCTTGACATTCCTGTAGATAGTCCGGTCCCGATCATTCTCGGAAGACCGTTTCTTGCAACATCCGGCTGTATAGTCGATTGCAAGAATGCTAGACTCGCCTTTGACATAGGAGAAGAGAAGGTAGAGTTCGTCCTTTCCACTTTAGTGAAGGAACCAGCCTTTGATGAGGATATATTAAATATCCATGACGAAGAGCTATCAAGAGAGAAGGTAAGTTCTATTCTCTTCAAAGATCCCTTGCAAAACGTTCTTTCTATGAGCATTATGGACATAGGGGAAGAAGAGGAATGCTATGAGGCAATTGAAGCCTTAGAGGCACAAAAAGAAGTATGTGAAGAAGAGTTCGAGAAACTCCACGATGAGGCAGAAAACGTACGGATCCACGGTCAGACGGCTTATTCCACGGCCGTGGAATTTACCAACACAAGCATGGAGCACTCCAGAGGGTTACACGGCCGTGGAGGAAACAGAGGCACCGTATTTACTTTCCACGCCCAAAATCACGGCCGTGGAGAAGGTAGGAGTGCCGTAATTTTGGGTGAATTCGAAGAAAATTGTGTCTCCTCCACAACTTCTCTTGATTCTTCTCCAATACCTTCTACGTCCTTAGACACTTTGTCACGCTAGGAAATAGCACAAAAAGCTTTACATTTATAACTCGAACTAAATCCTAAACTACCTAGCGAAACCCGCAGTGTACGGGTCGTTTGTAGAAAAGGAAAGTATTCCGAGGTCGAACTCAAGGACTGAGGTGAAACTAAGTCATTCAATGATCAAAGATAGTGTGAATCTAGACTAAGAATGAGATGAGAAATAAAGAAAATGGAAAACACAATGTTTTTGGAGGGTTTTGGGTGATCAAACAAAGATCACAAATATATCAACAAAATCAAGCAACACAAAACACAAACAAAAGATGAGAGATAAGAGGTAAGGAAATGGATTCTAGAGATTCGGAATTCCGAATATGACTATGGACTCATGTTTCTAAAGGTCTAAGGAAGGTTGTGGTTGTTCGGAGTTGGGTGTTTCTCTAATGGGAGCAATTACCGGGTAAGTCTCATGCATCCACTAATCCAATCCTAAGGTCTCATCACCGGGTAAGTCTCAAAGAGCCTAAAGGATGGAATCCCACACAAACCGGCCACTACCTAAGGGTCAAACCCCTCCTTACCGGGTAAGTCTCGGAAAAGGTAAGTCTTAGGTAACGATCCTAGCACACTCAATCCAATAGCGGCTTTTTTGGCTCACTACTACCTAGAGTTCATCATCTTAGGCATCTAAGAGGGGAAATTACCGGGTAAGTCTCATTCCTCAATTAGTTTGCTAACAATATGTTGCCCTAAGTTAGATTGAGCTCAACAAACACTAGGGTTTCAACACATCTACATCCAAACATCAAGATTCAATAATATAAGAACAACAGAATAAAAACACGGGTGGATCATGCTAAACCACGGCCGTGGGAGCATGAAGAACAAGCCGTGGTTTGGTTCCGAGTTGGGATTTCGAACACAAATCGATCCTAAGCTAACATGGAAGCAATACAATCATAGTCCAAATCACAAACATTATTCCTTCACTCTAGAACCACATCTATCTAGCCAATAACATTCATTTCAAGATCAAACTTCACAATCAAAACATGCTTGCAAGTCATGGTTAAATGATGAAGAACAATCCAAAGAAAAGACATTAAAAGCATGGAATAGAAATTACCAAATTCTTACAAGGCTCCAAGAGCAAATCCAACTTAACAACAATGAAAGCTTCACTCGAATCCACTCTAATCTCACTCTAAAACGAGAATCTATACTAATCTCTTCCAAGAACACCCCTAATGGGTGCTTGGAAGGGAGGCAACAATGGCCAAATGTTTTGGGGAAGAAGGTAGGTCAAAAGAGAGGAGAAGGATCCCCAATTACAGCCTGCAAGATCCTTTAAATACCCACTAGGATGCAAGAGCAATGGAAGAGATCGTGGCCAGCTGTCGATGTGGTCCTGGCAAGAATCACGGTCATAACCACGGCCGTGGAAAGGGCCTAGACCGGGGTTTTGTCCAGAAGCCTCTCCTAGGCTCGTTAAGCCATGATTTGGTGCATGGTTTGTGTTGGCAAGGTTCCATGAGTCCTCCTTAGCCCTTAGCTTGCATTCCAATGAGTCCGGAAGTGTGTCATCTCGAGGAATGACCCTCGGATGTATCGATTAGGCTCTTAAATCTCCCAAAATACCTACAAAGCAAGCAAAAGTCCGAGTAGACGTCTATCTCGACAAAATACGTGAATTGAGTGCAAAACGTCATGAACTAGTGCTAAACCGTGCATGAATGAGTGAGAATTCTATCTAAATGACTACCTAAAACTAGCTCATAAATCGTGTTATCAAAATACCCCATACTTAAGGTTTGCTCGTCCCCGAGCAAATTCCCAACTATAGACTAAGAGATGACATGATTTATGTATGCAGAAAAATGGCAAAATCTTTTTGGAGTTGTGCTTCTAATATTGGATCACCTTCATAGTCATGTTTCATGGCAATTGACAAGCAATTATGTATCAAATAAATGAAAACATGGAAAGACAATTACACTTAACTTGATAGCATGCAATGAAATGTAAAGATGAAGAAGTCAAGATAATCATGAGTATATCCAATCTAAATCACTTAGTCTTACACACATGCAAGTAGGTCAAAAGGACTTGTAAAATAGAAGGCCAAGAAACGTTGTGATTAGGTGGGAATTTTCTAGGCTATGTGATGCTAATCCGGGAAAGGAACTAAACAACCACAACTTCACATTTCTTATCAACTCCCCTCAAGTGTTTTTTTTTTTTTTTTCTTCATTTTCTTTTCTTTCTTTTCTTTTATTTTTGAGACAATGGCATTGGTGTACAAAAGCCGAAACCTTGGTGATTAGCCATCCTCGGGCTTTTTCTATTTTTTCGAGGTGCATCCACACCGGGCACACATACCAAAGCTCGTTAGGACTATCGGTTTATTTGACTTTGGCAAGGCACCAACACCCGATTATGTGAAGTGTACCGAGTTACTTGTCATTTAAGCCAACGTCCCCAAACTTATATTTTTGGCTACACTTTCACAACAATTTCATCACTTCATTCACAACATCCATAATATCAACTTCTTCACCCCACACTTGCTTTTCACACACATCAACACACTAACATGCTCCTATTCCCGGATGGGTCAAAAGAGGTCAAATTTATCTCAATTGAGGTGCTCAAGCAACATGATTCAAGATGGGAAGTAGAGGAAGATGAATTGCCTTAATCACTCCTAATTGATGTGCAAGAACTAGCATGCAATTTCGACTTTCAATCCTCAATTAAATCAAGGCAAGCATCATAATCACAAGTCATTCATGGAATTCAAGATAAGTATTTCAAGTCCACATATGAATCATCAATTAAACACACAAGGCCATCCATGGCCAATCCACAAGACAAGGTTCATCATTAGGGTCATATCCAAGCCTAGAAAGCACAAAAATTTTTAAATTTTCTGATTTTTTATGGGATTTTCGAAATGAATATATACAATGCAAGACATGTGAAAATTTTAAACTATCCTAGATGCTCATCATGCAAAGGATCATGCAAACCCCACCCCATACTTAGAAACACATTGTCCCCAATGTGGTATACAAGTAAAGAGAGTGAAAGAAGGTTCTCACAATGTAAAACGGTTTGCTTCGGTATTTGGGATGAACTCGTGTGGAGTGGTGGTGATGGATGATCGATCAAGCATGGTAGAGAGCTCTTCATAATCGTTCCAGCGTCGAGACCCGCGCCAAGGTATATGTG
>BSUD01000003.1:108300271-108400551 GCA_033239045.1 Fagopyrum esculentum
TTCAAGATAAGTATTTCAAGTCCACATATGAATCATCAATTAAACACACAAGGCCATCCATGGCCAATCCACAAGACAAGGTTCATCATTAGGGTCATATCCAAGCCTAGAAAGCACAAAAATTTTTAAATTTTCTGATTTTTTATGGGATTTTCGAAATGAATATATACAATGCAAGACATGTGAAAATTTTAAACTATCCTAGATGCTCATCATGCAAAGGATCATGCAAACCCCACCCCATACTTAGAAACACATTGTCCCCAATGTGGTATACAAGTAAAGAGAGTGAAAGAAGGTTCTCACAATGTAAAACGGTTTGCTTCGGTATTTGGGATGAACTCGTGTGGAGTGGTGGTGATGGATGATCGATCAAGCATGGTAGAGAGCTCTTCATAATCGTTCCAGCGTCGAGACCCGCGCCAAGGTATATGTGAGATGGGAGCTCTTCCATCTAACAAGACACCTTAAGCCGTCCAAGCCTCACGTCCGCTCCACCCATGTTTGAAAACGGAATCATCGTCATCAACTCGCCTTGCAAGGCTTCCTCATTACCTAAAATCTACCACAAACACAAAACACAAAAACACACAAAAGCAAAAACAAAGGCAAAAGAGAAAAGGGAAAGAGTTGTACCAATGGGTTGCCTCCCATTAAGCGCTTCTTTTAGGTCATTAGCTTGACCAAACTCCGTGGATATGTCAATCCACCTCGAATACCATGGTTTGCTTGAGGAGTCCAAGCAACCATCTTTTCCCGGAATCCATGATGACAAGCAAGGGCCACTTGATGCCCAAATAAGCTTTAAGTTCTCTCTTCACCGGTGAGTAGTAGACTCCTTCATCACCGCTTCCTTGATGATAGTATAGAGTTGCAACCATAGGTGTCACCCCATACTTAGGCAATTTGTACTCCGCGGTCATACCGGTGAAGCGCTTGTCATCCTCATCCTCTATGATCCAAGGAATGCCGATTCTTGGGAAGAATCCTTCATTGAAGTACTTCATAACCATCATGGATCCATCATGCTTGCCTCCATCATTCAATGATGGAGAATCCTTAGGAAAGGGGCTCCAATCTTCGTGTGTACTCCGGGCAAGCAAGAGAGGACTAGAAGTGGTTGAAATGGGCCTAGGATGTTCGAGGACAGAACCTTCCACGGTCGTGGTTTGTCTTCCACGGCCGTGGTTCCCTCTATTGTCCTCCACGGTCGTGGTTTGTCCTCCACGGCCGTGGTTCTCTCTGTTGCATCCGTTCCAAGTGAGCTCTTCATGTATGGTTCCGGGGTTGATGGCAAGGATGTCCGGGGATGAGAATACTTCATTGCACTCCTCCAAAGGTGAAGGAGATGGAGGTGAACCTTGAAGAATGGTAGGATCTCCTAGCATAAGAGCATTCCTAATCTCCTCAATCTCCCTCCTCATTTGTTCTTCTCTCTCGATATTCAATCTCCTTTCTTCCTTCAGGGCCAAATCCCTTAGCCACAATTGCTTTCGAGCTTCATTCAACTCTTCCTCAAGGCTTCTATTGGTTATGGTTGAATCGGGCAATTCTTGGATCTCCTCATAGTGAACCTCCTCTTGATGACATACTTCCGCTTCAAGCTCCATGTCGGAACTAGAAATGGAAGCAAGGTTGCTCTTTAGATCATCCATCTTCCTCAACATTTCTTCTAGCATTGATTCCACTCGGTCATTGTGAGGTTGATGGTGAGGTTCCTCATGAGGTAAAGTAGTCATGTGAGCTTGATCATGGGACTCATGATAGGCATTGAACTCCTCCCAATACTCAAACTCATCATGGAGAGGTCCTAGATCTTGGCCTTCCATCCACTCCTCATACTCCATGTTGTCAAGGTCGTCTTGGAGGTACAATCCGTCCATGGCAAACATGAAAAGGCAAAGACAAAAACAACACAAGATCAAAAGTAACAAGAAAGATAACCACTAAAAACAATCAAAAGCAAATGACTTAATCTTAACCTAGTCCCCGGCAACGGCGCCAAAAACTTGTCACGCTAGGAAATAGCACAAAAAGCTTTACATTTATAACTCGAACTAAATCCTAAACTACCTAGCGAAACCCGCAGTGTACGGGTCGTTTGTAGAAAAGGAAAGTATTCCGAGGTCGAACTCAAGGACTGAGGTGAAACTAAGTCATTCAATGATCAAAGATAGTGTGAATCTAGACTAAGAATGAGATGAGAAATAAAAAAAATGGAAAACACAATGTTTTTGGAGGGTTTTGGGTGATCAAACAAAGATCACAAATATATCAACAAAATCAAGCAACACAAAACACAAACAAAAGATGAGAGATAAGAGGTAAGGAAATGGATTCTAGAGATTCGGAATTCCGAATATGACTATGGACTCATGTTTCTAAAGGTCTAAGGAAGGTTGTGGTTGTTCGGAGTTGGGTGTTTCTCTAATGGGAGCAATTACCGGGTAAGTCTCATGCATCCACTAATCCAATCCTAAGGTCTCATCACCGGGTAAGTCTCAAAGAGCCTAAAGGATGGAATTCCACACAAACCGGCCACTACCTAAGGGTCAAACCCCTCCTTACCGGGTAAGTCTCGGAAAAGGTAAGTCTTAGGTAACGATCCTAGCACACTCAATCCAATAGCGGCTTTTTTGGCTCACTACTACCTAGAGTTCATCATCTTAGGCATCTAAGAGGGGAAATTACCGGGTAAGTCTCATTCCTCAATTAGTTTGCTAACAATAGGTTGCCCTAAGTTAGATTGAGCTCAACAAACACTAGGGTTTCAACACATCTACATCCAAACATCAAGATTCAATAATATAAGAACAACAGAATAAAAACACGGGTGGATCATGCTAAACCACGGCCGTGGGAGCATGAAGAACAAACCGTGGTTTGGTTCCGAGTTGGGATTTCGAACACAAATCGATCCTAAGCTAACATGGAAGCAATACAATCATAGTCCAAATCACAAACATTATTCCTTCACTCTAGAACCACATCTATCTAGCCAATAACATTCATTTCAAGATCAAACTTCACAATCAAAACATGCTTGCAAGTCATAGTTAAATGATGAAGAACAATCCAAAGAAAAGACATTAAAAGCATGGAATAGAAATTACCAAATTCTTACAAGGCTCCAAGAGCAAATCCAACTTAACAACAATGAAAGCTTCACTCGAATCCACTCTAATCTCACTCTAAAACGAGAATCTATACTAATCTCTTCCAAGAACACCCCTAATGGGTGCTTGGAAGGGAGGCAACAATGGCCAAATGTTTTGGGGAAGAAGGTAGGTCAAAAGAGAGGAGAAGGATCCCCAATTACAGCCTGCAAGATCCTTTAAATACCCACTAGGATGCAAGAGCAATGGAAGAGATCGTGGCCAGCTGTCGATGTGGTCCTGGCAAGAATCACGGTCATAACCACGGCCGTGGAAAGGGCCTAGACCGTGGTTTTGTCCAGAAGCCTCTCCTAGGCTCGTTAAGCCATGATTTGGTGCATGGTTTGTGTTGGCAAGGTTCCATGAGTCCTCCTTAGCCCTTAGCTTGCATTCCAATGAGTCCGGAAGTGTGTCATCTCGAGGAATGACCCTCGGATGTATCGATTAGGCTCTTAAATCTCCCAAAATACCTACAAAGCAAGCAAAAGTCCGAGTAGACGTCTATCTCGACAAAATACGTGAATTGAGTGCAAAACGTCATGAACTAGTGCTAAACCGTGCATGAATGAGTGAGAATTCTATCTAAATGACTACCTAAAACTAGCTCATAAATCGTGTTATCACACTTCTAAGGTACCATCGGATATTCCTCAAGAGCACTTAGAGACTCCTATAGTGATGGAATTGAAACCACTTCCTACACATCTAAGGTACGCATTTCTAGGATCTAATTCTACCTTTCCGGTAATTGTTAGTTCAGATTTAAGCATAGATGAACATAGTAAGCTTATGGTTGTCCTTAAGAAACATAGGAAAGCTTTAGGTTACACTATAGAGGATTTAGTAGGAATCAAACCTTCCCTATGCATGCATAAGATCTTAATGGAAGAGGACTTTAGGACTTCGCGACAACCTCAAAGGCGGTTAAATCCGACTATGAAGGAGGTTGTCAAGAAGGAAATTCTTAAACTTCTTGATGCATGTATCGTCTACCCTATCTTCGATAGCAAGTGGGTGAGTCCCGTACAAGTGGTTCCGAAGAAGTGAGGAATGACGGTCATCACCAACAAAAACAATGAACTCATTCCTACACGAACCGTAACAGGATGGCGGATGTGCATAGGCTACCGCAAGCTAAACAACACGATGAGGAAGGATCACTTCCCACT
Source organism: Fagopyrum esculentum (assembly GCA_033239045.1). Taxonomy (NCBI): domain Eukaryota; kingdom Viridiplantae; phylum Streptophyta; class Magnoliopsida; order Caryophyllales; family Polygonaceae; genus Fagopyrum; species Fagopyrum esculentum. The sequence continues at coordinate 108,304,596 of BSUD01000003.1, forward strand.
ACCCTTCATCGATCAAATGCTTGAAAGGTTAGCACAACATTCACATTTTTGCTATCTTGACGGTTATAGTGGTTTCTTTCAGATTCCGATACACCCGGATGATCAAGAGAAGACCACGTTCACGTGCCCGTGGGGTACGTTTGCCTATAGGAGGATGCCGTTCGGGCTTTACAACGCCCCAGCCACCTTTCAAAGGTGCATGATGGCCATCTTCTCGGAATATATAGAGGAAATCATGGAGGTTTTTATGGATGACTTCTCCGTTTATGGTTCCTCCTTTGACAATTGTCTTTCTAACCTTGCTCTTGTGTTACAAAGGTGTGAAGACACTAACCTAGTTCTTAATTGGGAAAAGTGTCAATTTATGGTGAAAGAAGGCATTGTATTAGGACACTTAATCTCTAGTAGTGGGATTAAGGTGGATAAGGCTAAGATAGAGACAATAGAAAAGCTTCCTCCCCCAACTTCGGTGAAAGGGATAAGAAGTTTTCTAGGACATGCTGGATTTTATAGGCGTTTCATAAAGGATTTTTCTAAGATATCAAAGCCGCTAACTAATCTATTGATGAAGGATGCAATTTTTTATTTCTCGCAGGAATGCTTAGATGCATTTAACATGATTCGGGAAGCTCTAATCTCAGCCCCGATTATCCAACCTCCGGATTGGAATCTTCCCTTTGAGGTTATGTGTGATGCAAGTGACGTAGCAATAGGAGCTGTTCTTGGGCAAAAGAAGGAAGGACGAACCCATGCTATCTACTACGCTAGCAAGACGCTAGATGAAGCGCAGCTCAACTACGCCACTACCGAAAAAGAATTCTTAGCAATTGTATATGCAATTGACAAATTTCGCTCTTATCTTGTAGGTGCAAAGGTGATTGTATACACGGATCATGCTGCGATCCGGTATCTACTTGCAAAGAAGGATGCGAAGCCAAGGCTAATTAGATGGATTCTTCTCCTACAAGAATTCGATCTAGAGATCCGCGACAAAAAGGGTTCGGAAAATTCTGTTGCGGATCATTTGAGTCGTCTAACACATCTAGAGGACGACCATCTACCTATAGATGACTCATTTCCGGACGAGCATTTACACATCATAGAGGAGTGCATCGACGTGATCGCCAAAGGTAACGAACCATGGTTTGCTGATTTTGTTAACTATTTGGTTTGTCAGGAATTACCGCCCGGATAATCCTACGCACAAAGAAATAAGTTCTTTAAGGATGTTCGGGAATACTTTTGGAATGAACCTCTCCTCTTTAAGAGAGGTCCGGATGGAATTATTCGGCAATGTGTGCCGGAAGATGAGATGCAAAGTGTCATCCGCCATTGTCATTCACTACCTTGTGGAGGACACGCTAGTTCGAACAAAACTAGCGCTAATGTATTGCAATCTGGATTCTTTTGGCCTACTCTATTTAAAGATGTGCAAACCTTTGTTTCTTGCTGCGATGCTTGTCAAAGAACAGGAAATATATCTAGGAGGAACGAGATGCCTCTCAACAACATCCAAGAGGTGGAGATCTTTGACGTTTGGGGAGTAGACTTTATGGGACCTTTCCCATCATCTTGTGGAAACCAATACATACTTTTAGCGGTGGATTATGTTTCAAGATGGGTTGAAGCAATTGCCTCTCCCACCAATGATGTCATGGTAGTGGTTAAGTTCTTTAACAAGACCATCTTCCCACGATTTGGGACACCACGGACTATCATTAGTGATGGAGGCTCTCAGTTCATTGCCCGACGCTTTGAAGCTCTTCTAGCTAAGTATGGGGTGACTCACAAGATCGCCACCCCTTATCATCCACAAACTAGTGGACAAGTGGAGATTTCAAACCGGGAGATCAAAGGAATCCTAGAGAAGACGGTTTCAAGGACAAGGAAGGATTGGTCTTTGAAGTTAGATGACGCATTATGGGCGTATCGGACTGCATATAAGACTCCCATCGGAACTACACCATACAACCTTGTGTATGGGAAGTCTTGTCACTTACCGGTAGAGTTGGAGCACAAGGCGTATTGGGCAATAAAGTGGTTGAACTTCAGCATGAAGGAAGCGGGAGAGAAGTGTCTCTTGGACCTAAATGAGCTTGAAGAACTTCGCTTGAACGCCTACGAAAACGCCAAGATCTATAAAGAAAGAGCGAAGCGTTGGCATGATAAGTATATCATCCCAAAGGACCTCAAAGAAGGAGATCAAGTTCTCCTCTTCAATTCAAGGCTTCGTCTCTTTCCACGTAAGCTTAAATCTCGTTGGACCGGACCTTTTCTAATCAAACATGTTTTTCCCCATGGTGCAGTTGAAGTATGGGGTGAAAAGGGTGGAAGCTTTAAGGTGAACGGTCAACGACTCAAGAAGTATACACCGGAACTCCAAGCTGAAGAGTTCGCGCCCACCGCACTTGAATAAGTGCGAATATGGTCTAGCTACGGACCTTAAACAAGGCGCTTCTTGGGAGGCAACCCAAGGTATTGCATTCACATTCTTGTTTTTTATTCATAGATTAGATTAGAATAGACGTTTTGTTTTGTTTTGCCTTCGATGCCTTCCGGTATGTTCGTGTTTTTGGATGTAGGAACAGTGGAAAAGAAAGGGGGAAGGAAAAGCTTGAAGAAAATTGACGAAACTTGGACTTTGACACATTACAGAGAGTTCCACGGCCAAAACCACGGCCGTGACAGCTACATTGACCGTAATTTTCAAAAGCCTGAGAAAAATCACCAAAACCACGGTTCCGTACATTTCCACGGTCGTGGAACCCCCCGATAGACCGTGATTTTCAAAAATTTTTACGGTCACTATAAAAACCACGTTTCTTCACAAAACACACAAAACAATCCCAATTCCACGCCCAAATCGCCGATTACCTTCCCTATCTCCCAATTTCTCGTTCGTTAATCGTTTTTAACGATTCTTTGGCCAAAAATAAAGCAATTCCCGTCACCTACAAGATCCAAGCAACGAATCGAGCGGCAATTCACCGGAGAAGACAGAATTCGGATTCCAAAATCCGAAAACCTAGGTTTTTCACCTCTTCTTTCTCTTTGTCGATTCGGCTTCGTTTTTGCTAGAATTTTTAGGAGAACTGATTGGAATTGGACTGAAATTAGTCTAGGGCTGCTTGCTGTTGAGTTTGGTGTGATTTTGCTGAGTTTTACGAATTTTCGAGACGAATCACCGTCTCAGGGCTTTCCACAGCCGTGGAACCTGAAGAACAGACCGTGGTTTTTGACAGAAAATGGATTTTGTAAGGAGAATGTCTGATAGAAATAAGAATAAGAAAAGGAAAGGCAACACCTCTTCCTCTTCTAGAGCACCACTAGTTGAGCCTCCATCACCCCCATCATCACCATCACCACCTCCCCCTAGGATCCCTACTATCCACGAGGATCACCTCGATTCTTTAGAGAGGATCCATAAGCAAGCTGTCATAGGACCTAGGTATTTGCTACTTGAGGAGCTAGAGCCCTTGCATGTGATAGGGGATCTCACTTGGCTATTGGATAGAGCCGGCTTAGTCATCTTCTCCGCTATTCGGGAAGATGCTTATGAAGAGATTACTAGGGAGTTTGTAGTTTCCTTTGAGCATAGCCACGTTGACAGGACCGTTTCTTTCCGACTGATGGAGAGAAACTATGAGTTCTCTATTAGAGAGTTTGGAGCCTTCTTTGGATTCTAGGAGACCTTCAATGGTCGATTCCCTAGTGACGTGTACGCCAAGGATTTCTGGGAGGAGATAGCTATGATATACGCCAGCGAGGACCGCTGGCAACCTGCTGATACCAAGGCTAGGTTGATCTACCACCTAGCCTTGAAGATTGCCCATAGAGTGCTTTCTGAGTATCTCTTCCCTAGGACGGAGACACCTCAGAAGATCAAGACAGACGAGTTATTCTTGCTTTACAGTATGTTATACGGTAGGCCAGCTGACTGTGCCACCCTGTTAGCTGCCACTATGAGCAAGCTAAAGAATAAGAGGGCCGGCAACATTGGTTACGGTGGGATGGTCACCCACCTTGCTAGGCAGTTAGGGGTAGACTTCTCCGCTTGCACCCGCATTGCAGCTAGACCCCTAGGACTTCAGAGCCTCATGACTAGAGGCATCATCTTCCCTACACATATAGGTCCACCGTTCGCTGCCATGCCTTGGGAGAGTAGGACAGGGAGAGGGATTGAGTGGCTTCCTGAGTATTCCATTATGGCTGGACGCTATAACTGGAAGGAGACGTTCGCTGCTATGCATGCGAACAAACTAGTAGCCCCTCATTACGTTCCACCACCACCGGTTGTTGATGAGGAGGAGATGAGAGGGGATGACGAGTTTGAGGGAGGAGGAGCTGATCATGACTTTGGTACTTTTCCGGATCAGCCGGACGTAGTTCCTGACCTTTCTAGACACTCTCCCCGCCTCGCTAGAGCTTCTGGCTCTTCCTCTCGCCGTGCTAGTGTGAGCGAGAGGCCGACTTGGATGGCAGCCCCTCCTACTTGGTATAGTATGCAGCCATACTGGATGGGAGCTCCACCACCTTGGCATACACAGCCACCACCTACACCAGTACCTTTTGACGCACCGGCATGGTACAGCCAGCCGCCTGGTTGGTATGAGCAGTTACCGGAGTGGGCCACCGATCTTTCCAGCAGGGTCGGAGCTTTAGAGATCCGTGCAGATGCTAGGGATGCACGAGCCGCCGATCATGATCACATGATGAGAGATATATACCGCCAGCAGTTTGGGAGGAACTATGATCCCGGCTTCTTCCCGTTTCCACCTCCACCGGCACCGCAGTGAGGATGATTGTTGACCCACCGTTCTAGTCACTCCACCACCGTCTTGTGAGTTCTTTTTCTTTCTTTCTTTTCTTCTTTTTCTTTTTGAACATTAGGGACAATGTTTGTTCCAAGTATGGGGTGGGGTGTGACTAATCGTTTGTAATAACTCTTACTCACTTTGTATGCTTTTATCGAAAACACCGTGCATGTTTCATTCTATTGCTACATGTTTCATTATTGCATTGCATGAAAAAGCTTTTGAAAACCCATAAAAATTGAAAAATTTTGAAAATTTTGTGCTTCTAAGGATAGAGATGACTTCTATGATAATCACCACTTGTGAATTGAGTTTTGATGACAATCGCATGCTTAAACAAATAGTGAATTGAAAAGAAATTGAATGAGTTGATTTTTCCTCTTTTGCAAGTTTCATAATGTGAAGAACGTTACGTAAATCATATTGGGAAATCAATGTTGAAATCACATGATAAGTTCTTATACTTCTTGTTGAAATGATTAAGGCAATTCAATTTTCTTTCTTCTTTCTTTGATCATTTAGCCCCTCAATGAAATAATGGCCTTCTATACCTATCCGGGAATTTGGAGGAGTTGATATTTGGCATGTTTGAAGTGGGAGAGCCATGAAAGCAATAATTTGCATTCAAAAGAATAGAAAGAAATTATAGGTTTGGGGAAGTCAATCATGATGATGAGTAACTCGGCACCATTCACATAGCCGGGTGTTTGTGTCTTGCCAAAGTCGGATTGAGTGATATTCCTAGCGAATTATGGTATGTGCATAAAGGGTTTGAGGCATCTCGCAAAAATGATAACCGCCAATCTCCTAGGCTTCGGTTTTTGTGCACCTCTATCCATAACTCCAAAAGTAAAGTCGAAAAATGAATTGAAAAGAAGAGAGCAAAGCTCTAAGTTGAAAGTGTTGCGGAAACCGCAAGAGAAAAAGAAAAGAGTTAGTTATACACTTTCCCGGATTCATGCACCACATTCCTTAAAGTTTTCCTTCCCTTTCCGCATTTTAGACCTTGTTTGAAAGTCCTTAAAATCAAGAGAATGATATATGACTTGGTGATCTAAATTGAAGTTTCTTATGATTGATTTTGATAATGTTTGAAGGTTATGATGTTTACATGGAAGTTTGATCAATTCATGAGTCTTCTTTACTCTTTACTCTTTGATTATGTATATGAAAGTCTTATAAACGAATGAAGCAAGATTTGAGAATGATCTATTGACTAGAAAGCACATTCATCTAAAAGAAGTTTTGTTTTTGAGAGTGCATCCATATTTCATCCTAACTTGAGTTTTAAGGCTTTTGAAAGACCTTGCTTGGGGACAAGCAAGTGGCAAGTATGGGGTTATTTGTTAGCATGAAATATTGTGATATTTTAGGAACGTTTTCTAAGTGTATTTCATCCATATTAGTGTTCATTGATAAAGCATTGAAGAAATTGTGAGCTAGTTTATCTATATTGTCGATATAGAGGTCTACATAAGCTTTGTGTTGATTGTAGGCAAATAAGAGCTAAAACCGAACGGAATAAGAGAGAATGGAGATGGATTGAGCATATCCAAGGATTGAGGACACCACAAAGGAGCTAAGGAAGATGGTAGGATGAAGAATGACACAAAACAAAGGACATTTACGAGCAATCTATGTTCCACGCTCTAAAATACGGCCGTAATAGAGTCCACGCTCTAAACCACGGCCGTGGAACTTTGGCAACACAAGCGTGGAGCATTCCAGCAAGTTACACGGCCGTGGAAGTTGTGAAGCACCGTAATCAAATTACACGCTCTAAACCACGCTCTAAACCACGGGCGTGGAATCCTATGGAACCGTGATTTAGGCAATCTTTTAACGAACAAATTAAAGCCACGATATTTTACACAATGGGCTGGACACTTATTCTATCTTGCCCTATAAAAGGACGGAAGGAGAGAGATTCCGTCACCTCTGCTTAGACCGCACCTAGCCCTATTGAGAATTCCGAATTGATGGAAAGGCTTAGAGAAAGAGTGAAGATTTGGAAGATTGTTCGTACAGAGATTGCGTCTTTTGTCCTTAGGTTTGATTAGAAGACGGATTGACATCCCGTTCTTCGTTCTTATCAAGGATTGTGATTGTTTGTGTTATTCTGAATCTGCTTACATCATTGTTCTTGTTTGTGGATTTGAGATTGAATTGAGATTTGTTAAAGGTTTTCGAAGGTTTTCATCTTTCATTCTTTTAAATCTTCAATTTAATATCAATATGACTGTTGTTGGCTAAAACCCTTTAGCAATTCTAAGGTGAAGGGTTGATAGTTGTGGCTTAGATGATGATAGATCGATCGTAAACAGATTGGACCTTGATAGTTAGAGAGAATCGCCGACGAACCAAAATCACGGTGTGTTCTTGAGTTCCACGGCCTTGGAATCTCAAGATCCACCCGTAAATTCCCTTAGTTTACGAACCATGCTTTTACTTTAATCCAAAGTTAAAGATTTGCTTTAACTTAGTCTTGGCTTGCCTTTTCTAGGTGGTAGTGAAGCCTCAACAACCTCTACTTCGATTTCGAGTGTGACAATCTTAATCGGTTTAGTTAGTCTTGATCCTTGGATTACAAGTTTGGGTATTTGATATTAATTCTTGTCTTTATATCCTTTCTATACTGAAGCGTCAACAACCTTTATAGAGAGTATTTCTAGATAAGTCATATAAAGCCTTAGAACTTCACCGTACATTGCTTTGCATTAGTATACCTTTGCAACTCTTAACTCTGTCCTTATATCTTTAGTATATCTTGAATCGATTGCCACAGCTGGATTCCTGGATCTTTAGGATTGTTGTTTTCCCAATATTTACAAAGCTTCATACATTTACTTGCTTGATGATTTATAACTGGATTTAACCCCCCAAATCCCTGTGCTCGATACTTTGGAATTCTTGCTTAACTATATCGATCCGTACACTGCGACTTCGCTTGCTTGATTCTAGTTTTATAAATTTAAAGCTTATTTGCACGCACGCTAAGTGGCGAACAGTCATTGTCGGGACGGATGACTTCGTCTTCCTCAATGGTGATCTCATCTTTGTCATCTTAAAAATACTCTCCACATAACGGATTGACAAGATGAATTGGAATAATCGGGGCACAAGTTTTAATGACGACATCTTCCTTGTCTTCAACTTCGTCACACAACAGTTGGACCACCAACTCACACCGTGGTTGTGAGACCGCTTGAGGTTCTTCCTGTTGGGCAACCGTCATTAGTGCAAGAACTTGTGTCTTCAAAGCTTCTAACTCACGCTTTAGATCATCATTTGTTGCCTTGAGCACGACCAACTCTTCTTTGACATTAACATGACGTCTTGGGGCAATAAAGTTATCCTCAAAATAAGCTTGTCGGTGTGGATATCATTGGTGCCCATCCATGGTATAAGTCGGTCTTGGTGGATCCGGAGGAGGCAACCACTCCTCATCCTCAAAATATTCTCTCTGTCGGTACCTCCGGGTGGTTTGTTTGGCCTTCGGTGGATATGGAGAAGGTAACCATTCTTCATCCTCATCATAAGAATCATAGTCATCATACAACATGATGAACGATGAAGAAAAACTTGAAGTTCTTCAAAGAACACCGAAGAACACTTGAAGATCTTCAAAGAACACCAAGAACACTTGAAGATCTTCGAAGAAAACTTGAAGATCTTGGAAGATCACTGAATAAACTTGATCAAGAAAAAAAAATTGTAATGAAACTTGACCTCAATCCCGAGCTCTGATACCAATGATAGAAATACGGGAGATCTAGATCGAGGAGAATGATAGCATGAATTATAGTCCATATTTTGGGGTTTGTTTGGACGTTTTATCTTTCATAATCTGCATGTTTGTATGTGCATTATGTGATTTTACTACCATTTCATCTACCTTTGCGAGAATCGAGGTCTACACCTAGTTTCGTTGTAATTGCAGGTAATATGGTACGTTTTGCATCAAAAAGGAGCAAAAGGAGTCAAGAGTCATTTGGAGCTACATTGAGGAGCAAAAAGGAAACATCCAGGAAGCATAACCATGGATTAAAGATTCACTTTGGACCAGTTTTGAGAGATTCTACATTCAGTTATGAGTCACCTCGGTTGACCAGAGGTTCACCTCGACCGAGGCGATCCAGAGACGCCGACTCGACCGAGGCGAATACCTAGGACGCGGCGAGAATATTTTATTCTTGGCTGAAATCTTTTAAACATGGAAAGTGATCTTATATTTTTGGGCTGGGCTCCTGGATGGAAAGAGATATGCAGAATCATATATTTTACCTATATTTATGGGATAATATCTTCTTAAGATTTATGATCTTTGGAGGTTTATTTTTCCTATAAAAAGGGTCGGATTTTCCACAATTCGGACATCCGCTATCACCCCGCATACACCGAAAATACGCAGCAGCAGCCTACTCCAAAGTTGGGAGTTTTTGAAGAACCTTTTTGAAGGTTGAAGGAAGATTGAAGACCATAGCTTTATAGCTTTTTGGAGGGTTTTGTAAGATTGTCTTCAATTCCCTTCCTTGTTGTCTTGCCTTGTTGGATTACTATCCAAGGAACGCTTTTGTTTGTGATATTTGATTCAGTTATTGAAGTGTTTTCATTAAATTCTTCTTTGCTCAAATATTCACCTTCTTCCCATATATTTTAATACTTTCATTATGATGATGAGTGGCTAATTTCCTTGTGTGATTCTAGGGTGATTGGCTGAAGGTTGTGGGAAAAACAATGATAGAATAATCTTAGATTCCAGTAGGATCCTGAAAGTTCGAGTCTTTAACCTTAACCCTAAGCATCTCGTTCAGTCGATGAACATCTCGGCCGGGGTGGAATTCTTCTGACCGAGGTGACTTATTCTATCCTAAACTGAGAGTTAAGTGTTAGAGTTTGCCAAATCCTATTCTTATTACACCTTTCTGGTTCAATGCAAGCTTAGGATGAGACTTACCCGGTAATTCCTTAGTTTGTGTATAGACGATCATAAGTGTAGGTAATAAAGGTTTATCCTTTATTGGGGTTTGAGTGTGCTTCCATCCCATCTTTGTGAGTTAGCCTGAGACTTACCCGGTAAAGGTTGATTCTATTCCCTTAGATGGTGTGTTAGTTTGAGGTTATAGTTCTTTATCTTGATTCCTTGAGACTTACCCGGTAATAGGAGTTACGGTTTAGGATTAGTGTGTAGTGAGACTTACCCGGTGATCTACTCCACTTTAGAAACACCTTCCCCACGCAAAAATCTCAGCTTTGTCCGCCTATCTATAGATCTTGAGTTGGAACCACAACTAGATGCCTTAATCCCTAGAATTGCATGTTTGCTTTATTTGACATTTTATTCATCTTTGATTGTGTTAAATTGCTCTTGTGGTTAGCATTAACATTAGCATACCGTATTGGACTTTGTTTCACCAAGTCCCTGTGATCGACCCCTGGAATTTTCTTGCTTTTACTACGATTGACCCGTACACTGCGGGTTCGCATCCTTGTTTTAAGCTTAAGTCTAGGGTTATAAATTTAAAGCTTGCACACACCGTTTGGAGCGAACAAGTTTTTGGCGCCGTTGCCGGGGACAGTTCTGATATGTTTAAGTTGCTAAATGCTTTGTTTAAGTTGCTAAATACTTACAGGTTATTTGACTGAGAAAAACGTCGAAACCGAAAAAAAAACAAAATGGTTTTAAAAAAATTTTTGACCTCGACCGGGACAGTTCTGGCAAAACGAGGTGTTTCACCTCGGTTGAACCAAGAACACCTCGACCGAGGTGGGCGTAACAGAGAGTTTTCGAAAACGATTTTTGTGTTACTTATCTGGATATGATCTCAGTGAAGATTTTGTTTACCGACTGGATTTAAATTCTTTATATGTTTGAAATGTTTTATGATATGTTTAAGTTGCTAAATGCTTTGTTTAAAATTATTGGCATGTTTAATACTTTATTTTTATCCAAATTATGTTGAATTTGAAGGTTGACACCGCAGCATAAGTTCTCTCACGTTCTTCTTGGAAAGACCAAGGCAATTCATTCTTCTTCTTCTTCTTCTTCTTGATCATGCTTAGCCCCTCATATACATATTGCCTCCCTTTACCTATCCGGGAATTTGGAAGCAAGCGAAGTGGTGAAAGCAAGTCAAAAGTTGAGAAGTGGCTGAAAGTGAAAGTGTTAGAAAGCAATAATAGGTTTGGGGAAGTCAATCATGAAGATGAGTAACTCGGCACCATTCACATAGCCGGGTGTTTGTGTCTTGCCAAAGTCGGATTGAGTGATATTCCTAGCGAATTATGGTATGTGCATCAAGGGTTTGAGGCATCTCAAAAAATTGATAACCGCCAATCTCCTAGGCTTCGGTTTTTGTGCACCTCTATCCATGCATCCCAAAAAGTAAAGTAAAAAAAGAAAAAAAGAGTGTGAAATAAGCAAAGCTTATTGGTGGAAGATGTTGCAAGTCAAAGTGAAAGTGAAGTTCATCCTTTTCCCGGATTCTAGCACCACATTACCTTACATGCATCCCTACCCTACACGTTTCTTGACCTTTCTTTTGGGAAGCCCTTGAGACCTTGAGCTTGTTGATTGACTTAGCGGTTTAAATCGGATTATACATGATTAATTTTGATAATTATGATTTATTATGCATTCTATGATTTTATGCAAAGATGAACAACTTTCCTATATTTATAAAATGTTTTGATCATATTGAGTTTTTAATTTCCAGGAAGTACTCTCTTAGAGTGATCTATGATAGTTGCACACCATAAAAATATTTTTGAAGGACTTCTCATTGATTTTCTTGACTTATAATCCATTCTATCTTAATTTCTATATGAGGAACTTGCTTAGGGACAAGCAAGGGCTAAGTATGGGGTATTTTGATAGCATGAATTATAGTCTATATTTTGGAGTTTGTTTAGACGTTTTATCTTTCATAATCTGCATGTTTGTATGTACATTATGTGATTTTACTACCATTTCATCTACCCTTGCGAGAATCGAGGTCTACACCTAGTTTCGTTGTAATTGCAGGTAATATGGTACGTTTTGCATTGAAAAGGAGCAAAAGGAGTCAAGAGTCATTTGGAGCTACATTGAGGAGCAAAAAGGAATCCTTCAGGAAGCATAGCCATGGATTAAAGATTTACTTTGGACCAGTTTTGAGAGATTCTACACTCAGTTATGATCACCTCGGTTGCCCAGAGATTCATCTCGACCGAGGCGATCCAGAGACACCGACTCGACCGAGGCGAACACCTAGGACGCGGCGAGAATATTTTATTCTTGGCTGAGATCTTTTAAAATTGGAAAGTGATCCTATATTTTTGGGCTGAGCTTCTAGAAGGAAGGAGATATGCAGAATCATATATTTTACCTATATTTATGGGATAATATCTTCTTAAGATTTCTTATCTTTGGAGGTTTATTTTTCCTATAAAAAGGGTTGGATTTTCCACAAATCCAACATCCGCTTACAGTTAGAACATCCCGCATACGACGCAGCACACCCGCTATCAGCGCAGCAGCCGCATCCTACTCCAATTTGGGAGATTCGAAGAACCTTTTTGAAGGTTGAAGGAAGATTGAAGACTATAGCTTTATAGCTTTTTGGAGGGTTTTGTAAGATTGTCTTCAATTCTTTTCCTTGTTGTCTTGTCTTATTGGATCATTATCCAAGGAACGATTTTTGTGTGATATTTGATTCAGTTATTGAAGTGTTTTCATTAAATTCTTCTTTGTTCAAATATTCACCTTCTTCCCATATATTTAATACTTTCATTATGATGATGAGTGGCTAATTTCCTTGTGTGATTCTAGGGTGATTGGCTGAAGGTTGTGGGAAAAACAATGATAGAATAATCTTAGATTCCAGTAGGATCCTGAAAGTTCGAGTCTTTAACCTTAACCCTAAGCATCTCGTTCAGTTGATGAACATCTCGGCCGGGGTGGAATTCTTCTGACCGAGGTGACTTATTCTATCCTAAACTGAGAGTTAAGTGTTAGAGTTTGCCAAATCCTATTCTTATTACACCTTTCTGGTTCAATGCAAGCTTAGGATGAGACTTACCCGGTAATTCCTTAGTTTGTGTATAGACGATCATAAGTGTAGGTAATAAAGGTTTATCCTTTATTGGGGTTTGAGTGTGCTTCCATCCCATCTTTGTGAGTTAGCCTGAGACTTACCCGGTAAAGGTTGATTCTATTCCCTTAGATGGTGTGTTAGTTTGAGGTTATAGTTCTTTATCTTGATTCCTTGAGACTTACCCGGTAATAGGAGTTACGGTTTAGGATTAGTGTGTAGTGAGACTTACCCGGTGATCTACTCCACTTTAGAAACACCTTCCCCACGCAAAAATCTCAGCTTTGTCCGCCTATCTATAGATCTTGAGTTGGAACCACAACTAGATGCCTTAATCCCTAGAATTGCATGTTTGCTTTATTTGACATTTTATTCATCTTTGATTGTGTTAAATTGCTCTTGTGGTTAGCATTAACATTAGCATACCGTATTGGACTTTGTTTCACCAAGTCCCTGTGATCGACCCCTGGAATTTTCTTGCTTTTACTACGATTGACCCGTACACTGCGGGTTCGCATCCTTGTTTTAAGCTTAAGTCTAGGGTTATAAATTTAAAGCTTGCACACACCGTTTGGAGCGAACAGAGAACCTTCAACTACTTCTTCTTGATCGTTTGAGTTGTATGAAACTGTAAAACCTTAGCGGCAGAAGCATAGAAGTGGATGCGGAAGCGTTCGTTTGATCCTTCAAAAGGATCCTCGATTATGAAGGCTTGGATCAAAGACTAGATCCAAGATAGAATATTTAGAGGGTGGAAGAAGAGATGATGCCTAAACTACGTAAGAGGTTTTCCTTCTCAATACTTAGTATTCAACTTAGACATGCTTTTACAAATGAGTCAAGCCATCCTTATATAGTGGATGGAGGCCATACAAAGAGTTCCAACATAAATGACGGAATTAAAGTCGGAATTAAGTTCCGAATATGAAAAGCTTAAAATATGAAAGGTCGGAATTTAATTCACGGAATTAAGTTCCGGAATTAAAGTTTCGAATATAAAAAGACTTATTATTAAATAGCCGAATAATAATAAATGTCTTCAAAATGTGCGGGTCCTTCAAGCCGGAAACACGGATGGCATCGCCATCCGGGGGCGTATAGGTGAGGTTTTCATTACAAGACGATCACGATCTTGTAACCCAATTGAGAGAGACGCAGGAGCTACTACGTCTCAGTAAAGAAGAGCTAAGGCAAGAAAAAGAAGAGAATCAGGCCAGGAATGCAGGAATCGAAGCTGAGATTGCAGCAATCCGGAACCAGATTCTACTTCGACCGATGCAGGATCCAGTAGTTGATCCTCGACCGAGGCAGATCCCAGTACCTGACGCCCCGGTCGATGTACATCCACCTCGGATTCCAGTCCGAGATGTTCTTCTTGCAGGAATCCCACAAACCCTAGGTCAAAGAATGGACCCTAATCAACATCTGAGGCGTCCAGGAGTGAACCTAGGAGATCCAGCGGATCATGATTACGAACTTCGACCGCAAGTTCTAGCCATGATTCGCCAATGTCAATTCGGAGGGCTAGAGAAGGAGTCGCCGCATCAACATCTTCAAAACTACGAGATCTTGATGGAGACCTTGCGACCTCCCAGAATTGAAAATAACAACTACAAGCTAAGACCTTTCTACTTTTCTCTTAAAGATAGAGCTCTTACTTGGTATCAATCTCTTCCTCCAGGAAAAATTAGCACATGGGAGGAGATGACTACGGAATTCCTAACCAAATTCTTTCCACCCTCAAAGACTGCTGAAATGAGGGGAAAGATCAATGCTTTCATCATGAAGGACAAGGAGAGCTTGTCCAAATCTTGGGAGCGGTTCAAGGATATCCTTTTGGATTGCCCACATCATGGAATTCCAAAAATTGAGTTGTTGGAGATTTACTTCAAAGGGCTGGACGGAAGCACCCAGTTCAATCTCCAACTACTCTCCGCCGGTACATTCATGGACATGGCGATTGATGAGGCTTGGGACTTCATTGAGAAGCAAGCCTTACATATGGAGAAATATACCCACCAAGGAGCTGACGGTGGAGTTAAAAGAGTCAACTTTCAAGAGACTCAACCCAACAACAATCAACTCACATCATTGAAGAATGACGTGAAGGAATTGAAGGAGCTCTTAATGGCTCAAACTAAGAAGGAGGAGCAAGGACAAAGGAACAACAATAACAATAACGGGTACCGTAACAACAACAACGGACCCCAAAACAACAACTACAACAACAACAATAGAGGATCCAACAGCAACAACTGGAGGGCGAATAATCAAAACCACGGTAACAATTATTCAAACTCCAACTCTAATGATTCCTCTAACCCTTTCCTCTCTTCCCCTTCTTCCTCTTCTACTCCATTGAAAAGCCAAGGGCAAGGATCAAGTTCGTCTCAACCGGAAAAGAAAGACGCAGTTCTGGAGGCAATCTTGATCAAGCTTGGCGCCATGGAGAATTCTATGACTTCATTTTCGAGAGCCCAAAAGTCCTTCGAACAAAAACTTGCTAATAGGGCGAATGAAGCGCCAAGAGATCCAGGGAAGCTTCCAGCAAAGACGGAAACTAACCCTAAGGGCCAGTGCATGGCCATCACGACGAGGAGTGGACTCAAAACTGCAGATCCAGTACCTCGCTCGACGCAGACCACCTCGGTCCAGATCCAGTCGAAGAACACCTCGACCGAGATGCCAACCGAGGCGGTGCAACAGAAAGTAGGAGGAACGACAGAAGCTTATGTTCCACCTCCTGCATATAAACCACCACTTCCATTCCCCCAGTCCAGAGCCAGAGCACATCTTGACAAGCACTTTGGTAAGTTTCTTGACTTGATGAATAAGCTACATATTAATATTCCTTTCCTTGATGCCATTCTAGGTATGCCCGCCTATGGGAAGTTCTTAAAAGAAATCTTATCAAGGAAGAGGAAACTGGAGGATGTTGGTGAAGTTAGGATGACATCTAAATCTTCGGAACTCATAAAGATCATGAAGGAGAAGATGCCACCTAAATTGAGAGATCCCGGCTCATTTTGCATTCCCATTCAAGTTGGGGATGTCACTTGTGAAGCCCTTTGCGATCTAGGAGCCAGCGTGAGCATCATTCCGCTGGAGCTATGCACTAAGATCGGCCTTGGAGAGCCCAAGCCGGTCAAGTTTCGACTTTACATGGCGGATCGCTCCATTACCCATCCCGTGGGCATTTTGGAGGACGTTCCGGTCAAGTTAGGTAACTTCTATCTACCTATAGATTTTGTCGTACTTGACATTCCCGCAGATTATCCTGTTCCTATCATTCTCGGGAGGCCGTTTCTAGCAACTTCGGGTTGCAATGTGGATTGCAAGAACGCCAAGCTGAAATTCAACGTTGGCGGCGACGAGGTGGAGTTCGCACTACTTGCAGCAATGAAAGGGGAGCAACTAACTGATGATATCTTCAACATCTACGATGAAGAAGAATCAAGAGAATTGGTGAGCTCTATCCTTATTAACGATCCACTCGAAAGAGTTATAAGCTTCAGTTTAATGGAGGAAGGTATAGATGCTTCTTGTGATGCAGATATACGGAGCTTGAAGGCACTGGAAGAAGATCCAGGAGCTACAACTGAAAAGCTAACCCAGGAAACGAAGATTTCCAGCCTCGGATCCAGTAGCAGTACCTCGACCGAGGCACTTTCTGGACTGAGCGAGGCATCTGAAGAACACCTCGGTCAACGCCTTTGCGCCTCGACCGAGGCCAACAGAGAGACGATATTAACTGAGACTGCATCAAGTCCAGTTTCTGACACCACTCCACTGGAAAGAGGAAGCGAAGATCCCTCCCAGAAAGCACCCCCAGTAGTGGAGCTTAAACAACTCCCTAGTCACTTGAGGTATGTCTTTCTTGGACCGGATTCTACTTATCCCGTTATCGTTAGCGCTTCCCTTTCCGAATCTGAATTGTCTAAGTTAATGCATGTCCTGAGAAAGCATCGAAAAGCCATAGGTTACACCACGGATGATCTTATTGGCATTAAACCTTCTTTCTGCATGCATAGAATTCTAATGAAAGATAATCATAAGACTTCACGGGAACCTCAAAGACGGTTAAATCCGATCATGAAAGAGGTTGTGAAGAAGGAAGTTCTTAAGTTGTTGGATGCAGGTATTATTTATCCTATCTCGGACAGCAAGTGGGTTAGCCCGGTGCATGTCGTTCCGAAGAAAGGAGGGATGACCGTTGTGACGAATAAGAACAATGAGTTGATCCCAACAAGGACCGTTACGGGCTGGAGAGTATGCATCGATTATAGGAAGCTAAACACAGCGACTCGGAAGGATCATTTTCCGCTTCCATTCATAGATCAAATGCTCGAGCGGTTGTCCCAGCATTCACACTTTTGCTACTTGGACGGCTATAGTGGATTCTTCCAGATTCCTATCCATCCGGATGATCAGGAAAAGACCACTTTCACTTGTCCTTGGGGGACGTTTGCCTATCGGAGGATGCCATTCGGATTGTGCAATGCACCCGCTACCTTCCAGCGATGCATGATGGCTATCTTTTCCGAGTACATAGAGGAGATCATGGAGGTATTCATGGATGACTTTTCTGTATATGGTTCCTCTTTTGATGATTGCCTATCTAACCTTTCTCTAGTGCTTAAACGATGTGAAGACACTAACCTTGTTTTGAATTGGGAGAAGTGTCATTTTATGGTTAATGAAGGCATTGTGCTAGGACACCTCGTTTCTAATCGAGGGATTGAAGTCGATCGAGCTAAGATCGAGACTATTGAGAAACTCCCTCCTCCTTGTTCTGTTAAAGGTGTGAGGAGTTTTCTCGGGCATGCAGGTTTCTACAGGAGATTCATCAAGGACTTCTCCAAGATTTCTAAACCTCTAACTAACCTCTTGAATAAAGATGTTGTTTTTGAGTTTTCGCAGGAGTGTCTTGATGCTTTTTACAGGATTAAGGAAGCGTTGACCTCCGCTCCCATTATCCAGCCTCCTGATTGGACCTTGCCCTTTGAGGTCATGTGTGACGCTAGCGATGTAGCCGTAGGAGCGGTGCTTGGGCAAAAGAAAGATGGACGGACCACCGCCATTTATTATGGTAGCAAGACGCTAGATGAAGCACAACGCCACTACGCTACCACCGAAAAGGAGTTATTGGCGGTTGTATATGCTTTCGAGAAGTTTCGTTCCTATCTAGTAGGGGCGAAAGTCATTGTCTACACCGACCATGCAGCCATTCGTTACTTGATGGCTAAGAAAGACGCTAAGCCACGTCTTATTCGATGGATTCTCTTGCTTCAAGAGTTTGACCTAGAGATCCGCGATAAGAAGGGATCCGAGAATTCAGTTGCGGATCACCTCAGCCGGCTACCGGAATCCTCCCGCGAGACGGATAGCCCACCCATAGACAATTCATTCCCCGACGAACACTTACACGTCTTGGAGCATTTGATGGATCTACTTACTTCACCCCACGATGGAGGTGAAGTATGGGGTGAGGAGACCTCCTACCTCGATTGAGACGCATCATGGTCCAGCTAGCGACCTTAAATCAAGCGCTTCTTGGGAGGCAACCCAAGGTATTGCTTTCTTTCCCGTTTTCTAGTCTAGTTTAGATAGTTTTTGTTTTTGCTTTGCTTTGCTTTGTTTTTGGCGTTCTGGACAGACAACAGGAAGGAGCACTCCTGGAAAGAGAGAAGTTCGAGATTCTGAGAAGAAAGAGGGACCTCGGTCACTGTCAGAACACCTCGACCGAGTTGATTCTTGAAGCAACCGAGGCGACTAGGGTTTCTGCAGAACCGCCTCGGTCCGTACCACCTCGGTCCAGTCGAGACCATCTCGACCGAGGTGACAGCAGGCCTCGTGACAGTATAAAAAGAAAAAAATTTTACAGTTTTCACTTTTACCCTATTTCGACCGCGGCGACAGCACACCTCGTTCTCCTCCGTTTCTCACTCCTTTTCGACGATTTTTGCTTCCAAAACACGATTAAAGGGTAGAAGAGTCGATTGCAACTACAGATCTGCAACAAATCTGAGTGTTCTCGACCGAAACGAGGCGCAAAAGGTTCGAAAACCCTAACTCCTCGTTTACTGCGTATTGGGCTTTGGTTGCCCTTGTTTCTGTTGAGGAAATCTATAAGTACCCCTTAGGAAGCATTTGTAGTGATTTTAGGGGGAAAAGAACTGAATTTCTGAGAATTGAAATCGCAACTGCTACGCCTCGGTCCGGTCGAACTGCATCTCGACCGAGGTGATTTCTGAGGTTGTCAGTCAACCGAGGTGGTCTGACAGAGTGTTAGTGACAATGAGTTCAGATCGCCGTTTAGCCCTGAGAGACAGATCCTCACCCTCCCCTTCTCCTTCTTCTTCCCGTCCCTACCGCCCGGTCATCCACGAGAGATGCCGGGTAGATTATGAGAGGATAGCTGGACGTCCAGTCATCGCACCGCGATTTCTGGATGTGTCAGCTTTTGACTGCCTAGGGTTAGATGCTGACCTTAGGAGGATGATCGCCACAGTTGGGCTGGATCAGTTTTCTGAGATCCGAGCCCCAGCCTACCTCGAGCCTACCCTCGAGTTCGTCAGTTCCTTCTCCTACCTTCCCACAGAGGGATCTGTGAAGTACCGGCTGATGGGCCGGAACTTCTTAGTTCCATTAGAGATTTGGAGAGAGATCTTTAGCTTTCCTGCCCCTACCGCTGTAGACTTCCCCTCCCGATCCGTAGCTAGGGAGTTTTGGGGACAGATAGCCCATATTACCACTCATGCAGACAGATGGCGCCCTGGTGATTCCAGGGAGAAAGTCATCTTTCACCCGGCCTTCAGACTCGCCCACCGGATCTTCAGTGAGATGCTTCTGGCGCGTACTGAGACGCCCCAGAAGATCAGACAGGGGGAGCTCTTCTCGCTTTACTGCATGGTCACGGGCGGCTTCCCGGACTTTGGCTTGCTCCTGGCAGAGGATCTGCACAGGATCAAGGCCAAGGCGAAGGGAGATATTTGCTGTGGAGGTCTAGTCACCCACATCGCCACATACCACGGGATGGACCTCAGTGTTTGCACGTTAGCGGCGGCTGCGAAGCCGCTGGGTCTGCAGGAGATGATTACGCGGCGGATTCTGGTTCCCCGTGGGCTGACTACACCCTACGTTGCCATGCCATGGGAGCGGACAGCGCCTCAGGGCATCAGATGGTCTGCACAGTTTTCGGTCTTTGACCCGCATTTTTGGCAGACAGCATGGGCCCCGCTTATGGAGGACTATAGAGAGGGAGCAGCTGCCCCTGCAGAGGAGGCTGAGGAGGCTGAGGATGAGGATGATGATGACGAGACTGCTGATGAGAGAGGAGGCGGCGTCCCGATGGACACAGGGACAGATACTGCTGGGACGAGCGCGCCTCCCATTATTGATCTTGATGAGGATGAGGAGGACACTGAGCCGGCGCCAGCTGAGAATTCTCCAGTCAGGCCCGCTAGGCGCAGGAGACAGAGAGTCAGGGACAGAGCAGCGCACCGACGGATCGATGACCTGACGGATCAGGTTATCGACTCTTATGCTGCACTTTCTTTGGATATCCGGGAGATGCAGGAGCGGCAGCATCATCAGCATATGATGGCTCAGCTACAGTTCCAGCATGTCATGGGCTATCCCTATGACCCTACTCAGTTCCCCTTCATTCCACCACCACCACCGGATCAGGACTACTGAGGAGCTGCAGGGTTTTATTTATTATATTTTTATGCAGTTTGGCTCTTTATCCGGTGAGTCCTCTTTTATTCAGACTTTTATTATACCCACTGGGACAGTGTGTCTCAAGTATGGGGTATTTGCTGTACTATTTGACATTATTTGACTACGTGATGACATTGATGTATTATTCGACTTTAGATGTATCGGATATTTTCATATTTATGCTTTATTTGCCTTTATATGATTATCTGATTCTACATGCATACCTACAGATTTTTTGATTGAGAAAAACGTCGAAACCGAAAAAAAATGGTTTTTAAAAAAAAATTTTTCGACCTCGACCGGGACAGTTCTGGCAAAACGAGGTGTTTCACCTCGGTTGAACCAAGAACATCTCGACCGAGGTGTGTTAACTGAGAGTTTTCGAAAACGATTTTTGTGTTACTTATCTGGATATGATCTCAGTGAAGATCTTGTTTACTGACTGGTCTTAAATTCTTTATGTGTTTGAAAGGTTTTATGATATGTTTAAGCTGCTAAATGCTTTGTTTAAAATTATTGGCATGTTTAATACTTTGTTTTATCCAAATTATGTTGAATTTGAAGGTTGACACCGCAGCATAAGTTCTCTCACTTTCTTATTGGAAAGACCAAGGCAATTCACTCTCTTCTCTCTTCTTCTTCTTGATCATGTTTAGCCCCTCATATACATTTTGCCTCCCTTTACCTATCCGGGAATTTGGAAGCAAGCAAAGTGGTGAAAGCAAGTTAAAGTTGAAGGTGGCTGAAAGTGAATGTGTTAGAAAGCAATAATAGGTTTGGGGAAGTCAATCATGAAGATGAGTAACTCGGCACCATTCACATAGCCGGGTGTTTGTGTCTTGCCAAAGTCGGATTGAGCGATATTCCTAACGGGTCATGGTATGTGCATCAAGGGTTTGATGCATCTCAAGAAATTGATGATTGCTGATTTCCTAGGCTTCGGTTATTGTGCACCTCTGTCCATGCATCCCAAAAAGTAAAGTAAAAAAAGAAAAAAAGAGTGTGAAATAAGCAAAGCTTATTGGTGGAAGATGTTGCAAGTCAAAGTGGAAGTGAAGATCATCATTTTCCCGGATTCTAGCACCACATTACCTTACATACATCCCTACCCTACACGTTTCTTGACCTTTTCTTTTGGGAAGCCCTTGAGACCTTGAGCTTGTTGATTGACTTAGCGGTTTAAACGGGATTATACATGATTAATTTTGATAATTATGATTTATTATGCATTCTATGATTTTATGCAAAGATCAACAACTTTCCTATATTTATAAAATGTTTTGATCATGTTGAGTTTTTACATTCCAGGAAGTACTCTCTTAGAGTGATCTATGATAGCTGCATACCATAAAATGTTTTTGAAAGATTTTTCCATGATTTTCTTGACTTATAATCCATTCTATCTTGTTTTCTATATGAGGAACTTGCTTGGGGACAAGCAAGGGCTAAGTATGGGGTATTTTGATAGCATGAATTATAGTCCATATTTTGGGGTTTGTTTGGACGTTTTATCTTTCATAATCTGCATGTTTGTATGTGCATTATGTGATTTTACTACCATTTCATCTACCTTTGCGAGAATCGAGGTCTACACCTAGTTTCGTTGTAATTGCAGGTAATATGGTACGTTTTGCATCAAAAAGGAGCAAAAGGAGTCAAGAGTCATTTGGAGCTACATTGAGGAGCAAAAAGGAAACATCCAGGAAGCATAACCATGGATTAAAGATTCACTTTGGACCAGTTTTGAGAGATTCTACATTCAGTTATGAGTCACCTCGGTTGACCAGAGGTTCACCTCGACCGAGGCGATCCAGAGACGCCGACTCGACCGAGGCGAATACCTAGGACGCGGCGAGAATATTTTATTCTTGGCTGAAATCTTTTAAACATGGAAAGTGATCTTATATTTTTGGGCTGGGCTCCTGGATGGAAAGAGATATGCAGAATCATATATTTTACCTATATTTATGGGATAATATCTTCTTAAGATTTATGATCTTTGGAGGTTTATTTTTCCTATAAAAAGGGTCGGATTTTCCACAATTCGGACATCCGCTATCACCCCGCATACACCGAAAATACGCAGCAGCAGCCTACTCCAAAGTTGGGAGTTTTTGAAGAACCTTTTTGAAGGTTGAAGGAAGATTGAAGACCATAGCTTTATAGCTTTTTGGAGGGTTTTGTAAGATTGTCTTCAATTCCCTTCCTTGTTGTCTTGCCTTGTTGGATTACTATCCAAGGAACGCTTTTGTTTGTGATATTTGATTCAGTTATTGAAGTGTTTTCATTAAATTCTTCTTTGCTCAAATATTCACCTTCTTCCCATATATTTTAATACTTTCATTATGATGATGAGTGGCTAATTTCCTTGTGTGATTCTAGGGTGATTGGCTGAAGGTTGTGGGAAAAACAATGATAGAATAATCTTAGATTCCAGTAGGATCCTGAAAGTTCGAGTCTTTAACCTTAACCCTAAGCATCTCGTTCAGTCGATGAACATCTCGGCCGGGGTGGAATTCTTCTGACCGAGGTGACTTATTCTATCCTAAACTGAGAGTTAAGTGTTAGAGTTTGCCAAATCCTATTCTTATTACACCTTTCTGGTTCAATGCAAGCTTAGGATGAGACTTACCCGGTAATTCCTTAGTTTGTGTATAGACGATCATAAGTGTAGGTAATAAAGGTTTATCCTTTATTGGGGTTTGAGTGTGCTTCCATCCCATCTTTGTGAGTTAGCCTGAGACTTACCCGGTAAAGGTTGATTCTATTCCCTTAGATGGTGTGTTAGTTTGAGGTTATAGTTCTTTATCTTGATTCCTTGAGACTTACCCGGTAATAGGAGTTACGGTTTAGGATTAGTGTGTAGTGAGACTTACCCGGTGATCTACTCCACTTTGGCAACACCTTCCCCACGCAAAAATCTCAGCTTTGTCCGCTTATCTATAGATCTTGAGTTGGAACCACAACTTGATGCTTTAATCCCTAGAATTGCATGTTTGCTTAATTGACTTCTTATTCATCTTTGATTGTGTTGAATTGCTCTTGTGGTTAGTATTGACATTAGCACACCGTATTGACTCTGTTTCACCAAGTCCCTGTGATCGACCCCTGGAATTTTCTTGCTTTTACTACGATTGACCCGTACACTGCGGGTTCGCATCCTTGTTTTAAGCTTAAGTCTAGGGTTATAAATTTAAAGCTTGCACACACCGTTTGGAGCGAACAAGTTTTTGGCGCCGTTGCCGGGGACAGTTCTGATATGTTTAAGTTGCTAAATGCTTTGTTTAAGTTGCTAAATACCTACAGATTTTTTGATTGAGAAAAACGTCGAAACCGAAAAAAAATGGTTTTTAAAAAAAAATTTTTCGACCTCGACCGGGACAGTTCTGGCAAAACGAGGTGTTTCACCTCGGTTGAACCAAGAACATCTCGACCGAGGTGTGTTAACTGAGAGTTTTCGAAAACGATTTTTGTGTTACTTATCTGGATATGATCTCAGTGAAGATCTTGTTTACTGACTGGTCTTAAATTCTTTATGTGTTTGAAAGGTTTTATGATATGTTTAAGCTGCTAAATGCTTTGTTTAAAATTATTGGCATGTTTAATACTTTGTTTTATCCAAATTATGTTGAATTTGAAGGTTGACACCGCAGCATAAGTTCTCTCACTTTCTTATTGGAAAGACCAAGGCAATTCACTCTCTTCTCTCTTCTTCTTCTTGATCATGTTTAGCCCCTCATATACATTTTGCCTCCCTTTACCTATCCGGGAATTTGGAAGCAAGCAAAGTGGTGAAAGCAAGTTAAAGTTGAAGGTGGCTGAAAGTGAATGTGTTAGAAAGCAATAATAGGTTTGGGGAAGTCAATCATGAAGATGAGTAACTCGGCACCATTCACATAGCCGGGTGTTTGTGTCTTGCCAAAGTCGGATTGAGCGATATTCCTAACGGGTCATGGTATGTGCATCAAGGGTTTGATGCATCTCAAGAAATTGATGATTGCTGATTTCCTAGGCTTCGGTTATTGTGCACCTCTGTCCATGCATCCCAAAAAGTAAAGTAAAAAAAGAAAAAAAGAGTGTGAAATAAGCAAAGCTTATTGGTGGAAGATGTTGCAAGTCAAAGTGGAAGTGAAGATCATCATTTTCCCGGATTCTAGCACCACATTACCTTACATACATCCCTACCCTACACGTTTCTTGACCTTTTCTTTTGGGAAGCCCTTGAGACCTTGAGCTTGTTGATTGACTTAGCGGTTTAAACGGGATTATACATGATTAATTTTGATAATTATGATTTATTATGCATTCTATGATTTTATGCAAAGATCAACAACTTTCCTATATTTATAAAATGTTTTGATCATGTTGAGTTTTTACATTCCAGGAAGTACTCTCTTAGAGTGATCTATGATAGCTGCATACCATAAAATGTTTTTGAAAGATTTTTCCATGATTTTCTTGACTTATAATCCATTCTATCTTGTTTTCTATATGAGGAACTTGCTTGGGGACAAGCAAGGGCTAAGTATGGGGTATTTTGATAGCATGAATTATAGTCCATATTTTGGGGTTTGTTTGGACGTTTTATCTTTCATAATCTGCATGTTTGTATGTGCATTATGTGATTTTACTACCATTTCATCTACCTTTGCGAGAATCGAGGTCTACACCTAGTTTCGTTGTAATTGCAGGTAATATGGTACGTTTTGCATCAAAAAGGAGCAAAAGGAGTCAAGAGTCATTTGGAGCTACATTGAGGAGCAAAAAGGAAACATCCAGGAAGCATAACCATGGATTAAAGATTCACTTTGGACCAGTTTTGAGAGATTCTACATTCAGTTATGAGTCACCTCGGTTGACCAGAGGTTCACCTCGACCGAGGCGATCCAGAGACGCCGACTCGACCGAGGCGAATACCTAGGACGCGGCGAGAATATTTTATTCTTGGCTGAAATCTTTTAAACATGGAAAGTGATCTTATATTTTTGGGCTGGGCTCCTGGATGGAAAGAGATATGCAGAATCATATATTTTACCTATATTTATGGGATAATATCTTCTTAAGATTTATGATCTTTGGAGGTTTATTTTTCCTATAAAAAGGGTCGGATTTTCCACAATTCGGACATCCGCTATCACCCCGCATACACCGAAAATACGCAGCAGCAGCCTACTCCAAAGTTGGGAGTTTTTGAAGAACCTTTTTGAAGGTTGAAGGAAGATTGAAGACCATAGCTTTATAGCTTTTTGGAGGGTTTTGTAAGATTGTCTTCAATTCCCTTCCTTGTTGTCTTGCCTTGTTGGATTACTATCCAAGGAACGCTTTTGTTTGTGATATTTGATTCAGTTATTGAAGTGTTTTCATTAAATTCTTCTTTGCTCAAATATTCACCTTCTTCCCATATATTTTAATACTTTCATTATGATGATGAGTGGCTAATTTCCTTGTGTGATTCTAGGGTGATTGGCTGAAGGTTGTGGGAAAAACAATGATAGAATAATCTTAGATTCCAGTAGGATCCTGAAAGTTCGAGTCTTTAACCTTAACCCTAAGCATCTCGTTCAGTCGATGAACATCTCGGCCGGGGTGGAATTCTTCTGACCGAGGTGACTTATTCTATCCTAAACTGAGAGTTAAGTGTTAGAGTTTGCCAAATCCTATTCTTATTACACCTTTCTGGTTCAATGCAAGCTTAGGATGAGACTTACCCGGTAATTCCTTAGTTTGTGTATAGACGATCATAAGTGTAGGTAATAAAGGTTTATCCTTTATTGGGGTTTGAGTGTGCTTCCATCCCATCTTTGTGAGTTAGCCTGAGACTTACCCGGTAAAGGTTGATTCTATTCCCTTAGATGGTGTGTTAGTTTGAGGTTATAGTTCTTTATCTTGATTCCTTGAGACTTACCCGGTAATAGGAGTTACGGTTTAGGATTAGTGTGTAGTGAGACTTACCCGGTGATCTACTCCACTTTAGAAACACCTTCCCCACGCAAAAATCTCAGCTTTGTCCGCCTATCTATAGATCTTGAGTTGGAACCACAACTAGATGCCTTAATCCCTAGAATTGCATGTTTGCTTTATTTGACATTTTATTCATCTTTGATTGTGTTAAATTGCTCTTGTGGTTAGCATTAACATTAGCATACCGTATTGGACTTTGTTTCACCAAGTCCCTGTGATCGACCCCTGGAATTTTCTTGCTTTTACTACGATTGACCCGTACACTGCGGGTTCGCATCCTTGTTTTAAGCTTAAGTCTAGGGTTATAAATTTAAAGCTTGCACACACCGTTTGGAGCGAACAGAGAACCTTCAACTACTTCTTCTTGATCGTTTGAGTTGTATGAAACTGTAAAACCTTAGCGGCAGAAGCATAGAAGTGGATGCGGAAGCGTTCGTTTGATCCTTCAAAAGGATCCTCGATTATGAAGGCTTGGATCAAAGACTAGATCCAAGATAGAATATTTAGAGGGTGGAAGAAGAGATGATGCCTAAACTACGTAAGAGGTTTTCCTTCTCAATACTTAGTATTCAACTTAGACATGCTTTTACAAATGAGTCAAGCCATCCTTATATAGTGGATGGAGGCCATACAAAGAGTTCCAACATAAATGACGGAATTAAAGTCGGAATTAAGTTCCGAATATGAAAAGCTTAAAATATGAAAGGTCGGAATTTAATTCACGGAATTAAGTTCCGGAATTAAAGTTTCGAATATAAAAAGACTTATTATTAAATAGCCGAATAATAATAAATGTCTTCAAAATGTGCGGGTCCTTCAAGCCGGAAACACGGATGGCATCGCCATCCGGGGGCGTATCAAACTTTAAAACTCCACAGCACCGCCACCTTGAGGGGTTACATATTCAACAAACTCCACAAAGCCACAATGTTGAAGGACTACAAGTCCAAGCCGCCCGACAATGTGCATTCAGTGTTGATTTTCAAGGGTCTTGTTCCTCAAGTGACTCATTTCTTTTTTTTGATGGTGAAACGAGGAAGTTTCACATTTAAGAGGAGGAGAATGATACGCCCCCGGATGGCGATGTCATCCGTGTTTCCGGCTTGAAGGACCCGCACATTTTGAAGACATTTATTATTATTTGGCTATTTAATAATAAGTCTTTTTATATTTGGAACTTTAATTCCGGAACTGAATTCCGTGAATTAAATTCCGACCTTTCATATTTTAGGCTTTTCATATTCGGAACTTAATTCCGACTTTAATTCCGTCATTTATGTTGAAACTCTTTGTATGGCCTCCATCCACTATATAAGGAGGGCTTGACTCATTTGTAAAAGCATGTCTAAGTTGAATACTAAGTATTGAGAAGGAAAACCTCTTACTTAGTTTAGGCATCATCTCTTCTTCCACCCTCTAAATATTCTATCTTGGATCTAGTCATTGATCCAAGCCTTCATAATCGAGGATCCTTTTGAAGGATCAATCGAACGCTTCCGCATCCACTTATATGCTTCCGCCGCTCAAGTTTTACAGTTTGATACAAATCAAACGATCAAGAAGAAGTAGTTGAAGTTTCTCCTCGATCTAGATCGCCCCTTTTTCTATCATACGAGCTCTACACTCTCACTTGACCATGACAAAGATGGTAAAAGTGTTGTACAAAAGGAGTATCTAGGTATGTTCGGTTCTTTGTTATATTTAACTCGCTAGTCGACCTGACATTATGTTTAGCGTGTGCATGTGTGCAAGATTTCAAGCTGGTCCTAAAGAGTAACACTTAATAGATCTCAATGGCACTAAGGATTTAGGGTTATGGTACCCAAGTCAAAGGTCGTTTCACCTTGTTGGTTATTCAGATGCAGACTTTGCACGCTATAAAGTCGATAGAAAAAGTACTTCTAGATGTTGTCAATTATTAGGGTCATCCCTAATCAGTTGGCACTCCAAGAAGCAAAACTCTGTCGCCCAATCTGTAATCGATATTTATTTTCCTACTCGATATTTTAAATAGCGTAATATATTTGGCGAGTATTTCTGTGTCGTAATTTAAATTATGGTATTATTATCGGGAATATTTTGTGAGAACAATTTCTTTATTGTAAATGATAATTTTTACAAATATATTTATATATTTTACGTATGCACATATTTCGTATCTTATCTAAGAATGGTTTTTGATCCAGATATTTTATGTTCGGACATTTTATCGAGTTATTTTATTATCTCCTTTTTGTTCATTTTTTAATTCCATAGTTTCTCTGTACTTCCCGATTCATGGATAGCCTTCCTCTGCAACCTAACGGTACATGCCACCCAACCTACATCTAGCTTCTTCTAGCTACAGTCTGCCCTGCACCTAGTCTCCTCTAGCCGGCTCAGGATACCCGTCCCTTCGACCTCTGTCATCTCCCTCAACCGCTTCTCCTCTTCACGCGAGGGCAACTCCCTCTCTTCCCGGTGTCTCCATCAACCATCGACTCCTCCCCATCTTCAATATCATCCCTGTACCCTCATGTCTCGCCCTCATCTCTCTTCTCTCAATCTCTAACTCCCCTTTGATTCCTCCATCATTACAACACAACAGCACACCTCCACCTTCTGATGGTGCAACACCATCATGAAGCCAAAGCCTCGCCGTCGCCGGATGAAGAAGCCGTTGGGATCGCCGCCCTCGCCATCTTCTAGAGAGCCCACCTCTAGTTGACGCCTAATTTGGAGCCTCTAGAAAACTTACACCCGGACCTCGACGCCACATCGCCGCTTGTCAGTCGCCACCTCGTCTACTGCCCCGCCTAGATTGCCGTCTTCTGCCGTCGTCACCTGCCGGAGCCACACCGGCGCCTCCTTGTCGCCTTCGAAATGTCGGATTTCAGAAACACAAAGCTTTTTTTGATCGGTTTAGCTTTGGGACAAGCTAAGTCTCCGGACTTACTTAGCTCGTATTCCTTGCATTAGTATTGATGTGTGTTTGGTGGTGTGTATTTTATCTTTATCGTTCATAATAACTAAACCGGTAATAGGACCACCAACCTTATATTATTTTGGTCCAAGTGTATGATGACGGGCGGTGACATCATCTACCTAGCTCTTGCGAGAGTCTAGGAGGTTCTCGGTGACTAGCCTGTGCGGGTAGATGGTCGGATGTATCAGTATCATTCCTTGCCGGTAAGTAGGGACCGAGCCGGGACCACGGTGGTCTCGTGTCACAAAGCTAAGTTGAATTAGAACGGGATATGACTCAATAATAAAAAGATAATAAATCGGAAATGTGTGGTTTGAGAATGTTGTGTGTTTATGATGATTTACTTGTGTTTGTGCCTTTCCAATTGATTCTAAAGCTTCGAATATTAGCTAACGGTTTTATACCAATTGTTGTAGATTGTCTTGCAGGTTAGGAAAGTGGCCGAGAGATCCCGAAGACTGGGTAGCCGGGGTTGCGTACATCTTAGGAGGGGTTTTGGTTTGATGAATTTGATATACGTGGATTGTAGTTGCATGATGAATTTGATATATATGAATAGTTATATAGGAGGACTATTGTATGTTTTGGACCTTGTATTGTTGTAATGGATTTCCGATGTGATATATTAGTAATGTGGACATAGAACTTATATAGTCGTATATATACGGATACTTATTATATATATATATAGTAACATATAGAGATATGAGACCCAATAGATAAGATAATAGTATGACATCATCACCTTTTAGACAACGTCGTTTGGCTCCGGATAACGTTCATACGTGGATGAGTACACTCAAGTATCAAGTTGAGCACTTCGTGTCGGCGAACACCATGGAGTTTCTCTAATTCCTTTAAAAGGATGTCGAAGAGGAGGAGTAGAGCTGACGTAAACGAAGGACAACCAAGTAAAAGAAAAACTCGAGACGACTTAAGAGGAATCAAGATGGGAGCAATACAAGAAAAGGGAGCAACATTAAAGTGTTGAAGCGGTTCCAAAAATGACATGATTGAACGACAACGAGACCAATAGAGATAACAAATTTAAGGATCTTCAAGAAGACGCGTGGACAACTGAAGATGCGCATCAGGGAGGAGATGAGTACATTCTTGCAAGGTTGAAGGTGGTATTCCATTAAGATGTGAGGTTTCTTTAGGCGCTACTAAGCATTGGAGTCAAGACGAGAAGAGTGATCGAATCATTTTCTAAAGACTTAGATACCGTAAGTTAAGCTTACGAGGTATCAATAAGTGAAGTGTCAGCATTACTAGAGTTATGAGAAGAAGGGCATGTGGGGATTCAGATGGAGTTGACCGGTTTCCGTTGTAATGATAAGAAAGACGTAAGATACCAACCAATAGGAACACGGGTGAATGCTAATTAATGTCTGAATATTTGAGAAGTACTTTTGCAAAACATTATGAAGAACGGTTTAGCCCATGAAGGTGGGTCATAGGACATGAAAGAGTCAGGAAGGTATAGTTCTCTTACAAAAGTGGAAGGAAGAGAGGAGCGTTGAAAAAGCTAACGGAGTTTGAAGAAGATTAAAATGAGCTAGTGAAGTTCAAAGGTAAAGTACCCCGAGGAGGGTAGCCTTCATGAGAATGGTAATGTAGGAGTGTAGTAGAATAATAAGTCATTGACTTCAGAGAAGGTCAAATACAATTCAATCGATGACAACTGAGAACGCACATGTGCGGGTTGTCTATTGGTGAGTGTAGAGGGGATAAGTAAACAAGACTATGGGAATATAGAGGATCGACGACAAGAACTTAAGGTATTCGCGGTGGATCAATGTCAATGGTAAGGAAGTACGTCAACAGAAGTGCATTTGTCTTAAATCAAATAATGTTGAATGAATTCAAGCAAGTAGATATTACAAACCTCCTAGGGGAGGATGAAGATGACCCTTTGCGACCTTCTTAGGTAATGAGAACGGAATATGGGAGAATGACCCGGATTAGATGTTTTAAGGTTTGATCATGGTAAAGGGAACTAGTAGATCAAGAGGAAGGTGAGGTTTTCATTGTTTGTGGTGCATAGACGGGAGTATTATAAAAGGATGCATAGTATGTTCGTTCTAATGGAATGGATGGTATGTTTTCGCGAGCAAATCCGAGTCAAATGTTTGAAACTCACATGGAAGAGCTGTTAGCATGAAATATTGTGATATTTTAGGCACGTTTTCTAGATGTTTTTCATCCATTATACTGTTCATTGATAAGGCATTGAAGCAATTGTTAGCTAGTTTGTCTATATTGTCGATATAGAGGTCTACATAAGCTTTGTGTTGATTGTAGGCGAATAAGAGCTAAAACCGAACAAATTAAGAGAGGATGGAGATGAATTGTGCACATCCAAGGATTGAGGACACCACAAAGAAGCCAAGGAAGATGCTAGGATGAGGAATGGCACGAAACAAAGGAAACTACGAACAATCTATGCTTCCACGCTCTAAAATACGGCCGTAATGAAGTCCACGCCCAAAACCCCGGCCGTGGATCTTGGCAACATGAAGGTGGAGCATTCCAGAGAGTTATACGGCATAAAGTACGGTCGTGGAAGTTGTGAAGAACCGTAATCCACGCTCTAAACTACGGTCGTGGAACTCCATGAAACCGTGATTTAGGCAATCTTTTGACGAATAAAATATAGACACATTGTCAACGCATATGGGCCGGACGGTTATTCTATCCTTCCTTATAAAAGGACTGAAGGAGGGAGAATTCGGCACCTCCGCTTACGCTCGCTTACACGTGCCTAGGGTTTCATTGGACGTGCGGAGAATTGCAATTTTGCAACAGGAGATTTACGAAGGCTTGAAGATTTGGAAGTTGCCTTTTATTCCTAGGTTTGATTAGAAGACGGATTGACATCCCGCTCTTCGTTCTTATCAAGGATTGTGATTGGTTTGTGTTATTCTAAATCTGATATACATTATTACCTTTGTTTGTGGATTTGAGATTGATTTGAAGTTTATTCAAGGTTTTCGAAGGTTTTCATCTTTCATTCTTCTTAATCTTGAATTTGATATCATAATGACTGTTGTTGGCTAAAACCCTTTAGCAATTCTAAGGTGAAGGGTTGATAGTTGTGGCTTAGATGATTATAGATCGATCGTAAACAGATTGGACCCTGAGAGTTAGAGAGATTCGCCGACGAACCAAAATCACGGCCTGTTCTTGAGGTTCCACGGCCATGGAACTCAAGATCCACCCGTAATTTACATCAGTTTACGAACCTTGCTTTTACTTTAATCCAAAGTTAAAGATTTGCTTTAACTTAGTCTTGGCTTGCCTTTTCTAGGTAGTAGTGAAGCCTCAACAACCTCTACTTCGATTTCGAGTGTCACAACCTTAATCGGTTTAGTTAGTCTTGATCCTTGGGTTACAAGTTTGGGTATTTGATGTTAATTCTTGTCTTTAGATCCTTTCTATACTGAAGCCTCAACAACCTATATAGAGAGTATTTCTAGATAAGTCATATAAAGCCTTGGAACTTCACCGTACATTGCTTTACTTTAGCATACATTTGCAACTCTTAACTCTGTCCTTAGTTCTTTAGTATATCTTGAATAAATTGCCACAATTAGATACATGGATCTTTAGGGTTGTTGTTTTCCCAATATATTTGCAAAGCTCATACATTTACTTGCTTAACGATTTATAACTGGATTTAACCCCCAAAATCCCTGTGTTTGATACTCTGAAATTCTTGCTTAAATACGTTGATACGTACACAGCGGGTTCGCTTGCTTGATTCTAGTTTTGTAAATTTAAAGCTTATTTGCACGCACGCTAAGTGGCGAACAAGTTTTTGGCGCCGTTTCCGGGAATTTGGTCTAGGCCAAATTCGGTTACCGGTTGTCAAGCTTGGGAGCTTAGCTCTCGTTATTTGATATCTTTTGTGAGTGATATTTGCAGGTAACTTTAGGTTTATGCGCAGGTCTAGGAACAACAAGGACCTCTTACCTCTTGATCAGGAACTTGAGAATACTTTGAGGAAGAAGCTCAAAGAAAGAAAGATGGCTGGAGAAAGAGAATGAGATTACGAAACGGAGTTAGCGGAGTCCGAAGCTCAACTTAGATGGAGCGAGAAGACTCGCAAGGAGGAATCGGAGCGTCATCAATCGAAAGTTGATGATCTAACGGATATGATATTTCAAATAAGGATGGAATTGAGCGACCTTAAGAAAAAGAAGAGCAGGAAATCGTCAAGATCGGTTAGAACCAATTCATCCGACGAGGATAGCGACTCTTCCATGCCACCACTAAAGGACATTGATTCGACGATCAATGTGAACCCATTTGTTCCAAGACCAGCTGCCAATCGTCGTGTTCCAGTTGGGGATGCGAGAGCTGCTCGTATAGATGGAGAGCCAAGAACTCTTGGCCAAAGGATGGATCCAATTCAGCAACCACGCCGTTTAGGTGTGAACTTTGATGTTGATGATATGCAAGGGTTTAGTTTCAACCCACAAGGGTATTACCATCGTTCGCCAAAATCAGTTTGGAGGAACGAGTGTTGAATCTCCACATCAACATTTACAAAATTTCGAGATCATGATGGAGACAATGAAGCCAAAGAATGCAACCACTAACAACTACAAGATCAAGCGATTCTTCTTCTCTTTGAAAGGGAAAGCTTTATCTTGGTATCAAGCTCTTCCAAATGGAAGACTTAACACATGGGAGGATCTTTCTGCGGAATTCCTCACCAAATCCAAGACAGCGGAGTTGAGAGGTAATATTAATGCGTTTTCTATGAGATCTAACGAAAGTTTGTTTCAATCTTGGGATAGATTTCGGGACTTACTATTGGATTGCCCACATCATGGCATTTCAAAACTGGGTTTATTGGAGATATACTATAAGGGGCTGGATGTGGAAACACAATTCAAGCTTCAATCCCTTTCATGTGGTACATTCATGGACATGAGGGAAGATGACGCTTGGGACTTCATTGAGAAGCAAGCCCGAGTCATAAAAAAGTATTCTCACCGGAAAGTAGAAGCAAATCAAGTGGAGCAAGGAGCAAAGTTATCACAAGCTGCTCAAACTCAAATCTTTTCTCTCAATACCGAGATTAAAGAGTTGAAGGAAGCCATTAAAACCAACTTTCCAAAGCAAAAAGGGCAAGATGTGGGTTATTTGGGAAACAACAATAACCACAATGGGAATGAGAATACGAACCGCAACAACCGGAACAATAACCGGAACAATTGGAACAACAACAACAACCGGAATAACAGTTGGAACAACAATAGGGGGTTCAAATAACAACAATTGGCGGTCCAACCAACAACACAATTCCGGTAATTTTTATCCCAATTCAGGAAATTCACTAACTCCACCTTCTTCTTCTTCCATTCCCTTGAAAATTCAAGAACAAGCATCTAATAGCGGAAGCACTTCGGGGAAAGAGAAGCCCGATCCCATGTTGGAACCAATTTTGGGAAAACTTCAAGGATTGGAGAGTCACATCATTAAGGTCTATGATCACGTCACTAAGGTTGATAAAGCCCAAAAGGTTTTAGAAAACCAAATGTTCAGTCAAGCTGAGGAAGTTCCTAGGAATCAAGGAAAACTTCCAGGAAAGACGGAGGATAACCCAAAAGGAAGGGTGATGGCTATTACAACTAGGAGCGGAGCAACAACCACCGACCCGCACCCTAAGTTTGTAGAAGTTCCCGTCGAGAAGGAGAAAGAGAAGGGGAAGGAGAATGAAGACATCTACGTTCCTCCTCCAGATTTCAAACCTCCCCTACCATTCCCGCAATCTAGAGCAAGAGCGCGTCTAGACAAGCAATTCGGTAAGTTTATTGAACTCATGAGCAAACTGCATATTAATATACCTTTCATTGATGCAATTGTAGGTATGCTAGCTTATGGAATTTTCCTAAAGGAGATACTCTCTAACAAAAGGAAATTAGAGGATTTTGGAGAGGTTAAGATGAGTTCGGATTCATCGGATCTCATCAAGACAATGAAGGAAAAGATGCCCCCAAAGCTGAAGGATCCGAGGTCATTTTGTATTCCCATAGGAGTGGGAGATGTCACATATGATGCATTATGTGATTTAGGAGCAAGCGTGAGTATCATTCCGCTTGCCTTATGCAGGAAGATCGGTTTAGGCGAACCTAAACCTGTGAAGATGACGTTGTACATGGAGGATCGATCCATAACTCGTCCCGTCGGCATAGTTGAAGACGTCCCGGTCAAGCTTGGTAAGTTCTATGTTCCTATAGATTTTGTTGTGCTTGACATTCCTGCAGATAGCCCGGTCCCGATCATACTCGAAAGACCGTTTCTTGCAACATCCGGTTGTATAGTTGATTGCAAGAATGCTAGACTCGCCTTCGACATAGGAGAAGAAAAGGTAGAGTTCGTTCTCTCCACTTTGGTGAAGGAACCAGCTTTCGATGAAGATATATTCAACATCCATGATGAAGAGCTATCTAGAGAGGAGGTAAGTTCGATTCTCTTCAAAGATCCCTTGCAAAAAGTTATTTCTATGAGCATTATGGATATAGGGGAAGAAGAGGAATGCAATGAGGAAATTGAAGCTTTAGAGAAGCAAAAAGAAGTGTATGAAGAAGAATTTGAGAAACTCTACGATGGGTCAGAAAACGTAAGAAATCACGGTCAGTCGTGTTATTCCACGGCCGTGGAATCCACCAACATAACCGTAATTAGCAATTCAGAGGACTCCAGTAAGTTAAACGGCCAAAACCACGGCCGTGGAACAAACAGAGGCACCGTAATTGATTTCCACGCACAAAACCACGGCCGTGGAGGAAACAGGGGAGCCGTACTTTTGGGTGAATCTAAAGGAAATTGTGTTTTCTCCGCCACTTCTCTTGATTCTTCTCCAACATCTTCTACTTCCTTCGACGCTTCTATGGAAGCATTGGATACTCCTCAAGAGCCATTAGAGACTCCTATAGTGATGGACTTGAAGTCACTTCCTACACATCTAAGGTACGCATTTGTAGGACCTAATTCTACCTTCCCGGTAATTGTTAGTTCCGATTTGAGTATAGATGAACATAGTAAGCTCATGGTTGTTCTTAAGAAACATAGAAAAGCCTTAGGGTATACTATAGAGGATCTAGTAGGAATCAAACCTTCACTATGCATGCATAAGATCCTAATGGAAGAAGACTTTAGAACTTTGCAACAACCTCAAAGGCGGTTAAATCCGACCATGAAGGAGGTTGTCAAGAAGGAAATTCTTAAACTACTTGATGCAAGTATCATCTACCCTATCTCCGATAGCAAGTGGGTAAGTCCCGTACAGGTGGTTCCGAAGAAGGGAGGAATGACGGTCATCACCAATAAAAACAATGAACTCATTCCCACACGAACCGTTACAAGATGGAGGATGTGCATAGACTACCACAAGCTAAACAACGCAACGAGGAAGGATCACTTCCCACTACCCTTCATTGACCAAATGCTTGAGAGGTTAGCACAACACTCACACTTTTGCTATCTTGACGGTTATAGTGGTTTCTTTCAGATTCCGATACATCCGGACGATCAAGAGAAGACCACATTCATGTGCCTGTGGGGAACGTTTGCTTATAGGAGAATGCCATTTGGGCTTTGCAACGCCCCAGCCACCTTTCAAAGGTGCATGATGGCTATCTTCTCGGAGTACATAGAGGAGATCATGGAGGTCTTTATGGATGATTTCTCCGTTTATGGTTCCTCTTTTGATAATTGTTTTTCTAACCTTGCTCTTGTGTTACAAAGGTGTGAAGACACTAACCTAGTTCTTAATTGGGAGAAGTGCCAATTTATGGTGAAAGAGGGCATTGTAATAGGACACTTAATCTCTAGTAGAGGGATTGAAGTGGATAAGGCTAAGATAGAGACTATAGAAAAGCTTCCTCCCCAACTTCGGTGAAAGGGATAAGAAGTTTTCTAGGACATGCTGGATTCTATAGAAGTTTTATTAAGGATTTCTCCAAGATATCAAAACCGCTTACTAATTTATTGATGAAGGATGCAGTTTTTTATTTCTCGCAGGAATGCTTAGATGCGTTTAATATGATTCGGGAAGCTCTAATCTCAGCCCCGATTATTCAACCTCTGGATTGGAATCTTCCATTTGAGGTTATGTGTGATGCAAGTGACGTAGCTATAGGGGCTGTGCTTGGGCAAAGAAAGAAGTTCTTTAAGGATGTTCGGGAATACTTTTGGAATGAACCTCTCCTCTTCAAGAGAGGTCCTGACGGCATCATTCAGCGATGTGTGCTGGAAGATGAGATGCAAAGTGTCATCCGTCATTGTCATTCACTACCTTATGGAGGACACGCTAGTTCGAACAAGGCTAGCGCTAAGGTATTGCAATCTGGATTCTTTTGGCCTACTTTATTTAAAGATGTGCAAACCTTTGTTTCCTGTTGCGATGCTTGTCAAAGAACAGGGAACATATCTAGGAGAAATAAGATGCCTCTTAACAACATTTAAGAGGTGGAGATCTTTGATGTTTGGGGAGTAGACTTAATGGGACCTTTCCCATCATCTTGTGGAAACCAATAAATACTTTTAGACGTGGATTATGTTTCGAGATGGGTTGAAGCAATTGCCTATCCCACTAATGATGCCATGATTGTGGTTAAGTTCTTTAACAAGACCATTTCCCCACGATTTGGGACACCACGGACTATCATTAGTGATGGAGCCCGACAATTCGAAGCTCTATTAGCTAAGTATGGGTTGACTCACAAGATCGCCACCCCTTATCATCCACAAACTAGTGGACAAGTGGAGATCTCGAACCGGGAGATTAAAGGGATCCTAGAGAAGACGGTTTCAAGGACAAGGAAGGATTGGTCTTTGAAGCTAGATGACGCATTATGGGCATACCGGACTGCATATAAGACTCCCATAGGGACAACGCCATACAACCTTGTGTATGGGAAGTCTTGTCACTTACTGGTAGAATTGGAGCATAAGGGGTATTGGGCGATAAAGAGGTTGAACTTCAGCATAAAGGAAGCGGGAGAGAAGCGTCTCTTAGACCTCAACGAGCTTAAAGAACTTCGCTTGAACGCCTACGAGAACGCCAAGATCTATAAAGAAAGAGCGAAGCATTGGCATGATAAGCATATCATCCCAAAGGACCTCAAAGAAGAGGATCAAGTTCTCCTCTTGAATTCAAGGCTTCGTCTCTTTCCAGGTAAGCTTAAATCTCGTTGGACTGGACCTTATCTAATCAAACGTGTTTTTCCCCATGGTGCAGTTGAAGTATGGGGTGAAAAGGGCGGAAGCTTTAAGGTGAACGGTCAACGACTCAAGAAGTATTCGCCGGAACTCCAAGCTGAAGAGTTTGCGCCCACCGCACTCGAATAAGTGCAAATATGGTCTAGCTACGGACCTTAAACAAGCGCTTCTTGGGAGGCAACCCAAGGTATTGCACTTACATTTTTGTTTTTGATTCTTAGATTAGAATAGTTTAGACGTTTTTGTTTTGTTTTGCCTTAGATACCTTCCAGTATGTTCGTGTTTTTGGATGTAGGATCAGTGGAAGAGGGAAGAAAGAAGAGAAACTTAGAAGAAATTAATGAAACTTGGACTTTGGCACATTACAGAGAGTTCCACGGCCAAAACCACGGCCGTGACAACTACAGTGACCGTAATTTGCAGAAGCCTGAGAAAAATCACCAAAACCATAGTTCCGTACATTTCCACGGCCGTGGAAACCCCCGAGTGACCGTAATTTTCGAAAAAATTTACAGCCACTATAAAAACCACGTTTCTTCATAAAACACACCAAAACACCATTTTCCACGACCAAAAACGCCGAATTGATCCCCCTCTCTCAAATCTCCGTTCGTTAATCGTTTTGAACGATTCTTTAACCCAAACTGGAGCACATTCGATCATCTACAAGATCCAAGCAACGATTCGAGTGAACAATCGCCGGAGAAGACGGAATTTGGATTTTAAAATCCAAAAACCTAGGTTTTTCTTCTCTTCTTTCACTTTGTCGATTCAATTCAGTTTTTGCAAGATACATTAGGAGAACTGATTGGAACTGGATTGAAATTAGTCTAGGGCTGCTATCTGTTGATTGTGGTGTTGATTGAGAAATTTTTGACGATTTACGAACCGAACCACGGTTCCTGGGCGTTCCACGGCCGTGGAAATTGAAGAACAGACCGTGGTTTTGAACAGAATATGGATTTTGTTAGGAGAATGTCTAATAGTACCAAGAACAAGAAATGTAATGCTTCCTCCTCCTCTCAGAATCCTACTGAACCACCATGACCACCATCACCCCCACCCCCTAGAATCCCTAAGATCCATGAGGATTACCTCAATACCTTAGAGAGGATCGAGAAGAGACCGGTCATAGGACCACGATATTTGTTGCTTGAGGATTTAGAGCCACTGAATGTGGTAGGTGACCTTACTTGGTTAGTTGATAGAGCCGGTTTGATCATCTTCTCCGCTATTCGGGAATATGCGTATGAGGAGATCATTAGAGAGTTCGTGATCTCATTTGAGCATAGCCATGTGGATAGGACAGTTTCTTTCCGACTGATGGAGAGGAACTATGAGTTTTCGATCCGAGAGTTTGGAGCCTTCTTTGGGTTCCATGAGACCTTCAATGGTCGATTTCCTAGTGGCGTGTACGCCAAAGATTTTTGGGATGATATTGTCATGGTATACGCCAGCGAGGACCGTTGGCAACCTGCTGATACCAAGGCTAAGTTGATCTATCACTTAGCCTTGAAGATTGCCTACCGAGTGCTTTCTGAGTGTCTCTTCCCTAGGACGGAGACTCTTCAGAAGATCAAGACTAATGAGCTATTTCTGTTGTACTGTATGCTACATGGGAGACCGGCTAATTGTGCCACCCTCTTAGCTTCTACCATTAGTAAGCTAAAGAATAAGAGGGCCGGCAACATTGGATATGGTGGGATAGTCACCCACCTTGCTAGACAGTTAGGAGTAGACTTCTCCGCCTGCACTAGGATAGCGGCGAGGCCGTTAGGACTTCAGAGTCTCATGACTAGAGGGATGATTTTCCCTAGACATAGAGGTCCACCCACCGCCTCCATGCCTTGGGAGGATAGAGGAGGTAGAGGTATGGTATGGCTCCCCGAGTACTCCATTATGGCTGGACGCCATAACTGGAAGGAGACATTCGCTACTATGCATGCGAATAGGTTGGTAGCACCTCCTTACGTTCCCCTTGAGGCACCTGCTGCAGATGTGGAGGAGATGAGAGGAGATGATGGTTTTGAGGGAGGAGGTGAGGAGCACGACTTTGGTACCTTTCCGGATCAGCCGTGCTAGCGTGAGTGAGAGGCCGACATGGATGGAGACCCCTCCTGAGTGGTATAGCACGTAGCCGGAGTGGATGAGAGCTCCACCGACTTGGCAGGCACAACCACCACCTGCACCAGCACCATCAGATGCACCAGCTTGGTATAGCCAGGCGCCGGAGTGGTACGAGCAGCTGCCGGAGTGGGCCACCGACCTTTCCAGTAGAGTCGGAGCCTTGGAGATCCGCGCGGATGCTAGGGATGCACGAGCTGATGCACATGACCGGATGATGAGAGACATCTACCGCCAGCAGTTTGGGCGGAACTACGACCCCGGCTTCTTCCCGTTTCCACCACCACCGGTACCCCAGTGAGGATGATGATGATCTACCGCATTAGCCGCTCCACCGCCATCTTGTGAGTTCATTTTCTTTCTTTCTTTTCTTTATTTCCTTTTGAACATTAGGGACAATGTTTGCCTCAAGTATGGGGTGGGGTGTGACTATTCGTTTGTAATAACTCTACTCATTTTTGCTTGCTTTGATTGAGAACACTTTGCATGTTTCATTCCATTGTTACATTCATTATCGCATTGCATGAAAAAGCTTTTGAAAAACCCATAAAAATCGAAAAATTTTGAACATTTTGTGCTTCTAAGAATTGAGATGATTTCTATGATAATCACCACTTGTGAATTGAGTTTTTGATGAAAATTGTATGCCTAAACAAATAGTTAATTGAAAAGAAATTGAATGTGTTAATTATTCCTCTTTTGCAAGTTTCATAATGTGAAGAGTTTTATCTAAATCATATTGAGAAATCAAGGTTGGAATCACATGATAAGTTCCTATACTTCTTGTTGAAATGATTAAGGCAATTTGATTTTCTTTCTTCTTTCTTTGATAATTTAGCCCCTCAATGAAATAATGGCCTCCCTTACCTATCCGGGGATTTGGAGGAGTGAATATTTGGCTTGTTTGATGTGGGAGGGCCATGAAAGCAAAAATTCTGCATTCAAAGAATAGAAAGAACTTATAGGTTTGGGGAAGTCAATCATGACGATGAGTAACTCGGCACCATTCACATAGCCGGGTGTTTGTGTCTTGCCAAAGTCGGATTGAGCAATATTCCTAACGGATTATGGTGTGTGCATCAAGGGTTTGAGGCATCTCGCAAAATTGAGAACCGCCAATCTCCTAGGCTTCGGTTTTTGTGCACCTCTGTCCATAACTCCAAAAGTAAAGTCGGAAAATTATGTACAAAAGAAGAGAGCAAAGCTCTAAGTTGAAAGTGTTGCAAAACCGCAAGAGAAAAAGAAAAGAGTTAGTTATCTACTTTCCCGGATTCATGCACCACATTCCTTATAGTTTCCTTTCCCTTTCCGCATTCTATACCTTACTTGAAAGTCCTTAAGATCAAGAGAATGTTATATGACTTGGTGATCTAAATTGAAGTTTCTTATGATTGATTTTGATAATGTTTGAAGGTTATGATGCTTACATTGAAGTTTGATCAATTCACGATGTTTCCTTTCTCTTTATTCTTTGCTTATGTATATGAAAGTCTCGTGAATGAATGAAGCAAGGTTTAAGAATGATCTATTGACTAGAAGCACATTTACTTAAAAGATGTTTTGTTTTTGAGATTGCATGCATATTTCATCCTAACTTGAGTTCTAAAGCTTTTGAAAAACCTTGCTTGGGGACAAGCAAGTGGCAAGTATGGGGTATTTTGTTAGCATGAAATATTGTGATATTTTAGGCACGTTTTCTAGATATTTTTCATCCATTATAGTGTTCATTGATACGGCATTGAAGCAATTGTTAGCTAGTTTGTCTATATTGTCGATATAGAGGTCTACATAAGCTTTGTGTTGATTGTAGGCGAATAAGAGCTAAAACCGAACAAATTAAGAGATGATGGAGATGAATTGAGCACATCCAAGGATTGAGGACACCACAAAGAAGCCAAGGAAGATGCTAGGATGAGGAATGGCACGAAATAAAGGAAACTACGAACAATCTATGCTTCCACGCTCTAAAATACGGCCGTAATGAAGTCCACGCCCAAAACCCCGGCCGTGGATCTTGGCAACATGAACGTGGAGCATTACAGAGAGTTACACGGCATAAAGTACGGTCGTGGAAGTTGTGAAGAACCGTAATCCACTTCCACGCTCTAAACCACGGCCGTGGAACTCCATGAAACCGTGATTTAGGCAATATTTTGACGAATAAATTATAGACACATTGTCTACGCATATGGGCCGGACGGTTATTCTATCCTTTTTTATAAAAGGACTGAAGGAGGGAGAATTCGGCACCTCCGCTTATGCTCGCTTACACGTGCCTAGGGTTTCATTGGACGTGCGGAGAATTGCAATTTTGCAACGGGAGATTTACGAAGGCTTGAAGATTTGGAAGTTGCCTTTTATTCCTAGGTTTGATTAGAAGACGGATTGACATCCCGCTCTTTGTTCTTATCAAGGATTGTGATTGGTTTGTGTTATTCTAAATCTGATATACATTATTACCCTTGTTTGTGGATTTGAGATTGATTTGAAGTTTATTGAAGGTTTTCGAAGGTTTTCATCTTTCATTCTTCTTAATCTTGAATTTGATATCATAATGACTGTTGTTGCCTAAAACTCTTTAGAAATTCTAAGGTGAAGGGTTGATAGTTGTGGCTTAGATGATGATAGATCGATCGTAAACAGGTTGGACCCTGAGAGTTAGAGAGATTCGCCGACGAACCAAAATCACGGCCTGTTCTTAAGGTTCCACGGCCGTGGAACTCAAGATCCACCCGTAATTTACATCAGTTTACGAACCTTGCTTTTACTTTAATCCAAAGTTAAAGATTTGCTTTAACTTAGTCTTGGCTTGTCTTTTCTAGGTAGTAGTGAAGCCTCAACAACCTCTACTTTGATTTCGAGTGTCACAACCTTAATCGGTTTAGTTAGTCTTGATCCTTGGGTTACAAGTTTGGGTATTTGATATTAATTCTTGTCTTTAGATCCTTTCTATACTGAAGCCTCAACAACCTTTATAGAGAGTATTTCTAGATAAGTCATATAAAGCCTTGGAACTTCACCGTACATTGCTTTACTTTAGCATACCTTTGCAACTGTTAACTCTGTCCTTAGTTCTTTAGTATATCTTGAATCAATTGCCACAATTAGATACCTGGATCTTTAGGGTTGTTGTTTTCCCAATATATTTGCAAAGCTAATACATTTACTTGCTTGACGATTTATAATTGGATTTAACCCCCCAAATCCCTGTGTTCGATACTCTGGAATTCTTGCTTAACTACGTCGATCCGTACACTGCGGGTTCGCTTGCTTGATTCTAGTTTTGTAAATTTAAAGCTTATTTGCACGCACGCTAAGTGGCAAACAAGAGCCATGGTGACTATGGCGTGAAAGGTAGGACCTAGATTCGGGCAACGCTGCAAGCTTAGAGTTTATGATGTTAGTACCTGG
The DNA here is from genome assembly GCA_033239045.1 of Fagopyrum esculentum. Taxonomy (NCBI): domain Eukaryota; kingdom Viridiplantae; phylum Streptophyta; class Magnoliopsida; order Caryophyllales; family Polygonaceae; genus Fagopyrum; species Fagopyrum esculentum. The sequence goes on from BSUD01000003.1 coordinate 108,348,902, forward strand.
AGATGTAATGAATGGGTATTTCAGTGGTTTTGGATGGGGAATTTCTTCCAGCATTTTCCACGGGACATAACCGGTACAATTGTGAAGTTGTTCATGGAATACCGAGAGATGAATAAGGTGACCAACAAGAGTAAGAGAAGACCGAAATTTTGAAGTTTGTTGTCGATATGAGATGTACAAAAAGTACATGAAAGATTGAGGTTAGAGCCTCTACGGTCGGTTTGACATTTGCATAAGAAAATGAAATAAGTTTTACACCTACTCGAAGGAATGATGCAAGCTTAAGTAGATCAATTGTGTCATGACCACTTGTAAAGTGATAAGACAAGATTGTGTCGGTTATTAAGATATGTGATGGGAAGAGGAAAGATGGAACCTGAGATATCACGGATTCCAATACGTCAGAATGTGGATTTTTCCACTAAGGTCGAGCTTGATTCAATTCCGATATCTAAGGTGCCGTATGGAATGACACTGGGGCAGAGACATGAGTTGTGGAGGCAAGTGAATGAGCAATTGCAAGAACTTAGTGATAAGATTTCATTAGAATTAGTGAAATGTTATGGAAATCTTCAAATGTTATCTTGAGCTCTTGATTTGAATCTCATATTTAATTATATCTTGAACTCTTGATTTGAAGTTATTATGAGAACACCAGAATGGTTGTGAAAAAGATAGACAATTCTCTCCATTTGAACATCGATTACCGTGAGTCGAAAAAGATAACGGTGAAGGACAAGTATTCCTTACAATGAATGGTTGATCTACTCGATCGGTTACAAGGGTCGGTAGTCTCTCATGAAGTGATTTAAGGTCTAATTGTCATCAATTGATAATTCGAGACTGGGATAATGCAAATACGGTATTCCGGACAAACCATGGTCGCTCCGAGTTGTAGTGATTCCATATGGGCTTACTAATGCCCCTGATAAGATATTTTGGTCTACTCTCAAAGAAGAGAGAAGTTGTATGACAATTTATCTCGGGATGGCAATCCCGAAGGACATGGAAGATTTTACAAGTTTTCTTAGATGTGCTAGTCATTACCAGATTTGTGGAGAGATTCTCCAAGTATCACCATCTATGGCTAACATACTCCGGATAAAAATGAAGTATTTAGTAAGATGAAAATGGACCATGGAGATGTTGAGAGTTGAGAGGAGTTTCATTGGTGCAAATGTTTTGAACTTGCCTCGAGGTATGATCGGTTTGAAGTGTACAAGTGATTCTTCAAGACATGGTCTTGATTGAGTATTGAGGAACGATGTAAAAGTTATAGCATACGTGTCTCGTTAGTAGAAGTAGTGTGAAGCAGAGTATTTCCTTCATTACTTAGAACTTGCAACAAGAATTGAGGAAACGTAATCAATGTTTGGTTTGGCAAGAATCAAAGCCAACGGGGTATTCTCACCCCCGGACATCCTTGCCATCAACCCCGGAACCACACTTGAAGAGCTCACAAGGGAGAGCCCTAAGTTAACTTTAACTCCTTCCAATCCTTTCTTGCTTGCCCGGAGTACACACGAAGATTGGAGTCCCTTTTCTAAGGAGTATCCCATGTTGAATGATGGAGGCAAGCATGATGGATCCATGATGGTTATGAAGCACCTCAATGAAGAATTCTTTCCAAGAACCGGCCTTCTTTGGATCATAGAGGATGAGGATGGCAAGCATCTCACCGGTGTGACCGCGGAGTACCAATTGTCAAAGTATGGGGTGGAACCTATGGTTGCAACACCATACTATCATCAAGAGAGCGGTGATGAAGGAGTCTACTACTCACCGGTGAAGAAGAAACTTAAAGCTTATTTGGGAATCAAGTGGCCCTTGCTTGTCATCATGGATGCCGGAAAGCGATGGTTGCTTGGACTTCTCAAGCAAACCATGGTATTCGAGGTGGATTGACACATCCTCGGAGTTTGGTCAAGCTAATGACCTTAAAGAAGCGCTTAATGGGAGGCAACCCATTGGTACATGTCTTTCCCTTTTATTTTTCTTGTTTTTATTTGATCTTACTCTTGGTGTGCTTTGTTTTTCTTTTGTGTTTTTGGGTGCTAGATCTTTTTGGTTGTCATGTGTGATGAGATGTTGGAGGTCATGTGAGAACCTCATGGAATGGTTGGAGGCACAAGATCCAAGCACATGGACAAGGAAGAAATCACCCAGGAAAATCGGCCTGTTCTTCAAAAATATCGGCCGATTTCCTGGGCAATTGGTCCGATTTTTCCTTCTGTAAAGGAAAGTGATGATCTCCAATCAAGCATGGGTGGAGCGGACGTGGAACTTGGACGGCTTGCGGTGCCAAGCGCGGGTTCCGACACCATAATGAGCATCAAGAGCTCTCTACTATCCTTGATCGATCATCCACCACCATCATTCGATGTGAACCGAAATACCAAAGCATCACCAATTTTACATTGTGAGAACTCTCTTTCACTTCTTTATTTAGTTTCCACATTGGGGATAATGTGTTTCTAAGTATGGGGTGGGGTTTTCATGATCACTTGCATGATTAGCATCTAGGATAGTTTATTTTTGTCACATGTTTCATTATGTCTTGCATTGTACATACATATTTCGAAAAATCCAAAAAATCAGAAAATTTAAAAATTTTTAGTGCTTCTAAAGTTTGGAAATGACCCTTATGATGAAAATTGTCTTGTAAATTGGCTATGGATGGCCTTATGTGTTGAATAGATGAATGCATATGTGGACTTGAAGTACTTATCTTGAATCCCATGAATGATTTGTGATCATGAATGTTTGCCTTGATTGAATTGAGTATTGAAAGTCGAAATTACATGCTAGTTCTTGCACGTCATTTAGGAATGAATGAGGCAATTCATCTTTCTCTACTTCTCATCTTGATCATGTTGTTTGAGCACCTCATTTGATGAAAAATTTGACCTCTTTTAACCCATCCGGGAATAGGAGCATGCTAGTGTGTTGATGTGTGTGAAAAGCAAGTGTGGGGTGAAGTTAATGATGAAAGAATGTCATGAATAAAATGCTGAAATTGTTGTGAAAGTGTAGACAAAAATATAGGTTTGGGGACTTTGGTTTAAATGACAAGTAACTCGGTACACTTCACATAATCGGGTGTTGGTGCCTTGCCAAAGTCAAATAAACCGATAGTCCTAACGAGCTTTGGTATGTGTGCCCGGTGTGGATGCACCTCGAAAAATAAAAAAACCCGAGGACGGCTAACACCAAGGTTTCGGTTTTTGTACACCAATGTCATTGTCTCAAAAATAAGTGAAAAAGAAAAGAAAACAAATAAAAGATGGAGAAAATTATACACTTGTTGGGAAGTTGAGCAAAAACGAGATTGTGGAGTTAGTTCCTTTCCCGGATTAGCATCACATGACCTAAAAATTCCCACCTAATCACAACGTTTCTTAGCCTCTTCTTTCCTAAGTCCTTGTGACCTAATTGCATGTGTGTAAGACTTAGTGATCTAGATTGGATATGCTCATGATTATCTTGACTTTTTCATTTTCACCTCTCATGCATGCTTTCTAGTTAAGTATAATTGTCTTTCCATGCCTTCATTCATTTTATGCATGATTGCTTGTCCATTGCCATGAAACATGACTATGAAGGTGATCCAATGTTAGAAGCACAATTCCAAATAGATTTTGTTATTTTTCTGCATGCATAAATCACGTCATCTCTTAGTCTATAGTTGGATATTTCTCGGGGACGAGCAAATCTTAAGTATGGGGTATTTTGATAACGCGATTTATGACGTTAGTATAGGCATACATTTAGATAGTTTTTCCCGTTATTCATGCACGGTTTGACATTAGTTCACGACGTTTACACTCATTTCATGCATATTTCTAGAAAAGACGTCTACACGAGCTTTTGTCGGTTTTGTAGGTGTTTCGGGGATCTTTTGGACATTAATCAATACATTCGAGGGTCAAGCCTCATGGTGGTACACATCCAAGGCTTTGAAGGAACATAATTGGATCAATGAAGGACACAAGGACCCTTATTGGTGCAACCAATGGAGCAACTCATGGCTAGATGATCATAACAAGTCTTTGTTGAAGAAAATCGACCTACACTCAGGAAAATCGGCCGATTTTTCCTCCTGGGTCGATTTTCCTGAGTCTTTTCAGCACCAACCACTTGAATGTGAGCAATCATCAAGGGACTTCAAGGAGGCTTACATGGCTTTGCAATCATCTCAACCAACATTGTATGGATCGTCTCCAACCGAAAAAGGTCCTCCTCAACTTGATCTTAAACCCCTCCCCTCTCGTTTGAAGTATGCTTTTCTTGGTGATAATTCAACATATCCGGTGATTGTTAATGCATGCTTGAGTGATGATGAACTTGCTAAGTTGTTGCATGAACTAAGATTGCATAGGAAAGCCATTGGCTATACTATTGACAATTTGGTTGGCGTAAAACCCTCTTTGTGCATGCATAAGATATTGATGGAAGATAACCATAAACCCTCTATTGAACATCAAAGAAGACTAAATCCTATAATGAAAGAGGTAGTCAAAAAGGAGATCATTAAGTTGCTAGATGCGGGAGTTATCTACCCTATCTCGGATAGTAAGTGGGTTAGTCCCATTCATGTAGTTCCCAAGAAGGGTGGAATGACCGTAGTGACCAATGAGAACAATGAACTAATCCCGACTAGGACGGTTACAGGGTGGAGAATGTGTATTGACTATAGAAAGCTTAACATGGCCTCTAGGAAAGATCACTTCACTCTCCCTTTCATTGACCAAATGCTAGAGAGGTTAGCTCAACATTCTCATTTTTGCTATTTAGATGGTTATAGTGGATTCTTCCAAATCCCTATCCACCCCGATGACCAAGAGAAAACCACATTTACATGTCCATGGGGAACTTTTGCATATAGGAGAATGCCATTTGGGTTGTGTAATGCACCCGCCACCTTCCAAAGGTGTATGATGGCTATCTTTTCGGAATACATTGAAAATATCATGGAAGTGTTCATGGATGATTTCTCTGTTTATGGTTCTTCCTTTGATAATTGCTTGGCTAACTTGTCATTAGTATTGCAAAGATGTGAGGAGACAAATCTTGTTTTTAATTGGGAAAAATGCCACTTCATGGTAAGTGAAGGAATTCTGTTAGGACACTTGGTGTCTAACCGTGACATTGAGGTTGATAGGGCCAAGATTGAAACAATAGAGAAGTTGCCACCACCTACCTCGGTGAAAGGGGTAAGGAGTTTCTTAGGGCATGCTAGTTTTTACCGGAGGTTTATTCAAGACTTCTCTAAAATTTCTAAGCCTCTTACTAACCTACTAATGAAGGATGTTGAATTTGTTTTCTCCAAAGAATGCCTTGAGGCTTTTTGTAGGTTGAAGAACGCTTTGATCTCCACACCTATCATGCAACCTCCGGATTGGAGCCTACCGTTTGAGATCATGTGTGATGCAAGCGATGTAGCCGTTGGGGCTGTTTTGGGGCAAAGGAAAGATGGGTGCACTCATGCCATTTATTATGCTAGAAAGACGCTAGATGATGTCCAACTCAATTATGCTACCACCGAGAAGGAGTTGCTAGCGGTTGTGTATGCATTTGAGAAGTTCCGCTCATATCTTGTTGGAGCGAAGGTCATAGTTTATACGGATCATGCTGCGATCCGTTATCTACTTACCAAGAAGGATGCCAAGCCTAGGTTGATTCGGTGGATCCTTCTTCTTCAAGAGTTTGATTTGGAAATCCGGGACAAGAAGGGATCCGAGAACTCCGTGGCGGATCACCTTAGTAGACTCCCACCATTGGAGCTTGAAAGAGATGACATCCCGATTGATGACTCGTTCCAGGATGAGCAATTGCAAATGGTAGAGGAATGCTTGTTCCAAGTGTCTAGAGGGAGTGAGCCATGGTATGCCGACATTGTGAACTACCTAGTATGTGAGGAAGTGCCTCCCGGATTGACATATGCCCAAAGAAAGAAGTTCTTCAAGGATATGAGGCACTACTATTGGAGTGAACCACTTTTGTTCAAGAGAGGGCCGGATGGGATGTTTAGAAGATGCATACCGGAGGATGAGGTAGAGAGTGTGATCCGCCATTGTCATTCCTTGCCATGTGGAGGGCATGCTAGCTCGCACAAGACATGTGCTAAGGTGTTGCAATCGGGCTTCTTTTGGCCAAGTTTGTTCAAGGATGTGCAAAGCTTTGTGGTAGCTTGTGATGCTTGCCAAAGGACGGGCAACATCTCAAGGAGAAATGAGATGCCCTTGAACAACATACATGAGGTAGAGATATTTGATGTGTGGGGTGTGAAATTCATGGGACCATTCCCTTCTTCATGTGGAAACCTCTACATCCTATTGGCGGTAGATTATGTTTCGAGATGGGTCCTCTCCCACAAATGATGCCAAGGTGGTGGTGCGGTTCTTCAATCGAGTGATCTTCCCTAGGTTTGGAACACCGAGGGTGATCATAAGTGATGAAGGGAAGCACTTCACTAATAGGAACTTTGGAGCACTTTTGGCTAAGTATGGGGTGACCCATAAGGTGGCAACACCTTACCATCCCCAAACTAGTGGCCAAGTAGAGATCTCCAACCGGGAGATAAAAGGGATACTTGAGAAAACGGTCTCTAGAACAAGAAAAGATTGGGCTATGAAGCTCGACGATGCCTTGTGGGCTTATAGGACCGCTTTCAAGACACCGATTGGCACCACTCCTTACAAGTTAGTCTATGGCAAGTCTTGCCACCTTCCGGTAGAAATGGAGCATAGCGCATATTGGGCTATAAGGTGGTTAAATTTCGACCTCAAGGAGGCCGGTGAGAAGTGGTTGCTAGACATGAACGCCCTTGAGGAGATCCGGTTGGATGCTTATGAGAATGCCCGGATCTACAAGGAGCGGACCAAGCGTTGGCATGACAAGAGCCTCATCCCGAAGGAGTTGAGTGAAGGTGACCTTGTCCTTCTCTTCAACTCGAGGTTGAGGCTCTTCCCCGGAAAGCTCAAATCAAGATGGATCGGGCCATATGTGGTGAAGAAGATCTTTCCTCATGGAGCGGTAGAGATTGGAGGAGATCATTGTGGTGACTTCAAGGTGAATGGGCACCATTTGAAGAAGTACATCCCGGAAGCCCCGGTGGAAGTGATTGCCCCGCTTCACCTTGATTGAAACGCTCCTGAGTTTGATCAAGCTAATGACCTTAAAGAAGCGCTTAATGGGAGGCAACCCATTGGTACATATTTTTCCCTTTCTTTTTCTTGCTTTTGTTTGATCTCACTCTTGGTGTGCTTTGTTTTTCTTTTGTGTTTTTGGGTGCTAGATCTTGTTGATTGTCGTGTGTGACGAGATGTTGGAGGTCATGTGAAGGCCTCATGGAACTGTTGAAGGTACAAGATCCAAGCACATGGACGAGGAGGAAATCACCCAGAAAAATCGGCCTGTTCTTCAGCAGATCGGCCGATTTTCCTGGGCAGTTGGGGCGATTTTTCCTCTGTAAAGGAAAGTGATGATCTCCAATCAAGCATGGGTGGAGCGGACGTGGAACTTGGACGGCTTGCGGTGCCAAGCGCGGGTTCCGACGCCATAATGAACATCAAGAGCTCTCTACCATCCTTGATCAATCATCCACCATCATCATCCAATGTGAACCGAAATACCAAAGCATCACAAATTTTACATTGTGAGGACTCTCTTTCACTTCTTTATTTAGTTTCCACATTGGGGACAATGTGTTTCTAAGTATGGGGTGGGGTTTTCATGATCACTTGCATGATTAGCATCTAGGATAGTTTAATATTGTCACACGTTTCATTATGTCTTGCATTGTACATACATATTTCGAAAAAAATCCAAAAAAATCAGAAAATTTTAAAAATTTTAGTTCTTCTAAAGCTTGGGAATGACCCTTATGATGAAATTTGTCTTGTGAATTGGCTATGGATGGCCTTATGTGTTGAATTGATGTATGCATATGTGGACTTGAAGTACTTATCTTGAATCACATGAATGATTTGTGATTATGATGCTTGTCTTGATTAGATTGAGGATTGAAAGTCGAAATTACATGTTAGTTCTTGCACACCATGTAGGAATGAATGAGGCAATTCATCTTCCTCTAATTCTCGTCTTGATCATGTTGTTTGAACACCTCAATTGATATAAATTGACCTCTTTTGACCCATCCGGGAATAGGAGCATGTTAGTGTGTTGATGTGTGTGAAAAGCAAGTGTGGGGTGAAGATGTTGATGAAAGAATGTCATGAATAAAATGCTGAATTTGTTGTGAAAGTGTAGACAAAAACATAGGTTTGGGGACGTTGGTTTAAATGACAAGTAACTCGGTACACTTCACATAATCGGGTGTTGGTGCCTTGCCAAAGTCAAATAAACCAATAGTCCTAACGAGCTTTGGTATGTGTGCCCGGTGTGGATGCACCTCGAAAAATAGAAAAGCCCGAGGATGGCTAATCACCAAGGTTTCGGCTTTTGTACACCAATGCCATTGTCTCAAAAATAAGTGAAGGAAAAAGAAAAGAAAGAAAGGATGGAGAAAATAAACACTTAAGGGAAGTTGGTCGAGGACAAATTGTGGAGTTAGTTCCATTCCCGGATTAGCATCACATAGCCTAGAAAAATCCCCACCTAATCACAACGTTTCTTGGCCTTTTATTTCACAAGACCTTATGACCTATTTGCATGTTTGTAAGACTTAGTAATCTAGATTGGATATGGTCTTGATCATCTCGACTTCGTCATCTTTACAATTCATGCATGCTTTTGAGTTAAGAACAATTGTCTTTCCATGCCTTCATTTATTTGATACATAATTGCTTGTCCGTTACCATAAAACATGACTATGAAGGTGATCCAAAATTAGAAGCACAAACCCAAAAAGATTTTGCCATTTTTTTTTGCATACATAAATCATGTCATCTCTTAGTCTATAGTTGGGAATTTGCTCGGGGACGAGCAAACCTTAAGTATGGGGTATTTTTGATAACACGGTTTATGACTTAGGTTTAGGTAATCATTTAGATAGATTTCTCACTCATTCATGCATGGTTTAGCACTAATTCACGACGTTTGCACTCAATTCACGTATTTTGTCGAGATAGACGTCTACACGGACTTGTGTATTGATTTGTAGGTATTTCGGGGGTCTTTTAGACATTAACCGATACATTCGAGGGCCAAGCCTCATGGTGGTACACATCCAAAGCTTTGGAGGAGCATAATTGGAGCAACGAAGGACACAAAGACCACTATTGGTGCAAGCAATGGAGCAACTCATGGCTAGACGATCATAGCATGCTTCTGCTGAAGAAAATCGGACCAACTAACAGATAAATCGGCCGATTTTTATCTCTGGGTTGATTTTCATGCCTTCAACAGCTTAAGCCACGTGTCCCACGATCTCTTGATCCGGCCTTGCTCTTGGTGGAGAATATAAGTGGTCCTGCAAGTTGTTGCTGAGATCTCTCCTCTCCCACATTCTCATTCGCAGCTCATCAATTTGGGGAGAGACTTGGAGGAGAAGAAAAACTCTCAAGGATTGAAGGGAGAAGAAGAACACCATTCTAGGAGTGATAGTGAGGTTTTGAGTGATTTTGAGTTATTTTTGTAGGCTTGGATTGAAGAACTATTGCAAGGATTGTTAGAACGTTTTGGATCTTCATTTAAGAGTTTGTAAGTCTTGCTACAACTTAGATTCAGCTGAGATTTATTGATTCTACTTGCTTATCTTTCATTATTCATCTATGAGAACCATGTATGCTTGTATGATGATTTTGGATCTTGATATGCATACTATTGGCTAGTTTATTGTCATTCTGGACTGATGGATTGATGGTTATGGCTGGGGTGATGATAGAATGGACTTATATGTTAGTTTAGGATGATTTGTATGCACGAAACCCAAACCAGTCAGGAAAATCGCCCTGATCATCAATAGATCGGCCGATTTAGCTGTAGAACAGCCCGATTTATTCTCCTGTTGCTCTCTAATTGATGAATCTGTATGTTAGGGTGTTAGGTTGTTAAATCCTAGTGTTTATTAAGCCTAATTTAGCTTAGGATCACCTAATGCTATCAATCTAAGTGAGGGAAGAGATCTATCCGATGATTTCCGACCTTAGATACCTAAGATCATGAATACTAGGTAGTAGTGAGCCTCATAAGCCGCTATTGGCTCGAGTGTGCTAGGATTATTGCTTGAGACTTCCCTATTCCGAAACTTACCCGGTAAGGAGAGGGTTACCCCTTAAGTAGTATCCGGTTTGTGTAGAATTCCCTATTTTAACCCCTTGAGACCTACCCGGTAATAGGAGTTTGATGCGGGACTAGTGAAGTGAGAGACCTACCCGGTGATTGCTTCCATTAGTGAAACACTTTTTCCCAACACCGCAGCTTGTCCTTAGAATCCTTAGAACCTTGAATCCGACGCCATAACCGGAAATCTTGGCCTCTAGAATCCACTTTTCTCTCTTGATCATATACTTGTGTTTTGAGTTACTTGTTTGTTTGTTAGTTGAGTTGTTAGCTTGTTTTATTGTCTTGCTTGATTTGGGATCCTTGCTTGATCACCACAAAAACCAACCAAAAATATCGAGATTTTCATTTCTTTGTTCCTTGACCTTTTCTTTGATTAGATCCACACTATCTATGACCATTGTTTGACTCGATTTCACCTTAGTCTTTGTGTTCGACCTCGGAATACTATCCCTACTACAAACGTCCCGTACACTGCGGGTTCGCTAGGAGTTAGGAGAAATATATCGAGTATAAATTTAAAGCTTATTGCGTACACACATCACACGATCTTAGCGTAACAATGGGCTTCTTGCACGAGAGCTTCTCGAGGCTGTCGGACTGTGTCATCCTTCAAGTCGTGGCTTGTAGTAGGGAGGGAAGAGTGAGTTAAAATAAAAGAGGAAGAGATGGCCTGAAAGGTGGTCATGACCATGTCAAGATTGTGCCATGATCTTGTCAAAATATATCAAGGCTTGTCAAGACCATAAGATATATATATATATATAGGTTGTGGTTCCCATGAGAACACCCCTAACGTGAAAACATGAGAACAATCGTACACCGTTGGATGATGAGTATTAAGGGTTGAGATTTAGAGTAGCTATCATAATTAATAATAACTACGAATAATAATAATTAGGAATCCAACAATAACTACGAATAATCCACTCAACCAACAATAACTACGAATAATACATTAAACGATATGGCACCTTCGTAACAAAACTAATAATAATTACGAATCTGTTCTCATGTTCTCACGTTAGGGGGTGTTCTCATAGGATCTATACTCTATATGTATATATATATATATATATATATATATATATATATATATATATATATATATATATATATATATATATATATATATATATAAGGGTTTGAAAGAATTAGGGTTTGGTGATCATACATCATTTTATGCAAATTTATGGTTACATAAAATGGTAGAATTGTGATGGTATAAAACCCTAGGTATAATGCACAAAATCCAAAGATCGAAATCCGGTTCGACTTGAAAATAAACGGAAATAAAATTCCAAATATTACACAATGATCTCGCAAGATCATAAACGATAACCATGCTAGGATAACAAACTATTAGTCCTCACAATCTCACAAGATCAACCAAACACTCAATGCCTTACAAACCTCACAAGATACCATCAACACTTCAAGCCTTAGAACGAACATTATCTTTAAACACTCACCTATGGTCCAAATCCACTACTTAGCATTCCATATAGTTATGCTATATCCAACCTAGAATGATACTACCATTAAACGTAACTAGATCGAGGAAGAAGGTACTCACACGAGGTCAAAGGCGGAAGACGATCTACGAATGTTGGAAAAGGATTTGTTGGCCTTTATCGGGACACTTTAAAACTTAACACCAAAACTAAACCAATTTATCTCATACGCTAAATTTGATCGTAAAATATAATATATAAAATCCTAAGCTGAAACTCGTTTTCAAAAGCCAACGTTAAAATCCCGTATTTACCTTCTGGGGAAGAAGTACAATTGTAGAAACTTGGTAATAAAACCGTGATTAAAACCTTGAGCCGTAAACCAAAATTAATCAACAAGACAAATGATTATTGTAAAAACCGGGTCACAAACTACAATATAAAATATGGGTCCTTTTATGTAAATAAATTTTGCAGGAGGGTATAAATGTTACATTCCAAAACCTGAGTTCAAAACTGCAATCATAGAATATGGGGCACAAAACGTAATAAACCAAACATTAATGGCCCGATTTGAATATACCCTAAAAATACAATAGATCCGCTGAGGTTTGTGGCTGGGGAAGAGGCACAGCACAGGCGGCGGCGGTGGATGTCCTTGGTGGTGGCTCCAGGCCCCAACGCTAGGGCAGGCAAGGCACGCTTCTCCGGTGACGTTCTTGGCAGCAAAGCGTGGAGGCAGTGGATCAAGTCCGGCGGAGCCCAATGAAACAGGGGGCTAAGCAGAGCAGCTCGTGTGATCCGGTGGTGAGCAACGAGAGAGAGATAAACGAAAGCTGCATAGGCTCGGGGATGTTGGGCGGAGGGAATCCAACCTGAGAGGCTCCCGGCGAGACTGAGGAGGTGAGGTCGCTCCTGTCGTCGATGGAGCGAGGTCGTTGCTGCTGGGAGTGTCGAAGACGACCCATGAAGGCCGAAGGAGTGAAGACAAAGGGAAGGGAGTGTAAGTGGCAGTGGCTACTGTCGAGACAAGGAGAACAAGGGTGGCATTGCACCTGCTTCCGGCGACTCAACAAAGGAGGCGAGGGAGAGCTTGAGGAGGCACCCTGGTTGCAGAAGATAAAAACGAGAGAAGGAGAGGCGGTTCCTGGGTAGCATGGAGATGACAAAGAAGAGGAGAGGGGGAGGTGAGATGAGTGAGGGCTCAAAGGTTGAGTATTACTTATGGGGTTTCCAAGGGCGAGGAGGCCGATGAGTTGAGGGAGCGAGGGGTTGGGGTTGTCACTGTTGGGGAGAGGCGCAAAGAAAGAAAGGAGAAGAAGAAAAGAAAAGAGGAAATAAGGAAAAATAAATAAAATAAAAAGGAAATAGTGTATAAGAGTAAACTCGATCAAAAGCATCCGGAATGGGATTTTCGAATCGGAAAACTTTCCCTATTTTTCCGAAAATAATAATACGGATATACGTGCACGTATCCAATATATAAATATACTTGGAATAAATACTTCACGTCATAAAAACACTTTTAAAAAAAATATTTAAGCTAATAAAATATCGATAAAAGTCGAAAATTTAATATCGAAAACGCACCCAATAAACTGGGCGTTACATAAGAAAATCCCGAAATCGAATTGTAAATATCATTGATAATCATATTTAGCTCCCATGGAGCCTTCCATATTCGATTAATCGAATTATTAAGCATGAGGTTGTCTCCTTCAATCTCAGTGGATGTAATTCTAAACTCCTTTGCCTTTTGAAGACCTTCCCGCAAAGCAAGTGCTTCTGCTTCCAACACAGATTCAACGTTACAACTACCGCTTCCTAGAGCTATAGGAACGGCATAATAGTTTCTGATGATGTATCCAAAATAAAATTTATTTGCTGAATTTTGTGAGGCATCAAAATTATGTTTTGAGTTTCCATCCTCGGGACTTATCCACCTTATATTTTTCATTTTCCTTCTTGAATTTTTAGCAGTTGTGTTATTATTGTTGAGTTGATTTCTAGTCGTCCACATGTTCAACCATACGACAACAAGAAGTTTCAATTATGAAGATGCTTTGTTCCTTTGAAGTCAAAGAGGGTCTCTGCAATACCCATATTGTCAAAGTCGTAATTCTCTAAGATGGTTGTAATTTTATGGTTGTCGACTGTTGTGACCAAAAAAGGACATTGAATGAAAAGGTGTTTAGAACTTTTTGTATGATGATTATAGAAAACACAATTCAAAATGACCGGAATCTTTTGTCTAAAAAGATTTTGATTTGTAGGAAGTCCATCCAACGCTAGTTTCCATAAGATTTTTTTTATTTTTTGGCATTACATCGATTTCCATATCCAAGTTTTGTCCATTATGACCCCAACCTTATTTTTTTTGAATCAGTTCCAATTCCAATGTTAATTTTGTCGAATACCAACCTTCTTCATTTCCCACCCAATAAAGTTTATCCCTAATATCATTGGCGGGAAGGTTGTATTTATTTATTTTATCGATAATGTTATTTGGTAGTATTGTGTTAAGTCAGTCAATTAATTGATGATTCTATTTTTTGTTAGTAATATACGATGAAGTAGATTCCATCTGGTTTACCAAATCCTTATTAGTCACTAACTCCAGGAGCGGTTTATCGATTATCCATATGTCCCTTCAGAATCTAATCGTGTTGCCATCTCCTACTCTTCATCTAAGCCCTTTGTCAAAATCTTCTCTTAATTTTATTAATTTCTTCCATTGCCACGATGTATTTGAACCACATTGGTAATTCTAGAGGCAATAACCTTTAAGGTATTTTCTTCAACGGTTTTGACCAAATTTTCAAGCTCTGCCATGACTTTCCACAAAAGTTTCATTTGTAGTGCTTTATTCATGTCTTCTACTTTCCTAATTTCGGTGCCTCCTATGGACCTTGGTTTACAAATTTTATCCTAACTGATTAGTGGGTGAAAATTAGTTCCTTTATTCCAAAAGAAATTTCTATTAAGGTGGTCTAATTCAATGTGAATATTTGTTAGTAACATAATGCCTGGATTAAGTAGCTTGGCTTGGCGTTGAGGTTGACTTTTATTAATGTTATTCTTCCTTCTTGTGACAGGGACGTCGCTTTCCACCTGGTGAGTTATTGTTTTGTTTTAAATATAACAGAGTTAAAGATATATGTGTTAATGCGTCCATTGATAATAAGGCACCCTAGATATTGTTTAAGGTTGGTTGTGACATTAATTCCAAGATGGCCTTGAATTCGTCTTTTAGTACTTTGATCAATGTTCACAGTTGTTTGAAACGCGGATTTGTGATAGTTGATAATTTTTCCTGAGATATCGCAATAAAATCAAAAGAATCTTGTTACTTGCTTGTACAGTTGTCTTTGTGAAGATGATAATATCGTCTGCAAAAGCTAAGAAAGGTATTCTTGTCCCATTTTTTGTAATAGTGAAGCAGACAGACTTAGGATTCTCGTTTGACAATTTTTGTATGTTTCTAGCCAATATCTCCGCACAAAGGTGAAAAGAAGGGGAGAAAGGGGATCGCCTTGACGGAGACGACGTTGCGGACTAAAGATGCTAGTAGGGGAATCATTGATTAGAATAGAGTAGGAGACTGTAGAGATACATTCTTGTATCCATTTCCGAAATTTGTCCCCGAAACCGAATTTTTCTAATACGGCTTCTAAGAATTCCCATTCAACTTTATCATATGCTGTTTTCATGTCCAACTTAATAGTAATATACCCGTCTTTTCCTTTTTCTGATTTAAAACCATGGAAAATTTTGTGAGCTATGAGCATATTGTCATGGATTGCTCTATTTTTAACAAAGTCACTTTGTAGTGGGTGAATTAGTTTAGGTAGAACTTAGCTTAGTCTTTTTGCCAAAATTTTTGAAATAATTTTATAGACAGTTGATACTAAGCTTATTGGTCCGTAGGGGGAAGTTGTTGTTGGATTATCTGTTTTTGGAAGTAATGCAATAAAGGTATCATTGATTTGTCTAAGAATTTTTCTAGTTCTATAAAAACTTTTCATTGCCCTAATAACTATTGGCCCAACAATGTGTCAATATTTCTGGTAGAACTCAGCCGACATTCCATCAAGTCCCGGTGATTTGTCACTACCTATATCAAATAGGGCATCCTTGATTTCTTTAGTGGAGAACGGCAATGAAAGATTGATGTTATCAATTGTAGATATTTCTGATTGAATAACCAACCTCTAATTGACTTCGAAGTTTGACCTTATCACTAATTGATGTTGTAAAACGGTTCTTATAGTCTTTTATGAATTTATTGTTGATGTCACACTCTTTAGACAACACCAATCCGTCATTTTTAGTAATCGTTGTGATGATTTTTTTATTTCTTCGTCTCGTTGCTTTTCTTTGATGGAATTTAGTGTTCTTATCTCCTAGTTGTAAATTTCTCGTTTTATCTCGTTGCATCCAATACTTATATTGGTAGTCCATAGATATTCTCTTTTGTTGTTTAGTCTGTTAATTTTGTCATTCATGACTTGGTCAAAATGCGCAAAACTTCGTTTTTAAGGGCTTCTAGTTCATCGTCAACTTTTTGTAATTATTTGTGTATATTACCAAATTTATCTCGACTCATTCATATTTTCTACTGCCACTTTGTTGTATCTCAAAAAAAAAAGGAAAAGAGGGACTCTTAGAAGAGAAGAACTAAAGGAAAAAGCAATCAGAAGAATCAAGGAGAGTGTCGAGGAGAGCGTCACCGGAGTTATGAGCGGTGACTGACGAGGACGGAGATGGAGTCGTCGTCGCCTGTCGGAGGAAGAGAAGAGAAGGACCATCGCCGATGGGAGAGAAGTCGGAAGTTGGTAATCGGATTCAAAAACAAGACGTCTTACCCCATCCCACCCCTTCTTGACCTGTCCCGCTCTGTCTTGACCTCGTTTTACATTCTCTTTGGCAGTTTTCCTTTCCCTTGGTATCGAAAGGTCCCCCTCTCCCTTGCTCTCAGCCCCAAAATTATATCCAAAGTCGCTGCTTTGAAGCCCGATATCATACATGCAACAACACATGGTGTGATGGTAAGCTTCATATTCGTCCAACATATGACGTTCTATGGCCAAGTGTTCCCACCACCCCTTAGAAGGAGAAAACAAAGTATTTAATCTACTATTGGATAACAATACATTGTTGTTTTCAGGTATTTGCCGCACTTGCTATGGGAAAGATGTTCAATCTACCTATAGTAATGTCTTATCACACCCATATCCTGTGTAAGTTATTTTTATTTTTGTTATATGTATAAATCAAAATTTGGTCGAAATTTCGCAGCTAATTGCAAAATTATCCGTATGAACATGATTAAGAATACAAATTATAGCTAAATAAGAAGTAGTATTTGAACAGTCTGTGTAGGAGTGTCTATTTATGATCACTGTGTATGAGGCATCAACTCCTACAGTAGAAATTTGTAGGAATTTATCATTGTTATCACTACTTCACTTCTATTGCATAACTGGCTTCTCCTATGGTTGTCATCTCAAACTTGGATGACAACCACTTCATTTAAGTATTAATAAGATTTAAATTGTAAGTGGCCAATATGTCATGAACATACATTGTCAGAATGATGAACATCCATTGTCAGAATAATGAACATCCTTGTTATATGTTTAACTGCATTTGTGGTTTGAAAGTGACCCTCTTATATTCCAATGGCGCGAAATAGTGGTTTGGTCTGATAGGAGAAATATTAAAAGTCTTTGTAACGTAATTTACTAAGCAAATCACCAAGGTTGGTCAAGTCTCGTGACTACAACCAGAATGATATCATCAATTGAGATAGAATCCTCATTTCGTATGACAGATGTATATCACTACCACCCCGAGTTCAGACTTGAGTATATTACAAAAGATGGACGTTCATTGTAATATAGAAACTCAAGAAACAACAAAATAAAGTTAATCTTTGTTCAGGATCTATTCTTAGCGAGGAATTTGACAACATATCTCATGATGGACCTTATCAAATGTAGTTTCGCCGGGCACAAAACAACAGGATAGATAGCAACCATGAAGATGAGTATGATACAAACCAATACTAGGTTGTGATGTAATTACTCCTGTGAAGTTGTTCCAGAGATCAATTTCCAGTGGGATTGATCCAGAGAAGTTGTTCAGCTGTAGTTGCAAGGATGACTGTTGCTTCATAACACCAAGTTGTGATGTAATTGTTACTCAACCAAAGCCTTTCCAAGAGTCTTAAACTCCCGATTTCAGATGGTAACGACCCTTCGCCAAGTTTGTTGAAAAGTCGACCATGAAGATATTTCCCCTTGGAAATGATTATTGCTTAGATCAAGCATTAGGCAGATTCCATATCTGATCTGGGAGATAGCCAGAGAGAGATTGTTTCGATGCACTCTAAATCTCACTCAAGACTTGCAATTGGCGTATGAAGACGGAACTGCAAGCAAGAAGTACAGATTAAGACTATCACACAAGTGACCGAAAAGGGCCATGAAAATTCATTTTTTAACTTTCGAAAAAAATGCCCTTTACAATCTAGAGTTTGCTAGAGCAGCTGCACGTTCGTGTCAGTTATGTTCAATAGTTTCTTCTGTAATGTGAGTAATATGTACATAATTTTAAAATGTGCAACATGTATAATTGAAAAATCACAAAGAGAATAAGGGAGGATGTGTTGTCCACAAAAAAAGTGGGTGTTGGAAAACGGTCTTAATGGCTGCAGTGTATTTAGTAATTTATCCTTTGTCTTTGACAATGTGGTTTGGGTTCACAGCTTTAGCTTCAAGCATATACAAAATGAAGTTAATAAACAAAGGAAGTGATGTCGTTTGAAAATGATAAAAACCAGGTCTCAGCTTTAGCTTCACAGATTTATTTATTCTCACCAAATTTCCAATGAAGAAGAAAATTCATATGTAGTAGGGTCTTTTCCAATTCACCTCAGAAACTTGTCAAGGTTGAAAAATGCTTGTGTATATGTATGAATTCAAGAAATCATCATTTGGTTCAATTATCCTACCAAAAGTTATTAATTATTACTCGGCGATGAGGTATAAACAATCCAGTAAATTACCTATTTTTTGAACAATCTTGTTGCTGCAATAAATGTGGACTTGGAGGATCAAACCATCCTTAATTCCGTTCATTATAAAGGCAGATCCGTGATATGAGATCTGTAAAAACCTAGCAAAAACATATTAGGGATATCCATCACATCAAAAACAACTCAATAGATGAAGAGATTTATAGAGATTCAAGTAAATTTGGACATACAGGTGAATTTGGCCGGCCTTGAGCTCCGACAATTGAGTTGAAGTGGTATGATATAAGTGAAGGCAGTGCATGTGGTTGTTCCTAGTTCTGATATAAAAACAGAGAGAGAACGGCAATTGAGTTGATGCCCATTTGTAATGATGAAGGTAAGGTGAATATATTCTGAATGGTAAGCAAGCATTGAATATGGACCGCACATTGCAGACGACCTTATTGGTGGAGATGAAAGACGACACGACAAGAGATTGAGCTGGACCGCTCAAAAAGAGCCTTGAAGAATATTTTTCCACGAGGGAAAAAGGAAAACAAGTGCTAAAGTGAAGAAAGAATAATTTTATGCACTTACTTTTCCAGGCCTTCGACTTGTGCCCAACCATCTTGCGGGCCGAATCTCTAAAAGACATAAAATTTAAGGTATTTTTGGTTTTTTAATTACTCTAATGTTTGTTTTGTATCGCTGATTTGGGATCAACCGCCATCAGAAAAAAATTGAATTTTTGAAATACTCGTTTGTCTTATAAATCACAGTGGAGTTATATTATGGACTATTTTATAACAATTCATCTCTATGTCTAAAGCTTATTTTCATCTCAATAATTTAATAGGACGTGAGATGTGAGCAAAGTTTCAAATCTATATATTTTACTGAAAAAGGCCACATAATAAAATATTACTTAACCATAAGTAACGTAAAGATATTTAACGTAAATAGAAATCGAAAACTAACAGAAAAAATCGGAATCAGTTTATTTTTATTTAAAAAATTGTGTCAAAAAGTAGATTGGTTTCAACAAAAGTACAGTGAAATCGTTCCAATAACAAAATTATAATTTAATAATAAAATATTCTCTAACTTAAAAATAGTTTAAAAAATAAAATTTTATCGGCAAAAAATGTATTATTTGTATAATCTTTGAAGTCAATATAGGATAACAAAATTTTAAAAATATTTAACGTAAATAGATCAGGTTGATAATCTTTCAAAAAAAGAAAAAAATCACGCCGGTTAACGATTTCACGTCATATATATTAATGCGATATGAATAATAATTATACTTGAACTTAACAAAAAGGCCAAGAAAAGTATTATTTGTATATACTCTTTAGAATCCCTATTTATACAAGTTATAAAACCATCAAACTTAGTAGCTAATCAATTTGAAATAACAAAATTTTTCAAAACTTTTAAAAGGTCAAGCTAATAATTCTTTTAAAAAACAATCGTCCCAAAAAATAAACTGGAGGGCACGATTACTTGATGTATATTTTAGGATAATATCCTCTCATAACATTTAATATATGAATAATAATTATACTTGAACTTAACCAAAAGGCCAAAAAATCGTCGTCCGAGGGAGAGCACGCGTTCATACATGGCAGGATTCCATTGTGTGTCCCTAGCTGACTATCAGGACCGGGCTTCTTATTTTGAGAGGGAGCGAGCCAGTCAGAGCAGAGCTTCTCAGACATGACGGTCTGAGAAGAGGCAGCACACTAGGCAAACCAGTGGAGTTGGAGGAGCTTCTGGGTCTAGACAAGACCAGAGACGTCAGAGTTACCCCTCGTCTGCACTAACTGTAGATAAGGGACGACAGTGTTACAACTGTGGTGACCTTGGCCATCTGAGGCCAAATTGTCCCAGACCAGTTATGACTTGCTTTACTTGTGGTAGACAAGCCATAGAGTTGCCTTCTGTAGGTAGGGTGGAGTTGCATCTCAGCAGGGTTCTTCCCTTGCCAATGTAGCAGGAGGTGGTCAAAGGACACCTCAAGAGCAGACACAGGGACAGAAGAGAGTCCTAGAGCGTCCATCTACTCAGGGTTCTACTCTAGGACCGAGTAGAGGCAGAGGTAGAGATGTTGGCACCAGTGATGCCAGAGGAGCCCGAGGGCAAGCTTTTGAGTTGAGGAGTCTAGAGGATCCACCTGCACTGGCTGCTACAGGTACCATTCTGCTTCATGGTTTACCTGTTAGAGTTTTGTTTGATACAGGTGCTACCCATTCATTTATTTTTGATACATGTATTGAGCGTTTGAGTTTAGCTACCATAAAGGGTTACCCTTTACTATAGGGTTACCTGATGGTAGTCAAGTCAGAAGTACCCGTGAGATACGTAGTTGTCCTCTTCGTTTAGGGACTCGTGTTTTACTTGTTGACTTCTTAGTCATGCAATTGATGCATGAAGAAGTCATATTGGGTATGGATTGGATGCGTAGACACCATGCGATTTTGGATGTTGGTAGACGGACTGTTATAGTCTCTACCGAGGTTGGTCAGATTGAAGTCTTCCGAGGTTGGGACCTTGGGAAGACGGGTTCCGTCATCAGCGCCGTACGAGCAACTAGACTGATTGCACAGGGATGTGATGCCTTCTGGTGTTACTCCATGAAGGATGGAGAGAGTCCAGTTTTGGAGGACATTCCAGTGGTCTACAAGTTTGCAGACGTATTTGCTGAGCCATCGAGCTTGCCGCCTTTAAGGAGTGTGGATTTCAGCATGGAGTTAGAGCCTGGTACGAGACCCATCTCGAAGGCCCCATACCGTATGGCACCTGTCGAGATGTTGGAGCTGAAGAAGCAACTCGAGGAGGTGGTTGAGAAGGGCTTCATACGCCCTAGTGTTTCACCATGGGGTGCACCTGTCCTCTTCGTGCGGAAGAAGGACGGATCTTTAAGATTATGCATTGATTACAGAGAGCTGAGCAAGGTGACCATCAAGAACATGTATCCATTGCCTCGTATTGATGATCTACTTGATCAACTTCAGGGAGCTACACTTTTCTCCCGGATTGAAATGCGCTCAGGATATCACCAGCTGAGGTTGAGAGAGCAAGATGTACACTAAACGACATTTCGTACCCGTTATGGACACTATGAGTTTGTAGTGATGCCATTCGGGATGAAGAATGCCCCAGTAGTCTTTATGGAGTTGATGAACAATATATTCATCGACTTCCTTGACCAGTTTGTGGTGGTCTTCATTTGAGGACGGTTTTGCATATTTTGAGTGATAGAGAGTTGTATGTCAAGCTCTCTAAGTGCGATTTCTGGATGTCTGACGTTGCTTTCCTTAGGCATATTGTCTCCGCCGACGGGATTATGGTTACCCGGAGAAGATTGAGTCTATTTTTGCACGGACGACACCGACGAACGTCAAGGAAGTGCGTAGCTTTCTTGGCCTAGCCGGTTATTACAGACGCTTTGTGAAGGGATTTTCTGTGACTGCCCGTCCACTGACGAGTCTTCAGAGGAAGACTACTAGATTTGTGTGAACCGACCAGTGTGCCCAGAGTTTTAAGGAGTTGAAGAGGCGTTTTACTTCTGCTCCTGTCTTGGCACAACCAAAGGATTCTGATGATTTTCTAGTCTACAATGATGAATCCAAGCTAGACTTTGGATGTGTGTTGATGTAGAGAGGCAGAGTGATTGGTTATGCGTTTAGACGGCTGAAGACGTATGAGAAGAACTACCTGACTCATGATCTAGAGTTGGCAGCGGTAGTTCATGCTTTGAAGATCTGGAGACACTACCTGTATGGTGCTACATGTCAGATCTTCACAGATCATAAGAGTCTGAAGTATATTTTCACGCAGCGGGAGTTGTATAACCGCCAGTGTCGATGTCTTGAGTTGATCAAGGACTTTGACCTTGCAAATTTTGTATCATTTTGGAAAGGCGAACGTTGTAGTTGACGCCTTGAGCAGGAAGACATCTTGAGAGAAGGCGATTGCCAAATTGACTGTACAGCCTCAGTTTCAAAGGGATCTAGCTTGGCTAGAGTTTGACATCTAGTTTCCTAATGATGATGCCCAGTTATATGCTTTAGAGGTTTTACCTGGTCTGTTGGATGAGAGCCAATAGAAGCAAGGGACCTGCCCGATCTTGATGAGGATCAGAGAGAGGATGTTTCGTGGAGAGGAACCATAATTTTCCATTGGGGTAGATGGAGTGATGAGGCGACATGACCGCATTTGTGTTCCTACTGATGTAGAGTTGAGACAGAGGATTCTACAAGATGCTCAATGTACACCTTACTTTGTACATCCAGGTACGAGTTAGATGTACCATGATGTGAGACATTCATATTGGTGGGGAAGGTTGAAGTCCGATGTAGCCAGATTTGTGGCTTAGTATGCGACCTATCAGCAAGTCAAGATTGAGCATTGTAGACCTGGAGGTGAGCTCCATCCACTACTAGTACCACAATAGAAGTGGGAGGACGTCTCCATGGACTTTGTGACAGGATTGAGGCCCAGCAGGATTTTTGATGCTATTTGGGTTGTGGTTGATAGATTGACGAAGAAAGCACGCTTCATTCCTATCAAAGAGACGTGGCCAGTGAGTAAATTGGCAAAGAAGTACACTAGACAAATAGTGAGACTCCATAGTGTACCGAGGACGATCGTCTATGATCGAGATGCACGGTTTACCTCAAGGTTTTGGTAGTAGATTCAGACTGCTTTGGGGATGAGTCTAAACTTCACGACTGCGTTTTACATCCAGACCGATGGTCAGTCTGAGAGGACCATCCAAACCCTTGAGGATATGCTGCGCGCTTGTGTGTTGGATTGGGGACAGGGATGGTTTGATTACCTCCCACTCGTTGAGTTCTCATACAACAACAGTTGGCATGCATCTATTGGGAATGCTCCTTATGAGGCACTGTATGGACGTAGGTGCCGTACACCTTTATGTTGGGATGAGCCTAGTAGTATCAGTGGGATAGCGCTAGAGCATATTCAGGATGATATGGCTCGAGTAGCGCTGATCAGAGAGAGGATGTTGGCTGCACAAAGTCGCTAGAAGTCATATGGAGACAAGAGGCGTCAACCTCTAGAGTTCAGGGTAGGAGCTCATGTTTGGTTGAGAGTATCTCCGACGCGTGACGTTAGACGTTTTGGCATAAAGGGGAAGCTGAGTCCCCGATATGTCGGTCCTTTCGAGATACTAGATAGAGTTGGGAGGGCAGCCTACAGATTAGCTTTGCCTCCGAGATTAGAGGGTGTTCACCTTGTGTTCCATGTGTCTCAGTTGAGAGAGCACATACCAGATCCGAGGCAGATTGTGAGTTATCATGATTTGGTGGTGGAGCCATACCACACCTTTGCTGAGTATCCTATTGCAGTCCTAGAGTGAGGTGTGAGACGCCTACGCTCGAAGGACATTCCTATGATGAGGATACAGTGGTCTAGACGTGGACCTGAGAAGGCTACATGGGAGACTGAGGATAGAATCCATAGGAAGTATCTAGAGTTTTATGCCGAGAAAGATGCACCTAGGGTCGATGAGTATATCTTAGTGCTATCTTGGTGAGTATGTGATTATGTGCTTATGTGCTTACATGCCTTGATGTGTTTACTCCATGCTAGCTATGATATGTTTTATGATCTTATTAGATCTTGCAATGCTAGCATGGTGTATGTTATAGCTGGAGATGATTATTCCCTCCATGTTATTTGAGTATGATATATGCTTATAGCTGGTAATGGTTCTTTCCTCCATGTTATTTGAGTTGATTAGGATTCAGTTGGAGATGGCTCTTTCCTCCATGCTACTTTGATGGACATAGTTTCAGTGGAGATGTTATTCCTCCATGCGATGTATATGAGTATGTTTGGCTAGAAATGTGCTTCCTCTATGCCTTGTGATGTGGTATGGCGAGAGATGTGATTCCTCTATGCCTTTGGGTAACGTTATGGCCCTGTTTTCTGGAGTTGACGATTCCTCCATGTTTATGCTTGAGGTTATAGATTTGTATAGGTTCTGACCTTCTGAGCGGAGATGTGATACCTCTGATAGAGAGAGAAAGAGAGAAAGAGAGAGAGAGAGATATACCTCTGCTTATGGGTACGAGAGATTCTGGGATTTTGCAAGTTTCAGGACGAAACTTGTTTTTAGGAGGGTGAGATGTAAGAGCATAGTTGCTGAGTTGGTGAGAGTGTTTGTGCAAAGGGCCAGGAATTGGCCTGGACCGCCCCTGCGTGACCTAGAGGGCGCCCCTGCGGCTCACAGATTCCGCTCCCTCGGCTTTGTGTGCTGCAAACTTCTTCTTTGACCCTTTGACCCGTGCTTTACTCATTTTACCCCTTTATAATCTTCATCTCTTCCACCTGATGAGGGTTTACCATTCTTGATTCATCTCTCTCTCCTTACGTACATCTTCTTCTCTCTTCTTGCTTGGATCATCTTTGCTTGATCTTCCTTGAGTTTTGTTGAGTTTGTTAGAGATCTTGCATAGTTTTGCTTGGCTTTGGTGTTGATGATGTTATTGTGCCTTGTTGAGCCAGCTTGAGGTGATGATGGTGTTGTCGTGATCTTCTGGAAAGCTTAGTTGGTAAGCTTTCATGGCTTCTCTTCTTTCTTTCTTCCTTTCTTCTTCTTTTCTGCTCTTTCCTTAGCCTAGCTTAATTTCCTTAGGCTTGGATCATGTTTCAGCCAAGTTTGGCTTGTGTTGATGTATATATATGTATGTTATATATGTATGTTGCTGTTGGAGTGAAGAAGAAGTAAAGAATCGAAGGAAGAAGTGAAGAAATGGCTAAGGTGGTGTCTCTTGCCGTCCAGCCGCCCCTGCGCCACCTTGCAGCCGCCCCTACGCCGGCCAGGATCCGCCCCTGCGCCACTAGTGAGCCACCCCTGTGCCACCTGCATCAGCAAGGGTTTTCTCTTGGTTCTGCAGACGTGTTTGTTCTTTTAGGCTTTCCTTAGGATGCCTTTGTTCCCTCCTTTCCTAGTGTGAGAGTTTAGGATCATGCTAGAGGTTTGAGGATGTGTATGATTGAGGTTATGATCGGTTTATGCCTTGTATGGCTTTTGAGGTTCTTTAGGTTGTGAGTTAGGTTGAGGATGATCCTATGGACCCCTTTAGGTCTAGGGGTTACCTTTGTGTTGTTAGGAGATTGATATATCTCTTTATGTCTATTTATACTGTGTTGTCCCTCTAGTGTAGAGGTGATCGTGGTTGAGTTTGATCGAGGTTGAGGTAAGTCCGTAGGACTTACTTAGCTGCCATCCTTATATTGGGTGTTTGCACGAGTGGTGTGTGATTTGTATGCTTTCTATGATAGCATGCGATGTCGTTTATACCGACCTATGTTTTATTGATTGCCCCGTATGCGTGGCTATGATAACCTTTCCCTTTCATCCCGCCGTAGAGTCTGGGAGGTTCTTTGATGTCAGGCCAGACTGACTTTATAGGAAGGGCACAATCCACTCCCATAGGGTACACGGATTGTGTGACCAATACTTGTGCAGCTGGCTAGCAGGCTCAGAGGCGAGGATGTATCGGTCCTCGTGTCACATAGTTTCATATATACTTATATACACGATTTGAGTGAATGACCATTATATTGAGATGATTAAATGGGTAAATGTGTGAAAGCATGCTGATGTGTTTATCTTTCCTTGAATGTATTTGTGCTTATGCATTACTCTATATATGTGTATGCATAGCTAATGGTTTATTACCATGTTATAGATGCCCCATAGGATAGGCATGATGCTAAGTGATCTAGCAGAGTGGCAGGCCGAGGACGTCTCGTACATAGGTTGTTGTGGGCATTTGGGTTTATTTACCTTTTCCCTCCTGCATGAGGATGATCTTTTGTTACCTCCTGTGTGAGGGTGTTGGTTTATATACTCGGATATGTTGTTTTACCTTTTGGTTGTACAATTTATACTGTTTTATGTATTTGTTTTTATATCTGTCAATGCCAAGTTGTAAGGTCAAGTGAACTTGTTGTCAGGCTAGGGTCAGGATCCATTGTGAGATCCTAGCCCAATGTGGCACACCGAGTCCCGCGAATTCGGGGTGTTACAACAACTCTTACACAAAATCACCAAATTGACTCGCAAGCACATAACCCCCTATACTTAGCAAAAATCTGCATCTTTACTAAACGACACAACTAGTCTACTTTGGAACCTTATAACTCAATAGCTGACTGTTGGATCGTTCCCAACTTTTAATACATAGAACTACACGTATTCACCTATTACATATCAGATGATCATTTTAAAGCATTTTATTGCATTGAAACTTATCCCTGAAGTCAGTAGGTCTATAGTTCAAAACCCATTGCCAACATTTCCTAATTTTCCCTCCACTGTACATCCCAAGTTCGAATCCCTGGAGCAAAAAAGTTTACTACTTTAATCTATGTATGTAAGAGTCACAAGATCGATTCCTAGGAGACACAATTGTGCTACAACCCTCCTTAACATCAGTCCTAGTTTAGTAGGTTACACCGAGCTAACCTATCGAGCAGACATGCGCCAACTATTTCTTGTGTACCCTACTAATGTTACGCTCAAAAGGCCCTAATCAATAAAGTTTACTTGCAAAACAATACACGTCGATCACATAACACTAGTAACGCTCCAAGGAGGGGTTTGCATTCCGAATCTGAAGGTTGTGAGTCATGTTTTGGAACTGCGAGGTAGCGAGGGCCTTCCATGGCGGTTATCTCAACGTTGCAATATGCGGTGGCCGTCTGCCTCGACGGAACATGAAGGGATCGTCGTGTCTGGATTCATCTAACCATGAGAAGGGTAGCTCTTGGTTTTGATCTGTCCAGAGGGAGAGAAGAGGGGTGCTCTCTCTTTTGTGATGCCCGACGTCACCTTCCTGGGAAGGTGATGATTCAGTTTGTTGGCCCAGTATGGTACATGGAAGTCGGCTGTTTGCTGCGTGGGAAACGAAGAGGAAGAGAGATCTCACTTGGTTGCTTGCTGTTGAAGGAGACGTCACTGTGATGTCGATGTAGACCATACGAGTCACACATCGGAGAGATCGAAAGGGGAGGCGGTTACGTTTAGGTTGGTATGGAAGGTAGGTTAACGTGGCGTGAATCCATACGTGAAATAGTAGGAGGTGAATGCTGCAGTGATGGGTATGAATCTGTTCACGAACTGGCGAATGGGAATTGGATTGAAGGAGGAAGGGAGGTGGGTTGTGGATAGGAGAGAGATGGGGAAAACACGTTGTCAGTGTCAGTGAAGTGTGTGTGATAGAAGCGATATTCTAGGTTGGTGCACCTCCTGGGCTGACGAGAGACACGAGGAAAAGAAGGCAAGCTAGTAATAAAATAGTGGGCCTATGGTCTTCAGCCCGGTAGTATCCTTCATGGGATAAACATTTATAATTGTACTCACTTGAAAGAAATTAATATGTATGGGAAATGATTGGTAGAATTTGAGTATAATATGAGTATCCTCGAATAAAATGATAGAAATTCATTAATTCGAGATAATACGTATCGTGTAAGAAATCATGTCTGTTAAAATTCGGTTTGACTCGAAAATAAGCGGAAATAAATTTTCAGTTATTTAGTTCTATCAACGTCGCTTCCCCAAAGAATCTACATTGTAGTTTGTACAAAAACCTTATAACTGAATTTTGGAAAAACTATAAGATAATACTAACAAGTAATTATGCATAAATAATTAGAAGTGGTAAAGTACTTGAAACTAATCCACAAACAAAATCCTATAACTGAATATTGGGAATATCCATAAACAAAACCCCAAAGATTAATCCACAAACAAAATCCTATAACTGAATTTTTGCAAACTACAGAAGAATCAAAGAAGCATACCCGGATGGCAGGAGAACAAGTATTAGCCACTAGTTTAATCTATAACCTCCGTCAAAGACACAATCATAATAGCGTGGAGTCGAGGAAGCAAATTGATGCTTGCATTCGTCCGAAAGAGACACAATCAAGGAAGGGAATTTGTTTCTGCTGGTTCAAATAAAGAGTTTGAAGGATTCCATGCGACACACTTCGTTCTTGCTTTATTAATATCACTTCATTTGGCACTCATGATATACTAAAGACTGAGGGACGCCAGGGGAAAAGCTCCGTTGTTGATCGATGTAATCCAAAGAATCACCTATGGTGATCGAGAGTAGAGAAGAAGACAAAACGAAAATAAAAACTCTCTTTACGCCGCGCTTTGTATGTGTAGAACTTTTTGCGCTCCAAAAATGAAGTTAGTCGACTTTGTAGAACTCGATTTTTGTACTAGTGATGCTTGCTTTCTTTGTTGATTTTCCTCCTTCCTATGCTCATGTGATGGTTTATGAGATGATGATTGGTGTTTGAAATGCTTGGATGACTTTGATATCTTCATTTAAGCTCCTTTTTTGGCCAAAATACTTACAAAGACACAAAACAAGGGGAGTAGACATTGTTTTGATATTTTATGCTCTCGCTAAGATATGAATGGTCAAACCATGCAAAAATAAGGGGGAAAATACACAAAAAACACATTTGAAAATATATTATGAAAACATGTTTTTAATAATCGACAAATTTTGTTGTAAACAAGTCACCCGTTTTTGGATCAAGCTATTTAATGATCGAGAGGGATTCGAAGACAGCATATATTCTCAATATTCTTTGTGGACCCATCTTTGTACGGTTTGTGGAGCAATAGGAACATAAACTGCACATCCAAAAATTATTAGATGTGATATATTTGACTCCTTTCCAAACACTAATTGTAGCGGGGATTGTTCATGGTTTGCACTTGCTCTTAATCAGACTAAAGTTGTAGCATGCAATATCGCATTTCCCCAAGAAGATGATGGCAATTTATATTTCAATAATGGTCTAACCATTAACCGTGATAATTTTATTAACGATTCAACAAAACCATTTTGTGTGTGGAAATGAGGAGTAAATGATCCACATCAATCCCAATTGACATGCAAAAATCATTAAATGTTTGGGATGTGAATTCTCCTACATTGTCAAACAATTTTTTTTATTATATATCTTCTTGTACCCATTCTAAAAATTACAAGAGTCTCGCAAATGATAAGCTTTCCAAGTGAGCAGGTTATACAACTAACATGACTTGTCAGCAAATGAATTTTCATGTTATTTAGTGGGTGTCCAAGTGAATCATTTATAGTTTTGTGCATCATATTAATCCTAGTAACCCAATCGGTCATGCCAAAGTGTAAATTCAACTCGGTCATTTGACCTTTTTTGTTAGATATTACATTAGCCTCAACCAAATAAATATATGTCTGATACAATTTGGAGGCTTCTCTTGACATTTTTTCAAGGATTTTTTCTTATCACATTCATGTGTTGTGATGCACAAATATTCTTTCTCATTTTCATTCATTCTTTCCATATGAAATCCATTTTGACGCACATCCTTGAAGCTCAAAATAAATATTTGAGATTTACTCGAATATAATGTGTCGATTTTATTACTAATTTTGTTCCTTTTGGGAGTAGAGCAAGTGCTCTTTATGAGCCATTGATGAGTCTAGCCATACCAATATTGTACTCACATTGCCTTTAAAGGTTTTCAATTGAGTGAAATAATCTTAGTTCCTCAAAATGGTATGTGTAGTGACACTATCTACAAAACACTACTCTTTTTCATTCTATTATACACTATTATTGATGACCATATATTACAAATCTTACAAGATCTTAGAAAGAAAATTGTAAGACATTGCATCATATTATACACTATTATACAATAAGGATGATAGCACAAGTTCTTAAACCAATGCTTCAGTTCAAGGCACTCACATCGACTTCTAGAATTGTTATTGATGCGGCGGGTTTAGGTTGTGGGTTTTCATGATACTCCTAGAATCTACCCACAAGGATGACAAGGTCAATTGTAGTAAATCGAGGGAGGCGATCTAAGGAAACAGGAATCAGGAACACCCACTATAATTAAATAAAGTAATATTGCATATATGAGACTCTTGAACATTGATATGTGAATATTGTAGGGAAATATCTAAAAGATCCTTTGACATAGACAAACAAAGACCGTGTTATCCAACTTGATTGCGCCCTCAAACTGGCAAATGCGTCAAGTATATTAGAAACTCATCAAGAACTTAGAAATCCAGAAAAGACCAAGAAAATTCACTCTTTTGGCTCATGAGCTAGAAAGGTACAAATACTAGAACTTTCTACGATAGTTAGAAATCCTCATAGTAAAAGGTAGGATGCAATCTCTTAAATAAGTGCTTTTCAATAAATTCATTAAAACAACCTCGCTTGTGGCGCGAATACTTTATCTAAACTAATTATAAACATCACTTGTTTCGAAGGTAAATAAAAAGTGAAAAGGAAGCACTTTGAAAAGCAATATCACAATCTCAATTCATAAACATAGATGCAATAATAAATCAAACCATGATGGGGATCATCCAATCCTTAGAATAGGAGGTAGATTAGCCAAACATGATTAAATATAAATTAGAATCAATGTATAAAATCAGCAAGAAAATAAACTCACAATTCTTTGGTTCTAACACAACGAGACAAACCTTCTATTCTAAAGCTACTTGACGGGTATTGGACTCCGGGCAAGAGCAATCAGATAATTTGAGACACCTCTAACCCTAGGGTGGATGAATGTTCATATAAGGTCTCAAAGGACAAAGTCTAGGAGTACAAAATATATCTATTTCAAAGATAAGATCGAAAGATATGATTTCCTTGCATTGCGTAGTCGAGACGACATAGAGATAGCTTGAGAAGACATAAAGACGGCTTTAGATCACATAGGAGACGGCATGGATGTTGTTTAACATCTTGTCTTGCATATCGTTTGGGCCTGAACAGGGCTGGACTTGACATGGTTCATCAACAGTGAAAATATGGGTTCCAAACGGCTTTTCATGCCGTCTCACATGTTGTATAGATTGAAATAAAGCTTTGATCACTAGATCTTATTTCCGGGATTGTTTGGGGGCTTTGTGTCATAGTCCTCAGTCATGAAATGTCTTATCTTTGATTCCGACTTCCGGGAGGACGTACTTTTGGCATAAGTGATGTGTTTGCTCCAAAAGGTTCACACAAAAGTCTTAAATTTATAACTCGTAATAATTTCCTAATCTACCTAGCAAACCCATAGTGTATGAGTTGTTTCGTAGCAAGGATAGTATTCTGAGGTCAAACACAAAGACTAAGGTGAAACTAAATCATTCAAGTCATCAAAAGTAGTTCAAACCTACACTAAGAAAAGAGAAAAGAATAAAGAAAAGGAACTCATGATAATTTTGGCTGGGTTTTGTGGTGATCTATCAAAGATCAAAGTTATGCAAACATATCAAGTAAACAAGCAACAAACACAAGATATGTGATCAAATTAAGACAGCGGATTCTAAAGATCAAGATTTCCGGTTATGACATTGGACTCAAGTTTCTGATCGTAAAGTACAGAGATGCGGTTTTTATGGGAAAGTGTGTTTATTGTAACACCCCGAATCCGCGGGACTCGGAGCGCTATGGGCTAGGACCTCACAATGGGTCTCAACCCTTAGCCTGACAACAACTTCACCGGATCATGCACCAAGGCACAAATAAAAGGCAAAACCGAAATAGTTTTAATGCAAATGTCATGATCCCGAATACAAACAAAAGAAAGATTCTAGCCGAGTTCTCAAACTACAAAGACCAAACGCGATAACAATAATAATATAAAACCCAAACTCATCTTATAATGTACGGGAACCCCGGCTGCCCATTCCTCCGGATCACTCAGCATCATCCCTAACCTGCAAGGCATCTACCACATCGGTTTTAAACCGTTAGATAACATTCTATACATTAGAATAACAGTAAAGACACAATCACATATAAGGTAATATAAAACGCATAGCATGCTTGCACACGAGTCGGTTATTATATTTCATTATGTTAATTACTTTACTAATTCAACTTATGTTGTGACACGAGAATCTCCGAAACTCGCCTCTGTACCCGTATACCAACAAGGAACGGTTTGATGCATTGCACCGTCTACTTGCCTGGGCTAGTTGCAGAGAACCTCCAAACTCTCGCAAGAGCTGGGTAGTGATGTCACCACCAAATTGTAATACACTTGGGTCAATTAATGTACTCAAGGTCATCCTAGTCCGGTTTATCGTTATAACAATAATTAAACACACACCATCAGCACATATAAAACTAATACGTAGAAGCTAGCTAAGTAAGTCCGGGGGACTTACTTGTCTCAAAGATAATCCCGATAGATCCCGTACTCATCTTCTGCAGGAAGACACTCAACGCCTGATCAAACAAGGCTTACGATCAACCAACTAACTACCATGCTAGAAGTCCTCAGACTTCTAGTCCCATATTCCACTAGTCCCGCACCACGGTTCCTATTACCGGGTAAGTCTCAAGGAACTAACGTTGGGAATTCAACACTAACCGACTCACTACTTAAGGGTCAAACCAATCCTTATCTTGTAAGTCTCGGAATAGGTAAGTCTTATGCAGCAATCCTTGCACTACTTAAGGGTCAAACCAATCCTTAGTAGGTAAGTCTCATTCCTCACTTAGTTTGCTAATACTAGGTCACCCTAAGCTAGATTCAACTCAATAAACTCTAGGATTTAAATGATCTAACATCCTAACATACAGATTCATCAATTACGGGCAAAAGAGGACAAATCTCGGGTGGATCATAAGAATCTCGGCCGAGATACATGAAGAACAAGCCGATATTTCCATCGATCTAGGTTTTGGGCAACATAGTCATCATAAATTAACATGCAAGTTCATCCTATTATCATCCAAGCCATAACCATCTATCCATCACCCTAGAATCACAACTACTTAGCCTACAACATGCATTTTGGGATCAACAATCAACACACAAGCATACATGCAATCCATGAAAAGAAATGAGATAAAAATCAATGAAACTTAGCTGATTAAATATTCAAAACAAATCTTAAAACAATCCAAATGGTAGTTCCAAGTCAGACCTTACAATGCTTCCACAGATTTCTCACTAGAATCACTCAAATGTCACTACATTAAATCTAAGATTCATGTGTTTTTCCACTCTCAAATGAGAGTGTATTCTCTTTCTTCCCTTGCAAAAGTCTGGATTCCCTCCAAAGTGACAACCCTCTCATCCAAGGACACACTCCACTGAAGGTAAAGAATGGTCAAGCAATAGAAATCAAGTGAAAAGTGTCAAAGCTGCTATAACAAGAATCTCAAGCCAAAATCTCAGCCGAGATTCCGGTGATGAACCGAGATTTCTTTAACTCCAGCCTTTGATCTTCAACTACTTAGCCTACAACATGCATTTTGGGATAAAAAATCATCATACAAGCATACATGCAATCCATGGAAAGAAATGAGATAAAAATCAATGAAACTTAGCTAATTAAATGTTCAAAACAGATCTTACAACACTCCAAATGGTAGCTCCAAGTCAGATCTTACAATGCTTCCACATATTTCTCAC
This sequence comes from Fagopyrum esculentum, assembly GCA_033239045.1. Classification (NCBI taxonomy): domain Eukaryota; kingdom Viridiplantae; phylum Streptophyta; class Magnoliopsida; order Caryophyllales; family Polygonaceae; genus Fagopyrum; species Fagopyrum esculentum. Next base: position 108,383,124 of record BSUD01000003.1, read on the forward strand.
TAGAATCACTCAAAATATCACAGCCTAATTCCAAGATTGATGTGTTTTTCCACTCTCAAATAAGAGTGTTTTCTCTTTCTTCCCTTGCAAAAGTCTGGATTCCCTCCAAAGTGATATCCCTCTCATCCAAGGACACACTCCACCAAAGGTAAGGAAAGGTCAAGCAATAGTAATTGGGTGACAAGTGTCAAAGCTGCCAGAACAAGAACCTCAGGCCAAAATCTTGGCCGAGATTCTTGTGATGAACTGAGATTTCTTCAACTCTATCTTTAAATCTTCAATAAAACATGAGTTGGTGCAAAACATGCACCAAATAGGGTTCTTGTCTTCTTCTTTGCTCCAAACTTGATTCCTTCTGAACTTCGGATTCGAACCCCCACGAGGCTTGATCCTTGAATGTAATGATAACGTCTAAAAGATCCCCAAAATACCTAAAAAATCGACAATAGCTCGTGTAGACATCTTTTCTAGCAATACAACTCAATTAAGTATAAGTGTCACGAACTAATGTCAATTCATGCATAAAAAAGGGAACAATCTACCTAAATGAGTGCCTAATATAATGTCATAAATCATGTCATCATGATGCCAGAAATGGTTAAAACACAAGAAGGCTAAGGTAGATACCAAAAGATGGAAAGTGAACGCTTTCTATACAAATAGGGATGTATAAGAGAGAAATAAATGTATCAAAAGCATGATTCTGAAGACTATATGATATTACATGATAGCATGTATTATAGTCTATGTTTTGGGATTAGTTTGGACGTTTTATCTTCATAAATCTACATGCATGGATGTATATTCTTGATCATTATGTTGTTTTGTTTACATTTGCAAGAATCGAGGTCTACACCTAGTTTTATTGTAGTTGTAGGGAAAATGGCACGTTTTTGAGCGATATGTAGCCAAGGGATCTAAGTAGTCATTGAAGTTACATTATGGAGCATTGAGGAGCTACAAGAAAGGCATAGGAACCATGGAAGTTGGACAAAAGTTTGATTTTGGACCACTTTTGAGAGATTTGTACGTAGCGGAGGTTCACCTCGGTTGACCCCAAAATCACCTCGACCGAGATGCTTCACTGGGCCTGGTTCGATACGCACGGCCCATGGCCCATAAGATATTTTATTTTTGGCAAGTGATTCTCCTATAAATTGGAAGATATTTTCTGGATGGAAGGAGGGCTTGCTAACTGATTAGTTTGGAAGATTGAAGATATTCCAAGGAAGGAAGGATGTTGAAGGAAGATAACTTTGAAGTGAAAGTTGAAGGCTTTTGAAGGAAGTTGTAAGGTGTTCTTAGGATCCTTGTTTGTTGTCTTTCGGATTGTTATTGAGGAACACAGTTTGCTGATTGTTTGAATTGTTTTGTTTGTTTGATTGAGTGATTATTGAGACCTTTGTGTTAAAGCTTTTTTTTTATATTGATTCTTTTCATATATATTTGATTGTTGTTATCATGATGATTATTGGCTAAATTCTTGTGCGATTCTAGGGTGATTGACTGAAGGTTGTGGGAAAGATGATGAAAGAATGAGCCTTTACCTCAGTGGACCCTGAAAGCTTGAGCCAAACCTTAACCGAACCACACCTCGGTCAGTTGATAGAACATCTCGAGCGAGATCGGATATGAACTGAGCAAGGCGTGACCTTATCTGATCCATGCCTGAGTTTAGGCTATTATTTGCCAAATCCTATCCTTGTTGCACCTTTCCTGGTCCATACACAAGCCTATGATGAGACTTACCCGGTGATTCTTTTGCTTGTATACCGATGATGATGAGTGTTAGGTAATAAAGGTTTATCCTTTATTAGGGTTTGAGTGTGCCTTCATCCTACCTTTGTGAGTTAGCCTGAGACTTACCCGGTAAAGGTTAGTTCTATCCCCTTAGGTGGTGTGTTGGTTTGAAATTATAGTCCCTTTCATTAGTTCCTTCAGACTTACCCGGTGAGAGGATCTTTGGTTTGGGATAGTGAGTAGTGAGACTTACCCGGTGATCTATTCCCACCTTAGAAATACCTTCTCTTGCAAACCTCATCTTTGTCCATGTTATCCTTTGAGATCTTGAGTCAGAACCACAACTAGATGTTTTGACCTCTACAATCTGCATTCCTTAATCTTATATTTACATCATCTTTGTTATCTTCGTTTTGTTGCCTGCGTTTGATTGACAACCTGATATACCGTTATTTGTTTCACCATAGTCCCTGTGTTTAACCCTGGAGTATTTGTCGTTATTACAATTGATTTGTACACTGCGGGTTCGCATATTATATCAAGCTTATATTTTAGGTTATAAATTTAAAGTTATATCGTTCACATTTACACACACTTCTGAGAGAGAACTTGTTTTTGGCGCTGTTGTCGGGGATTTGGTCAAGACCAAGTCCGGTTTTTGGTTGTCCTTGTAGGGATGTTGCCCTTGTTGCTATTGATTGCTTTACTTGAGTGATTTCGCAGGATCTTTCTTTAGGTTTATGTGATAGCATGTATTATAGTCTATATTTTGGGACTTGTTTAGACGTTTTATCTTCAATAAACTGCATGTATGGATGTATATTGTGTGATTATATTGTTGCTTCATCTACCTTTACGGGAATCGAGGTCTACACCAAGTTTCGTTGTAATCGTAGGTAAAATGACACATTTTGGACCGAAATGGAGATAAGGAGCTAAGGAGTCATAGGAGCAACATTCAGGAGCTTAAAAGAGAACTCAGGAAGCAAGGAATTAATGAAGAAGATTGTCTTTTGACCAAATTTCAGAGATTTCACATTCAGTTGAGTTTCACCTCGGTCAACTATAGTGTCACCTCGACCGAGGTGATCTTTAGGAGCGTCCCGACCGAGACGAACACCCTGGCGCCGGCGAGATCATATCTTTTGGCTGAGATCTTTTAGTTTTGGAAAGAAGATATCTTATATTATTTGGGTTGGATTTTTGGAAGGAAGATCATATATTTGGGAGATCTATTTTAGATATATGATGTATTTTATAGGAAATTATCTTTTTAAGATATTATTATCTTTGGAACATAATTCTCGTATTTAAGGGTTGAATTTTCAACAATTCAACAATCTTTTGATCATCGGATTTTTTGGATCAACGTAGTTAAGAGATTTTCTGGAAGTTTGAAGGAAGCTTTGAAGATTGAAGGAAGGAAGATTCATTATTTTGAGATAGCTTTTGAGGAAGTTTGTAATATTTTCTTAGATTCCCTTTGGTTTATTGTCTTGTGTGATTTGTGATTTAAGGAACGCTGATTTGTGAATTATTTGATCCAAATATTGAAGCCTTGTTCTTAAGGTTTTTGTGTTCAAAGATTCATTCCTTTCTGATATATTCGATTATTGTTATCATGATGATGAGTGGCTAAATTTCTTGTGCGATTCTAGGGTGATTGGCTGAAAGTTGTGGGAAAGACGATGATAGAATGATCCTAATCCCAGTAGGACCCTGAAAGCTCGAGTCTTTAACCTTAACCCTAGAGTACCTCGCTCAGTCGATGAACATCTCGGCTGGGGTGGAACTTGACTGAACGAGGTGACCTTTTTTGATCCGAAACTGAGAGTTAAGTGTTCTAGTTTGCCAAATCCTATTCTTATTACACCTTTCCTGGTTCAATACAAGCCTAGGATGAGACTTACCCGGAGATTCCTTAGTTTGTTTACCCATGATCATAAGTGTACGTAATAAAGGTTTATCCTTTATTGGGGTTTGAGTGTGCCTTCATCCCATCTTTGTGAGTTAGCCCGAGAATTACCCGGTAAAGGTTAGTTCTATTCCCTTAGGTGGTGTGTTGGTTTGAGATTATAATTCCTTTCCTTAGTACTTTGAGACTTACCCGGTAATAGGAGATTTGGTTTGGGATAGTGAGTAGTGAGACCTACCCGATAATCTATTCCACCTTAGAAACACCTTCCCTTTGCAAAATCTCAGCTTTGTCCACATTATCTTTAGAGATCTTGATTCGGAACCACAACTAGATGCTTTAATCCCTGGAATTTGCATTTTCCCCTTTTTTTGACCTTATTATCATCTTTTAATTACTTCAATCGCTTTTGTGGTTATTAGTTTCATTGAAAACCTATACTTGCTTAGTTTCACCTAAGTCTCTGAGATCAACACCCCGAATTCTTGCTTTTTACTATAATTGATCCATACATTGCGGGTTTGCATCCTTGTTTTAAGCATATTTCTTGGGATATAAATTTAAAGCTTGCACACACCATTTGGAGCGAACAAGTTTTTGGCGCCGTTGCCGGGGACTTGGTCTAGACCAAGCCGGTTGTGGTTGTCTTTCGGGGCAATTTCCCTTGTTACTACTAACCACTCTACTTGAGTGCTTTCGCAGGATCTTTTCTTATGTTTATGCGAAAAACCCGTGCTGGGAAGGAAATCGTTCCTTACGATCCTGAACCAGAAAAGACATACAAACGACGGTTGAAAGAAGCTAAAATTGCCAACCAAGACAATGGCGATCTTGAGGCCGAGTTGAAGGAGGCGCTGGAACAGCGGCGCCTCAACAAGGAAGAATTGTAGCGAGAAAGAGAGCAGACTCGCACCTGAACTGCAGAGATTGAAGCAGATATGGCCGATCTACGAGCCCAGATTCTGCATCGACCAGATCCTCGACCGAGGCAGGACCCAGTCCCAATTGCCGCAGCCGAGATACATCCACCTCGGATGCCTGTCCGAGATGTTCTTTTTGCAGGAATTCCACAAACCATAGGAAAGAGAATGGACCCTAACCAGCAAGTGAGGCGTCTAGGAGTCAACCTAGGTGATCCAGCGGAGCATGATTACAAACTTCGACCACAAGTTCTATCCATGATCCGCCAATGCCAGTTTGGAGGTTTAGAGAGGGAGTCTCCGCATCAGTATTTGCAAAACTATGAGATCCTGATGGAGACCTTGATACCTTCAAGGCTGGAAAACAACAATTACAAGCTAAGACCTTTTTACTTTTCTTTGAAGGACAAGGCGCTTACTTGGTATCAATCTCTTCTCCCCGAAAAGATCAACACTTGGGAAGAGATGACGACGGAGTTTCTAACAAAGTTCTTTCCCCCCTCCAAGACCGCTGAAATGAGAGGGAAGATTAATGCATTCATCATGAAGGACAAGGAGAGATTGTCCAAGTCATGGGAGAGATTCAAGGATGTACTATTGGATTGCCCACATCATGGGATTCCAAAGATAGAGTTGCTAGAGATATACTTCAAAGGATTGGATGGAGCTACTCAATTCAATCTTCAACTACTCTCCGCCGGCACATTCATGGACATGCCAATAGACAAAGCTTGGGAGTTCATTGAGAAACAAGCTTTGCACATGGAGAAGTACTCCGACCAAGGAGCTGAAAATGGAGTTAAGAGAGTTAATTTCCAGGAAGCTTCGTCAAATGATAATCAACTCATCTCCCTCAAGAACGATGTGAAGCAATTGAAGGACCTTTTGGTTGCTCACATAAAGAAGGAAGAATGAGGATATCTAGGGAGAAACAACAACCAAGGCCCCAGGAACAACAATTACAACAACAATAGAGGCTCTAACAACAACAATTGGAGATCTAATCAAAATTCGGGTAACCCTTATTCTAATTCCAATTCTAATAATTCTTTTAACCCCTCTTCTTCTTCTTCTACTCCATTAAAGAGCCAGGAGCCTGGATCAAGTTCGTCCCAGCCAGAGAAGAAAGATGTAGTGCTGGAGGCCATCTTGATCAAGCTCAACGCTATGAAGACATCCATGACTTCATTTTCGAAGGCACTAAAAGCCTTAGAGCAACAATTCTTTGATAAGGAGAATGAAGCGCCAAGAGATCCAGGGAAGCTCCCAGCAAGGACAGAGAGCAACCCCAAAGGACAAATCATGGCAATAACAACGAGAAGTGGAGTGAAAATTGCAGATCCAATACCTCGGTCGATGCTAGTGTAGACAAAGGACACCTCGGTCCAGGTACAGACGAAGAACACTGCGGTCGAGGTGCCACCCGAGGTGGAGTCCCAAAAAGCAACGGACAAATCTAAAGTTTCTGTCCCACCTCCTGCATACAAACCACCACTTCCATTCCCTCAGTCAAGGGCTAGAGCACATCTAGACAAACATTTTGGTAAGTTCCTTGACTTGATGAATAAACTACATATGAACATCCCTTTCCTTAATGTTATTCTAGGGATGCCCGCCTATGGGAAGTTCTTAAAGGAGATTCTATCAAGGAAGAGGAAACTGGAAGATTTTGGTGAAGTAAGGATGACATCTAAATCCTCGGAGCTCATTGAAATCATGAAGGAGAAGATGCCACCCAAGTTGAGAGATCCCGACTCATTTTGCGTTCCCATTCAAGTTGAGGATGTAACTTGTGAAGCATTATGTGATCTAGGAGCCAGCGTGAGCATCATCCCGCTGGATCTATGTGTGAAGATCGGACATGGAGAGCCCAAGCCGGTGAAGATAAAGTTATACATGGCGGACCGCTCGATTACCCATCCCGTGGGCATGTTGGAAGACGTTCCGGTTAAGTTAGGTAATTTCTATTTACCTATAGACTTTGTTGTACTTGATATACCCGCAGATTACCCCGTTCCTATCATTCTCGAGAGACCATTTCTAGCAACTTCGGGTTGCAATGTGGATTGTAAGAACGCCAAGTTGAAATTCAACATTGGCGGAGATCAAGTGGAGTTTGCATTGCTTGCTGCAATGGAAGGAGAGCCACTGGAGGATGACATCTTCAAAATCTATGATGAATAAGAATCAAGAGAATTGGTGAGCTCTATCCTTATTAATGACCCTCTCAAAAGAGTTATTAGTTTTAGCTATTGAGGAAGATATAGATGTTTCTTGTGATGCAGATATACGGAGCTCAAAGGCACTGGAAGAAGATCCAGGAGCCAAGATTGAAAAACTAATCCATGAGAGGAGAAATTCGAATTTCGGTCCCAGTTCCAGTACCTCGACCGAGGCACTCTCTAGACCAAGCGAGGTGTTCTTATCTGAAGAACATCTCGGTCACCCACCTCGGACACCGACCGAGTTCGCAAGCGAGATGTCGTCAACTGAGAACAACAAACTTCTTACACCCTTTTCTAAGACTCATTTACAATTGGTGGAGCACTGGCTCCACCAAGCTTCTGATAATAAAGAACCTTGGTATGCTGACATTGTTAATCATCTTGTTTGCTAGGAATTACCACCCGGATTGACGTATGCTCAAAGGAAGAAATTCTTCAAGGACGTACGCCACTACTATTGGGATGAACCTCTACTATTTAAGAGAGGTCCGGATGGGATGCTTCGACGATGCATTCCGGAAGATGAAGTTAATAGTGTTATACGGCATTGTCACTTGCTTCCTTGTGAAGGATATGCTAGCGCTCACAAAACGTGCGCTAAGGTATTACGTTCCGGTTTCTTTTGGCCTACATTATTTAAGGATGTGCAAACGTTTGTTGTTTCTTGTAATGCATGCCAAATAACAGGGAACTTATTTATAAGGAATGAGATGCCACTCAAAAATATCCAAGAGGTTGAGATTTTTGATGTATGGGGAGTTGATTTCATGGGACCTTTCCCATCATCCAAAGGAAACCTCTATATACTCCTAACTGTCGATTACGTCTCTAGATGGGTGGAAGCCATTGCCTCTCCCTATAATGACGCCATGGTGGTTGTGAAGTTCTTCAATCGGACAATCTTCCCACGTTTTGGGACACCATGTATCATCATCAGCGATGGAGGGACACATTTCATCAACCGGAAGTTTAAGGCACTTCTATCAAAGTATGGGGTAACCCACAAGGTAGCAACCCCTTATCACCGTCAAACTAGTGAACAGGTCGAGATCTCGAATAGAGAAACCAAGGCAATTTTGGAGAAAACCGTCTCTAGGATGAGGAAGGATTGGTCCATGAAGTTGGACGACGCTCTTTGGGCTTACAGGACCGCATTCAAGACTCCCATTGGTACCACCTGTTACAATTTGGTATATGGGAAGTCTTGTCATCTACCCATTGAGTTAGAACACAAGCCGTATTGAGCAATCAAGTGGTTGAATTTCGATATCAAGGAAGCCGGAGAGAAAAGGCTATTGGATATGAATGAGCTGGAAGAGTTGCGCTTGAATTCTTATGAGAATGCCAAGATCTACAAGGAAAGGACAAAGAAATGGTATGACAAGCATATCATTCCTAAGGAGTTCAAAGAAGGAGATTTAGTTCTACTCTTCAACTCCCGCCTTCGCCTCTTTCCAGGTAAGTTGAAATCTAGATGGACAGGACCTTACGTTGTGAAACATGTTTTCCCTTATGGTGCAGTTGAGATTTGGGGAGAAACAAGCGGAAGCTTCAAGGTCAATGGTCATAGTTTTAAGAGATACCAACCAAAAGTCCAGGTTGAGGAGATTGCACCACTATATCTTGTTTAGGGATGCCGTATGGTCCATCTAGCGACCTTAAATCAAGCGCTTCTTGAGAGGCAATCCAAGGTATTGCTTTCTTTTACCTTTTTCTAGTTTAGTTTTAGATAGTTTGCTTTTGCTTTGCTTTGTTTTGTTTTTGGCGTCCTAGACAGAAACCGAGTACTTTCTATGGAAGGATTACAACCCAGGAGCAACACTGGAAGGACAGAAGTTCGAGAAATTGAGAAGACGAAGTTTGACTAAGACACATCTTGGTTGCTGTCACAACACCTTGACAAAGATGATTCTTGAGCAACCAAGGTGACTAGGTCTGACAATCCAGTCAGCCACCTCGGTCCGGTCGGGACCACCACGACCAAGGTGACAGTAGAATCTGCGAGGGGTATAAAAGGCGAAATGATTTCTCTCTCTTCCCTCCCAACCTCCTTCTCGACCGCGGCGCTCCTTCACCTTGTTTCTTCGATTTTTGATCGTTTTCCACGATTTTTGCTCCAATCTCTCAAGGAAAAGCAAGAGGATCAGATTGAAAGCGAGAAACTGCAAGAAAAACGCCTCGAATCTGCGTAATTTGGGATAAACTGTCGGAAACCCTAACTTTCCTTCCCTTTACTTATTTTAGAGATTAGTGGCTTTGGTTGCCATAGATTTGTGTTGAAAAGAGTATAAGTACCCCATAGGAAGCAATTGGTAGTGAATTTGGGGGGAAAAGAACTGAAAATCTGAGAGGAGAAATCGAACAGCGCTTCGCCTCGGTCCAGTCGAGTTGTGTCTCGGCCGAGGTGTTCTTAGGGCTGTCAGACCGACCGAGGTGCTTTCCTGTCAGAAATTATGAGTCACAGATTTGATCTTCAGCTGGTTCTGAGAGATACTCCCATTGGGTCTTCTCCTTCCCCTTCCTCTAGACCTTCTATCCCGGTGATCCATGAGCGTCACCAGGCAGATTTTGTTTGTATATGCACGCGCCCTGTCATTGCCCCGCGCATCTTAGATGTTCCGGCCTTCGAGTGCGTCCACGTGGTGGAGGACTTGAAGAATATGATATCCATAGTAGGGATGAAGCACTTTATGGAGATCCGAGCTCCAGCCTACCTTGAGCCGGCGATGGAGTTTGTGAGTTCTATCACTCACATTCCAAAGAGGAACAACATAAAGTACCAGTTGATGAACCAAAACTACATTGTACCCTTGGATCAGTTCCGAGAGATATTTGGCTTCCCGACTCCTACAGTTCCCGATTTTCCTTCTCGAGCCGTAGCTTGACAGTTCTGGGGGCAGATTGCCCATGTGGTGGATCATGCAGACAGATAGAGACCTAAAGACTCCAAGGAGCGCATCATATTCCATCTGGCTTTCCATCTTGCCCACCGTATATTCAGTGAGACCCTTCTGGCGCATATTGAGACGCCTTAGAAGATTAGACAGGGAGAGCTGCTGAGTCTCTTCTGCATGGTTACTAGAGGGGTGACTGATTTTGGGAGCATGTTAGGTGAGGATCTGCATCGGATCAAGGGCAAGGTGAAGGGAGATATTTGTCGTGGAGGACTGGTGACTCATATCGCTATAGTTATGGGTCTTGACTTGACTGCATGTACACTGGTGGCGGCTACAAAGCCGCTTGGACTTTAGGAGATGATCACGAGGAGGTAATTGGTTACCACACCGTACGTAGTGATGCCTTGGGAGCAGATTGCTCCTCCGGGTATCCCATGGTCAGATAAGTTTACAGTCTTCGATCCACAGTACTGGTCTTCCGCTTGGATGCCCTACATAGAGGATGCTAGAGATGTTGCACCAGCTCAGGTGGAGGAGGAGTATGATGATGGCAGTGATGCCATGGAGACAAGTACATATACAACCAGCCCTAGTGTGCCAGTTGTCGATTTAGATGACGAGGCTACTGAGGAGAAGGCAGTTGCATCACCATCAGGCGTAGAGTCCGCAGACAGAGAGATCACGTAGCTCACCGACGGATTGACAAGCTGACGGACCAAATGATCGACTCTTACGCCGCCTTGTCACTAGAGATGATGGAGCTGAGGGAGAGCCAACACTACCAACAACGGATAATGGAGATCCAGTTCCAGCATACCATGGGTTATCCGTTTGATCCATCTTAGTATCCCTTCATCCCGTATCCACCACCACCACTAGCGGATCAGGACTAGAGCTTGCATGGATTTTCTTTTCTTTATTTATTACGCAGCTCAGCATGTCCGGTGAGTTCTCTTGTTTTTAGACTTATTTTGACCCATTGGGACAATGTGTCCCAAGTATGGGGTATTTATGTGTATTATTCGACATTATGTATGCTTGTACGACTCGACTTGATATTTATGATATTTCTTTATGCTCTATGTGTTTATCTGAGATTACATGCATGCATACAGGTTATTTGATTGAGAAAAACGTCAAAAACTGGTTTAAGAAAAAAAAAATTATGACCTCGACCGGGATGATTCTGGCCAAATGAGGTCAAGTACCTCGGTTGACTTGGAACACCTCGATTGAGGCAGTTTAACTGAGAGAGTTTTTGAAACAATTTTTGTGCTTCTTTTCTGGATATGACCTCAATGATGATTTTGTTTGCAGATTGGTTTTTGAAATCTTTATATGATTGAAAGGTTTTATGATATGTTTAAGTTGTAAAATGCTTTGTTTAAAGTTTTTGCATGTTTAATACTTTATTTTTATCCAAATTATGTTGAATTTGAAGGTTGACACCACATGACGAGTTCTCTCACTTTCTTCCTGGGATGATTAAGGCAATTCATTCTCTTCTCTTCTTCTTCTTGATCATGCTTTAGCCCCTCATATACATATTTGCCATCCTTTGCCTATCCGGAAATTCGGAAGGAAGCGAAGAAAAGCAAGTGAAAGAAAAGTTGAGATGTTGGGTTGAAGTTTAGAAAGAAACAAATAGGTTTGGGATAATCAATCATGATGATGAGTAACTCGGCACCATTCACATAGCCGGGTGTTTGTGTCTTGCCAAAGTCGGATTGAGCGATATTCCTAACGGGTCATGGTATGTTCATCAAGGGTTTGAGGCATCTCGAGAAATTGATGATTGCTAATCTCCTAGGCTTCGGTTATTGTGCACCTCTGTCCATGCATCCTAAAAAGTAAAGTAAATAAGCAAAGCTTATTGGTGGAAGATGTTGAAGTTCAAAGGAAGTGAAATAAGATCCTTTTCCCGAATTCTAGCACCACATTCCCTATATACTTCCCACCCTCACACGTTTCTTGACCTTTTTTTGGAAAGCCCTTGAGACCTCGAGCTTGTTGATTCACTTGGTGGTTTAAACTTGATTATACATGATTAATTTTGATAATTATGATTTATTATGCATTCTATGATTTTATGCAAAGATGAACAACTTTCCTATATTTATAAAATGTTTTGATTTTAATCGACATGAAGCATTCTCTTAGAGTGATCTATGAGTGGAGCACACCACCAAAAATGTTTTGATATACCTTTCATTGATCTTTATGACTTATAATCCATTCTATCTTGTACTTAAGATTTGGAACTTGTTTGGGGACAAGCAAGGGACAAGTATGGAGTATTTTGATAGCATTTATTATAGTCTATATTTTGGGACTTGTTTAGACGTTTTATCTTCAATAAACAACATGTATGGATGTATATTGTGTGATTATATTGTTGTTTCATCTACCTTTACGGGAATCGAGGTCTACACCAAGTTTCGTTGTAATCGTAGGTAAAATGACACATTTTGGACCGAAATGGAGCTAAGGAGTTAAGGAGTCATAAGAGCTACATTCTGGAGCTTAAAAGAGAACTCAAGAAGCAAGGAATTAATGAAGAAGATTTTCTTTGGACAATATTTGAGAGATTTTACATTAAGTTGAGATTCACCTCGGTCAGCTACAGTGTCACCTCGACCGAGGTGATCTTGAGGAGCGTCCCGACCGAGGTGAACACCCTGGCGCCGGAAAGATCATATCTTTTGGCTGAGATCTTTTATTTTTAGAAAGAAGATATCTCATATTTTTGGGCTGGATTTTTGGAAGGAAGATCATATAATTGGGAGATCTATTTTAGAGATATAATATATTTTTATAGGAAATTATCTTTTTAAGATATTATTATCTTTGGAAGATAATTCTCCTATTTAAAGGGTTGAATTTTCCACAATTCAACCATCTTTTGATCATCGGATTTTCTGGATCAACGCAGCAGTTAGGAGATTTTCTGGAAGTTTGAAGGAAGCTTTGAAGATTGAAGGAAGGAAGATTCCTTATTTTGAATTAGCTTTTGAGGGAGTTTGTAAGATTTTCTTAAATTCCCTTTGGTTTATTCTCTTGTGTGATTTGTGATTTAAGGAACGCTGGTTTGTAAATTATTTGATCCAGATATTGAAGCCTTGTTCTTAAGGTTTTTGTGTTCAAATATTCATTCCTTTGTGATATATTCGATTATTGTTATCATGATGATGAGTGGCTAAATTTCTTGTGCGATTCTAGGGTGATTGGCTGAAAGTTGTGGGAAAGACGATGATAGAATGATCCTAATCCCAGTAGGACCCTGAAAGCTCGAGTCTTTAACCTTAACCCTAGAGTACCTCGCTCAGTCGATGAACATCTCGGCTGCGGTGGAACTTTACCGAACGAGGTGACCTTTTCTGATCTGAAACTAAGAGTTAAGTATTCTAGTTTGCCAAATCCTATTCTTACTACACCTTTCCTGGTTCAATGCAAGCCTAGGATGAGACTTACCCGGTGATTCCTTAGTTTGTTTACCCATGATCATAAGTGTAGGTAATAAAGGTTTATCTTTTATAGGGGTTTGAGTGTGCCTTCATCCCATCTTTGTGAGTTAGCCTGAGACTTACCCGGTAAAGGTTAATTCTATTCCCTTAGGTGGTGTGTTGGTTTGAGACTATAATTCCTTTCCTTAGTACCTTGAGACTTACCCGGTAATAGGAGCTTTGGTTTAGGATAGTGAGTAGTGAGACCTACGCGGTAATCTATTCCACCTTAGAAACACCTTCCCTTTGCAAAATTTCAGCTTTGTCCACATTATCTTTAGAGATCTTGAGTCGGAACCACAACTAGATGCTTTAATCCCTGGAATCTGCATTTACCCCTTATTTGACCTTATTATCATCTTTTAATTACTTTGATCGCTTTTTTGGTTATTAGTTGCATTGACAACCTATACTTGCTTAGTTTTACCTAAGTCCCTGAGATCGACACCCGGAATTCTTGCTTTTTTACTATAACGGATCCGTACACTGCGGGTTCGCATCCTTGTTTTAAGCATATTTCTTGGGATATAAATTTAAAGCTTGTAGACACCATTTGAAGCGAACATTATGCGAAGAACTCGTGCTGGAAAAGAAATCTTTCCTTACAATCCCGAACCAAAAAAGACATACAAAAGGACATTGAAAGAAGCTAAGATGGATGACCAAGATAATCGAGATCTTGAAGCTGAATTGATGGACACATTAGAACAACTTCGGCTAAGTAATGAAGCTTTACAGAGAGAGAGAGGAGGTTCATGCAAGAAAAGAAGAGATCCGATATGACATGGCCGAATTGCAGGCACACATACGACCTCGACCGAACCCAGTTGCTGGACCGAGGCCGGATCCTGAGCTAATTGCACCGGCCGAGATACCACCACCACCTCGGTTTCCGGCTATGGTTGACCGAGGTAATCTGTTCACTGAGGCACCGTAAACCCTAGGCCAAAGGATGGACCCAAATCAACAAGTGCGGCGTCCCGGAGTTAATCTAGGAGATCCAGCTGAGCATGATTATGAACTTTGACCTCAAGTCTTCACAATGATTCGACAATGTCAATTTGGAGGCATGGAAAGAGAATCTCCACATCAACACTTGCAAAACTATGAGATTCTGATGGAGACTTTGAGATCATCAAGAGTGGAGAACAACAACTACATGCTAAGGCCTTTCTACTTCTCTTTGAAAGACAAGGCGCTTGCTTGGTATCAATCTCTTCCGGTTGGAAGAGTTAACATATGGGAAGAGATGACTACGGAGTTTCTCACTAAGTTCTTTCCCTCATCAAAAATTGCGGAGTTAAGGGGTAAGATTAATGCTTTTGTCATGAAGGGTAGAGAATGTTTGTTCAAGTCATGAGAAAGGTTCAAGGACTTTTTGTTGGATTGCCCTCACCATGGGATTCCAAAGATTTAGTTGCTAGAGATTTACTTCAAGGGGTTGGATGAGGAAACTCAATTCAAACTCCAATCACTTTCTGCTGGCACTTTTATTGATACACCGGTTGATGAAGTTGGGGAGTTTGTTGAGAAGCAAGCTTTACACATGGAGACGTACTCCCATCGAAGGGCTGAAGATGAAGCGAAGCGAGTTGGATTTACGGATCTGAATCTTACTAGTTCAAGCGTTGCTCAACTCACTACCCTCAATAATGAAGTCAAGGCTTTTCAGGAGCTTTTATTAGCTCAAACTAAAGTAGCATTCAAGGAGCAAGATGTTAGATACTTGAGGAGAGGAAACTATCAAATGCCAAGGAATAACAATTATAACAACAACAACAACAACAGAAATTTCATCAACAATTGAAGATCAAATCAACAAAATTCCGGCAACCCTTATTCTCATGCTGAAAGTGCTCTAACTCCCCCATCTTCTTCTTCTATTCCAATGAAGAGTCAAGAGCCGTCATCAAGCTCATCCAGCAACCTAAGGAAAAAACGGATGTTGTGCTGGAAGTTATCATGACCAAGCTCAACCCAATGGAGAATTATATGAACACATTTTCAAAGGCACAAAAAGCCTGAGAACATCAAGTTTTCAACAAGGCTAATGAAGCACCAAGAGATCCGGGTAAACTCCCAGGAAGGACGGAGAATAACCAAAAAGGGCAAGTCTTGGCAATCACCACACGAAGTGGATTGAAGACAACTGATCCAGTTCCTCGGTCGGACCACGACCAGACGAGGAACACCTCGGTCGAGGTGCCAACCGAGATGGAGCCCCAAAAAGCGAAAGAGATGTCCGATGTCTATGTTCCACCACCAGCTTACAAAGCTCCACTCCTGTTCCCTCAGTCTAGGGCACGGACACATTTAGACAAACACTTTGGTAAGTTTCTTGACCTTATGAATAAGCTGCATATTAACATCCCTTTCATTAATGCTATTCTAGGTATCCCTTTCATTAATGCTATTCTAGGTATGCCTGCATATTAACATCCCTTTCATTAATGCTATTCTAGCTATTCTAGGTATGCCTGCCTATGGTAAGTTTTTTGAAAGAGATCATTCAAATCATGAAAGAGAACTTGCCACCCAAGTTGAGAGATCCCGGTTCATTTTGCATTCCCATCGAAGTTGGGGATGTGACCTATGATGCGCTTTGTGATCTAGGATCTAGTGTGAGCATCATTCCTCTAGCACTTTGTGGGAAGATCGGTCTTGGAGATCCCAAGCCCGTAAAGATGACTTTATACATGGAGGATCTTTCCATTACTCGTCCCGTTGGAATCCTAGAAGCCGTTCCCATCAAGCTTGGTAATTTCTACATACCGATAGACTTTATTGTGTTGGACATTCCTGCAGATTATCCTATTCCCATCATTCTTGGACGACCATTTCTTGCAACATCGGGTTGCAACGTTGATTGTAAGAACGCCAAGTTGTCATTCAATATTGGTGAAGATCATGTGGAGTTTGCGCTGCTAACCACGATGAAAGGAGAACCTTTAGAGGATGACATCTTCAACATCTATGATGAGGAAGATTCTCGAGAATTGGTGAGCTCTATCTTAATTAAAGACCCTCTTGAGAAAGTTTTGAGTTTTAGTATGATGGAGGAAGGTGTAGATGTTTTCTGTGATGTAGATGTATGAAGTTTAAAAGCAATGGAAGCGGATCTAGGAGCTTAATTCGACAAACTCGTTGAGGAGACGAAAAGCACATTAGGTTTCGGTCACCCTTCCAGTAACTCGACCGAAATGGTTCCCGAAGCAAGCGAGGTGTCCTTCTCTAAAAAGTACCTCGGTCCACGATTGAGACATTTCCCAAAGCAAGCAAGATGGTATCAACTGAAGATCACCTCGGTTTACCACCTCGGCCCAACCCTAGATGTCTCGACCAAGGTTCACCTGTAGAAGAAGGTACTGTAAGAGCCTTAGTCTTTGAGAGCCTAGGAGTCTTGCTGAGCCTTAAATGAGTCCTTGCTGAACTTACCTTGGACTTTGGCAACCGCACCTGCGCACCATCTAGGCCGCCCCAGCGGCTAGGCGCCCCTGCGCCTTAGGCTAGCCACCCCTGCGGCTCTGGGGTTGAGCAGCCGCATTCGTTGACTCTTTGACTCGTACTTTGCGTCTGGCTTCTCCTATAAGCTTCCCTATACTTCAGATGAGAGGTCTTTCCACTTCATTCTAGATTCTTCACACTCTCTACGTTCTCCATCTTCTCCTCTCTTATTCCTTGATATTCTTTGCTTATCTTGATCTTGTGTGAGTGAGTTCTTGAGAGTTTGAGTGTGTTTTTGGTTGTGGTTGATCTTGAGGTTGTTGCTGAAGGTTGATGTTGTATTGAGGTGATAGATGTGCTGTATGCTCCCAGTTGCAGCTTAGGGCTTGCAGTGGTAAGCTCTTCATCTTCTTCTCTCTTCTTTCCTTCTTTCTTGCTTCTTTCTTCCTTTCTAGCTTAGGATCACAAGCTAGGCTTGTGTTAGATCCTTTCCTAGCCTTTTGTTGATCAAATATGTGTATATATGCATATGTGTTGATGTGGTTTGTGGAAGAAGTGAAGAGAATCGAGAAAGGGATCGAAGACAAGTCGGGACCAACTCTCTGCACAGTTGGCCGCCTGACTAGGGGTTATTTATATGGTCGTCTATACCCTATTAAAATATAATCCCGACTTAGTACTAAAACAAGCATATTGATTAAGTAAGGGTCGAACCCAAGAGAGTTAAGGTGTTTATTAGATGCAATTATTGATTATAGAATCGAGTAACAAAAAGGGGGGGGGG
>BSUD01000003.1:108400744-108588780 GCA_033239045.1 Fagopyrum esculentum
GGGGGGGGGTTTGGTTGAATTGATGCACACAAAAACTTATGAAAACGAATAACGCAACAAGTAAGACAATAGTGGATGAATCTACACTAGGTTGATTCTTAGCATGCAATTGCTACTTTGGTGAGTTCCTTTTACAAGTTTTAAGTAATCTCCCGTTTCGATCATATATATGTGTTGAGCCAACCGGCATCAACACAACTTAACAGGTTAGTGTTCCGTAAACCTACAAGAACAATTAACAAGTTAGCTTTCAAATAAAGACTAAGGGATATAAAGAATAGATTAAAACCGTTAACCTTATCTTTATATTTGTGTTCCATTTCTTTAAGCAACTACAACCCGTTATTACTTAAAGTTTACTACTTAAAGTTTACTGAATGAAAACATATATTAAAAAGAACTTACAACCAAAGTAATAACGCAGCTTCAAACCAACCCAATGTAGCAGTTAGCAACTCATTACAATGGAAAAGATGAGAAAATTGGATTCTAAGTGGATAATGATGGGTGATAAGTTGGATGATTCTAGCAATCAACCAAGGACTATTTATACTACAAAAGACACTAAATAGGAGTAAATGGCCGGCCCAAAACAGCCAGCTTTAATGCCATAAAGGTGGTGTAAACAACTGGAGTAAAACTTCTGTCGTTGAACCGCAGGGGGGCATTCAGCTCCGCAGGGGCGGTGAAGGAAAAAACGCTTAATCTTCTTCATGGCCGCAGGGGCGGATCTTTAATGCTCTTCAAATGTCTGACTCTTCAACGTCCTGCCGTTTCTGATGCCAAGCCGCTGGGGCATCCCAATGTCCACGCAGGGGCGGAGACACAAACTCTTCATCTTCCAGCTCCCAGGTTGAGGCGGAGGCAGAGGCACAGGGGAAGGTGCTGGGCGCTGGTCTTCGCTTCTTCAAGGCAAGTCACCGCAGGGGCGCCAGGGGTTGACGCAGGTGCGGTGACAGTCTTCGTGGCTGGCGCTGGCGAAGGCGCAAGGGGCGCTCGGGAGTAAGGTGTCACCCGCAAGGGTAGTGACAAGGCTCCGCGTGGGCGGTGAAGTAACCGAAGCTTTGCTTCGTGAACGAACTTCACTCCTAAGTGCTTATAACTCCTTCCTTAGCTTCTTTTTGTCTTCTTCTTCTGGATCAAGGAGTTAGTAGCATAAACCGACACTAATGCAATAAAAAGACTCTAAAAACTTTCCTAAATGATAGTGATTCCATCACCTATCAAACTCCCCCATAATTAGACCTTTTACTCGTCCCGAGTAAAATATATGACAGCAAACTAGACTCAAAGGCCTCAGGAAGCATGGACAAGCAGAAAAGACAATGAAAACAAAAGAAAAGCCAAGAAAGAAAGAAGGAAAAGAGAGGAAATGTGAGAAAAAGGTGAGAAACTACCATCCTTATTGCTCCAAGAGTGGCCTACCCGGACAATTTCCTTATGACTCCCCTTCTTATGCCGCCAAACGCCGGAAGGGAAACCTACACTCAGTGTCGCTCATTTTGCCAAGGTGCTCTTTCGGGTTTTTCACCTTGCCACTCTTCTTCTTTTTCTTTGATGATCTCACTTTGTACTCACATCCCTCAAGTCCAATTTTGTACCAACCTAAGTGTTCGCTCCAAATGGTGTGTGCAAGCTTTAAATTTATAACCCAAGACGTAAGCTTAAAACAAGGATGCAAATCCGCAGTGTACGGGTCAATCGTAGTAAAAAGCAAGAAATTCCAGGGTGTCGATCTCAGGGACTTAGTGAAACAAAGCAAGTCTAGGTTGTCAATGCAATTACTAACCACAAAAGTGATTAAAACAATCAAAGATGATAAAAAGTCAATTATGGAAATATGCAATTCTAGGAATTAAAGCATCTAGTTGTGGTTCCAACTCAAGATCTAAAGATAAGCGGACAAAGCTGATATTTTCCAAAGGGAAGGTGTTTCTAAAGTGGAATAGATCACCGGGTAAGTCTCACTACTCACTAATCCCAAACCGTAACTCCTATTACCGGGTAAGTCTCAAGGAATTAAGGAAAAGAACTATAACATCATACTAACACTCCAACTAAGGGAATAGAATCAACCTTTACCGGGTAAGTCTCAGGCTAACTCACAAAGATGGAATGGAAGCACACTCAAACCCCAATAAAGAATAAACCTTTACTACCTATACTTATGATCTTAGGTAAACAAACAAAGGAATTACCGGGTAAGTCTCATCCTAGGCTTGCATTGAACCAGGAAAGGTGTAATAAGAATAGGATTTGGCAAACTCTAACACTTAACTCTCAGTTTCGGATCAGAAAAGGTCACCTCGGTCAGACGAATTCCACCCCGGCCGAGATGTTCATTAACTGAACGAGATGTTCTAGGTTAAGGATAAAGAATCGAGCTTTCAGGGTCCTATTGGAGTTTAAGATTATTCTATCATTGTTTTTCCCACAACCTTCAGCCAATCACCCTAGAATCACACAAAGAAATTAGCCAATCATCATCATGAAAGTAATAATCAAATATATAGGAAGAAGGTGAATAATTAAACACAAAAACCTTAAGAAAAAGGTTTCAATAACTGAATCAATTATCAAACAAATAAGCGTTCCTTGGATCAAAATCCAATAAGACAATCAACAAAAAAAAGAATCTAAGAAAGTCTTACAAAACCCTTCACAAAAGCTATCAAAGCTATCAACTTCCTTCCTTCAATCTTCCTTCAACCTTCCTAACTGCTGGATGCGGCTTCTTGCCGTTAGCGGGGTACAAAATTTGTGGGAAATCCAACCCTTTATATAGGAAAACTACCCTCTAAAGATAAGATATGTTAGAAAGATATTTTCCTAATAAAATATATCTATCTCTGATAAATAAATCCCTAAATTATATGATCTTCCTTCCAGAAATCCAGCCTAAAAATATAAGATCTCTCCATCCAAAAATAAAAGATCTCAGCCAAGAATAAAATATATCTCGCCGTGTCCAAGGTGTTCGCCTCGGTCGGGACGCTCCTCTGGATCACTTCGGTCGAGATGGTACTGTAGCTGACCGAGGTGGCTCTAAACTGAATGTGAAATCTCTCAAATCTGGTCCAAAGTGAATCTTTAATCCATTTCCATGCTTCCTGGATTCTTCCTTAAGCTCCTGAATGTAGCTCCAATGACTCCTTAGCTCCTTTAGCTCCATTTTGATGCAAAACGTGCCATTTTACCTACGATTACAACGAAACTTGGTGTAGACCTCGATTCCCGCAAAGGTAGATGAAACGACGATATAATCACATAATATACATCCAAACATGCAAATTATTGAAGATAAAACGTCTAAACAGGTCCCAAAATATAGACTATAATTCATGCTATCACTAAGGTTGGTCGGACTACCTTCTTTTTGCCTAAATCGCCCTTTCGGGTTTTTGGTTTATCCAAGGATTTTTATGCCTTTTTTCATTTTCTTTGGCTTTTTCTTTCTTTTTTCTTTTACTGAATTTCAAACTGAATTCAAACTCTTAAGACTCGATGAAAAACAACTCAAAACAAACTGTACATGCAATGATATGTCCCTCCCCCATACTTGAAGTACACTTTGCCCTCAAAGTGGAAATGAAGCAAAGATAAATGTGGGAAAGGGAAGAGAAAGATACCACTTGTGGGATAGTCCGGATGGACTACCCGGACCCTCCTCCGGTGGGTATGGAAAGTGGCTGAAGAAGTGCTCCTGCCGGCGGTAAAGCGTGTCGATGCGGTCCTCCTGAGCATCAAACCTCTCTCTAAATGAAGTCTCGTAGCTAGCTTGCAAGCCAGCTGTTGAGTCTCTAATTGCTACTGATGAGCCGCCTGCCAAGCATCCTTTCGGAGGTCAAAATGGGTGGTCATGGAGGAGGCGAAGCTGGACTGCCACGCTTGCTACTGCTCAAGCATGGACCGTTGGTACTTGGTCTGCCATGCCTGATGCTGGGTGGTCAGGGCGGCCGTCTGAGCCCGAAGGCTCTTCAGGGCCGGACTGTCGTCCGGTGCTGCAGTAGGCATCTCCTCATCAACAACAGGAACCAGGCTGGAGCCCGCATCATATCTCTCAACAATGTCCCTCTGAGGCTGTCTCGGAGCAAAGGGGTCAGCGGGTACGTACAACTCGGAGAGCTCGTCTCCAAGTGGAAGTGTTCGGGGGAGGTATGTGATGTGACTCCCATCTGCCAATGAGAACCAAAAGAGGTTCTCCCCGTCTCTCTTGAGGAGCCTGCACCTCCTCAGCATCCCTTCCGTATACAGTGGGGCCTCTAAAACTTCCTCCAAGTCAGGGAGATCCATCACCTGTGTAGCTAACAAGAAGATCACCCCACCTCCCACAATGTCTCGTGGCTCATTCTTCCTAATCCGCTTCAAAGCGGTAAGGAAGAGGTATGACCAATCTGGTACCCAATTGTTTGTGGGGAGGCAGGCCTATAACAAAGGAAGGTCCTTGAGAGCGACCTTGTTCTCCTCCTTGTGTCCATAGAAGACTGATAACACGATTTATGACATAGTTTTAGGCTATCATTTAGGTAGATTCCTCACTCATTCATGCATGGTTTAGCACTAGTTCACGACGTTTGCATTCAATTCACGTACTTTGTCGAGATAGACGTCTATACGGACTCGTGCGTTGCTTTGTAGGTATTTCGGGAGATTTAGGAGCTAAAACGATGCGTCTGAGGATCGTTCATAAAGATGACACACCCTTGGACTAATTAGGATGCAAACTAAGGGCCAAGGAGGGCTCATGGAACCTTGCCAACACAAGCCATGCACCAAATCATGACTTAACGAGCATAGGAGAAGTTTCTAGAGCAAATCACGGTCTAGACCAAGACCACGACCGTGGTTCTACCCGTGGATTTTGCCAGACTCTTGTGACAGCTGTGCCACGACTCTCATGGCCAGCTCATGCAAAATTTGTTATAAAAGTGGTCCTTCATGGGCTGTGAGGGGTATCTTGGAGCATCTCTCCATTATCCATTTCCTCTAACAAAAATATTCTCTTAACAAGAAGTTTTTCTAGGAAGGAAAGTGTCAAAAAGGAAGAAGAAGAGCTCCATTGAAGAGGAGAAGAAGAACACACACCATCACACACCTTGATAGTTTTTGTAGTGAAGAATTCCGGATTCTATTTCTAGAGTTGTATGAACCATTTGAACCTTCTTTTGGAAGGATTGTGAGTTACTCTCATTCTATTTTCAGCTTGGTTTTGATTTAAGTTCACTTGCTCATCTCTTTTTCTTCATTATCTTGCAATTGGATGTTATGATTTTGTGTTTGATTGTTTCGATTTCTATTATTAATGTTGTAGGCTAAATAGATGTGGTTCTAGGGTAAGGAAAGGATGTTTATGGCTAGGGTTATGATAGGACGGACTTAGATTTATCTTTGGATGACTTGTGTGCATAAACGTATCCTCTGTTAGGAATCACGGGTGGTTCTTGCCAAACCACGGCCGTGGTTTAGGTAGAACAAACCGTGATTTTCCCTGGTTCGATGGATCTAATCTTAGATTGTTAGAATATTGAAATCATAAGTGTTTGTTGAGTTAAATCTATCCTAGGGTGACCTAGTGTTAGCGACTAAGTGTTAGGAAAGACTTACCCGGTAATCCTTACTCTTAGATTCCAAAGATAACAAACCTTAGGTAGTGGTGAGCCTAATAAGCCGCCATTGGATTAAGTGTGCTGGATAGTTGCCTAGAACTAACCCTTCCAAGACTTACCCGGTAACGATAGGTTAACAATCTCTAAGTAGCAACCCGATTTATGTAGAATTCCGTTCCCTTAGGTTCTTAGAGACTTACCCGGTGATGAGACCTAGGAAATGGACTAGTAGATCATGAGACTTACCCGGTGATTGATCTCAATCTAGAAACATTTAACCCCAACATAGTCAATCCAAGGAACGAATATATAGCTTGAGTCCTATGCCATAACCGGAACTTCCAACCCCTAGAATCCGTCTTTTCTTTCCTTGATCTATATCTCTTGTTTACCTTGTTTATTTGTGTTGATTCATAGTTTAGTTGATTATTCACTTTGCATGACTTGTGATCTTTGATTGATCACAAAAAACCAACCAAAAACATTTGAGATTTTCATTTCTTTATTTCTTTCTTTTCCTTCAACCTAGGTCTTTACTAAACTCAATCACAAATCAAATCAATTTCACCTTAGTCTTTGTGTTCGACCTCGGAATACTATCCCTACTACAAACGTCCCGTACACTGCGGGTTCGCTAGGAGTTAAAACCCATTTGCGCATCACGATCTTAGCGTAACAAGTTTTTGGCGCCGTTGCCGGGGACTAGGTCTAGATTGAGTCTATTTTGTGATTGTTTATAGTGTAGATCTTTCTTGTTGCTTTTGATCTCTTTTTGGTTTGTGTCTTTGCTTTTCAGGACATCTTTTACTCTTTAGGTGTATGCGAAGATCTCTTGGCAAGGATTTAGCTCCATTCAATCCCGAACCGGAAAAAACTCTTAGATCTAGATCCAAGAATATTAGAAAGGGGAAAGAGATGGCCGGAAGAGACCTCCAAGCTGAATTGGATGAAGCCTTAGAGCAAATAAGGCTAAGAGATGAGCTCTTGGAGGAAGAAAGGAGACTTGCCAATGAGAGGCAAGAAGCAACTAGGAGGGAGATTGATGAGATTAGGCAAACCCTTGTACGAGGAGAGCTTAATCGTCAACAACCTCCACCTCCTCCACCACCACAACCGCAGCCGGCGGCGAATATTAGGGTCGTTCCTATTGCATTTGAGGAGCCACAAACCCTAGGGAGACGTATGGATCCGGCACAAAGAGCACACCGTCCGGGTGTGAACTTAGGAGATCCCGCAACCCACAACTATGAGCTCCGCCCTCAAGTTCTACAAATGATCCGGCATAATCAGTTTGGAGGGATGGAAGGAGAGTCTCCTCATCAACACTTGATGAATTATGAGATCTTGATGGAGACTCTTAGACCGCCAAGATTACAGAGCAACAACCATAAGCTTAGGGCTTTCTCCTTCTCTCTTAAGGACAAAGCCTTAACTTGGTATCAATCTATTCCATAAGGGCGAGTTGGTACTTGGGAGGAGATGACAACCGAGTTTTTAACTAAGTTCTTCTCACCTTCCAAGACTACCGAGTTAAGAGGGAAGATCAATGCCTTCGTGATGAGGGATAGAGAAAGTTTGTTCAAGTCTTGGGAGAGATTCAAAGATCTTCTCTTAGATTGTCCACACCATGGCATACGGAAAATTGAGCTATTGGAGATCTACTTCAAGGGACTTGATGAAGATAGCCAATTCAAGCTCCAATCTCTTTCCGGTGGGACATTTATGGAGAAGCATGTAGATGAAGCTTGGGAGTTTATGGAGAAGCAAGCTCTAGTGATTGAGAAATACTCTCATAGGAAGAGTGAAGGAAGAAAGGCGGGAGCATATGAGGTGAGCGAAGTCATCATGAGCAATTTCAAGCTTGACGCCATCAACAACGAGTTGAAGTCCTTGAGGGAGTTGTGTGCTACAACTTTGAAGAACCAAGCAACTCCTCAAGTGCTTCCACAAGCCAACTTGTCTTCCAAGGAGGAGGATGTGAATTACATGAGAAGGGGCAACTACAACAACTACCAAGGCCCAAGGAATTTCAACAACAACCGGCAATTCAACAACTACCGGCCCAACCACAACCATCCCGGGTTTTCCTACTCTAACCCGGATGGAGCCTTGAACCCTACCGCTTCCACAAGCACAACTATACCACCAAGAGCTTCACAAGAACCTCCACCCGGATTTACTCAACTTCCAAAGGATAAAACCGAAGTCATGTTTGAGAAATTGCTAGGAAGGTTGAGTGGCCTTGAGAGCACCGTGACTTCAATCTCTAAAGCCCAAAAAGTTTTGGAAGCACAAGTGTTCCAAAAAGCGGGTGAAGCACATAGAGATCCGGGAAAGCTTCCCGGAAGAACCGAAGACAACCCAAGAGGCCAAGTGTTGGCTATTACAACAAGGAGTGGGTTGAGTATGAAAGATCCTTTGCCCAAGGACAATTCTAAAGGAAAGCAAGTAGTGGTAGAAGAGGGAAAATTGCAAGAAGATGGAGGCAAGAGCAAGGATGTTGAGCCAACCTATGTGGCACCGCCTCCATACAAGCCACCACTACCGTTTCCTCAATCAAGAGCAAGAGCTTGCTTGGACAACCACTTTGGTAAGTTCCTTGAACTAATGTCCAAATTACATATTAACATTCCGTTCATGGATACCATTTTAGGAATGCCGGCATACGGCAAGTTTTTGAAAGAAATACTCTCCAACAAAAGGAAGTTGGAGGAGTATGGGGAGATAAGAATGACCAAGAGATCCTCGGAATTGATCCAAACGATGAAGGAGGAGATGCCTCCCAAGCTAAGGGATCCGGGCTCTTTTTGCGTCCCAATTGGAGTGGGAGATGTGTAGTACGAGGCCCTTTGTGATCTTGGAGCAAGTGTAAGCATCATACCGCTTGCACTTTGCAACAAGGTCGGGCTAGGAGAGGCAAAACCGGTCAAGATGACCCTCTACATGGCGGACCGTTCTATCACTCATCCTGTTGGGATTTTAGAAGACATCCCGGTGCAACTAGGAGGATTCTATGTGCTTATTGATTTTGTAGTGTTGGACATTCCGGCGGATTATCCGGTTCCCATCATCTTAGGGAGACCTTTCCTAGCCACATCCGGATGCCTAGTGGATTGCAAGAATGGGACTCTCTCCTTCAACATTGGAGAAGAGAGCATCAAGTTCAAGTTGTCCACAATGATGAAAGGGCCAACCCTTGATGAAGATGTCTTCAACATAGTCGAGCAAGAAGAATCTAGAGAAGTTGCGAGCTCGATCTTGATCAAGGATCTCTTGGAAAAGGTTCTTACCTTAAGTATGATGGAGGAAGGTGTTGAGGAGGCTTGCAATGAAGAGATCAAGGCCTTGGAAGCATTAGAAGAAGAGCCAAGAGTTGGATTTGAAAGCCACGAAGAGGTGTTGAACAACTGCAAATTCAACGGTCGAGATCTATGCTCCACGGCCGTCAAACTCTCTGGACAACTCCGGGAAGCAGGCTTGGCAAGAACCACGGTCGTGGAAGTTGAGTAGGCCGTGATTCCAACCGTGATTTTCCCTGAATCAGCTCTTGATGGTGATCAAGATTCTAGGAGCCATGGAGAGTCTTCATTTGCTTTGGATTCATCTCATCCAACTTTATTTGGATCGTCTCCAACCGATAAAGGTCCTCCTAAACTTGAACTTAAACCCCTCCCCTCTCATTTGAAGTATGCCTTTCTTGGTGAAAATTCTTCATATCCGGTGATTGTTAATGCATGCTTAAGTGATGATGAACTTGCTAAGTTGTTGCATGAACTAAGATTGCATAGGAAAGCCATTGGTTATACTATTGATGATTTGGTTGGCATTAAGCCTTCTTTGTGCATGCATAAGATAATGATGGAAGATAATCATAAACCCTCTATTGAACATCAAAGGAGATTGAATCCTATAATGAAAGAGGTAGTCAAAAAGGAAATCATTAAGTTGCTAGATGCGGGGATAATCTACCCTATCTCGGATAGTAAGTGGGTTAGTCCCGTTCATGTGGTACCTAAGAAGGGTGGGATGACGGTAGTGACCAATGAGAACAATAAACTAATCCCAACTAGGACGGTTACGGGGTGGAGAATGTGCATTGATTATAGGAAGTTGAACATGGCCTCTCGGAAAGATCACTTCCCTCTCCCCTTAATTGACCAAATGCTAGAGAGGTTAGCTCAACATTCTCATTTTTGCTACCTAGACGGCTATAGTGGATTCTTCCAAATCCCTATCCACCCCGATGACCAAGAGAAAACAACCTTTACATGTCCATGGGGTACTTTTGCATATAGGAGAATGCCATTTGGGTTGTGTAATGCACCCGCCACCTTCCAAAGGTGTATGATGGCTATCTTTTCGGAATACATAGAAAATATCATGGAAGTGTTCATGGATGATTTCTCTGTTTATGGTTCTTCCTTTGATAATTGCTTGGCTAACTTGTCATTAGTATTGCAAAGATGTGAGGAGACAAACCTTGTCTTGAATTGGGAAAAATGCCACTTCATGGTAAGTGAAGGCATTGTGTTAGGACACTTGGTGTCCAACCGTGGCATTGAGGTTGACAGGGCCAAGATTGAAACAATAGAGAAGTTGCCACCACCTACCTCGGTGAAAGGGGTAAGGAGTTTCCTAGGGCATGCCGGTTTCTACCGGAGGTTTATTCAAGATTTCTCTAAAATTTCTAAGCCCCTCACTAACCAACTAATGAAGGATGTTGATTTTGTCTTTTCCAAAGATTGTCTTGAAGCCTTTTGTAGGTTGAAGAACGCCTTAATCTCCGCACCTATCATGCAACCTCCGGATTGGAGTCTACCATTTGAGATCATGTGTGATGAAAGCGATGTAGCCGTTGGGGCTGTCTTGGGGCAAAGGAAAGAAGGGCGCACTCATGCTATTTATTATGCTAGCAAGACGCTAGATGATGCCCAACTCAACTATGCTACCACCGAGAAGGAGTTGCTAGCGGTTGTGTACGCATTTGAGAAGTTCCGCTCATACCTTGTTGGAGCAAAGGTCATAGTATATACGGATCATGTTGCGATCCGTTATCTACTTACAAAGAAGGATGCCAAACCAAGGTTGATTCGGTGGATCCTTCTTCTTCAAGAGTTTGATTTGGAAATACGGGACAAGAAGGGATCCGAGAACTCCGTGGCGGATCACCTTAGTAGACTCCCACCATTGGAGCTTGAAAGAGATGAGATCCCGATTGATGACTCATTCCGGGATGAGCAATTGCAAATGGTGAAGGAATGTTTGTTCCAAGTGTCTAGAGGAAGTGAGCCATGGTATGCCGACATCGTGAACTACTTAGTGTGTGAGGAAGTGCCTCTTGGATTGACATATGCACAAAGAAAGAAGTTCTTCAACGATGTGAAGCACTACTATTGGAGTGAACCACTTCTATTCAAGAGAGGGCCGGATGGGATGTTTAGGAGATGCATACCGGAAGATGAAGTGGAGAGTGTGATCCGGCATTTTCACTCTTTACCATGTGGAGGCCATGCTAGCTCGCACAAGACGTGTGCAAAGGTATTGCAATCCGGTTTTTATTGGCCTAACTTGTTTAGAGACGTGCAAAGTTTTGTAGCGGCATGTGATGCTTGCCAAAGGACGGGCAACATCTCAAGAAGGAATGAAATGCCCTTGAACAACATCCAAGAAGTTGAAATATTTGATGTGTGGGGTGTGGACTTCATGGGACCATTCCCTTCTTCATGTGGAAATCTCTCCATCCTATTGGCGGTTGACTATGTGTCAAGATGGGTGGAGGCAATCGCCTCTCCTACAAATGATGCCAAGGTGGTGGTGCGGTTCTTCAACCGTGTGATCTTCCCTAGGTTTGGAACACCAAGGGTGATCATAAGTGATGGAGGGAAGCACTTCACAAATAGTAACTTTGGAGCACTTTTGTCCAAGTATGGGGTGACTCACAAGGTGGCAACACCTTACCATCCCCAAACTAGTGGCCAAGTGGAGATCTCCAACCGGGAGATAAAGGCCATCCTTGAGAAGACGGTGTCTAGGACTAGAAAGGATTGGGCTATGAAGCTCAATGACGCATTGTGGGCATATAGGACCGCCTTCAAGACACCAATTGGAACCACTCCTTACAAGTTGGTCTATGGCAAGTCTTGCCATCTTCCGGTGGAAATGGAGCATAGAGCTTATTGGGCCATTAAGTGGCTAAATTTTGACCTCAAGGAGGCGGGAGAGAAGAGGTTGCTTAATATGAACGCCCTCGAGGAGATCCGGTTGGATGCATACGAGAATGCCCGGATCTACAAGGAGAGGACCAAAAGATGGCATGACAAGCGCCTCATCCCCAAGGAGTTGAGTGAAGGAGACCTTGTCCTTCTCTTCAACTCAAGGCTGCGGCTCTTTCCCGGAAAGCTCAAATCAAGATGGACCGGGCCATATGTGGTAAAGAAGATCTATTCCCATGGAGCCATTGAGATAGGTGGGGAACATTATGGGAACTTTAAGGTGAACGGGCACCGGTTGAAGAAGTATATCCCGGGAGCTCCGGTGGACATGATTGCTCTACTTCACCTAGAGTGAGACATCCCGAGTTTGGTCAAGCTAATGACCTTAAAGAAGCGCTTGGTGGGAGGCAACCCATTGGTAACGTTTTTCCTTTTCATTTTTCGTTTTTGCTTAGATTTTTTTTTCCTGTTTTTGTGTGCTTTGTGTGTTTGGTGTGTTTTGTATGAACCATTGAGTAGCATTGGAAGCCTTGCTTGGCATATGAATGATGAAGATGAACCCCTCATCAACTATGGGTGGAGCGGACGCGGAACTTGGACGGCTAGCGCTGCCTAGCGTGGGTCCCGAAGCTTTGATGAATGCTTAGAGCTCTCTACCATTGTTGATAGGATCATCCACCATCCATTCACTTGAGAATCCCAAATACCATAGCAAACCACTTTTACATTGTGAGAACCTTCTTTCACTCTCTTTGCATCATTTACACATTGGGGACAATGTGTTTCTAAGTATGGGGTGGGGTTCGCATGATCTTTTACATGATGAGCATCTAGGATAGTTTAAATTTTTCACATGTCTTGCATTGTATATACATATTTCGAAAATCCCATAAAAATCCAGAAAATTTAAAATTTTTTGTGCTTTCTAGGCTTGGATATGATCCTAATGATGAACCTTGTCTTGTGAATTGGCTATGAATGGCCTTATGTGTTGAATTTAAGATGCATATGTGGACTTGAACTACTTCTCTTAAACTTTATGAATGATTTGTGATCATGATGTTTGCCTAGAATGGATTGAGTATTGAAAGTCGAAATTATATGATAGTTCTTGCATACCATCAAGGAATGAATGAGGCATTTCACCTTTCTCTACTTCTCATCTTGATCATGATTGCTTGAGCACCTCAATTGATATAAAATTGACCTCTTTTAACCTATCCGGGAATAGGAGCATGCTAGTGTGTTGAAGTGTGTGAAAAGCAAGTGTGGGGTGAAGTTGTTGATGAAAGGAATGTCATGAATGAAATGCTGAAATTATTGTGAAAGTAAATCCAAAAATATAGGTTTCGGGGCGTTGGTTTAAATGACAAGTAACTCGGTACACTTCACATAATCGGGTGTTGGTACCTTGCCAAAGTCAAATAAACCAATAGCCCTAACGAGTTTTGGTATGTGTGCCCGGTGTGGATGCACCTCGAAAAATAGAAAAAGCCCGAGGATTGCTAATCACCAAGGTTTCGGCTATTGTACACCAATGCCATTATCTCAAAAATAAGTCAAGGAAAAAGAGAAGAAAGGAAAGATAGAGAAAAATATACACTTGAGGGAAGTTGATCGAGGACAAGGATGTGGAGTTAGTTCCATTCCCGGATTAGCATCACATATCCTAGAAAATTCCCCACCTAATCACAACTTTTCTTGGCCTTTTATGTCACAAGACCTTATGACCTACTTGCATGTTTGTAAGACTTAGTAATCTAGATTGGATATACTGTTGATCTTCTTGACCTCTTCATCTTTACATCTCATGCATGCTTTTGAGTTAAGTACAATTGTCTTTCCATGCCTTCATTTATTTGATACATAATTGCTTGTCCATTGCCATGAAACATGACTATGAAGGTGATCCAATAGTAGAAGCACAAACCCAAAAAGATTTTTCCATTTTTCTGCATACATAAATCATGTCATCTCTTAGTCTATAGTTGAGCATTTGCTCGGGGACGAGCAAACCTTAAGTATGGGGTATTTTGATAACACGATTTATGACTTAGTTTTAGGCTATCATTTAGGTAGATTCCTCACTCATTCATGCATGGTTTAGCACTAGTTCACGACGTTTGCATTCAATTCACGTACTTTGTCGAGATAGACGTCTACACGGACTCGTGCGTTGCTTTGTAGGTATTTCGGGAGATTTAGGAGCTAAAACGATGCGTCTGAGGATCGTTCATAAAGATGACACACCCTTGGACTAATTAGGATGCAAACTAAGGGCCAAGGAGGGCTCATGGAACCTTACCAACACAAGCCATGCACCAAATCATGACTTAACGAGCATAGGAGAAGTTTCTAGAGCAAATCACGGTTCACTGGCACATTCCACGACCGTGGTTCTACCCGTGGATTTTGCCAGATTCTTGTGACAGCTGTGCCACGACTCTCATGGCCAGCTCATGCAAAATTTGTTATAAAAGTGGTCCTTCATGGGCTGTGAGGGGTATCTTGGAGCAACTCTCCATTATCCATTTCCTCTAACAAAAATATTCTCTCAACAAGAAGTTTTTCTAGGAAGGAAAGTGTCAAAAAGGAAGAAGAAGAGCTCCATTGAAGAGGAGAAGAAGAACACACACCATCACACACCTTGATAGTTTTTGTAGTGAAAAATTCCGGATTTTTATTTCTAGAGTTATATGAACCATTTGAACCTTCTTTTGGAAGGATTGTGAGTTACTCTCATTCTATTTTCAGCTTGGTTTTGATTTAAGTTCACTTGCTCATCTCTTTTTCTTCATTATCTTGCAAATGGATGTTATGATTTTGTGTTTGATTGTTTCGATTTCTATTATGAATGTTGTAGGCTAAATAGATGTGGTTCTAGGGTAAGGAAAGGATGGTTATGGCTAGGGTTATGATAGGACGGACTTAGATTTATCTTTGGATGACTTGTGTGCATAAACGTATCCTCTGTTAGGAATCACGGGTGGTTCTTGCCAAACCACGGCCGTGGTTTAGGAAGAACAAACCGTGATTTTCCCTGGTTCGATGGATCTAATCTTAGATTGTTAGAATGTTGAAATCCTAAGTGTTTGTTGAGTTAAATCTATCCTAGGGTGACCTAGTGTTAGCGACTAAGTGTTAGGAAAGACTTACCCGGTAATCCTTACTCTTAGATTCCAAAGATAACAAACCTTAGGTAGTGGTGAGCCTAATAAGCCGCCATTGGATTAAGTGTGCTGGATAGTTGCCTAGAACTAACCCTTCCATAACTTACCCGGTAAGGATAGGTTAACAATCTCTAAGTAACAACCCGGTTTGTGTAGAATTCCGTTCCCTTAGGTTCTTAGAGACTTACCCGGTGATGAGACCTAGGGAATGGACTAGTAGATCATGAGACTTACACGGTGATTGATCTCAATCTAGAAACATTTAACCCCAACATAGTCAATCCAAGGAACAAATATATAGCTTGAGTCCTATGCCATAACCGGAACTTCCAACCCCTAGAATCCGTCTTTTCTTTCCTTGATCTATATCTCTTGTTTACCTTGTTTATTTGTGTTGATTTATAGTTTAGTTGATTATTCACTTTGCATGACTTGTGATCTTTGATTGATCACCAAAAAACCAACCAAAAACATTTGAGATTTTCATTTCTTTATTTCTTTCTTTTCCTTCAACCTAGGTCTTTACTAAGCTCAATCACAAATCAAATGAATTTCACCTTAGTCTTTGTGTTCGACCTCGGAATACTATCCCTATTACAAACGTCCCGTACACTGCGGGTTCGCTAGGAGTTAGGAGAAACATAACGAGTATAAATTTAAAACCCATTTGCGCATCACGATCTTAGCGTAACAAAGACACTCATGAAGATCTTTGAGATGAGCCTCAAACAGGGGTGAGTGAATTTGTTGGAATACTCACCCCCTACATAAAACTCAGATCTGGTGACGGCCTGCCAAAACTCCATCAAGTCGGGTGTCGGGATGGGTTCCCACCAGTCTTTGGAGGCGGCAATAGTCACCTATAATGCCTCCTGCAATTCGGTGTAGTCCAATGTATACTTTCTTTTGTTGAACTTGAATGAGAGTCCAACACACATGTGGTCCACCGTTTTCATGTTGAATGTGGCGATGAATTGGCGGCTGAGCTCGGGGTGTGTTGGAGCACTCATTATCTGAAAATCACCGAGCCCAGCATTGTTGAGGAATGCCTGCATGGTCTCCAACATGCCCAATTTTTCCAAAGTAGGAATGTCTAGAAATCCAGTTGCATACACATCCTGACCTTGCACAATCCTATACCGCTCCTTCTCAACTTCCAACAACTTGTATTTCTTCTGTTTTTCCACCTCTTGTAGTTGAACAAGCAAAGGAGTTAGAAAGTTCAGAAATTAGAGTAAGAGACGAACCCTCTGTTGTGTTTTCCGCAAGGGCGGCTGTAGCTTGCGCAGGGGCGGCTTGGCGCAGGGGCGGCAACTTGCAGGCGCAGGGGCGGGAGAAGAGCAGAGGGCGATTCTGGGAGCCTACGAAGGTGGTGGTGTTGGGGCTGTTCCAGCGACTTCTTTGTTGGTGTAAATGTCACCGGTGATGATGAGCGAGAGTGTGAGGGGCGAGGGCATTGTAGAGTGAGAGGTTTAAGAGTATGTAGGGTGTGTGTGGTGGTGGTGAGGGCCGGTGTCGCAGGGGCGGTTGTGGCTAGGTCGCCGGAGGTGGCACGGGAGCGTTTGCACAAGGCAGCGTGTGAGAGCTTCCGGAGGGCGCATGGGCGTGGGAGGCGAGGCGGTGTAGGATTCGAAGAGTGAATGGAGTGGGAGGGGAAGGCGTTGAGGATGTGTGTCAAGGATGGCCGCCGTAGGGGCGCAATGTGTCACCGCGGGGGCCGTGGCCAATATGTTGTAGACGCTGGCCCAGCGCCGGGGGCGGCGCTGGCCATGGGTGTCACCGCGGGGGCGGGGTCACTGAGCCGCAGGGGCAGTTTTCTTGACAAAGGCTCCTCTTCTTATTCCCTCGGGTTGCCTCCCGAGCAGCGCCTTTGTTTTACGTCGTTGGCTTGACGTAAGGACTCTTCCTCTATGATTGAGCCTCCTCCAGCATCACCTTGGGGTTTATGACCGTATGTGAAGGTAATCCTCCGGAGGCCCTAGTCTCAATCCTTGTAATGGCTTCCGCCATTTGACCAATCTGTTTTTCAAGGTTCTTGATGCTGGGTTTTGTTGTTTAGACATGAGTAGCAAAGTGTTTAGTCAAAACCTGCAACATATCTTCAGTTGTTTGATACTTAACTTGTCGGGGCTGCTGTTGTTGGTTTTGTTGATCCTTCCAACGGAAATTCTGTTGGTCACGCCAATTTGGCATGAAATTCTGTGCATAGCGATCGTTCCTAGGCCTTTGCTAATGTGACTGTCCATAGCCCATTGCATTCACCTCAGCATCATCATCCTGGACTTGGGGACACATGTCCATTGGATGGTATAGGTCATCACACACTCCACAAGCTTTGAGCTGCTGTGGGGTTCCCATAAGTGTTAGTATCTTCACCATCTCCTTCAGCTCCGCGAGCTCAGTGGAGATCTCACTCTTCCCGGTATTTACGACATGAACACCTTTCTTGGACGGAGTCCTTCAATGTTCCGGGTCCCTTCTGCTAGTTCCTGATTTTTTTCAAAAGCAAGGTCAGGGGTAGAGTTAAGAATGTTACCTTCGCAAGCCACATCAACGATCCTCCTTTCATTGTCTAGCAAGCCATTGTATAAGTACAAGACTAGATCTTGAGTTGAATATCCGTGGAAAGGACAGCTGGATCGGAGGTGTGCGAATCTTTCAAAGTACTCATAGAGCGTTTCGTCCGCCTCTTGCTTGATGTTGCTTATAGCTTTCTTCAAGCTATTCGCCTTCTTGGCGGGGGAAGTATTTCTCCAGAAACACCTTGTGGAGGTTCTCCCAAGTGTCGATACTCCCGGATGGAAGGTGGTAATACCAATCATCCGCTGAATCTTTGAGTGTGAAGTCGAATGCCCTCATTTTGATTTGTTCTTCAGTAATATTGACCACCTTCATGCTCATACACACGGTATGAACTTCCCAAGGTGTTTCATGGGGTCTTCACCATTTAGCCCATGGAAAGATGGAAGCAAGTGGATGAGACCCGGCTTGAGCTCAAAGTTGATTCCTTCCTCTAGTGCCGGTATGGTAACCGCAAGAGGGTTTTGAGCCAAAGTAGGCTGAGTAAGTTGACGAAGAGTACAATCAGCCATTTCTTGTTGGAGTTGTTGTTGTCTTTGTTGCCGGATGTGCGTCCTCTCAATTTTTGGATCCAAAGAAGCAAAGCCGGAGTTAGTAGCACGGGTTTGAACCATAAAAATGGTTCAAACCAATAATCAATAATAACAATATAATAAAAACACTAAACTCCCCGGCAACGGCGCTAAAATTTGACTAGGGGTGATTTCTATGGTCGTCTATACCCTTTCAAAATATAATCCCGACTTAGCACTAAAACAAGTATGTGGTTAAGTAAGGGTCGAACCAAAGAGAGTTAAGGTGTTTATTAGATGCAATTATTGATTATAGAATCGAGTAACAAAAAGGGGGGGGGGGGTGGTTGAATTGATGCACACAAAAACTTATGAAAACGAATAACACAGCAAGTAAGACAATAGTGGATGAATCTACAATAGGTTGATTCTTAGCATGCAATTGCTACTTTGGTGAGTTCCTTTTACAAGTTTTAAGTAATCTCCCGTATTGATCATATATATGTGTTGAGCCAACCAGCATCAACACAACTTAACAGGTTAGTGTTCCGTAAACCTACAAGAACAATTAACAAGTTAGCTTTCAAATAAAGACTAAGGGATATAAAGAAAAGATTAAAACCGTTAACCTTATCTTTATATTTGTGTTCCTTTTCTTTAACCAATTACAACCCGTTATTACTTAAAGTTTACTACTAGATTAAAGACCCGAACCCGGAACCTATTAATCCTAGTTCTTTGCATGCACTTTAGAACCTAAGGTGATCAATCTTAAGTAATAGTAAAACATGCAATTAGACAATGATGATCAAGGAAACACAAAGAATTACTGAATGAAAACTTATATTAAAAAGAACTTACAACCGAAGTAACAACGCAACTTCAAACCAACCCAATGTAGCAAGGGAGTTAGCAACTCATTATAATGGAAACAATGAGAAAATTGGATTCTAAGTGGATAATGATGGGTGATAAGTTGGATGATTCTAGCAATCAACCAAGGACAATATATACTACAAAAGACACTAAATAGAAGTCAATGGCCGGCCCAAAACAGCCACCTTTAATGCCATAAAGATGGTGTAAACAACCGGAGTAAAACTTCTGTCGTTGAACCGCAGGTGCGGCCTTCAGCTCCGTAGGGGCGGTGACGGTAAAAATGCTTGATCTTCTTCATGGCCGCAGGGGCGGCTGGGTAATTCCGCAGGAGAGGATCTTTAATGCTCTTCAAACGTCTAACTCTTCAACTTCCTGCCGTTTCTGATACCAGGCCGCCGGGGCGTCCCAATGTCAACGCATGGGCGGTGACACAAACTCTTCATCTTCCAGCTCCCAGGTTGAGGCACAGGGGAAGGCGCAGGGGCGCTGGTCTTCGATTCTTAAGGACAAGTCACCGCAGGGGCGCTAGGGGATAACGCAGGTGCGGTGACAGTCTTCGTGGCTGGCGCTGTGTTCGCTCCAAACGGTGTGTGCAAGCTTTAAATTTATAACCCTAGTTGTAAGCTTAAAACAAGGATGCGAACCCGCAGTGTACGGCTCAATCGTAGTAAAAGCAAGGAATTCCAGGGGTCGATCACTGGGACTTAGTGTAACAAAGTCCAATCACGGTATGCTTAAGCAATTACTAACCACAAGTAATCAAAACAATCGAAGATGATAAAAGTCAATAAAGGAAATATGCAATTCTAGGGATTAAAGCATCTAGTTGTGGTTCCAACTCAAGATCTAAAGATAATCGGACAAAGCTGAGGTTTTTGCATAGGGAAGGCGTTACTAAAGTGGAATAGATCACCGGGTAAGTCTCACTACTCACTAATCCCAAACCGTAACTCCTATTACCGGGTAAGTCTCAAGGAATTAAGATAAGAACTATAATCTCAAACTAACACTCCATCTAAGGTAATAGAATCAACCTTTACCGGGTAAGTCTCAAGCTAACTCACAAAGATGGGATGAAAGCACACTCAAACCCCAATAAAGGATAAACCTTTATTACCTATACTTATGATCGTTGGTAAACAAACGAAGGAATTACCGGGTAAGTCTCATCCTAAGCTTGCATTGAACCAGGAAAGGTGTAATAAGGATAGGATTTGGCAAACTCTAACACTTAACTCTCAGTTTCGGATCAGATAAGTCACCTCGGTCAGCCAAATTCCACCCCGGCCGAGATGTTCATCGACTGAACGAGATGCTTAGGGTTAAGGCTAAAGACTCGAACTTTCAAGATCCTACTGGAATCTAAGATTATTCTATCATTGTTTTCCCACAACCTTCAGCCAATCACCCTAGAATCACACAAAGAGATTAGCCACTCATCATCATGAAAGTATTAATCAAGTATATGGGAAGAAGGTGAATATTTGAACAAGAAGAATCTAATGAAAAGACTTCATTAACTGAATCAAATATCACAACAAAAGCGTTCCTTGGATAGAAATCCAACAAGAAAGACAATAAGGAAGGGAATCTAAGATGATCTTACAAAAACCCTTCAAAGCTATAAAAGCTACAATCTTTCTTCTTCAACCTTCAAAAAGGTTCTTCAAATCTCCCAACTGGAGTATGGCTGCTGCGTATGCGGAGTTTCCAACTGTATGCCGATGTTAGCAAGGTGATAGCGGATGTCGGATTTGTGGGAAATCCGACCCTTTTTATAGGAAAATTACTCTCCAAAGATAAGATATCTTAGAAAGATCTCTTCCCATAAAAATAGGTAAAATATATGATCTAGCATATCTTCTTCCTTCCAGGATCCAAGCTCAAAAATATAAGATCTCTTTCCAAAGATAAAAGATCTCATCCAAGAATAAAATATTCTCGCCGCGTCCCAGGTGTTCGCCTCGGTCGAGTCGACTTCTCTGGATCACCTCGGTCGAGGTGAATCTGTGATCAACCGAGGTGAGTAACAACTGAATGTGAAATCTATCAAATCTGGTCCAAAGTGAATCTTTAATCCATGGCTATGCTTCCTGGATGGTTCCTTATGTTCTTGAATGTAGCTGCAATGACTCCATAGCTCCTTTTTGATGCAAAACGTGCCATTTTACCTACGATTAAAACAAAACTAGGTGTAGACCTCGATTCCCGCAAAGGTAGATGAAATGGTAATATAATCACATAATATACATACTAACCTGCGGATTGATAGCTTGAATTATGGTCTATATTTTGAGGTTTGTTTGGACGTTTTATCTTTCATAATCTGCATGTTTGTATGTATATTATGTGATTATATTACCATTTCATCTACCTTTGCGGGAATCGAGGTCTACACCTAGTTTTGTTGTAATCATAGGTAAAATGGCACGTTTTGCATCAAAAAGAAGCAAAAGGAGTTATGAGTCATTTGGAGCTACATCCAGGAAGCATAGCCATGGATTAGAGAATTACTTTGGAGCAGATTCGAGAGATTTCACATTTCAGTTGTGATTCACCTTGGTTGACCACAGATTCACCTCGACCGAGGTGATCCAGAGAAGCCGACTCGACCGAGGCGAATACTTAGGACGCGGCGGCGATATTTTATTCTCGGCTGAGATCTTTTAAAATTGGAAAGTGATCTTATATTTTTGGGCTTGGCTCCTGGAAGGAATAAGATATATCAGATCCTATATTTTATATATTTTTATGGGAAGAGATCTTCCTAAGATATCTTATCTTTGGAGGGTTATTTTCTTATAAAAAGAGTTGGATTTCCACAAATCCAACAGCTCGCATACATCCCGCTTACACAAAAAATCGACGTCCGCAGCGGCCATACTCCAGTTGGGAGAATTGAAGAACCTTTTTGAAGGTTGAAGGAAGATTGAAGATTGTAGCTTTTATAGCTTTTGAAGGGATTTTGTAAGATTATCTTAGATTCCCTTCCTTGTTGTCTTGCTTGTTGGATTTATATCCAAGGAACGCTTTGTTGTGATATTTGATTCAGTTATTGAAGTCTTTTCATTAAATTCTTCCTGTTCAAATATTCACCTTCTTCCCATATATTTGATTAATATTTTCATGATGATGAGTGGCTAATTTCCTTGTGTGATTCTAGGGTGATTGGCTGAAGGTTGTGGGAAAAACAATGATAGAATAACCTTAGATTCCAGTAGGATCCTGAAAGTTCGAGTCTTTAACCTTAACCCTAAGCATCTCGCTCAGTCGATGAACATCTCGGCCGGGGTGGAATTCTTCTGTCCGAGGTGACTTATCCGATCCTAAACAGAGAGTTAAGTGTTAGAGTTTCCCAAATCCTATTCTTATTACACCTTTCTGGTTCAATTCAAGCCTAGGATGAGACTTACCCGGTAATTCGTTAGTTTGTGTACCAACGATCATAAGTGTAGGTAATAAAGGTTTATCCTTTATTGGGGTTTGACTGTGCTTTCATCCCATCTTTGTGAGTTAGCCTGAGACTTACCCGGTAAAGGTTGATTCTATTCCCTTAGATGGTATGTTAGTTTGAGGTTATAATTCTTTATCTTAATTCCTTGAGACTTACCCGGTAATAGGAGTTACGGTTTAGGATTAGTGAGTAGTGAGACTTACCCGGTAATCTATTCCACTTTAGTAACACCTTCCCTATGCAAAATCTCAGCTTTGTCCGCTTATCTATTGATCTTGAGTTGGAACCACAACTAGATGCTTTAATCCCTAGAATTGCATGTTTGCTTTATTGACTTCTTATTCATCTTTGATTGTGTTGATTGCTCTTGAGGTTAGTATTTACATAAGCTTACCGTTATCGACTTTGTTTCACCAAGTCCCTGTGATCGACCCTTGGAATTCCTTGCTTTTTACTACGATTGACCTGTACACTGCAGGTTCGCATCCTTGTTTTAAGCTTACGTCTAGGGTTATAAATTTAAAGTTTGCACACACCATTTGGAGCGAACAAGTTTTTGGCGCCATTGCCAGGGACTTGGTCTAGACCGAGCCGGTACGGTTTGCTCTTGGGGCGCTTGCCCCCGTGTCTACTAACCACTCTACTTGAGTGATTTTTGCAGTTTCTTTCTTAGGTATATGCGAAGAACCCGTGCTGGGAAGGAAATCGTTCCTTACGATCCCGAACCAGAAAAGACATACAAGCGACGCTTAAGAGAAGCAAAGATGGCCCAACAAGACAACCGCGATCTTGAGGCCGAATTGAAAGAGGCGTTAGAGCTGCTACGCCTCAGCAAGGAAGAACTAAGGCGAGAGAAGGAAGAAACTCGCACCAAGACTGAAGCAATCGAAGCAGAAATGGCGGTCATACGAGACCAGATTCTACTTCGACCAAGGGAAGATCCCGTCCCAGATCCTCGACCGATGCAGGATCCAGTAGCTGACCCTCGACCGAGGCAGGTTCCAGTACCTGACGCCCCGGCCGATGTATTTCCACCTCGGAGGCCGGTCCGAGATGTTCTTCTTGCAGGAATTCCGCAAACCTTAGGT
The DNA here is from genome assembly GCA_033239045.1 of Fagopyrum esculentum. Classification (NCBI taxonomy): domain Eukaryota; kingdom Viridiplantae; phylum Streptophyta; class Magnoliopsida; order Caryophyllales; family Polygonaceae; genus Fagopyrum; species Fagopyrum esculentum. The sequence goes on from BSUD01000003.1 coordinate 108,424,246, forward strand.
CAAAGGATGGACCCTAATCAACAACTGAGGTGTCAAGGAGTCAACCTAGGAAATCCAGCGGACCATGACTATGAACTTCGACCGCAAGTTCTATCCATGATTCGCCAATGCCAATTCGGAGGGCTAGAGAAGGAATCACCACATCAACATCTTCAATACTATGAGATCTTGATGGAGACCTTGAGACCTCCGAGAATTGAAAACAACAACTACAAGCTAAGACCTTTTTACTTTTCTTTAAAAGATAGAGCTCTTACTTGGTATCAATCTCTTCCTCCAGGAAAAATCAGCACATGGGAGGAGATGACAACGGAATTCTTGACCAAATTCTTTCCCCCCTCAAAGACAGCCGAAATGAGAGGGAAGATCAATGCTTTCATTATGAAGGACAAGGAGGGCTTGTCCAAGTCATGGGAGCGGTTCAAGGACATTCTTTTGGATTGCCCACATCATGGGATTCCAAAGTTAGAGTTATTGGAGATATACTTCAAAGGACTGGACGGAAGCACCCAATTCAATCTCCAACTACTCTCCGCCGGCACCTTTATGGACATGGCGATTGATGAGGCTTGGGACTTCATCGAGAAGCAAGCCTTGCACATGGAGAAATACACCCACCAAGGAGCTGAAGGTGGAGTTAAAAGAGTTAATTTCCAAGAAACTCAGCCCAACAACAATCAACTCGCGTCTTTGACAAATGACGTGAAACAATTGAAGGAACTTTTGGTTGCACAAACCAAGAAGGAAGAGCAAGGGAAAAGGAACAACAACAACGGGTACCATAACAACAACAACGGTCCCCGAAACAACAATTACAACAACAACAATAGAGGGTCCAATAGCAACAATTGGAGGGCGAACAACCAAAATTCGGGTAATCATTCAAATTCCAACTCTAACGATTCCTCTAACCCTTTCCTCTCTCCCCCTTCTTCTTCTTCTTCTACTCCATTGAAGAACCAGGGGCAAGGATCAAGTTCGTCCCAGCCAGAAAAGAAAGACACTGTTCTGGAGGCTATCTTGATCAAGCTCAACGCTATGGAGAATTCTATGACTTCATTTTCGAAGGCCCAAAAGGCCTTTGAACAACAACTTGCGAGTAGGGCGAATGAAGCGCCAAGAGATCTAGGGAAGCTTCCAGCAAGGACAGAAAGCAACCCTAAGGGCCAGATCATGGCCGTAACTACGAGGAGTGGACTGAAAACTGCAGATCCAGTGCCTCGGTCGGTGACAGTACCGACGCAGACCACCTCGGTCCAGATACAGTCGAAGAACACTTCGACCGAGATGCCACCCGAGGCGGAGCAACAGAAAGAGGAGGGGAAGACTGAAATTTATGTTCCACCTCCTACATACAAACCACCACTCCCATTTCCCCAGTCAAGAGCCAGAGCACATCTAGACAAGCACTTTGGTAAGTTCCTTGACTTGATGAATAAGCTACACATTAATATTCCTTTCCTTGATGCTATTCTAGGTATGCCCGCCTATGGGAAGTTCTTAAAAGAGATTCTATCAAGGAAGAGGAAGCTGGAGGACGTTGGTGAAGTTAGGATGACATCTAAATCCTCGGAGCTCATACAAATCATGAAGGAGAAGATGCCACCTAAATTGAGAGATCCCGGCTCATTTTGCATTCCCATTCAAGTTGGGGATGTCACTTGTGAAGCCCTTTGTGATCTAGGAGCCAGCGTGAGCATCATTCCGCTGGAGCTATGTGTGAAGATCGGACTTGGAGAGCCCAAGCCGGTCAAGATTTGACTTTATATGGCGGATCGCTCCATTACCCATCCCGTGGGCATCTTGGAGGACGTTCCGGTCAAGCTAGTTAACTTCTATCTACCTATAGATTTTGTTGTACTTGACATTCCCGCAGATTATCCTGTTCCTATTATTCTCGGGAGGCCATTTTTAGCAACTTCGGGTTGCAACGTGGATTGCAAGAACGCCAAGTTGAAATTCAACGTTGGTGGCGATGAGGTGGAGTTCGCACTACTTGCAGCCATGAAAGGGGAGCAACTAACTGATGATATCTTCAACATCCATGATGAAGAAGAATCAAGAGAATTGGTGAGCTCTATCCTTATTAACGATCCACTCGAAAGAGTTATTAGCTTCAGTTTAATGGAGGAAGGTATAGATGTTTCTTGTGATGCAGATATACGGAGCTTGAAGGCACTGGAAGAGGATCCAGGAGCTAAAACTGAGAAGCTAATCCAGGAGACGAAGATCTCCAGTTTCGATTCCAGTAGTAGTACCTCGACCGAGGCACTTTTTGGAACGAGCGAGGCGACTGAAGAACATCTCAGTTGACATCATCTCGCCTCGACCGAGGTCGATGACGAGATGATGTCAACTGAGACTTCTGCAAGTCCAGTTTCTGGATCTACTCCACTGGAAGGAGGAAGCAAGGATCCTCCTCAGAAAACACCCCCAGTTGTGGAGCTTAAACAACTCCCAAATCACTTGAGGTATGTCTTTCTTGGGCCGGATTCCACATATCCCGTTATTGTTAGTGCTTCCCTTTCCGAATCTGAATTGTCTAAATTAATGCATGTCCTGAGAAAGCATCAAAAGGCTTTAGGTTATACTATAGATGATCTTATTGGCATTAAGCCCTCTTTTTGCATGCATAGAATTTTAATGGAGGATGATCATAAGACTTCACGGGAACCTCAAAGACGGTTAAATCCGATCATAAAAGAGGTTGTGAAGAAGGAAATTCTTAAGTTGTTGGATGCATTTATTATTTATCCTATCTCGGACAGCAAGTGGGTTAGCCCGGTGCATGTAGTTCCGAAGAAAGGAGGGATGACCGTTGTGACGAATAAGAACAACGAGTTGATCCCAAGTAGGACCGTTACGGGCTGGAGGGTCTGCATCGATTATAGGAGGCTGAACACGGCCACACGGAAGGACCATTTTCCGCTTCCCTTCATTGATCAGATGCTCGAGCGGTTGGCCCAACATTCACACTTTTGCTACTTAGACGGTTATAGTGGATTCTTCCAGATTCCTATCCATCCGGATGATCAGGAGAAGACCACTTTCACATGTCCATGGGGGACATTTGCGTATAGGAGGATGCCATTCGGATTGTGCAATGCACCCGCTACCTTCCAGCGATGCATGATGGCTATCTTTTCCGAGTACATAGAGGAGATCATGGAGGTATTTATGGATGATTTTTCGGTATATGGTTCCTCTTTTGATGATTGCCTATCTAACCTTTCGCTAGTGCTTAAAAGATGTGAAGACACTAATCTCGTTTTAATTTGGGAGAAGTGTCATTTTATGGTTAGTGAAGGCATTGTGCTAGGAAACCTCGTTTCTAATTGAGGCATTGAGGTCGATCGCGCTAAGATCGAGACTATTGAGAAACTCCCTCCCCCTTGTTCTATTAAAGGTGTGAGGAGTTTTCTCGGGCATGCAGGTTTCTACAGGAGATTTATCAAAGATTTCTCTAAGATTTCTAAACCTCTAACTAACCTCTTGAATAAAGATGTTGTTTTTGAGTTTTCGCAGGAGTGTCTTGATGCTTTTTACAGGATTAAGGAAGCGTTGATCTCCGCTCCTATTATCCAACCTCCGGATTGGACCTTGCCCTTTGAGATCATGTGCGATGCTAGTGATGTAGCCGTAGGAGCGGTGCTTGGACAGAAGAAGGATGGACGGACCACCGCCATTTATTATGCTAGCAAGACGCTAGATGAAGCACAACGCAACTACGCTACCACCGAGAAGGAGTTATTGGCGGTTGTATATGCTTTCGAAAAGTTTCGTTCCTATTTAGTAGGGGGGAAAGTCATTGTCTACACCGACCATGCAGCCATTCGCTACTTGTTGGCTAAGAAGGATGCCAAGCCACGCCTTATTCGATGGATTCTCTTGCTTCAAGAGTTTGACCTAGAGATCCGCAATAAGAAGGGATCCGAGAATTCTGTTGCGGATCACCTCAGCCGGCTACCTGCATCTTTGCGTGAGAAGGACGATCCGCCCATAGACGATTCATTCCCCGATGAGCACTTACACATGTTGGAGCATTTGATAGACTTACTTACTTCACCCCATGATGGAGGTGAAGTATGGGGTGAGGGCACCTCCCATCACATTTGAGACGCATCATGGTCCAACTACCGACCTTAAACCAAGCGCTTCTTGGGAGGCAACCCAAGGTATTGCTTTCTTTTCCCGTTTTCTAGTCTAGTTTAGATATTTTTTGCTTTTGCTTTGCTTTGCTTTGTTTTTGGCGTTCTGGACAGATAACAGGAGACATCTAAGGAAGGAGCATAACTGGAAGGACAGAAGTTCGAGAATTCGAGAAGACATAGGCATCTCGCTTACTGTCAGAGCACCTCGACCGAGACGATTCTTGAGCAACCGAGGCGACTAGGGTTTTCAGACGAACCACCTCGGTCCAAACCACCTCGGTCCAGTCGAGACCATCTCGACCGAGGTGACAGCAGATTCCAGAAAGGGTATAAAAGGGGGATTAATTTTCTCTCTCTTCACTTTCAACCCTCCTCGACCGCGGCGACAAATTCACCTCGCCTCCTTCGTTTCTTGCTCGTTTTCGAAGATTTTTGTCTCCAAACTACGATTGAAGGATAGAGGATTGTGTTGCAAGTACAGATCTGCAGAAAATCGAACCGATTCGGTCGAAACGAGGTAAAACGAACCGAAACCCTAACCTCTCTGTTTCGCTTCGATTTGGGCTTTGGTTGCCCCTGCATTTGTTGAGGAAATGCTTAAGTACCCCATAGGAAGCAATTGTAGTGATTTTCGGGGGAAAAGAACTGAATTTCCAGAAGAAATTAGAACCCAGTTTTCCGCCTCGGTCCATTCGAGTTGTGCCTCGGACGAGGTGTTCCTGAGAGTTGTCAGTTGACCGAGGTGACCTGACAGTAGCTGAGTGAAAATGAGTTCTGACCGACGCCTTGTCCTTAGGGATAGTTCCTCACCTTCCCCTTCCTCCTCTTCTTCCCGACCTTACCACCCGGTGATCCATGAGCGATACCGGGTGGATTATGACCGTATTTCTAGCCGTCCAGTGATTGCACCTCGCTTCCTGGACGTGTCCGCTTTCGATTGCCTAGGGGTAGAGGGAGACCTTAGGAGGATGATTTCTACAGTTGGGTTGGATCAGTTTACTGAGATCCGTGCCCCAGCCTACTTGGAGCCGACCCTAGAGTTCGTTAGCTCCTTCACCTAGCTTCCCACAGAGCAGTCTGTGAAGTACCGGTTGATGAACCGGAACTTCTTAGTGCCGCTTGAGTACTGGAGATATATTTTTGGCTTTCCGAAGCCCACTGCTGTTGTCTTCCCCTCCCGATCAGTATCTAGGGAGTTATGGGGGCAGATTTCCCATGTTGTTGAGCACGCAGATAGATGGCGCCTTGGAGATTCCAGGGAGAAGGTCATATTCCACCTAGCCTTTAGATTAGCTCACCGGATCTTACGCGAGACACTTCTGGCGCGTACTGAGACGCCCCAGAAGATCCGACAGGGAGAGCTTTTCAGTCTGTACTGCATGGTTACTGGGGGTTTCCCGGACTTTGGCTTGATGCTGGCAGAGGATCTGCACAGGATCAAGGCCAAGGCGAAGGGAGACATCCGCTGCGGAGGTCTTGTCACCCACATAGCTGCTTATCAGGACATGGACCTCAGTGCTTGTATAGTGGTGGCGGCTCCGAAGCCGCTTGGATTGTAGGAGATGATCACTCGGCGGGTTCTAGTTCCCCGAGGTCTGACTACTCCGTATGTGGCTATGCCGTGGGAGCTGACTACGCCACAGGGGATCCGGTGGTCTGCCTAGTTCACTATTTATGATCCACACTATTGGCAGACCGCGTGGATTCCACTAATGGAGGATTTCAGGGAGGCAGCAGCTGCCCCAGCTGAGGAGGAGGAGGCTGATGATGAGGAGACGGCTGATGAGGGTGGAGTCCCAATGGATACAGGGACAGATACTGCAGGGACGAACGAGGTGTTTCACCTCGGTTGACCTACGAACACCTCGACCGAGGTGGGTAACAGAAAGTTTTCGAAAACGATTTTTGTGCTTCTTATCTGGATATGACCTCAATGAAGATTATGTTTACTGATTGGTTTTAAATTCTTTATGTGTTTGAAAGGTTTTATAATATGTTTAAGTTGCTAAATGCTTTGTTTGAAATTATTGGCATGTTTAATACTTTATTTTTATCCAAATTATGTTGAATTTGAAGGTTGACACCGCAGCATGAGTTCTTTCACTTTCTTCTTGGGATGATTAAGGCAATTCATTTTCTTCTTCTTCTTCTTCTTGATCATGCTTAGCCTCTCATATACATTTTGCCTCCCTTTACCTATCCGGGAATTTGGAAGCAAACGAAGTGGTGAAAGCATGTTAAAGTTGAAAAGTGGGCTGGAAGTGAAAGTATTAGAAAGAAAGAAATAGGTTTGGGGAAGTCAATCATGAAGATGAGTAACTCGGCACCATTCACATAGCCGGTTGTTTGTGTCTTGCAAAAGTCGGATTAAGCGATATTCCTAACGGGTCATGGTATGTGCATCAAGGGTTTGATGCATCTCAAGAAATTGATGATTGCTGATTTCCTAGGCTTCGGTTATTGTGCACCTCTGTCCATGCATCCCAAAAAGTAAAGTAAAAAGAAAAAGTGTGAAATAAGCAAAGCTTATTGGTGGAAGATGTTGCAAGTCAAAATGAAAGTGAAGTTCATCCTTTTCCCGGATTCTAGCACCACATTACCTTACATACATCCCTACCCTACACGTTTCTTGACCTTTCTTTTGGGAAGCCCTTGAGACCTTGAGCTTGTTGATTGACTTAGTGGTTTAAACTGGATTATACATGATCAATTTTGATAATTATGACTTATTATGCATTCTATGACTTTATGCAAAGATGAACAAATTTTTCTATATTTATAAAATGTTTTGATCATATTGAGTTTTTAAATTCCATGAAGCATTCTCTTATAGTGATCTATGATAGTTGCACACCATAAAATGTTTTTGAAGGACTTTTCATTGATTTTGATGACTTATAATCCATTCTATGTTGTCTTTTATATGAGGAACTTGCTTGGGGACAAGCAAGGGCTAAGTATGGGGTATTTTGATAGCTTGAATCATGGCCTATATTTTGAGGTTTGTTTGGACGTTTCATCTTTCAAAATCTGCATGTTTGTATCTATATTATGTGATTATATTACCATTTCATCTACCTTTGCGGGAATCGAGGTCTACACCTAGTTTTGTTGTAATCGTAGGTAAAATGGCACGTTTTTCATCAAAAAGGAGCAAAAGGAGTTATGAGTCATTTGGAGCTACATCCAGAAAGCATAGCCATGGATTAGAGAATTACTTTGGAGCAGATTCGAGAGATTTCACATTTCAGTTGTGATTCACCTCGGTTGACCACAGATTCACCTCGACCGAGGTGATCCAGAGAAGCCGACTCGACCGAGGCGAATACCTAGGACGCGGCGGCAATATTTTATTCTCGGCTGAGATCTTTTAAAATTGGAAAGTGATCTTATATTTTTGGGCTTGGCTCCTGGAAGGAAGAAGATATATCAGATCCTATATTTTATATATTTTTATGGGAAGAGATCTTCCTAAGATATCTTATCTTTGGAGGGTTATTTTCCTATAAAAAGAGTTGGATTTCCACAAATCCAACATCTCGCATACATCCCGCTTACACCAAAAATCGACGTACGCAGCGGCCATACTCCAGTTGGGAGAATTGAAAAACCTTTTTGAAGGTTGATGGAAGATTGAAGATTGTAGCTTTTATAGCTTTTGAAGGGATTTTGTAAGATTATCTTAGATTCCCTTCCTTGTTGTCTTGCTTGGTGGATTTATATCCAAGGAACGCTTTGTTGTGATATTTGATTCAGTTATTGAAGTCTTTTCATTAAATTCTTCATGTTCAAATATTCACCTTCTTCCCATATATTTGATTAATATTTTCATGATGATGAGTGGCTAATTTCCTTGTGTGATTCTAGGGTGATTGGATGAAGGTTGTGGGAAAAACAATGATAGAATAATCTTAGATTCCAGTAGGATCCTGAAAGTTCGAGTCTTTAACCTTAACCCTAAGCATCTCGCTCAGTCGATGAACATCTCGGCCGGGGTGGAATTCTTCTGTCCGAGGTGACTTATCCAATCCTAAACTGAGAGTTAAGTGTTAGAGTTTCCCAAATCCTATTCTTATTACACCTTTCTGGTTCAATTCAAGCCTAGGATGAGACTTACCCGGTAATTCGTTAGTTTGTGTCCCAACGATCATAAGTGTAGGTAATAAAGGTTTATCCTTTATTGGGGTTTGAGTGTGCTTTCATCCCATCTTTGTGAGTTAGCCTGAGACTTACCCGGTAAAGGTTGATTCTATTCCCTTAGATGGTATATTAGTTTGAGGTTATAGTTCTTTATCTTAATTCCTTGAGACTTACCCGGTAATAGGAGTTACGGTTTAGGATTAGTGAGTAGTGAGACTTACCCGGTAATCTATTCCACTTTAGTAACACCTTCCCTATGCAAATCTCAGCTTTGTCCGCTTATCTATTGATCTTGAGTTGGAACCACAATTAGATGCTTTAATCTCTAGAATTGCATGTTTGCTTTATTGACTTCTTATTCATATTTGATTGTGTTGATTGCTCTTGTGGTTAGTATTTACATAAGCTTACCGTTATCGACTTTGTTTCACCAAGTCCCTGTGATCGACCCCTGGAATTCCTTGCTTTTTACTACGATTGACCCGTACACTGCGGGTTCGCATCCTTGTTTTAAGCTTACGTCTTGGGTTATAAATTTAAAGCTTGCACACACCGTTTGGAGCGAACAAAAATTATTGAAGATAAAACGTCCAAACAAACCCCAAAAAATAGACTATAATTCATGCTATCAAAATACCCCATACTTAGCCCTTGCTTGTCCCCAAACAAGTTCCGCATATAAAAGACAAGATAGAATGGATTATAAGTCAAGAAAATTGATGAAAAGTCTTTCAAAAACATTTTTACGGTGTGCAACAATCATAGATCACTCTAAGAGAATAAAACTTGGAATTTAAAATCAAAATATGATCAAAACATTTTATAAATATAAGAAAGTTGTTCATCTTTGCATAAAATCATAGAATGCATAATAAATCATAATTATCGAAATTAATCATGCATAATCCAGATTAAACCACTAAGTCAATCAACAAGCTCGAGGTCTCAAGGGCTTCTGTTCGCTCCAAACGGTGTGTGCAAGCTTTAAATTTATAACCCTAGACTTAAGCTTAAAACAAGGATGCGAACCCGCAGTGTACGGGTCAATCGTAGTAAAAAGCAAGGAATTCCAGGGGTCGATCACAGGGACTTGGTGAAACAAGGTCAATAACGGTATGCTTAAGTGAATACTAATCACAAGAGCAATTAACACAATCAAAGATGAATAAGAAGTCAATAAAGCAAACATGCAATTTTAGGGATTAAAGCATCTAGTTGTGGTTCCAACTCAAGATCTATAGATAAGCGGACAAAGTTTAGATTTTTGCATAGGGAAGGTGTTACTAAAGTGGAATAGATCACCGGGTAAGTCTCACTACTCACTAATCCTAAACCGTAACTCCTATTACCGGGTAAGTTTTGGGGTCTTACTTCCTTGCTAGTTACTACTTCCGCAGAAGGAAGTCAATCAAGAAGGAGTTGTTTTGACACGCTAGTCTCTAGGAACTAAGATAAAGAACTATAATCTCAAACTAACATACCATCTAAGGGAATAGAATCAACCTTTACCGGGTAAGTCTCAGGCTAACTCACAAAGATGGGATAGAAGCACACTCAAACCCCAATAAAGGATAAACCTTTATTACCTACACTTATGATCGTTGGTAAACAAACTAAGGAACTACCGGGTAAGTCTCATCCTAAGCTTGCATTGAACCAGAAAGGTGTAATAAGAATAGGATTTAACAAACTCTAACACTTAACTTTCTGTTTAGAATCGGATAAGTCACCTCGGTCAGAAGAATTCCACCCCGGCCGAGATGTTCATCGACTGAGCGAGATGCTTAGGGTTAAGGTTAAAGACTCGAACTTTCAGGATCCTACTGGAATCTAAGATTATTCTATCATTGTTTTTCCCACAACCTTCAGCAAATCACCCTAGAATCACACAAGGAAATTAGCCACTCATCATCATTATGAAAGTATTAAATATATGGGAAGAAGGTGAATATTTGAACAAAGAAAAATTTAATAAAAAACTTCAATAACTGAATCAAATATCACAACAAAAGCGTTCCTTGGATAGCAATCCAAGAAGACAAGACAACAAGGAAGGGAATTAAAGACAATCTTACAAAACCCTCCAAAAAGCTATAAAAGCTATGATCTTCAATCTTCCTTCAACCTTAAAAAAGGTTCTTTGAATCTCCAAATCTGGAGTGTGCTGCTGCTGCTGTGTTGTAAGCGACTCTCTTGCGCTGATAGCGGATCCCCGGAATTGTGGAAATCCAACTTCTTTTATAAGAAAATAACCCTCCAAAGATAATAAATCTTAGAAAGATATTTTCCCATAAATATAGGTAAAATATATGATTCTGCATATCTTCTTCCTTCTAGGAACCAAGCCCAAAAAATATAAGATTACTTTCCAATTTTAAAAGATCTCATCCAAGAATAAAATATTCTCGCCGCGTCCTAGGTGCTCGCCTCGGTCGAGTCGGCGTCTCTGGATCACCTCGGTCGAGGTGAATCAATGGTCAACCGAGGTGAGTCACAACAGAATGTGAAATCTCTCGAATCTGCTCCAAAGTAAATCTTTAATCCATGGCTATGCTCCCTGGATGTAGCTCCAAATGACTCATGACTCCTTTTGCTCCTTTTTGATGCAAAACGTGCCATATTACCTGCGATTACAACAAAACTAGGTGTAGACCTCGATTCTCGCAAAGGTAGATGAAATGGTAGTAAAATCACATAATATACATACAAACATGCAGATTATGAAAGATAAAACGTCTAAACAAACCCCAAAATATAGACTATAACTCATGCTATCAAAATACCCCATACTTAGCCTTTGCTTGTCCCCAAGCAAGTTCCTTATATAAAAGACAAGATAGAATGGATTATAGTTCAATAAAATCAATGAAAAGTCTTTCAAAAACATTTTATGGTGTGCAACTATCTGTTCGCTCCAAACGGTGTGTGCAAGCTTTAAATTTATAACCCTAGACTTAAGCTTAAAACAAGGATGCGAACCCGCAGTGTACGGGTCAATCGTAGTAAAAGCAAGAAAATTCCAGGGGTCGATCACAGGGACTTGGTGAAACAAAGTCAACACGGTATGCTACGTTAATTCTAACCACAAGAGTGATTAACACAATCAAAGATGAATAAGATGTCAAATAAGCAAACATGCAATTCTAGGGATTAAAGCATCTAGTTGTGGTTCCAACTCAAGATCTATAGATAAGCGGACAAAGCTGAGATTTTTTGCTTGGGGAAGGTGTTACTAAAGTGGAGTAGATCACCGGGTAAGTCTCACTAAACACTAATCCTAAACCGTAACTCCTATTACCGGGTAAGTCTCAAGGAATCAAGATAAAGAACTATAACCTCAAACTAACACACCATCTAAGGGAATAGAATCAACCTTTACCGGGTAAGTCTCAGGCTAACTCACAAAGATGGGATGGAAGCACACTCAAACCCCAATAAAGGATAAACCTTTATTACCTACACTTATGATCGTTGGTACACAAACTAAGGAATTACCGGGTAAGTCTCATCCTAAGCTTGCATTGAACCAGAAAGGTGTAATAAGAATAGGATTTGGCAAACTCTAACACTTAACTCTCAGTTTCGGATAGGATAAGTCACCTCGGTCAGAAGAATTCCACCCCGGCCGAGATGTTCATCGACTGAACGAGATGCTTAGGGTTTAAGGTTAAAGACTCGAACTTTCAGGATCCTACTGGAATCTAAGATTATTCTATCATTGTTTTTCCCACAACCTTCAGCCAATCACCCTAGAATCACACAAGGAAATTAGCCACTCATCATCATAATGAAAGTATTAAATTTATGGGAAGAAGGTGAATATTTGAACAAAGAAGAATTTAATGAAAAGACTTCAATTACTGAATCAAATATCACAAACAAAAGCGTTCCTTGGATAATAATCCAACAAGACAAGACAACAAGGAAGGGAATTGAAGACAATCTTACAAAACCCTCAAAAAGCTATAAAAGCTATGGTCTTCAACCTTCCTTTAACCTTCAAAAAGGTTCCTCGAAAACTCCCAAATTGGAGTATGCCGCTGCTGCGTAAACCCTGATCGATGGTATAGCACGATCTCCGAAGTATGCGAGATGTATGCGGCCTCCCCAAATTGTGAAAATCCGACCCTTTTTATAGGAAAAATAACCCTCCAAAGATAACATATCTTAAAGAGATATTCTCCCATAAATATAGGTAAAATATATATTCTGCATATCTCTTTCCATCCAGGAGCCCAGCCCAAAAATATAAGATCACTTTCCAAGTTTAAAAGATCTCTTCCAAGAATAAAATATTCTCGCCGCGTCCTAGGTGTTTGCCTCGGTCGAGTCGGCGTCTCTGGATCGCCTCGGTCGAGGTGATCCTCTGATCAACCGAGGTGATTCGCAACTGAATGTGGAAATCTCTCTAAACTGGTCCAAAGTAAATCTTTAATTCATGGCTATGCTTCCTGGATGATTCCTTTTTGCTCCTCAATGTAGCTCCAAATGACTCATGACTCCTTTTGCTCCTTTTTGATGCAAAACGTACCATATTACCTGCAATTACAACGAAACTAGGTGTAGACCTCGATTCTCGCAAAGGTAGATGAAATGGTAGTAAAATCACATAAAGTACATACAAACATGAAGATTATGAAAGATAAAACGTCCAAACAAACCCCAAAATATAGACTATAATTCATGCTATCAAAATACCCCATACTTAGCCCTTGCTTGTCCCCAAGTAAGTTCCTCATATAGAAAACAAGATAGAATGGATTATAAGTCAGTAAAATCAATGAAAAGTCTTTCAAAAACATTTTTTGGTGTGCAACTATCATAGATCACTCTAAGAGAATACTTCCTGGAATTTAAAAACTCAATATGCTCAAAACATTTTATAAATATAAGAAAGTTGTTCATCTTTGCATAAAATCATAGAATGCATAATAAATCATAATTATCAAAATTAATCATGTATAATCCAGTTTAAACCACTAAGTCAATCAACAAGCTCAAGGTCTCAAGGGCTTCCCAAAAGAAAAGGTCAAGAAACGTGTAGGGTACGGATGTATGTAAGGTAGTGTGGTGCTAGAATCCGGAAAAAGGATGAACTTCACTTCCACTTTGACTTGCAACACCTTCCACCAATAAGCTTTGCTTATTTCACACTTTTTCTTTTTACTTTACTTTTTGGGATGCATGGACAGAGGTGCACAATAACCGAAGCCTAGGAAATCAGCAATCATCAATTTCTTGAGATGCATCAAACCCTTGATGCACATACCATGACCCGATAGGAATATCGCTCAATCCGACTTTGGCAAGACACAAACACCCGGCTATGTGAATGGTGCCGAGTTACTCATCTTCATGATTGACTTCCCCAAACCTATTATTGCTTTCTAACACTTTCACTTCCAGCCACTTCTCAACTTTAACTTGCTTTCACCACTTTGCTTGCTTCCAAATTCCCGGATAGGTAAAGGGAGGCAAAATGTATATGAGGGGCTAAGCATGATCAAGAAGGAGAAGAAGAAGAATGAATTGCCTTGGTCTTTCCAAGAAGAATGTGAGAGAACTTAACCTGCGGTGTCAACCTTCAAATTCAACATAATTTGGATAAAAACAAGGTATTAAACATGCCAATATTTCAAACAAAGCATTTAGCAACTTAAACATATCATAAAATCTTTCAAACACATAAAGAATTTAAAACCAGTAGGTAAACAAAATCTTCACTGAGATCATATCCAGATAAGTAACACAAAAATCGTTTTCGAAAACTCTCAGTTAACCCACCTCGGTCGAGATGTTCTTGGTTCAACCGAGGTGAAACACCTCGTTTTGCCAGAATCTCCCCGGTCGAGGTCAAATTTTTTTTTTAAAACCATATATTTTTTTTTTCGGTTTCGACGTTTTTCTCAATCAAATAATCTGTAGGTATGCATGTAAAATCAGATAATCATATAAAGGCAAATGAAGCATAGATATGAAAATATCCGATGAATATAATACATCAAAAGTCAAATAATACATCGAAGTCATCACGTAGTCAAATAGTACATAAAATACCCCATACTTGATACACACTGTCCCAGTGGGTATAACAAAAGTCTAAATGAAAGAGGACTCACCGGATAAAGAGCCGAACTAAATAAAAATATAATAAATAAAACCCTGCAGCTCCTCAGTAGTCCTGATCCGGCGGTGGTGGTGGTATGTAGGGGAACTGAGTCGGGTCATAGGGATAGCCCATGACATGCTGGAACTGTAGCTGAGCCATCATGTGCTGATGATGCTGCCGCTCCTGCATCTCGCGGATGTCCAATGAAAGTGCAGCATAAGAGTCGATAACCTGATCCGTCAAGTCGTCGATCCGACGATGAGCCTCTGCATCTCTATGACGGCGTGTCCGACGCCTAGCAGATTTAGCGGGAGGTGCAGCAGGTGCAGGCTCAGTATCCTCCTCGTCATCATCTAGATCAATAATGGGAGGCGCGCTCGTCCCAGCTGTATCAGTACCTGTGTCCATCGGGACGCCACCTCCCCTCTCATCAACTGTGTCGTCATCGTCGTCATCCTCATCAGCCTCCTCAACCTCCTCCTCAGCAGGGGCAACTGCTCCCTCTCTATAATCCTCCATAAGTGGGGCCCATGCTGTCTGCTAGAAATGCGGATCGAAGACCGAGAACTATGCAGACCATCTGATGCCCTGAGGTGCAGTCAACTCCCATGGCATAGCAACGTAAGGTGTAGTCAGTCCACGGGGAACTAGAATCCGCCGCGTAATCATCTCCTGAAGTCCGAGCGGCTTGGCAGCCGCCACCATGGTACACCTACTCAGATCCATATCCTGATACCTAGCGATATGGGTCACTATCCCTCCGCAGCATATATCACCCTTCCCTTTGGCCTTGATCCTGTGCAGATCCTCTGCCAGCATCAAGCCAAAGTCAGGGTATCCTCCCGTGACCATGCAGTACAAAGCAAACAGCTCCCCCTGTCGGACCTTCTAGGGCGTCTCAGTACGCGCCAGAAGCGTCTCGCTGAAAACCCTGTGCACTAATCTGAAGGCTAAATGATAGATAAGCTTCGCCCTGGAATCACCAGGGCGCCACCTATCTGCGTGCTCTGTGATGTGGGCGATCTGACCCCAGAACTCCCTAGCTACGGATCGGGAGGGGAAGTCTACAGCGGTAGGGGCAGGGAAGCCAAAAATGTCTCTCCAGTAGTCGAGAGGTACTATGTAGTTCCGGTTCATCAACCGGTACTTCACAGCCCTCTCTGTGGGAAGGTAAGTGAAAGAGCTGACAAACTCGAGGGTCGGCTCAAGGTAGGCTGGGGCTCGGATCTCAGTAAACTGATCCAGCCCTACTGTGGTGATCATCCTCCTAAGATCTCCATCTACGTGGAGACAATCAAAGGCAGAAATATCCAGAAATCTAGGAGCGATGACTGGACGACTCGCAATACGGTCATAATCTACCCGGTGTCTCTCGTGGATCACCGGGATAGAAGGTCGGGATGAGGAAGAAGAAGGGGAAGGAGAGGATCTATCTCTAAGGGCTAGCAATCTGTCAGAACTCATCTCTAATGCTCACTGTCAGACTACCTCGGTCGACTGACAAATACCAAGAATCACCTCGACCGAGGTGCAGACCGACCGGACCGAGGCGAAGACAGTTCGATTTCCACTCTCTGATTTTCAGTTCTTTTCCCCCTAAAATCACTACAAATGCCTCCTAAGGGGTACTTATGGATTTCCTCAACAAAAGCAAGGGCAACCAAAGCCCAATACGCAGTAAACGAACGAGTTAGGGTATTCGAACGTTTTTACCTCGTTTCGGTCGAAACACTCAGATTTCTTGCAGATCTGTAGTTGCAATCGATCCTTCTACCCCTTAATTGCAGTTTGGAAGGAGAAATCGTCGAAAACGAGCGAGAAATGGAGGAGCGAGGTGATGCTGTCCGCCGCGGTCGAAATGCGTAAAATAAAAAGTGAAAAGTAATTTTTCCCTTTTTATACTGTTACGGGATCTTCTGTCACCTCGGTCGAGATGGTCTCGACTGGCCCGAGGTGGTATGGACCGAGGCGGTTCTGCAGAAACCCTAGTCGCCTCGGTTGCTTCAAGAATCAACTCGGTCGAGGTGTTCTGACAGTGACCGAGGTGCTTCTCTCTTCTCAGAATCTCGAACTTCTGTCCATCCAGATGTGCTCCTTCCTGTTGTCTGTCCAGAATGCCAACAACAAAGCAAAGCAAAGCAAAAACAAAAACTATCTAAGCTAGACTAGAAAACGGGAAAAGAAAGCAATACCTTGGGTTGCCTCCCAAGAAGCGCTTGATTTAAGGTCGCTAGCTGGACCATTATGTGTCTCAAAGGAGGTAGATCGGTGCAACCTCCTCAACCGGCGTTTCCGGTTGGTACTTCTTAAGTCTATGACCGTTGACCTTGAAGCTTCCGCTAGTTTCGCCCCATATCTCAACTGCACCATGAGGGAAAACATGTTTCACAACGTAAGGTCCGGTCCATCTAGATTTCAACTTACCTGGAAAAAGACGGAGGCGGGAGTTGAAGAGTAGAACTAAATCTCCCTCATTAAGCTCCTTTGGAACGATACGCTTGTCATGCCATCTCTTGGTCCTTTCCTTGTAGATTTTGGCATTCTCATAGGCGTTCAAACGCAGCTCTTCTAGCTCGTTAAGTTCCAATAGTCGCTTCTCGCCAGCATCTTTGATGTCAAAGTTCAACCATTTGATAGCCCAGTATGCTTTGTGCTCTAATTCAACGGGCAAATGGCAAGACTTCCCATATACCAGATTATAAGGGGTGGTACCTATGGGAGTCTTGAATGCGGTCCTGTATGCCCAAAGAGCATCGTCCAATTTCATGGACCAATCCTTCCTCGTTCTAGAGACGGTCTTCTCCAAAATCGCTTTGATTTCTCTGTTCGAGATTTCGACCTGCCCACTAGTTTGAGGGTGATAAGCGGTTGATACCTTGTGGGTTACCCCATACTTCGATAGAAGTGCTTTAAACTTCCGGTTGATGAAATGCGTTCCTCCATCGCTGATGATAATGCGTGGAGTTCCAAATCGTGGAAAGATAGTTCTATTTAAGAACTTTACAACCACCTTGGCGTCGTTAGTGGGAGAAGCAATGGCTTCAACCCATCTAGAGACGTAATCAACCGCAAGGAGAATGTAGAGGTTTCCTCTGGAGGATGGGAAAGGTCCCATGAAGTCAATCCCCCATACATCAAAGATTTCCACTTCTTGGATGTTGTTAAGTGGCATTTCGTTCCTCCTTGATAAGTTCCCTGTTCTTTGGCATGCATCACAAGAGACAACAAAGGATTGCACGTCTTTAAATAATGTAGGCCAAAAGAAACCAGAACGTAATACCTTAGCGCAAGTCTTATCAGTGCTGGCATGCCCTCCACAAGGAAGTGAATGACAATGCTTTATGACGCTATTAACCTCATCTTCCGGAATGCACCTTCGAAGCATCCCGTCCGGTCCGCGCTTGAATAGCAGCGGTTCATCCCAGTAGTAATGTCGTACCTCCTTGAAGAATCTCTTCTTTTGAGAGTACGTCAATCCGGGTGGTATTTCCTGGCAAACAAGATAATTAACGATATCAGCATACCAAGGACCTTTATTATCAAAAAGTTGGTGGAGGGAATGATCCGCCAACTGTGGGTGAATGTCGGAGAAGGGAGTAGAAAAATTGTTATTCTCAGCAATCTCAGTTGACATCATCCTGCTGTCGGCCTCGGTCGAGGCGCAAAGGCGTTGACCGAGGTGTTCTTTAGACGCCTCGCTCTGTCCAGAAAGTGCCTCGGTCGAGGTACTGCTACTGGATATGAGGCTGGAAACCTTCGTTTCCTGGACTAACTTCTCAGTTTTAGCTCCTGGATCCTCTTCCAGTGCCTTCAGGCTTCGTATATCTGCATCACAAGAAGCATCTATACCTTCCTCCATTAAACTGAAGCTTATAACTCTTTCGAGTGGATCGTTAATAAGGATAGAGCTCACCAATTCTCTTGATTCTTCTTCATCATAGATGTTGAAGATATCATCCGTTAGTTGCTCCCCTTTCATAGCTGCAAGTAGTGCGAATTCCACCTCATCGCCACCAACGTTGAATTTCAACTTGGCATTCTTGCAATCCACATTGCAACCCGAAGTTGCTAAAAATGGCCTCCCGAGAATGATAGGAACAGGATAATCTGCGGGAATGTCAAGTACGACAAAATCTATAGGTAGATAGAAGTTACCTAACTTGACCGGAACGTCTTCCAAAATGCCCACTGGATGGGTAATGGAGCGATCCGCCATGTAAAGTCGAATCTTGACCGGCTTGGGCTCTCCAAGACCGATCTTAGTGCATAGCTCCAGCGGGATGATGCTCACGCTGGCTCCTAGATCACAAAGGGCTTCACAAGTGACGTCCCCAACTTGAATGGGAATGCAAAATGAGCCGGGATCTCTCAATTTAGGTGGCATCTTTTCCTTCATGATCTTTATGAGTTCCGAAGATTTAGATGTCATCCTAACTTCACCAACATCCTCCAGTTTCCTCTTCCTTGATAAGATTTTTTTTAAGAACTTCCCATAGGCGGGCATACCTAAAATAGCATCAAGGAAAGGAATGTTAATATGTAGCTTATTCATCAAGTCAAGGAACTTACCGAAGTGCTTGTCTAGATGTGCCCTGGCTCTGGACTAAGGGAATGGAAGTGGTGGTTTATATGCAGGAGGTGGAACATAAGCTTCTGTCGTTCCTCCTGTTTTCTGTTGCGCCGCCTCGGTTGGCATCTCGGTCGAGGTGTTCTTCGACTGGCTCTGGACCGAGGTGGTCTGCATCGAGCGAGGCACTGGATCTGCAGTTTTGAGTCCACTCCTCGTCGTTATGGCCATGCACTGGCCCTTAGGGTTAGTTTCCGTCTTTGCTGGAAGCTTCCCTGGATCTCTTGGCGCTTCATTCGCCCTATTAGCAAGTTGTTGTTCGAAGGACTTTTGGGCCCTCGAAAATGAAGTCATAGAATTCTCCATAGCGCCAAGCTTGATCAAGATTGCCTCCAGAACTGCGTCCTTCTTTTCCGGCTGGGACGAACTTGATCCTTGTCCTTGGCTTTTCAATGGAGTAGAAGAGGAAGAAGGAGAAGAGAGGAAAGGATTAGAGGAATCATTAGAGTTGGAGTTTGAATAATTGTTACCGTGGTTTTGATTATTCGCCCTCCAGTTGTTGCTATTGGATCCTCTATTGTTGTTGTTGTAGTTGTTGTTTCGGGGTCCGTTATTGTTGTTACGGTACCCGTTGTTGTTGTTGTTCCTTTGCCCTTGCTCTTCCTTCTTAGTTTGAGCCATCAAGAGCTCCTTTAATTCCTTCACGTCGTTCTTCAATGACGTGAGTTGGTTGTTGTTGGGTTGAGTCTCTTGAAAGTTGACTCTTTTAACTCCACCTTCAGTTCCTTGGTGGGTATATTTCTCCATATGTAAGGCTTGCTTCTCAATGAAGTCCCAAGCCTCATCAATCGCCATGTCCATGAAGGTACCGGCGGAGAGTAGTTGGAGATTGAACTGGGTGTTTCCGTCCAGCCCCTTGAAGTAGATCTCCAACAACTCAATCTTTGGAATCCCATGATGTGGGTAATCCAAAAGGATATCCTTGAACCGCTCCCAAGATTTGGACAAGCTCTCCTTGTCCTTCATGATGAAAGCATTGATCTTCCCTCTCATTTCAGCAGTCTTTGAGGGGGGAAAGAATTTGGTCAAGAATTCCGTAGTCATCTCTTCCCATGTGCTGATTTTTCCTGCAGGAAGAGATTGATACCAAGTAAGAGCTCTATCTTTAAGAGAAAAGTAGAAAGGTCTTAGCTTGTAGTTGTTATTTTCAATTCTGGAGGGTCGCAAGGTCTCCATCAAGATCTCGTAGTTCTGAAGATGTTGATGCGGCGACTCCTTTTCTAGCCCTCCGAATTGGCATTGGCGAATCATGGACAAAACTTGCGGTCGAAGTTCGTAGTCATGATCCGCTGGATCTCCTAGGTTCACCCCTCGACGCCTCAGCTGTTGATTAGGGTCCATCCTTTGACCTAGGGTTTGCGGGATTCCTGCAAGAAGAACATCTCGGACTGGCATCCGAGGTGGATGTACATCGACCGGGGCGTCAGGTACTGGAATCTGCCTCGGTCGAGGATCAACTACTGGATCCTGCATCGGTCGAAGTAGAATCTGGTTCCGAATGGCTGCAATCTCAGCTTCGATTGCTGCGGTTCTGGCATTATTCTCTTCTTTCTCTTGCCTTAGCTCTTCTTTACTGAGACGTAGTAGCTCCTGCGTCTCTCTCAATTGGGCCGCAAGATCGTGATCGTCTTGTTGGGCCATCTTCGCTTTTCTTAAGCGTCTCTTGTATGTCTTTTCTGGTTCGGGATCGTAAGGAACGATTTCCTTCCCAGCGCGGGTTCTTCGCATATACCTAAGAAAGAACCTGCAAAAGTCACTCAAGTAGAGTGGTTAGACAAAAACGGGGCAAGCGCCCCAAGAGCAAACCGTACCGGCTCGGTCTAGACCAAGTCCCCGGCAACGGCGCCAAAAACTTGTTCGCTCCAAACGGTGTGTGCAAGCTTTAAATTTATAACCCTAGACTTAAGCTTAAAACAAGGATGCGAACCCGCAGTGTACGGGTCAATCGTAGTAAAAGCAAGAAAATTCCAGGGGTCGATCACAGGGACTTGGTGAAACAAAGTCAACACGGTATGCTACGTTAATTCTAACCACAAGAGTGATTAACACAATCAAAGATGAATAAGATGTCAAATAAGCAAACATGCAATTCTAGGGATTAAAGCATCTAGTTGTGGTTCCAACTCAAGATCTATAGATAAGCGGACAAAGCTGAGATTTTTTGCTTGGGGAAGGTGTTACTAAAGTGGAGTAGATCACCGGGTAAGTCTCACTACACACTAATCCTAAACCGTAACTCCTATTACCGGGTAAGTCTCAAGGAATCAAGATAAAGAACTATAACCTCAAACTAACACACCATCTAAGGGAATAGAATCAACCTTTACCGGGTAAGTCTCAGGCTAACTCACAAAGATGGGATGGAAGCACACTCAAACCCCAATAAAGGATAAACCTTTATTACCTACACTTATGATCGTTGGTACACAAACTAAGGAATTACCGGGTAAGTCTCATCCTAAGCTTGCATTGAACCAGAAAGGTTTAATAAGAATAGGATTTGGCAAACTCTAACACTTAACTCTCAGTTTCGGATAGGATAAGTCACCTCGGTCAGAAGAATTCCACCCCGGCCGAGATGTTCATCGACTGAACGAGATGCTTAGGGTTTAAGGTTAAAGACTCGAACTTTCAGGATCCTACTGGAATCTAAGATTATTCTATCATTGTTTTTCCCACAACCTTCAGCCAATCACCCTAGAATCACACAAGGAAATTAGCCACTCATCATCATAATGAAAGTATTAAATATATGGGAAGAAGGTGAATATTTGAACAAAGAAGAATTTAATGAAAAGACTTCAATAACTGAATCAAATATCACAAACAAAAGCGTTCCTTGGATAATAATCCAACAAGACAAGACAACAAGGAAGGGAATTGAAGACAATCTTACAAAACCCTCAAAAAGCTATAAAAGTTATGGTCTTCAACCTTCCTTTAACCTTCAAAAAGGTTCCTCGAAAACTCCCAAATTGGAGTATGCCGCTGCTGCGTAAACCCTGATCGATGGTATAGCACGATCTCCGAAGTATGCGAGATGTATGCGGCCTCCCCAAATTGTGAAAATCCGACCCTTTTTATAGGAAAAATAACCCTCCAAAGATAACATATCTTAAAGAGATATTCTCCCATAAATATAGGTAAAATATATATTCTGCATATCTCTTTCCATCCAGGAGCCCAGCCCAAAAATATAAGATCACTTTCCAAGTTTAAAAGATCTCTTCCAAGAATAAAATATTCTCGCCGCGTCCTAGGTGTTCGCCTCGGTCGAGTCGGCGTCTCTGGATCGCCTCGGTCGAGGTGATCCTCTGATCAACCGAGGTGATTCGCAACTGAATGTGGAAATCTCTCTAAACTGGTCCAAAGTAAATCTTTAATTCATGGCTATGCTTCCTGGATGATTTCTTTTTGCTCCTCAATGTAGCTCCAAATGACTCATGACTCCTTTTGCTCCTTTTTGATGCAAAACGTACCATATTACCTGCAATTACAACGAAACTAGGTGTAGACCTCGATTCTCGCAAAGGTAGATGAAATGGTAGTAAAATCACATAATGCACATACAAACATGCAGATTATGAAAGATAAAACGTCTAAACAAACCTTAAAATATAGACTATAATTCATGCTATCACTATCATAGATCACTCTAAGAGAATACTTCATGGAATTTAAAAACTCAATATGATCAAAACATTTTATAAATATAGGAAAGTTGTTCATCTTTGCATAAAATCATAGAATGCATAATAAGTCATAATTATCAAAATTGATCATGTATAATCCAGTTTAAACCGCTAAGTCAATCAACAAGCTCAAGGTCTCAAGGGCTTCCCAAAAGAAAGGTCAAGAAACGTGTAGGGTAGGGATATATGTAAGGTAATGTAGTGCTAGAATCCGGGAAAAGGATGAACTTCACTTTCACTTTGACTTGCAACATCTTCCACCAATAAGCTTCGCTTATTTCACACTTTTTCTCTTTTTACTTTACTTTTTTGGATGCATGGACAGAGGTGCACAATAACCGAAGCCTAGGAAATCAGCAATCATCAATTTCTCGAGATGCATCAAACCCTTGATGCACATACCATGACCTGTTAGGAATATCGTTCAATCCGACTTTGGCAAGACACAAACACCCGGCTATGTGAATGGTGCCGAGTTACTCATCTTCATGATTGACTTCCCCAAACCTAAAATTACTTTCTAACACTTTCACTTCCAGCCCACTTCTCAACTATAACTTGCTTTCACCACTTCGCTTGCTTCGAAATTCCCGGATAGGTAAAGGGAGGCAAAATGTATATGAGAGGCTAAGCATGATCAAGAAGAAGAAGAAAAGAATGAATTGCCTTGGTCTTTCCATGAAGAAAGTTAGAGAACTCATAATGTGGTGTCAACCTTCAAATTCAACATAATTTGGATAAAAACGAAGTATTAAACATGCCAATAATTTCAAACAAAGCATTTAGCAACTTTAACAAATTATAAAACCTTTTAAGCACATAAAGAATTTAAAACCAGTAAGTAAACAAAATCTTCACTGAGATCATATCCAGATAAGTAGCATAAAAAATCGTTTTCGAAAACTTTCTGTTACCCACCTCGGTCGAGGTGTTCGTAGGTCAACCGAGGTGAAACACCTCGTTCGGCCAGAACCTCCCCGGTCGAGGTCAAAAAAAAAAAAATTTTAAAACCATATTTTTTTTTCGGTTTCGACGTTTTTCTCAATCAAATAACCTGTAGGTATGCATGTAATATCAGATAATCATATAAATGCAGAAAGTGAAGCATAAATAAAATATCCGATAAATAAAATGTGCGTCATACATGAAAGTAGTCACATAAATACATCAAATAGTCATCAAATAAATACAAACACCCCATACTTGGGACACACTGTCCCAGTGGGTCAATATAAGTCTAGAGACAAGAGTACTCACCGGATAAATAGCTGAACTGCATAAAAATATAATAAAGAAAATCCTGCAGCTCCTCAATAATCGCGATCCGGTGGTGGTGGTGGTGGCACGTATGGATACTGCGTCGGGTCGAACGGATAACCCATGACGTGCTCGAAATGAAGCTGGGCCATGATGTGCTGATAATGCTTCCGCTCCTGCATCTCGCGGATATCCAGCGATAATGCAGCATATGAATCAGTAACCTGATCCGTCAGGTCATCGATCCGTCTGTGGGCAGCTGGATCTCTCACTCCGCGCCTCCTGCGTCTAGCAGGTCTAACTAGAGAAGTCTCAGCTAGTGCAGGCTCAGTCTCATCATCGTCATCAAGATCTATGATCGGTGGCGCGCTCGTCCCTGTAGTATCTGTCCCTGTGTCCATCGGGACTCCACCATCTCTCTCGTCCACTGTATCCTCGTCGTCAGCCTCCTCCTCTTCATCATCCTCAGCTGGGGCAGCTGTTGCCTCCTTGTGATCCTCCATAAGTGGAGCCCAAGCGGTCTGCCAATAATGTGGATCGTAGACGGTGAACTAGGCAGACCACCTGATGCCCTGTGGTGCAGTCAACTCCCATGGCATAGCAACATATGGAGTGGTCAGACCTCGGGGAACCAAAATCCTCCGAGTGATCATCTCCTGCAGTCCAAGCGGCTTCGGAGCTGCCGCCATCGTACATGCACTGAGGTCCATCCAATGAAAAGCAGCAATGTGGGTGACAAGACCTCTGCAGCAAATGTCTCCCTTCGCCTTGGGCTTGATCTTGTGCAAGTCCTCTGCCAAGATCAAGCCAAAGTCTGGGAAACCCCCCGTAACCATACAGTAAAGACTAAAAAGCTTGCCCTGTCGGATCTTCTGGGGCGTCTCAGTACGCGCCAGAAGTGTCTCGCTGAATATCCTATGGGCTAATTTGAAGGCTAGGTGGAAGATGACCTTCTCCCTGGAATCTCCAGGGCGCCATCTATCTGCATGCTCAGTAATATGGGCAATCTGCCCCCAGAACTCCCTAGCTACAGATCGGGAAGGGAAGTCAGTGGCGGTGGGCTCGGGAAAGCCGAAAATCTCTCTCCAAACCTCTAAAGGAATTATGAAGTTCCGGTTCATCCACCGGAACTTCACAGACTGCTCTGTGGGAAGGTAGGAAAAGGAGCTAACGAACTCTAGGGTCGGCTCCAAGTAGGCTGGGGCTCGGATCTCAGTAAACTGATCTAGCCCAACTGTAGTGATCATCCTCCTAAGGTCTCCATCTACCCCTAGGCAATCGAAAGCTGACACGTCCAGGAAACGTGGTGCAATCACTGGACGGCTAGCTATACGCTCATAATCTACACGGCATCTCTCGTGGATCACCGGGCGGTAAGGTCGGGAAGAAGAGGAAGGAGGGGAAGGTGAGGATCTATCTTTGAGGGCAAGGCGACGTTCGGAACTCATTTTCTCTTAGCTACTGTCAGATCACCTCGGTCACTGACAATACTCAGGAATCACTTCGGTCGAGATGCAGTTCGACTGGACCGAGGCGTAACAATTTGCGATTCAAATCTTAGAAAACCAGTTCTTTTCCCCCAAAAATCACTACAATTGCTTCCTATGGGGTACTTAAGCCTTTTCTCAGCAGATTCAAGGGCAACCAAAGCCCAAATCGAAACGAATGCACGAGTTAGGGTTTCGACTGTTTTTACCTCATTTCGGTCTATTCGTTCGATTTCTTCGCAGATCTGTACTTGCAATGGGATCCTCTACCCTTCAATCGCAGTTTGGAAGCGGAAATCTTCGAAAACGAGCAAGAATCGAGGAAGCGAGGTGAGAAGCGCCGCGGTCGAGTCGAAGAAGGTAAAAAAAGTGAAAAATAAATTTTTCCCCTTTTTATACTGTTCTTGGATCTGCTGTCACCTCGGTCGAGATGGTCTCGAATGGACCGAGGTGGTGTGGACCGAGGTGGTTCTGCAGAAAACCCTAGTCGCCTCGGTTTCTCAAGAATCGTCTCGGTCGAGGTACTCTGACAGTAACCGAGACGTCTTCGTCTTCTCAATTTCTCGAACTTCTGTACTTCCAGTTATGTTTCTTCCTTAGGTGTCTCCCGTTATCTGTCTAGGACGCCAAAAACAAACAAAACAAAGCAAAAGCAAACTATCTAAGCTAGACTAGAAAACGGGAAAAGAAAGCAATACCTTGGGTTGCCTCCCAAGAAGAGCTTGATTTAAGGTCGCTAGCTGGACCACGATGCGTCTCAAACAAGATATATTGGTGCAACCTCCTCAACCGGCGTTTCCGGTTGGTACTTCTTAAGTCTATGACCGTTGACCTTGAAGCTTCTACTAGTTTCGCCCCATATCTCAACTGCACCATGAGGAAAAACATGTTTCACAACATAAGGTCCAGTCCATCTAGATTTCAACTTACCTGGAAAAAGGCGGGGGCGGGAGTTGAAGAGTAGAACTAGGTCTCCTTCGTTAAGCTCCTTTGGAATGATACGCTTGTCATGCCATCTCTTTGTCCTTTCCTTATAGATTTTAGCATTCTCATATGCGTTCAAACGCAGCTCTTCCAGCTTGTTGAGTTCCAATAGTCGCTTCTCGCCGGCCTCCTTAATGTCGAAGTTCAACCATTTTATCGCCCAATATGCCTTATGTTCCAATTCAACGGGCAAATGGCAAGACTTCCCATATACAAAATTATAAGGGGTGGTACCTATGGGAGTCTTAAATGCGGTCCTGTACGCCCAAAGAGCATCGTCCAATTTCATGGACCAATCCTTCCTCGTTCTAGAGACGGTCTTCTCCAAAATTGCTTTGATTTCTCTATTCGAGATCTCAACCTGTCCACTAGTTTGAGGGTGATAAGCAGTTGATACCTTGTGGGTTACCCCATACTTCGATAGAAGTGCTTTGAACTTCCGGTTGATGAAATGCGTTCCTCCATCGCTGATGATGATGCGTGGAGTTCCAAACTGTGGAAAGATGGTCCTGTTTAGGAACTTCACAACCACCTTGGCGTCATTAGTGGGAGAGGCAATGGCTTCAACCCATCTAGAGACGTAATCAACCGCAAGAAGGATATAAAGGTTTCCTCCGGAGGATGGGAAAGGTCCCATGAAGTCAATCCCCCATACATCGAAGATTTCCACCTCTTGGATGTTATTAAGTGGCATCTCGTTCCTCCTTGATAAGTTTCCTGTTCTTTGGCATGCATCACAAGAGACAACAAAAGCTTGTACATCTTTAAATAATGTAGGCCAAAAGAAAGCGGAACGCAATACCTTAGCGCATGTTTTATCGGTGCTAGCATGTCCTCCACAAGGAAGTGAATGGCAATGTCGTATAACGCTATTAACCTCATCTTCCGGGATGCATCTTCGAAGCATCCCATCCGGTCCGCGCTTGAATAGCAGCGGCTCGTCCCAGTAATAGTGGCGTACTTCCTTGAAGAATCTCTTTCTTTGAGAGTACGTCAATCCGGGCGGTATTTCCTGGCAAACAAGATAATTCACAATATCAACAAACCAAGGACCTTTATTATCAGAAAGTTGGTGGATGGAATGTTCCACCAACAGTGGATGAATGTCAGAGAAGGGATTAAGAAATCTGTTGTTCTTGGCAGTCTTAGTTGACATCATCTCGCCATCGACCTCGGTCGAGGCGCAGAAGCATTGACCGTGATGTTCTTCAGTCGCCTCGCTCGGTCCAGAAAGTACTTCGGTCGAGGTACTGCTACTGAAACCGAGACTGGAGATCTTCGCCTCCTGGATTAGCTTCTCAGTTTTAGCTCCTGGATCCTCTTCCAGTGCCTTCAAGCTCCGTATATCTGCATCACAAGAAGCATCTATACCTTCCTCCATCAAACTGAAGCTAATAACTCTTTCGAGTGGATCGTTAATAAGGATAGAGCTCACCAATTCCCTTGATTCTTCTTCATCGTAGATGTTGAAGATATCATTAGTTAGCTGCTCCCCTTTCATGGCTGCAAGTAGTGCGAACTCCACCTCATCGCCACCAACGTTGAATTTCAACTTGGCGTTCTTGCAATCCACGTTGCAACCCGAAGTTGCTAGAAATGGCCTCCCGAGAATAATAGAAAAAGGATAATCTGCGGGAATGTCAAGTACACCAAAATCTATAGGTAGATAGAAGTTACCTAGCTTGACCGGAACGTCCTCCAAGATGCCCAAGGGATGGGTAATGGAGCGATCCGCCATATAAAGTCGAAACTTGACCGGCTTGGGCTCTCCAAGACCGATCTTCACACATAGTTCCAGCGGAATGATGCTCACGCTGGCTCCTAGATCGCAAAGGGCTTCACAAGTGACATCCCCAACTTGAATGAGAATGCAAAATGAGCCGGGATCTCTCAATTTAGGTGGCATCTTCTCCTTCATGATTTGTATGAGTTCCGAAGATTTAGATGTCATCCTAACTTCACCAACATCCTCTAGCTTCCTCTTCCTTGATAGGATCTCTTTTAAGAACTTCCCATAGGCGGGCATACCTAAAATAGCATCAAGGAAAGGAATATTAATATGTAGCTTATTCATCAAGTCAAGGAACTTACCAAAGTGCTTGTCTAGATGTGCTCTAGCTCTGGACTGAGGGAATGGGAGTGGTGGTTTGTATGCAGGAGGTGAAACATAAATTTCAGTCTTCCCCTCCGCTTTCTGTTGCTCCACCTTGGTTGGCGTCTCGGTCGAAGTGTTCTTCGATTGCATTTGGACCGAGGTGGTCTGCGTCGGTACTGTCACCGACCGAGGTACTGGATCTGCAGTTTTGAGTCCACTCCTCGTAGTTATGGCCATGCACTGGCCCTTAGGGTTGCTTTCCGTCCTTGCTGGAAGCTTCCCTGGATCTCTTGGCGCTTCATTCGCCCTACTTGCAAGTTGTTGTTCGAAGGACTTTTGGGCCCTCGAAAATGAAGTCATAGAAGTCTCCATAACACTAAGCTTGATCAAGATAGCCTCAAGAACTGCGTCTTTCTTTTCTGGCTGAGACGAACTTGATCCTTGCCCCTGGCTCTTCAATGGATTAGAAGAAGAAGAAGGGGAAGAGAGGAAAGGGTTAGAGGAATCGTTAGAGTTGGAGTTTGAATGATTACCTGAATTTTGATTATTCGCCCTCCAATTGTTGCTATTGGACCCTCTATTGTTGTTGTTGTAATTGTTGTTTCGGGGACCGTTGTTGTTACGGTACCCGTTGTTGTTGTTCCTTTGCCCTTGCTCTTCCTTTTTGGTTTGTGCAACCAAAACTTCCTTCAATTGCTTCACGTCATTTGTCAAAGACGTGAGTTGATTGTTGTTGGGTTGAGTCTCTTGAAAGTTGACTCTTTTAACTCCACCTTCAACTCCTTGGTGGGTATATTTCTCCATGTGCAAGGCTTGCTTCTCGATGAAGTCCCAAGCCTCGTCAACCGCCATGTCCATGAAGGTGCCGGCGGAGAGTAGTTGGAGATTGAATTGGGTGCTTCCGTCCAGCCCTTTGAAGTATATCTCCAATAACTCTAGCTTTGGAATCCCATGATGTGGGCAATCCAAAAGAATGTCCTTGAAGCGCTCCCATGATTTGGACAAGCTCTCCTTGTCCTTCATAATGAAAGCATTTATCTTCCCTCTCATTTCAGCTGTCTTTGAGGGGGGGGGGGGAAATTTCGTCAAGAACTCCGTTGTCATCTCCTCCCATGTGCTTATTTTTCCTGGAGGAAGAGATTGATACCAAGTAAGAGCTCTATCTTTTAAAGAAAACTAAAAAGGTCTTAGCTTGTAGTTGTTGTTTTCAATTCTCGGAGGTCTCAAGGTCTCCATCAAGATCTCATAGTTTTGAAGATGTTGATGTGGTGATTCCTTCTCCAGCCCTCCGAATTGGCATTGGCGAATCATAGATAGAACTTGCGGTCGAAGTTCATAATCATGGTCCGCTGGATCTCCTAGGTTCACTCGTGGACGCCTCAGCTGTTGATTAGGGTCCATCCTTTGACCTAGAGTTTGTGGAATTCTTGCAAGAAGGACATCTCGGACTGGCCTTTGAGGTGGAAGTACATCAGCCGGGGCGTCAGGTACAGGAATCTGCCTCGGTCGAGGGTCAGCTACTGGATCCTGCATCGGTCGAGGATCAACAGGAGGATCTTCCCTCGGTCGAAGTAGAATCTGGTCACGTATGACCGCCATCTCCGCCTCGATTGCTTCTGTTTTGATGCGAGTGTCTTCCTTCTCTTGCCTTAGTTCTTCCCTGCTGAGGCGTAGCAGCTCTAACGCCTCTTTCAATTTGGCCTCAAGATCGCGGTTGTCTTGTTGGGACATCTTCGCTTCTTTCAAGCGTCTTTTGTATGTCTTTTCTGGTTCGGGATCGTAAGGAACGATTTCCTTCCCAGCGCGGGTTCTTCGCATATACCTAAGAAAGAACCTGCAAAAGTCACTCAAGTAGAGTGATTAGTAGACACGGGGGCAAGCTCCCAAAGAGCAAACCGTACCGGCTCGGTCTAGACCAAGTCCCCGGCAACGGCGCCAAAAACTTGTTCGCTCCAAACGGTGTATGCAAGCTTTAAATTTATAACCCTAGACTTAAGCTTAAAATAATGATGCAAACCCGTAGTGTACGGGTCAATCGTAGTAAAAAGTAAGGAATTCCAGGGGTCGATCACAGGGACTTGGTGAAACAAAGTCAATAACGGTATGCTTAAGTGAATACTAATCACAAGAGCAATTAACACAATCAAAGATGAATAAGAAGTCAATAAAGCAAACATTCAATTCTAGGGATTAAAGCATCTAGTTGTGGTTCCAACTCAAGATCTATAGATAAGCGGACAAAGCTGAGATTTTTGCATAGGGAAGGTGTTACTAAAGTGGAATAGATCACCGGGTAAGTCTCACCACTCACTAATCCTAAACCGTAACTCCTATTATCGGGTAAGTCTCAAGGAATTAAGATAAAGAACTATAATCTCAAACTAACATACCATCTAAGGGAATAGAATCAACCTTTACCGGGTAAGTCTCAGGCTAACTCACAAAGATGGGATAGAAGCACACTCAAACCCCAATAAAGGATAAACCTTTATTACCTACACTTATGATCGTTGGTAAACAAACTAAGGAATTACCGGGTAAGTCTCATCCTAAGCTTGCATTGAACCAGAAAGGTGTAATAAGAATAGGATTTAGCAAACTCTAACACTTAACTTTCTGTTTAGAATCGGATAAGTCACCTCGGTCAGAAGAATTCCACCCCGGCCGAGATGTTCATCGACTGAGCGAGATGCTTAGGGTTAAGGTTAAAGACTCGAACCTTCAGGATCCTACTAGAATCTAAGATTGTTCTATCATTGTTTTTCCCACAACCTTCAGCCAATCACCCTAGAATCACACAAGGAAATTAGCCACTCATCATCATTATGAAAGTATTAAATATATGGGAAGAAGGTGAATATTTGAACAAAGAAGAATTTAATGAAAAGACTTTTATAACTGAATCAAATATCACAACAAAAGCGTTCCTTGGATAGCAATCCAACAAGACAAGACAACAAGGAAGGGAATTAAAGACAATCTTACAAAACCCTCCAAAAAGCTATAAAAGCTATGATCTTCAATCTTCCTTCAACCTTCAAAAAGGTTCTTCGAATCTCCAAATCTGGAGTGTGCTGCTGCTGCTGCGTTGTAAGCGACTCTCTTGCGCTGATAGCGGATCTCTCGGTGTAAGCGGGATGTTGGATTTGTGGAAATCCAACCCTTTTTATACAAAAATAACCCTCCAAAGATAATAAATCTTAGAAAGATATTTTCCCATAAATATAGGTAAAATATAAGATCTTCTTCCTTCCAGGAGCCAAGCTCAAAAATATAAGATCACTTTCCAATTTTAAAAGATCTCATCCAAGAATAAAATATTCTCGACGCGTCCTAGGTGTTCGCCTCGGTCGAGTCGGCGTCTCTGGATCACCTCGGTCGAGGTGAATCAATGGTCAACCGAGGTGAGTCACAACAGAATGTGAAATCTCTCGAATCTGCTCCAAAGTAAATCTTTAATCCATGGCTATGCTCCCTGGATGTAGCTCCAAATGACTCATGACTCCTTTTGCTCTTTTTTGATGCAAAACGTGCCATATTACCTGCGATTACAACAAAACTAGGTGTAGACCTCGATTCTCGCAAAGGTAGATGAAATGGTAGTAAAATCACATAATATACATACAAACATGCAGATAATGAAAGATAAAACGTCCAAACAAACCCCAAAATATAGACTATAATTCATGCTATCAAATCTGCTCCAAAGTAAATCTTTAATCCATGGCTATGCTCCCTGGATGTAGCTCCAAATGACTCATGACTCCTTTTGCTCCTTTTTGATGCAAAACGTGCCATATTACCTGCGATTACAACAAAACTAGGTGTAGACCTCGATTCTCGCAAATGTAGATGAAATGGTAGTAAAATCACATAATATACATACAAACATGCAGATTATGAAAGATAAAACGTCCAAACAAACCCCAAAATATAGACTATAATTCATGCTATCAGCTTCCCAAAAGAAAGGTCAAGAAACGTGTAAGGTAGTGATGTATGTAAGGTAATGTGGTGCTAGAATCCAGGAAAAGGATGTATTCACTTTCACTTTGACTTTCAACATCTTCCACCAATAAGCTTCGCTTATTTCACACTTTTTCTCTTTTTACTTTACTTTTTTGGATGCATGGACAGAGGTGCACAATAACCGAAGCCTAGGAAATCAGCAATCATCAATTTCTCGAGATGCATCAAACCCTTGATGCACATACCATGACCTGTTAGGAATATCGTTCAATCCGACTTTGGCAAGACACAAACACCCGGCTATGTGAATGGTGCCGAGTTACTCATCGTCATGATTGACTTCCCCAAACCTATTTCTTTCATTCTAAACTTTCACTTCCAGCCAACTTTTCAACTTTTACTTGCTTTCACCACTTCTCTTGCTTCCAAATTCCCGGATAGGTAAAGGGAGGCAAAATGTATATGAGAGGTTAAGCATGATCAAGAAGAAGAGAGAGAAGAATGAATTGCCTTGGTCTTTCCAAGAAGAAAGTGAGAGAACTCATAATGTGGTGTCAACCTTCAAATTCAACATAATTTAGACAAAAACAAAGTATTAAACATGCCAATAATTTCAAACAAAGCATTTAGCAACTTAAACATATTATAAAACCTTTCAAACACATAAAGAATTCAAAACCAGTCAGTAAACAAAATCTTCACTGAGATCATATCCAGATAAGAAGCACATAAATCGTTTTCGAAAACTCTTAGTTAACCTACCTC
This sequence comes from Fagopyrum esculentum, assembly GCA_033239045.1. Classification (NCBI taxonomy): domain Eukaryota; kingdom Viridiplantae; phylum Streptophyta; class Magnoliopsida; order Caryophyllales; family Polygonaceae; genus Fagopyrum; species Fagopyrum esculentum. The sequence continues at coordinate 108,457,522 of BSUD01000003.1, forward strand.
GGTCGAGGTGTTCTTAGGTCAACCGAGGTAAAACACCTCGTTCGGCCAGAACTGTCCCGGTCGAGGTCAAAAAATTTTTAAATCCAGTTTTTTTTTCAGTTTCGACGTTTTTCTCAATCAAATAACCTGTATGTATGCATGCAATCTCAGATAAACACATAGGTGCAACTGAAGCATAAATATAATAAAGATCCGATCAAATAGAGTCATACATCACATAAGTGTCAAATAATACACAAATACCCCATACTTGGGACACATTGTCCCAATGGGTCAAAATAAGTCTAAGGGAATAAAATACTCACCGGATAATAAGCTGAACTGCATAAAAATAAGAAAGAAAATCCTGCAGCTCTCAGTAGTCACGATCCAGTGGTGGTGGTGGTGGTGGCACATATGGATATTGAGACGGGTCGAACAGATAGCCCATGACGTGCTCAAACTGAATCTGGGCCATCATGTACTGGTAATGCTGCCGCTCCTGCATCTCGCGGATATCCAGTGACAAAGCGGCATATGAATCAATCATCTGGTCCGTCAGATCATCGATCCGACGGTGGGCCTCTGGATCTCTGTGTCGGCGTGTCCTACGCCTAGCAGGTCTCACTGGAGATGTGGCAGGTGCAGGCTCAGTATCCTCATCATCTAGATCAATAACCGGCGCAATCGTCCCGGCAGTATCTGTCCCTGTATCCATCGGGACTCCACCATCCCTGTCATCAGCTGTCTCCTCATCATCTACCTCCTCCTCCTCAACTGGGGCAGCTGCTGCCTCTCTATAATCCTCCATCATTGGGGCCTAGGCGGTCTGCCAATAATGAGGGTCATAGACTGTAAACTGTGCTGACCACCTGATCCCCTGCGGTGCAGTCAGCTCCCATGGCATAGCCACATATGGTGTAGTCAGTCCTCGGGGAACCAGAATCCTCCGAGTGATCATCTCCTGCAGCCCAAGCGGCTTGGGAGCCGCCACCATAGTGCAAGCGCTGAGATCCATATCCTGGTAGCTGGTGATGTGGCTGACAAGTCATCCGCAACAGATGTCTCCCTTCGCCTTGGCCTTGATCCTGTGCAGATCCTTTGCCAGCATCAAGCCAAAGTCCAGGATCCCCCCAGTCACCATGCAGTATAGGCTAAACAGCTCCCCTTGTCGGACCTTTTGGGGCGTCTCAGTACGCTCCAGAAGCATCTCGCTGAAAATAAGGTGGGCTAACCTAAAAGCTAAGTGAAAGATGACCTTCTCCCTGGAATCTCCAAGGCGCCACCTATCTGCGTGCTCAACCACGTGAGCAATCTGTCCCCAAAACTCCCTAGCTACAGATCGGGAAGGGAAGTCAACAGCTGTCGGGGCAGGAAAACCAAAAATCTCTCTCCAATACTCTAGTGGAACTATGAAGTTCCGCTTCATCAACCGGTATTTCACAGAACGCTCTGTGGGGAGGTAGGTGAAGGAGCTAATAAACTCTAAGGTGGGCTCCAAATAGGCACGGGCTCGGATCCCTGGAAACTGATCCAGCCCTACTGTAGATATCATCCGTCTAAGGTCTCCATCTACATAGAGACAGTCAAAGGTTGACACGTCCAGGAAGCAAGGTGCAATCACTGGACGGCCGGAAATACGGTCGTAATCGACCCGGTGTCGCTCGTGGATCACCGGTCGATGAGGTCGGGAAGAAGAGGAAGAAGGGGAAGGGGAAGATCTATCCCTAATGGCTAGTCGTCTGTCAGAACTCATTTTCAAATCTCTTACTGTCAGGTCACCTCGGTCGGCTGACAACACTCAAGAACACCTCGGCCGAGGCACAGCACGTCTGGACTGAGGCGGAAAACTGTGCGATCTAATCTCTCAGAAATATAGTTCTTTTCCCCCAAAATCACTACAACTGGTTCCTATGAGGTACTTAATTCGTTTCTCAGCAAATGTAGGGCAATCCAAGCCCGAATCGAAGCGAAATCTGCGAAGTTAGGGTTTCGGTTCGATTTACCTCGTTATGCCGTTTCGGTTCGATTTCCTTGCAGTTCGACGATGCACTGGGATCCTCTACGCTTTAATCGTAGTTTGGAAGCAAAAATCTTCGAAAACGAGTGTGAATCGACGAGGCGAGTTGAAGGGGGCTGCCGCGGTCGAGGAAGGGCAAAAGAGAGGAAAGAGAAATTTTTCCCCTTTTTATACGCTTTCAGAAACTGCTGTCACCTCGGTCGAGGTGGTCTCGACTGGACCGAGGTGGTACGGACCGAGGTGGATCTTCAGAAACCCTAGTCGCCTCGGTTGCTCAAGAATCATCTCGGTCGAGGTGCTCTGACAGCAACCGAGATGTGCCTCAGTCAAACTTCGTCTTCTCCAATTCTCGATCTTCCGTCCTTCCAGTTATGCTCCTGGTTTGTACTCCTTCCTTAGATGTCACATGTTATCTGTCTAGAACGCCAAAAACAAAACAAAGCAAAGCAAAACTATCTAAGCTAGACTAGAAAAAGGGGAAAGAAAGCAATACCTTGGGTTGCCTCCCAAGAAGCGCTTGTTTTAAGGTCGCTAGCTGGACCGTGATGCGTCTCAAACGAGATGGGAGGTGCGCTCACCCCATACTTCACCTCCATCGTGGGATGAAGTAAGTAAATCTATCAAACGCTCCAACAAGTGTAAGTGCTCATCGGGGAATGAATCGTCTATGGGTGGGTCGTCCTTCTCGCGTGAAGATGCAGGTAGCCGGCTGAGGTGATCCGCAACAGAGTTTTCGGATCCCTTCTTATCGCGGATCTCTAGGTCAAACTCTTGAAGCAAGATAATTCATCGAATAAGGCGTGGCTTGGCATCTTTCTTAGCCAACAAGTAACGGATGGCTGCATGGTCGGTGTAGACAATGAATTTTGCCCCTACTAAATAGGAACAAAACTTCTCGAAAGCATATACAACCGCCAATAATTCCTTCTCGGTGGTAGCGTAGTTGCGTTGTGCTACATCTAGCGTCTTGCTAGCATAGTAAATGGCGGTGGTCCGGCCATCCTTCTTCTGTCAAAGCACCGCTCTTACGGCTACATCACTAGCATCGCACATGATCTCAAAGGGCAAGGTCCAATCCGGAGGTTGGATAATGGGAGCGGAGATCAACGCTTCCTTAATCCTGTAAAAAGCATCAAGACACTCCTGCGAAAACTCAAAAACAACATCTTTATTCAAGAGGTTAGTTAGAGGTTTAGAAATCTTGGAGAAGTCCTTGATGAATCTCCTGTAGAAACCTCCATGCCCGAGAAAACTCCTCACACCTTTAACAGAACAAGGGGGAGGGAGTTTCTCAATAGTCTCGATCTTAGCACGATCGACCTCAATGCCTCGATTAGAAACAAGGTGTCCTAGCACAATGCCTTCATTAACCATAAAATGACACTTCTCCCAATTCAAAACGAGAGTAGTGTCTTCACATCTTTGTGGCACTAGAGAAAGGTTAGATAGGCAATCATCAAAAGAGGAACCATATACTGAAAAATCATCCATAAATACCTCCATGATCTCCTCTATGTACTCGGAAAAGATAGCCATCATGCATCGCTGGAAGGTAGCGGGTGCATTGCACAATCCAAATGGCATCCTCCTATAAGGAAATGTCCCCCATGGACAAGTGAAAGTGGTCTTCTCCTGATCATCCGGATGGATAGGAATCTGGAAGAATCCACTATAGCCGTCTAAGTAGCAAAAGTGTGAATGCTGGGCCAACCGTTCGAGCATTTGATCAATGAAGGGAAGGGGAAATGGTCCTTCCGAGTGGCCGTGTTTAGCTTCCTATAATCAATGCAAACCCTCCAGCCCGTAACGGTCCTGGTTGGGATCAACTCGTTGTTCTTATTTGTCACAACGGTCATCCCTCCTTTCTTCGGAACTACATGCACCGGGCTAACCCATTTGCTGTCCGAGATAGGGTATATGATACCTGCATCCAACAACTTAAGAATTTCTTTCTTCACCACCTCTTTCATGATCGGATTTAACCGTCTTTGAGGTTTCCGTGAAGTCTTATGATCATCCTCCATTAAAATTCTATGCATGCAAAAAGAGGGCTTAATGCCAATAAGATCATCTATAGCATAACCCAAAGCCTTTTGATGCTTTCTTAGGACATGCATTAGTTTAGATAATTCAGTTTCGGAGAGGGAAGCACTAACAATAACGGGATAAGTGAAATCCGGTCAAAGAAAGACGTACCTCAAGTGATTTGGGAGTTGTTTAAGCTCCACAACTGGGGGTGCTTTCTGAGGGGGATCCTTGCTTCCTCCTTCCAGTGGTGTAGATCTAGAAACTGGACTTTCGGAAGTCTCAATTGAAGTCGTTTCGCCTTCGACCTCGGTCGAGGTGCAGAGGCGTTGACCGAGATGTTCTTCAGTCGCCTCGCTCAGTCCAGAAAGTGCCTCGGTCGAGGTACTGCAACTGGAACCGAAACTGGAGATCTTCGTCTCCTGATTTAGCTTCTCAGTTTTAGCTCCTGGATCTTCTTCCAGTGCTTTTAAGCTTCGTATATCTGCATCACAAGAAGCATCTATACCTTCCTCTATTAAACTGAAACTAATAACTCTTTCGAGTGGATCATTAATAAGGATAGAGCTCACCAATTCTCTTGATTCTTCCTCAACGTAGATGTTGAAGATATCATCGCTTAGCTGCTCCCTTTTCATGGCTACAAGTAGTGCGAATTCCACCTTATCGCCACCAATGTTGAATTTTAACTTGGCGTTCTTGCAATCCACGTTGCAACCCGAAGTTGCTAGAAATGGCCTCCAGAGAATAATAGGAACAGGATAATCTGCGGGAATGTCAAGTACAACAAAATCTATTGGTAAATAGAAGTTACCTAACTTGACCGGAACGTCTTCCAAAATTCCCACGGGATGGGTGATGGAGCGATCCACCATGTATAGTCGAATCTTGACCGGCTTGGGCTCTCCAAGTCCGATCTTCTTACATAGCTCCAACGGGATGATGCTCACGTTGGCTCCTAGATCACAAAGGGCTTCACATGTGACATCTCCAACTTGAATGGGATTGCAAAATGAACCTGGATCTCTCAATTTAGGTGGCATCTTCTCCTTCATGATTTGAATAAGCTCCGAGGATTTAGATGTTATCCTTACTTCACCAAAATCTTCCAGTTTCCTCTTCCTTGATAGGATCTCCTTCAAGAACTTCCCATAGGCGGGCATCCCTAGAATAGCATCAAGGAAAGGAATGTTAATGTGCAGTTTATTCATCAAGTCAAGGAACTTACCAAAGTGCTTGTCTAGATGTGCTCTGGCCCTTGACTAGGGAAATGGAAGTGGTGGTTTGTATGCAGGAGGTGGGACATAAACTTCAGTTTTCCCCTCCGCTTTCTGTGGCTCCACCTCAGTTGACATCTCGGTCGAAGTGTTCTTCGACTGCATCTGGACCGAGGTGGTCTTCGTCGATTCTGACACCAACCGATGCACTGGATCTGCAGTTTTCAGTCCACTCCTCGTAGTTATGGCCATGATCTGGCTCTTAGGGTTGCTTTCCGTCCTTGCTGGAAGCTTCCCTGGATCTCTTGGCGCTTCATTCGCCCTACTTGCAAGTTGTTGTTCAAAGGCTTTTTGGGCCTTCGAAAATGAAGTCATAGAAGTCTCCATAGCATTAAGCTTGATCAAGATAGCCTCCAGAACTGTGTCTTTCTTTTCCGGCTGAGACGAACTTGATCCTTTCCCTTGGCTCTTTAATGGAGTAGAAGAAGAAGAAGGGGAAGAGAGGAAAGGATTAGAGGAATCGTTAGAATTGGAGTTAGAATGATTGTTACCAGAATTTTGGTTGTTCGCCCTCCAATTGTTGCTATTGGATCCTCTATTGTTGTTGTTTTAGTTGTTGTTCCGGGAACCATTGTTGTTGTTACGGTATCCATTGTTGTTATTCCTTTGTCCTTGATCTTCGTTCTTGGTTTGAGCAACCAAGAGTTCCTTCAATTGCTTCACGTCGTTCTTGAAAGACGTGAGTTGATTGTTGTCGGGCTGAGTTTCTTGGAAGTTAACTCTTTTAACTCCCCCTTCAGCTCCTTGATGGGTGTACTTCTCTATATGCAAAGCTTTCTTCTCGATGAAGTCCCAAGCTTCGTCTATCGCCATGTCCATAAAGGTACTGGCAGAGAGTAGTTGGAGGTTGAACTGGGTGTTTCCGTCCAGTCCCTTGAAGTATATCTCCAATAACTCTAACTTTGGAATCCCATGATGTGGGAAATCCAAAAGAATGTCCTTGAACCTCTCCCATGACTTGGACAAGCTCTCCTTGTCCTTCATAATGAAAGCATTGATCTTCCCTCTCATTTCAACGGTCTTTGAGGGGGGAAAGAATTTGGTCAAGAATTCCGTAGTTATCTCCTCCCATGTGCTAATTTTTCCTGGAGGAAGAGATTGATACCAAGTAAGAGCTCTATCTTTTAAAGAAAAGTAAAAAGGTCTTAGCTTGTAGTTGTTATTTTCAATCCTTGAGGGTCTCAAGGTCTCCATCAAGATCTCATAGTTTTGAAGATGTTGATGCGGTGATTCCTTTTCTAGCCCTCCGAAATGGCATTGGCGAATCATGGATAGAACTTGCGGTCGAAGTTCGTAGTCATGTTCTGCTGGATCTCCTAGGTTAACTCCTGGACGCCTCAGTTGTTGATTAGGGTCCATCCTTTGACCTAGGGTTTGTGGGATTCCTGCAAGAGGAACGCCTCGGACTGGTATCCGAGGTGGAAGCACCTCGGCCGGGGCGTCAGGTACTGGGACCTGCCTCGGTTGAGGATCAGCGACTGGGACCTGAATCGGTCAAGGATTTGGAACAAGATCTTCCCTCGGTCGAGGTAGAAACTGGTCTCGTAAAGCTGCCATATCAGCTTTGATCGCTTCAGTCCTGGTGCGAGTTTCTTCTCTTTCCTACCTCAATTCTTCCTGGATGAGGCGGAGTTGTTCCATCGCTTCTTTCAATTCGGCCTCAAGATCGCGATTGTCTTGGTTGGCCATCCTTGCTTCTTTCAAGCGTCTTTTGTATGTCTTTTCTGGTTCGGGATCGTAAGAAACGATTTCCTTCCCATTGCGGGTTCTTCGCATAAACCTAAGAAAGAACCTGCAAAAGTCACTCAAGTAGAGTGGTTAGTAGACACGGGGGCAAGTGCCCCAAAAGGAAACCGTAACCGGCTCGGTCAAGACCAAGTCCCCGGCAACGGCGCCAAAAACTTGTTCGCTCCAAACGGTGTGTGCAAGCTTTAAATTTATAACCCTATATGTAAGCTTAAAACAAGGATGCGAACCCGCAGTGTACGGGTCAATCGTAGTAAAAGCAAGGAATTCCAGGGGTCGATCACAGGGACTTAATGAAACAAAGTCCAATCACGGTATGCTTAAGCAATTACTAACCACAAGTAATCAAAACAATCAAAGATGATAAAAGTCAATAAAGGAAATATGCAATTATAGGGATTAAAGCATCTAGTTGTGGTTCCAACTCAAGATCTAAAGATAAGCGGACAAAGCTGAGGTTTTTGCATAGGGAAGGCGTTACTAAAGTGGAATAGATCACCGGGTAAGTCTCACTACTCACTAATCCTAAACCGTAACTCCTATTACCGGGTAAGTCTCAAGGAATTAAATAAGAACTATAATCTCAAACTAACACTCCATCTAAGGGAATAAAACAAACCTTTACCGGGTAAGTCTCAGGCTAACTAGTAAAGATGGGATTAAAGCACACTCAAACCCCAATAAAGGACAAACCTTTATTACCTATACTTATGATCGTTGGTAAACAAACGAAGGAATTACCGGGTTAGTCTCATCCTAAGCTTGCATTGAACCAGGAAAGGTGTAATAAGGATAGGGTTTGGCAAACTCTAACACTTAACTCTCAGTTTCAGATCAGATAAGTCACCTCGGTCAGCCAAATTCCACCCCGGCCGAGATGTTCATCGATTGAACGAGATGCTTAGGGTTAAGGTTAAAGACTCGAACTTTCAGGATCCAACTGGAATCTAAGATTATTCTATCATTGTTTTTCCCACAACCTTCAGCCAATCACCCTAGAATCACACAAAGAGATTAGCCACTCGTCATCATGAAAGTATTAATCAAGTATATGGGAAGAAGGTGAATATTTGAACAAGAAGAATCTAATGAAAAGACTTCAATAACTGAATCAAATATCACAACAAAAGCGTTCCTTGGATAGAAATCCAATAAGAAAGACAATAAGGAAGGGAATCTAAGATGATCTTACAAAAACCATTAAAAAGCTATAAAAGCTACAATCTTTCTTCTTCAACCTTCAAAAAGGTTCTTCAAATCTCCCAACTGGAGTATGGCTGCGGCGTATGCGGGGTTTCCAACTGTATGCCGATGTTAGCAAGGTGATAGCGGATGTTGGATTTGTCGGAAATCCGACCCTTTTTATATGAAAATTACTCTCCAAAGATAAGATATCTTAGAAAGATCTCTTCCCATAAAAATAGGTAAAATATATGATCTAGCATATCTTCTTCCTTCCAGGAGCCAAGCCCAAAAGTATAAGATCTCTTTCCAAAGATAAAAGATCTCAGCCAAGAATAAAGTATTCTTGCCGCGTCCCAGGTGTTCACCTCGGTCGAGTCGACTTCTCTGGATCACCTCGGTCGAGGTGAATTTGTGATCAACCGAGGTGAGTCACAACTCAATGTGAAATCTCTGAAATCTGGTCCAAAGTGAATCTTTAATCCATGGCTATGCTTCCTGGATGGTTCCTTATGTTCCTGAATGTAGCTCCAATGACTCCATAGCTCCTTTTTGATGCAAAACGTGCCATTTTACCTACGATTACAACAAAACTAGGTGTAGACCTCGATTCCCACAAAGGTAGATGAAATGGTTATATAATCACATAATATACATACTAACATGCAGATTATTGAAGATAAAACGTCCAAACAAACCCCAAAAAATAGACTATAATTCATGCTATCACGCTGGCGAAGGCGCAGGGGGCGCTCCGGAGTAAGGTGTCACCCGCAGGGGCGGTGACAAGGCTCCGCGGGGGCGGTGAAGCAACAAAAGCTTTGCTTCGTGAACGAACTTCACTCCTAAGTGCTTATAACTCCTTCCTTAGGTTCTTTTAGTCGCCTTCTTCTAGATCAAGGAGTTAGTAGCATAAACCGACACTAATGCAATAAAAAGACTCTAAAAACTTTCCTAAGTGATAGTGATTCCATCACTATCACCGCCCTTGCGCCTGACTCCAGCCGCTCCTACGCCTGGTGTCTGAGCCGCCCCTGCGCCTTTGGTGAGCTGCCCCTGCGCCTCATTGGATTAGCCTTGTGCTCTTGCTTCTTTTGGTGCATACGTTGTTGGTATGTCTTCCTTCCTTCCTTTCCTTTAGCCTTCGCTTAGTTGGTAGCTAGGCTAGTGTGGTTAGGATGTGTTGTATGTCTGAGTTGTGCCTTAGGCACTTGTGTTGATGTTAAGGTTATGCTGTAGGCATATGTGAGCTAGTTGTGATCTTGAGGTTTAGATTGAGGTTGTAGGTTGGTTATGGTTATGGAGACGAGTCTCCTAACCCGTGCAGTGTATGATGTTGTGTGCCTTGCTATTGCAGGTGTTGGTTTCTTCCCCAAGGAAAAGCTGTGACGTGGTATTGGATACGAGTGTATGAGATAAGTCCATAGGACTTACTTAGCGTTCAATTATGGATTTGTATGATTGTGATGGTTGTGTGTGTTCATATGATTGTGCATTTATAACATAAACCGGACTAGGACGACCATATATTACATTTAATGGCCCAAGTGTATTATAACGGGCGGTGACCACTTGCCAGAAGCTCGCCGTGAGTGGAAGGAGGTGCTCGGAAGCCAGTAGCTCAGGGGGGAGGTAGATCCCCATGCAACACCTGAGTTAAAGGGGGAAGAGACGGGGTTCTTTAGGCTCCTCGTGCCACAAAAGAAGTTGAATTAGTAAAGGAATAACATAAATGAAAGATAATAAATAAATGTGTGTGACATTGCATGTATGAGATGTCGATGTGTGTTTGTGCTATTACCTTCATGCTTATCTATTGCTGTAGCTAACGGTGTATACCGTGTTGTAAACGATCTGCAGGTTAGGAAGGCCGCAGAGTGAGCCAGATGGTGTGACCAGCCGAAGACTTATGTACATTAGGATGCGTGGGTTGGGATCTTTTGTATCAGATGTTTACGTTTGGTGTTTTGAACTCGGCTTTGAGTTTGTAAACTCTTTTGATGTATCTTACAACTTTTATATATTTGGTTTTACTCTACTTGTGCCTTGTTGTGAGATCCAGTGAACTTGTTGTCAGGCTAGTGTCAAGATCCATTGTGAAATCGTATCCCAATGTAGCATCCCAAGTCCTGTGGATTTGGGGTGTTACAGAGTTGGTATCAGAGCCTTAGGTTGACAACAATGGCACTTGCTATCTGCAATAAAGGTAGAGTGGATAAATAAACAAAACCCACATGGGGTCTGACTTTTCAAAAGGTTTTTGGTTTTAAAGCGAGTACAGATGTTTTGGGATTGTGTGTACAGACGTCGTCATCCATCTGAGGATCTCGACAATATATATATATATATATATATATATATATATATATATATATATATATATATATATATATATATATATATATATATATATATCCCTTATGCGATGATGTGTATGCATGCATTATTAAGTATTATATATATCTATACATATGGCCTATATAGAGCCTTATATGTTAGGTGTGCATACCCCACAGATGGCTCGGACTAGAGCTACGGCTATTGTAGGCAAAGGTAGAGGTAGACCACCTCTTCCTCCAGGAGGGATAGGACAGGGACCAGCTCCCGCTGCAGATCCACCAGTGGTGGAGGAGGCTCTTGAGGAGGTTGTTGACAGCATAGTTCCAGCTATGAGGAGTGGTGGGTCCAGGAGACAGCAGGCCAATCTAGGCCAGTCTGATGGTTAAGACTGGCCTGGATGGGCTTGCTGTCTCAAAACTATGAATCTTACATTAAACCAAAGGGAGTCTAAGAAAATCTTACAAACTCCCTCAAAAGCTATCTTAAAACTATGAATCTTCCTTCCTTCAATCTTCAAAGCTTCCTTCAAACTTCCAAAAAATCTCCCAAATATAAGATCTTCATTCCAGAAATCCAGCCCAAAAATATAAGATATCTTCTTTCCATAATTAAAAGATCTCAGCCAAAAAATATGATCTCGCCGGCGCCAAGGTGTTCGCCTCGGTCGGGACGCTCCTCAAGATCACCTCGGTCGAGGTGACACTGTAGCTGACCGAGGTGAATCTCAACTAAATGTAAAATCTCTCACATCTGGTCCAAAGTAAATCTTCTTCATTAATTTCATGCTTCCTGAGTTCTTCTTTGAGCTCCAGAATGTAGCTCCTATGACTCCTTAGCTCCTTAGCTCTATTTCAATCCAAAACATGCCATTTTACCTACGATTACAACGAAACTTGGTATAGACCTCGATTCCCGTAAAGGTAGATGAAACAACAATATAATTACATAATATACATCCATACATGCAGATTATTGAAGATAAAATGTCTAAACAAGTCCCAAAATATAGACTATAATACATGCTATCAAAATACCCCATACTTGTCCCTTGCTTGTCCCCAAGAAAGTTCAAAATCTTAAGTACAAGATAGAATGGATTATAAGCCATAAAGATCAATGAAAAGTATTTCAAAACATTTTTGGTGGTGTGCTCCACTCATAGATCACTCTAAGAGAATGCTTCATGGAAAATAAAATCAAAATATGATCAAAACATTTTATAAATATAAGAAAGTTGTTCATCTTTGCATAAAATCATAGAATGCATAATAAATCATAATTATCGAAATTAATCATGTATAATCCAGTTTAAACCACCAAGTCAATCAACAAGCTCGAAGTCTCAAGGGCTTCCAAAAGAAGGTCAAGAAACGTGTGAGGGTGGGATGTATATAGGGAATGTGGTGCTAGAATCCGGGAAAAGGATCTTACTTCACTTGCTTTGTAACACAACATCTTTCACCAATAAGTTTTGCTTATTTTACTTTACTTTTTGGGATGCATGGACAGTGGTGCACAATAACCGAAGCCTAGGAGATCAGCAATCATTAATTTCTCGAGATGCCTCAAACCCTTGATGCACATACCATGACCCGTTAGGAATATCACTCAATCCGACTTCGGCAAGACACAAACACCCGGCTATGTGAATGGTTCCGAGTTACTCATCATCATGATTGACTTTCCCAAACCTATTTGTTTCTTTCTAAACTTCCACCCAACATCTCAACTTTTCTTTCACTTGCTTTTCTTCGCTTGCTTCAAAATTCCCGGATAGGTAAAGGATGGCAAATATGTATATGAGGGGCTAAAGCATGATCAAGAAGAAGAAGAGAAGAGAATTAATTGCCTTAATCATCCCAGGAAGAATGTGAAAAAAAACCTTCAAATTCAACATATATTTGATAAAAACAAAGTATTAAACCTTCCAAAATTTCAAACAAAGCATTTTGCAACTTAAACATATCATAAAACCTTTCAAACATATAAAGATTTCAAAACCAATCTGCAAACCAAATCATCACTGAGGTCATATCCAGAAAAGAAGCACAAAACGTTTCAAAAAAATCTCTCAGTTAAACCGTCTCGGTCGAGGTGTTCTAAGTCAACCAAGTTACTTTACCTGGTTTGGCCAGAATCATCCCGGTGGAGGTCATAAAAAAAATTTCTTAAACCAGTTTTTCTCAATCAAATAACCTGAATACATGCATGTAATCTCAAATAAACACATAGAACATAAAGAAAATCATAAATATCCAACTCGAGTCATACAAGCATAAATAATGTCAACTAATAGACATAAATACCCCATACTTGGGACACATTGTCCCAATGGGTCAAAATAAGTCTAAAACAAGAGAACTCACCGGAAATAGCTGAGTTGCGAAAATAAATAATAAAGAAAATACATGCTGCTCTAGTCCTGATCCGCTGGTGCTGATGGTGGATATGGGATGAAGGGATACTGAGATGGGTCAAACGGATAACCCATAGTGCGCTGGAACTGGATCTCCATCATCCTCTACTGGTAGTGCTAGCTCTCCCTAAGTTCCATCATCTCCAATGACAAGGTAGCGTAAGAGTCGATCATTTGGTCCGTCAACTGATCAATCCGTCGGTGAGCCATTGGATCTCTCTGTCTGCGGACCCTACGCCTAGCAGGTCGTGATGGTGCTGCAGCTGCCTCCTCCTCTGTCGCCTCATCATCCAGGTCGAAAATCGGCACACTCGGACCAGCGGTATCTGTACCAGTCTCCATGGCAGCTCCTCCATCATCATACTCCTCCTCCTCTACAGCTGAAGCAGCATCTCTCGCATCCTCTATATAGGGCTGCCAACCGGAAGACCAGTACTGTGGATCGAAGACTGTAAACTAATCTGACCATAGGATACCCTGAGGGGCATTCTGCTCTCAAGGCATCGCTACGTAGGGTGCAGTGAGGCCACGAGGAACTAGTATCCTCCTCGTGATCATCTCCTGAAGCCCAAGCGGCTTTGCAGCCGCCACCAATGTACAAGCACTAAAGTTTATACCCATAAATACAGCTATATGAGTCACCAGTCCTCCACAACAAATATCTCCCTTTGCCTTCCCCTTGATCCTGTGCAGATCCTCAGCTAGCATGCCTCCAAAGTCAGGCACTCCTCTAGTAACCATGTAGAACACACTCAATAGCTCTCCTTATCTGATCTTTTGGGGCATCTCAGTATGCGCCAAAAGAGTCTCACTAAATATATAGTGGGCCAGACGGAATGCTAAATGGAAGATGATGCGCTCCCTGGAGTCTCCAAGACTCCATCTGTCAGCGTGCTCCACCATGTGGGCAATTTGACCCCAGAACTGTCGAGTCACTGCTCGAGAAGGGAAGTCGGTCACTGTAGGGGCCGGGAAGCCAGATATCTCTCGGATATGATCCATGGGTACAATGTAGTTCCGGTTCAGCAACCGGTACTGATGCGCTCCCTAGAGTCTCCAAGACTCCATCTGTCAGCGTGCTCCACTATATTTTGGGACTTGTTTAGATGTTTTATCTTCAATAACCTGCATGTTTGAATGTATATTATGTGATTATATTGTCATTTCATCTACCTTTACGGGAATCGAGGTCTACACCAAGTTTCGTTGTAATCTTAGGTAAAATGGCACATTTTGGACTAAAATGGAGCTAAAGGAGCTAAGGAGTCATTGGAGCTACATTCTGGAGCTTAAGGAAGGACTCAGGAAGCAATGAATTAACAAAGAAGATTTACTTTGTACCAGATTTAAGAGATTTCACCTTCAGTTGAGATTCACGTCGGTCAACTACAGTGTTATCTCGACCGAGATGATCTAGAGGAGCGCCCCGACCGAGACGAATATCCTGACGCGGCGAGATATATTTTTGGGCTGAGATCTTTTATTTTTGGAAGGAAGATATCTTATATTTTTAGGCTGGATTTCTGGTAGGAAGATAAGATATTCAGCTGATTTATTTGGATATATTTTATAGGAAATTATCTTTTAAGAAGATATTTATTTTAGGAGATATGGATATATTTTATAGAAATATCTTATATCTGGAAGGAAGATATTTATTTTAGGAGATATGAATATATTTTATAGGAAATTATCTTTTTAAGATATTTTATCTTTGGAAGATAATTCTCCTATATAAAGGGTTGGATTTTCTACAATTCAACCATCTTCGGATCACCGAATGCTTAGAGGGCTGATAGCATCCAGCAATTAAGGGATTTTCTCTAGAGTTTTGAAGGAAGGAAGATTGAACATCAATCAAGGAAGGATTGATAGCTTATTATAGCTTTTGTGAAGGGTTTTGTAAGACTTTCTTAGATTCCCTTCTTGTTGATTTGTCTTGTTAGATTCGTGATCCAAGGAACGCTTATTTGTTTGATATTTGATTCAGTTATTGAAGCCTTGTTCTTAAGGTTTTTGTGTTCAAATATTCATTCTCTTCCCATATATTTGATTATTGCTTTCATGATGATGAGTGGCTAATTTCTTTGTGCGATTCTAGGGTAATTGGTTGAAGGTTGTGGAAAAAACAATGATAGAATAATCTTAAATTCCAGTAGGACCTTGAAAGCTCGAGTCTTTATGCTTAACCTTAGAACATCTTGTTTAGTCGATGAACATCTCGGCCGGGGTGGAACTTGGTTGACCGAGGTGACTTATCTGATCCGTAACTGAGAGTTAAGTGTTAGAGTTTGCCAAATCCTATCCTTATTACACCTTTCCTGGTTCAATGCAAGCCTAGGATGAGACTTACCCGGTAAATCCTTTGTTTGTTTACCCATGATCATAAGTGTAGGTAATAAAGGTTTATCCTTTATTGGGGTTTGAGTGTGCCTTCATCCCATCTTTGTGAGTTAGCCTGAGACTTACCCGGTAAAGGTTGATTCTATTCCCTTAGTTGGTGTGTTGGTTTAAGACTATAATTCCTTTCCTTAGTACCTTGAGACTTACCCGGTAATAGGAGCTTTTGGTTTGGAGTTAGTGAGTAGTGAGACTTACCCGGTGATCTATTCCACTTTAGAAACACCTTCCCTTTGCAAAACCTCAGCTTTGTCCGCTTATCTTGAGATCTTGAGTTGGAACCACAACTAGATGCTTTAATCCCTAGAGTTTGCATATTTCCTTAATTGACTATATTATCATCTTTGATTGCTTTAATTGCTTTTGTGGTTAGTTGTAATATTGACAACCTATACTTGCTTTATTTCACCTAAGTCCCGGAGATCGACACCCTGGAATTCTTGCTTTTATTACAATTGACCCGTACACTACGGGTTCGCATCCTTGTTTTCAGCATACATCTTTGGTTATAAATTTAAAGCTTGCACACACCATTTGGAGCGAACAGGTTTTTGGCGCCGTTGTCGGGGACTTGGTCTAGACCGATCCGGTTGCGGTAGTCTTTTGGGGCAATTGCCCCTGTTGCTATTAACCATTCTACTTGAGTGTTCTTGCAGATTTGTGTTCTTAGGTACATACGAAGTTCTCAACGGAACAGAGTTTCGCCAAAGAACAAGTTTTCCTATGAGTTTTGTAGTTTTCAGGATATTCGATGACTACATTTGATCCTCCCTGGATAGCAAGACAA
Source organism: Fagopyrum esculentum (assembly GCA_033239045.1). Lineage (NCBI taxonomy): Eukaryota > Viridiplantae > Streptophyta > Magnoliopsida > Caryophyllales > Polygonaceae > Fagopyrum > Fagopyrum esculentum. Next base: position 108,473,694 of record BSUD01000003.1, read on the forward strand.
AATGTTACGGCGGACCATTATGAATACTTGGAAGAGAAATATTCCTTCTATTGGTTTGACAATGAAAGGGAAAGAGAAGAGGCCATTAAGGAGGAGCTTGCGATATAGGATGAGCTGAATGTCCCTAGAAAGATTTATGAGCAACCTCTTGAACATTCACTTGAATCAAAATTGGAGAAGATGATGAAGAAGTTGGAGGAGCTCAAGGAAAGTACCCTATCATATGCTAAGCCGAAAGAGGAGCATAAGGAAGTACTGGAAGTTTCACGCATTCCTCCAATCGAACCAGAAGTTTCTCCTGAAGCTTTTGAGGAAGAGGAAGATGTAGAAGATCTCGATCCAACTGTTGAGACTTCGGCCGAGGTGAAAGAGAGATCGGCCGAGGTGGAAGAGAGATCGGCCGAGATAGAGGAAGAATTTGTACAACTGGAAGTGGAAGTGTAGAGAACCTTTGCCAAATTACTCAGATTGTGGCCAAGGTTGAAGAAAGATCAACTGAGTTGGGAGAGATTTCATGTGTGGATTATCAACCTAACATGAAACTTGTCCCAAGCTTTGGAGAACTTTATAAGGTGCCTTCTCTTACTCCCTTTGAAATTCCTACTAAAGTTCTAGATTTCTTCAGGAATGCACCGAAGAGTTGGAGGTCTCTTCCGAAAGAACCTCCTAAGATCAAGATGAAACCTCCCTTGAAATTGTTGGAAGAAGATGCTCCTTGTATTATAAGGAGCGAAGTTAACAAGCGCTTAACCCCTAAGGCAACGAAGTGTTATTTGTTCAAGTATGGGGTCATTCACATGACAAAGACCTTGTACTATCCCCAAAATGGAGATGGGGAAGCTACTAGGATTCTCGAGAAGCTGTTTTCTCGATCCAGGAAAGGATGGGACGCAAGGCTAGATTATGTCCCATTGAAGTGCAGGAAAGCTAGAAGGATTCCGGTGAGAATCAAACCGTACAAGCTTGTACGTGGGAGATCTTACCATTTGCCGGTCAAATTAGGAACCGGAACCTTCTTGGAAGAATTTTATGATGGATGTGATGAGCACTCCAAGATATTCGAGGTACATTGAGTAAATCCATGAGGAACGGTCCAGCTAGCGACCTTAAACCAAGCGCTTCTTGGGAGGCAACCCAAGGTATTGCTTTCTCTTCCCTTTTCTAGCTTAGTTTTAGATAGTTTGCTTTGCTTTGTGTTTGGTGTCTGTTAGCATGAAATACTGCGATATTCTAGGCACTTTTTCTAGTTGTTTTTCATCCATTATAGTGTTCATTGATAAGGCATTGAAGCATTTGTTAGCTAGTTTGTCTATAGTTTCGATATGGAGCTCTACATTAGCTTTATGTTGATTATAGGTGAATAAGAGCTAAAACCGGACCATTTGAGAGAGATAGGAGAAGATTTGAGCACATCGAAGGATTAGGAACACATCAAAGAAGCCAAAGGAGATACTAGGATGAGGAATGGCACGACACAAAGGAAACCACAAGCAATTTACACTTCCACGCCCTAAAATACGGTCGTGGAGAAGTCCACGCTCTAAACCACGGCCGTGGATCTTGGCATCATGAGCATGGAGCATTTCAGAGAGTTACACGGTCTAAAGTACGGTCGTGGAAATCATATGAAACCGTAATCCACTTCCACGCTCTAAACCACGGTCGTGGAACCCCTTGAGACCGTGATTTAGGCGATCTTTTGACGAACTAATTATTGCCACATCATTTACGCAATGGACCGGACGGCTATTTTATCCTTTCTTATAAAAGGGTCAGAGAAGAGAGTTTCAGACATTCACGCTTATCGCTTAGCCTTGCTTAGGGTTGCTTGAGAGAGTACGAGAAGGATTTAGCGGAAGCGTCGGTAATTTAGATTTCGGAAGATCTTGTGTGGCGGAAGTTGCGCCCTTTTTCTTAGGTTTTGATATTGAAGACGGATTGACATCCCGTTCTTCGTGTTTGTCTAGGATCATTGTGAGGTTTTGTGTTCTATTCCGAATCCATTGAATATTCCGATTTGTGTTTCGGATTTGAGATTGACTTGAGTTATATTTGAGTTTTCGAAGGTTTTGATCTTTCATTCTTCTTAAATTGATTTGTGATATCATGACAATTGTTATTGGCTAAAACCCTTTAGCAATTCTAAGGTGAAGGGTTAATAATTGTGGCTTAGATGATGATAGATCGATCGTAAATTTATTGGATCTTGAGAGTTAGAGAGATATCGTCGACGAACCAAGATCACGGTTTGTTCTTGAACTTCCACGGCCTTGAAACTCAAGAACTACCCGTGATTTACCCTAGTTTACGAACATTTCTTTTACTTTGATCCAAGGTTAAAGATTAGCTTTAATCTAGTCTAGGTTTTCCCTTTTCTAGGTAGTAGTGAAGCCTCAACAACCTCTACTTCGATTTCGAGTGTCACAACATTAATCGGTTTAGTTAGTCTTAATCCTTGGGTTACAAGTTTGGGTATTTGATATTAATTCTTGTCTTTAGATCCTTTCTATATTGAAGAATTAACAACGTTTATAGAGAGTGTCTTTAGATAAGTCATATAAAGCCTTGGAACTTCACCGTACATTGCTTTACCTTAGCATACATTTGCAACTCTTAACTCTGTCCTTAGTTCTTTAGTATATCTTGAATCGATTGCCACAATTAGACACCTGGATCTTTAGGGTTGTTGTTTTCCCCAATATTTTCAAAGCTTATTACATTTACTTGCTTGACGATTTGCGAACTGAATTTGTTCCCCCCAAATCCCTGATTTCGATACTCTAGAATTCTTGCTTTACTACACCGATCCGTACACTGCGGGTTCGCTTGCTTGATTCTAGTTTTATATATTTAAAGCTTATTTGCACGCATGCTAAGTGGCGAACAAGTTTTTGGCGCCGTTGCCGGGGATTTGGTTTAGGCCAAATTCAGTTATCGGTTGTCAAGCTTGGAAGCTATGCTCTTGTTATTTGATATCTCATTTGAGTGATATTTGCAGGTTACCTTAGGTATATGCACAAGTCTAGAAACAACAAAGACCTCTTACCTCTTGATCAAGAACTTGAGAAGACTTTGAGGAAGAACCTCAAAGAAAGAAAGATGGTTGAAAACAAGGAGCGGGATCTTCAAGCAGAGTTGGAGGAATCCGAAGTTCAACTTAGATGGAGCGAGAAGACTCGCAAGGAAGAATCGGACCGTTATCAATTGCAAATTGAGTAGCTCAAGGACATGATGTTTTAAATGAGGCTGGAGATGAGCGATTCCAAGAAGAAGAAGAGGAGGAAACCGGCAAGATCGGTTAGAATCAACTCATCCGATGAGGATAGCGACTCTTCCATGCCAATGCTAGAGGACATTAATCCGACGATCAATGTGAATCAGTATAATCCAAGACCGGCTGCCAATTATCGTGTCCCGGCAAGTGGTGCGAGAGCCGCTCATGTAGATGAAGAGCCAAGAACTCTTGGCCAAAGGATGAATCCAATTCAGCAACCACACTGTCTAGGTGTGAACTTTGATGCTGATGATATGCAAGGGTTTAGCTTCAACCCACAAGTTATTACCATCGTTCGCCAAAATCAGTTTGGAGGAACGAGTATTGAATCTCCACATCAACATTTACAGAATTTTGAGATCTTGATGGAGACAATGAAGCCAAAGAATGCAACCACCAACAATTACAAGATCAAGCCATTCTTCTTCTCTTTGAAAGGGAAAGCTTTATCTTGTTATCAAGCTCTTCCAAATGGAAGACTCAACACATGGGAGGATCTTTCTTTGGAGTTCCTCACCAAATTCTTTCCTCCATCCAAGACGGCGGAGTTGAGAGGTAAGATTCATGCATTTTATATGAGATCTAATGAAAGTTTGTTCCAGTCTTGGAAAAGTATTCAGGATTTACTATTGGATTGCCCACATCATAGCATTTCCAAATTGGAGCTATTGGAGATATACTATAAGGGGTTGAATGTGGAAACACAATTCAAGCTCCAATCCCTTTCATGTGGTACATTCATGGACATGAGGGAAGATGACGCTTGGGACTTCATTGAGAAGTAAGCCCGAGTCATTGAGAAGTATTCTCACCGGAAGGTAGAAGCAAATCGAGTGGAGCAAGGAGCAAAGCTAACACAAGCTGCTCAAACTCAAATCTTTTCTCTCAACACCGAGATTAAAGAATTGAAGGAAGTCATCAAGGCTAGCTTTCCAAAGCATAAGGAGCAAGACGTTGGTTATTTAGGAAACAACAATAACCACAATGGGAATGAGAACACAAATCGCAACAACCAGAACAACAACCGGAACAATTGGAACAACAACAACAACCGGAATAACAATTGGAACAACAATAGGGGTTCAAACAACAACAATTGGTATTCCAACCAACAACAGAACTCCGGTAATTCTTATCCCAATTCAAGAAATTCACTAACTCCACCATCTTCTTCTTCCATTCCTTTGAAAAGTCAGGGCCAAACATCTAATAGTAGAAGCACTTTGGGGAAAGAGAAGCCCGATCCCATGTTGGAAACAATTTTGGGAAAGCTTCAAGGATTGGAGAATCACATTAATAAGGTTGATAAAGCCCAAAAGGTTTTAGAAAACCAAATGTTTTGCAATGCTGAGGAAGTTCCTAGGAATCAAGGAAAACTTCCAGGAAAGACGGACGATAACCCAAAAGGAAATGTGATGGCTATCACAACTAGGAGCGGAGCAACAACCACCGACCCGCAACCTAAGTTTGTGGAAGTTCCCGTATAAAAAGAGAAGGAAAAGGGGAAGGAGAAGGAAGACATCTACATTCCACCTCCAGCTTAGAAACCTCCCCTACCATTCCCACAATCTAGAGTAAGAGCGCGTCTAGACAAGCAATTCGGTAAGTTTATTGAACTCATGAGCAAACTGCATATTAATATACCTTTCATTGATGAAATTGTAGGTATGCCAGCTTATGGAAAGTTCTTAAAGGAGATCCTCTCTAACAAGAGGAAATTAGAACATTTTGGAGAAGTCAAGATGAGTTCGGATTCGTCAGATCTCATTAAGACGATGAAAGAAAAGATGCCCCCAAAGCTGAAGGATCCGGGGTCATTTTGTGTTTACATAGGAGTGGGAGATGTCACATATGATGCATTATGTGACTTAGGAGCAAGCGTTAGCATCATTCCGCTTGCCTTATACAGGAAGATCGGTTTAGGAGAACCTAATCCGGTGAAGATGACGTTATACATGGCGGATCGATCCATAACTCGTCCCGTCGGCGTAGTTGAAGACGTCCCGGTCAAGCTTGGTAAGTTCTATGTTCCAATAGATTTTGTTGTGCTTGAAATTCCTATAGATAGTCCGGTCCCGATCATACTCGGAAGACCGTTTCTTGCAACATCCGGTTGTATGGTTGATTGCAAGAATGCTAGACTCGCCTTCGAAATGGGAGAGGAAAAGGTAGAGTTCGTTCTTTCTACTTTGATAAAAGAACCAACTCTTAAATAGGATATATTCAACATCCATGACGAAGAGTTATCTAGAGAGGAATTAAGTTCAATTCTCTTCAAAGATCCCTTGCAAAAGGTGATCACTATGAGTATTATGGACATAGGGGAAGAAGAGGAATGCAATGAAGAAATTGAAGCTTTAGAGAAGCAAAAGGAAGTGTATGAAGAAGAGTTTGAAAAACTCCACGATGGGTTAGAGAACGTGAGGAATCACGGTCAGTGATGCTATTCCACGGCCGTGGTTTCCACCAACATGACCGTAATTAGCTATTTAGAGGACTCCAGTAAGTTACACGGCCAAAACCACGGCCGTGGAACAAGCAGAGGTGCCGTAATTGACTTCCACGCCCAAAACCACGGCCGTGGAGGAAACAGGGGAGCCGTAATTTATGGAAAATCTGAGGACAATTACGTTCTTTCTACCACTTCTCTTGATTCTTCTCCAACAACTTCTATACCCTTAGAGACTTCTAAGGAAGCATTGGACACTCCTCAAGAGTCATTAGAGAGTCTTATAGTGATGGAATTGAAGCCACTTCCCGCACATCTAAGGTACGCATTTCTAGGACCTAATTCTACCTTTCCGGTAATTGTTAGTTTCGATCTAAGTATAGATGAACATAGTAAGCTTATGGTTGTTCTTAAGAAACATAGGAAAGCCTTAGGTTACACTATAGAGGATCTAGTAGGAATCAAGCCTTCACTATGCATGCATAAGATCCTAATTGAAGAAGATTTTAGAACTTCGCGACAACCTCAAAGACGGTTAAATCCGACCATGAAGGTTGTCAAGGAGGAAATTCTTAAACTACTTGATGCAAGTATCATCTATCCTATCTCCGATAGCAAGTGGGTGAGTCCCGTACAGGTGGTTCCAAATAAAGGAGGAATGACGGTCATTACCAACAATAACAATGAGCTCATTCTTACACGAACCGTGACGGGATGGAGGATGTGCATAGACTACCGCAAGCTAAACAACGCAACGAGGAAGGATCACTTCCCACTGCCATTCATCGACCAAATGATTGAGAGGTTAGCACAACACTCACATTTCTGTTATCTTGACGGTTATAGTGGTTTCTTTCAAATCCCGATACATCCGGACGATCAAGATAAGACCACATTCACGTGCCTGTGAGGTACGTTTGCTTATAGGAGAATGCCATTTGGGCTTTGTAACTCCCCAACCACCTTTCAAAGGTGCATGATGGCTATCTTCTCGGAGTACATAGAGGAAATCATGGAGGTTTTCATGGATGACTTTTCTGTTTATGGTTCCTCTTTCGATAATTGTCTTTCTAACCTTTCTCTTGTGCTACAAAGGTGTGAAGACACCAACCTAGTTCTTAATTGGGAAAAGTGTCAATTTATGGTGAAAGAAGGCATTGTATTAGGACACTTGATCTCTAGTAGAGGGATTGAAGTGGATAAGGCTAAGATAGAGACTATAGAAAAGCTCCCTCCTCCATCTTCGGTGAAAGGGATAAGAAGCTTTCTAGGTCATGCTGGATTTTATAGACGCTTTATAAAGGAAATCTCTAAGATATCAAAACCGCTTACTAATCTACTGATGAAGGATGCAGCTTTTGATTTCTCACAGGAGTGTTTAGATGTGTTTCATAAGATTCGGGAAGCTCTAATCTCAGCCCCAATCATTCAACCTCCAGATTGGAATCTTCCATTCGAGGTTATGTGTGATGCAAGTGTCGTAGCTATAGGAGATGTGCTTGGGCAAAAGAAGGAAGGACGAACCCACGCTATCTACTATGCTAGCAAGACGCTAGATGAAGCGCAGCTTAACTACGCCACTACCGAAAAAAAAGGATGCGAAACCAAGGCTAATTAGACGGATCATGCTGCGATCCGGTATTTACTTGCAAATAAGGATGCGAAACCAAGGCTAATTAGATGGATTCTTCTCCTACAAGAATTCGATCTAGAGAATCGTGACAAGAAAGGTTCGGAAAATTCTGTTGCGGATCATTTGAGTCGTCTACTGTTTGCTCCAAACGGTGTGTGGGAGCTTTAAATTTATAACCCTAGACGTAAGCTTAAAACAAGGATGCGAACCCGCAGTGTACGGGTCAATCGTAGTAAAAAGCAAGAAATTCCAAGGGTCGATCACAGGGACTTAGTGAAACAAAGCAGGTATAGGTTGTCAATGCAACTACTAACCACAAAGCGATTAAAACAATCAAAGATGATAAAAAGTCAATTACGGAAATATGCAATTCTAGGGATTAAAGCATCTAGTTGTGGTTCCAACTCAAGATCTAAAGATAAGCGGACAAAGTTGAGATTTTTGCAAAGGGAAGGTGTTACTAAAGTGGAATAGATCACCGGGTAAGTCTCACTACTCACTAATCCCAAACCGTAACTCCTATTACCGGGTAAGTCCCAAGGAATTAAGGAAAAGAACTATAACCTCAAACTAACACTCCAACAAAGGGAATAGAATCAACCTTTACCGGGTTAGTCTCAGGCTAACTCACAAAGATGGGATGAAAGCATACTCAAACCCAATAAAGGATAAACCTTTATTACCTATACTTATGATCTTAGGTAAACAAACATAGGAATTACCGGGTAAGTATCATCCTAGGCTTGCATTGAACCAGGAAAGGTGTAATAAGAATAGGATTTGGCAAACTCTAACACTTAACTCTCAGTTTCGGATCGGAAAAGGTCACCTCGGTCAGAAGAATTCGACTCCGGCCGAGATGTTCATCGACTGAGCGAGATGTTCTAGGGTTAAGGTAAAGACTCGAGCTTTCAGGGTCCTACTATGATTAAGATTATTCTATCATTGTTTTTCCCTCAACCTTCAGCCAATCACCCTAGAATCACACAAAGAAATTAGCCACTTATCATCGTGAAAGCAATAATCGATTATAAGGGAAGAAAGAGAATAATTGAACAAGAAAACCTTAAGAGAAAGGCTTTAATAACTGAATCTATTATCAATCAACCAGCGTTCCTTGGATCATAAATCAACAAGACAAACAACAAAGAAGGGAATCTAAGAAAGTCTTACAAAAACCCTTCACAAAAGCTATAAACTTCCTTCCTTCAAAGATAAGATATCTTAGAAAGATCTTTTCCCAAAAAAATAGGTAAAATTTAATGGGCTAAATTTTCTTCTTCCTTCCAGAAATCCAGCCCAAAAATATAAGATCCTCTTTCCAAAAATAAAAGATCTCAGCCAAGAATAAAATATCCTTGCCGCGTCCAAGGTGTTCGCCTCGGTCGAGTCAGCTCCTCTAGATCACCTCGGTCGAGATGGTATTGTAGCTGACCGAGGTGAATCACAGCTGAATGTGAAATCTCTCAAATCTGGTCCAAAGTGAATCTTCAATCTATTTTCATGATTCCTGGATCCTTTCTTAAGCTCTTGAATGTAGCTCCAATGACTCCTTAGCTCCTTTTGCTTCATTTTAGTCCAAAATGTTCCATTTTACCTACGATTACAACGAAACTTGGTGTAGACCTCGATTCCCGCAAAGGTAGATAAAAAGACAATATCATCACATAATATACATTCAAACATGCAGATTATTGAAGATAAAACGTCTAAACAACTCCCAAAATATAGACAGTAATTCATGCTATCAAAATACCCCATACTTAGCCCTTGCTTGTCCCCAAGCAAGTTCTGAATATAAAATACAAGATAGAATGGATTATGAGTAATAATGATTAATGAAAAAGTCTTTCAAAACATTTTAATGGTGTGCTACAATCATAGATCACTCTAAGAGAATGCTTCATGGAATTTAAAATCAAAATATGATCAAAACATTTTATAAATATAAGAAAGTTGTTCATCTTTGCATAAAATCATAGAATGCATAATAAATTATAATCATCGAAATTAATCATGTATAATCCAATTTAAACCACTAAGTCAATCAACAAGCTCGAGGTCTCAAGGGCTTCCCAAAAGAAAGGTCAAGAAACGTGTAGGGTAGGGATGTATAGAAGGTAATGTGGTTCTAGAATCCGGGAAAAGGATATCACTTCACTTTCACTTGAACTTCAACATCATCCACCAATAAGCTTTGCTTATTTCACACTTTTCCTTTTACTTTACTTTTTGGGATGCATGGACAGAGGTGCACAATAACCGAAGCCTAGGAAATCAGCAATCATCAATTTCTTGAGATGCATCAAACCCTTGATACACATACCATGACCCGTTAGGAATATCGCTCAATCCGACTTTGGCAAGACACAAACACCCGGCCATGTGAATGGTGCCAAGTTACTCATCATCATGATTGACTTCCCAAAACCTATTTATTGCTTTCTAACACTTTCACTTCCAGCCAACTTTTCAACTTCACTTTCACTTGCTTGCTTCCAAATTCCCGGATAAGTAAAGGAAGGCAAATATGTATATGAGGGGCTAAGCATGATCAAGAAGAAGAAGAGAGAAGAGAATGAATTGCCTTGGTCTTTCTAGGAAGAAAGTGAGAGAACTCATAATGTGGTGTCAACCTTCAAATTCAACATAATTTTGATAAAAACAAAGTATTAAACATGCCACAAATTTCAAACAAATCATTTTGCAACTTAAACATATCATAAAACCTTTCAAACATATAAAGATTTCAAGACCAGTCAGCAAACAAAATCTTCAATGAGGTCATATCCAGATAAGAAGCACAAAAATCGTTTCGAAAACTTTTAGTTAAACCACATCGGTCGAGATGTTCTAAGTCAACCGAGGTGAAGCACCTCGTTTGGCCAAAATCACTTCAGTCGAGGTCATAAAAAAAATTTTCAAACCAGTTTCTGACGTTTTTTCTCGATCAAATAACCTGTATGTATGCATGTAATGGCAGATAATCACATAGAGCATAATAAGTTCATAAATATCCATCAAAGTAACATACAATCATCCATAGTCAAATAACATATCCGCATACCCCATACTTGGGACACATTGTCCCAATGGGTCAATTAAGTCTGGAAAATAGAGTACTCACCGGACATAAGTTGAAGTCCGATCCTCTACTCTCTCTTTTTAGTTTGGAAGCAAGAATCGTTGAAATCGATCGAAGAATGGGAAAACGAGGTGATACGGTGCCGCGGTCGAGAAGGTGAGAGAGGGAAGAGAGAGAATTCGATCCCCCTTTTATACCCTTTTCTGAAACTGTTGTCACCTCGGTCGAGATGGTCTCGATTGGACCGAGGTGTACGGACCGAGGTGGATCTTCAGAAACCCTAGTTGCCTCGGTTGCTCAAGAATCATCTCGGTCGAGGTGTTGTGGTAGCAACCGAGATGTGTCTTAGTCGAAATCCGTCTTCTCAAATTCTCGAACTTTTGTCCTTCCAGTTGTGCTCCTGGTTTGTATTCCTTCCTTAGATGTCACCTGTTGTCTGTCTAGGACGCCAAAAACAAAACAAAGCAAAGCAAAAGCAAACTATCTAAAGCTAGACTAAAAGAAGGGAAAAGAAAGCAATACCTTGGGTTGCCTCCCAAGAAGCGCTTGATTTAAGGTCGCTAGTTGGAACTTTCCTCATGGATTTACTCAATGTACCTCAAATATCTTGGAGTGCTCATCACATCCATCATAAAACTCTTTGAAAAAGGTTCTGGTTCCTAATTTCACCGGCAAATGGTAAGATCTCCCATGTACAAGCTTGTACGGTTTGATTCTTACCGGAATCCTACCGGTCTTCCTCTTTTTCCATGGGACATAACTCAGTCCTTCGTCTCATCCTTTCCTTGATCGAGAAAACAACTTCTCGAGGATTCTAGTAGCTTCCCCATCTTCAGCTTGGGGATAGTACAAGGTCTTTGTCATGTGAATGACCCCATACTTGAACAAATAACACTTCGTTGCCTTAGCGGTAAAGCGCTTGTTAACTTCACTCCTTATAATCCAAGGAGCATATTCTTCCAACAAATTCAATGAAGGTTTAATCTTAATCTTAGGAGGTTCTTTCGGAAGAGACCTCCAACTCTTTGGTGCATCCTTGAAGAAATCTAGAACCTTAGTAGGAATTTCGAAGGGAGTAAGAGAAGGCACCTTATAAAGTTCTCCAAAGCTTGGGACAAGTTTGATGTTAGGTTGATAATCCACACATGAAATCTTTCCCAACTCAGCTGATCTTTCTTCCACCTTGGCCACAATCTCAGTAATTTGGCCAAGGTTCTCTGCATCTTCCACTTCTAGTTCTACAGATTCTTCCATCTCGGCCTATCTCTCTTCCACCTCGGCCGATCTCTCTTTCACCTCGGCCGAAGTCTCAACAGTTGGATCGAGATCTTCCACATCTTCCTCTTCCTCAAAAGCTTCAGGAGAAACTTCTGGTTCGATAGGTGGAATGCTTGAAACTTGCAGCACTCCCTTATGCTCCTCTTCCGGCTTAGCATAGGATAGGGTGCTTTCCTTGAGCTCCTCCACCTTCTTCATCAACTTCTCCTATCTTGATTCAAGATAATCTTCAAGAGGTTGCTCATAAATGTTTTTAGGGACATTCATCTCATCCCATATCGCAAGCTCCTTCTCAATGGCCTTTTCTCTTTCCCTTTCATAGTTAAACCAATAAAAGGAGTATTTCTCTTCCAAGTATTCAAAATGGTCCGCCCTAGCACTTTGTCTTGCTATCTAGGCCGGATCAAATGTAGTCATCGAATATCCTGAAAACTACAAAACTCATAGAAAGAGCAGTTAATAGCAACAAGGGCAATAGCCCCGAAAGACAACCGTAACCGGCTCGGTCTAGACCAAGTCCCCGGCAACGGCGCCAAAAACTTGTTCCCTCCAAATGGTGTGTGCAAGCTTTAAATTTATAACCCTAGATGTAAGCTTAAAACAAGGATGCGAACCCGCAGTGTACGGGTCAATCGTAGTAAAAAGCAAGAAATTTCAGGGGTCGATCACAGGGACTTAGTGAAACAAAGCAGGTATAGGTTGTCAATGCAACTACTAACCACAAAGCGATTAAAAAAATCAAAGATGATAAAAAGTCAATTAAGGAAATATGCAATTCTAGGGATTAAACCATCTAGTTGTGGTTCCAACTCAAGATCTAAAGATAAGCGGACAAAGCTGAGATTTTTGCAAAGGGAAGGTGTTACTAAAGTGGAATAGATCACCGGGTAAGTCTCACTACTCACTAATCCCAAACCGTAACTCCTATTACCGGGTAAGTCTCAAGGAATTAAGGAAAAGAACTATAACCACAAACTAACACTCCAACTAAGGGAATATAATCAACCTTTACCGGGTAAGTCTCAGGCTAACTCACAAAGATGGGATGAAAGCACACTCAAACCCCAATAAAGGATAAACCTTTATTACATATACTTATGATCTTAGGTAAACAAACAAAGGAATTACCGGGTAAGTCTCATCCTAGGCTTGCATTAAACCAGGAAAGGTGTAATAAGAATAGGATTTGGCAAACTCTAACACTTAACTCTCAATTTCGGATCAGAAAAGGTCACCTCGGTCAAAAGAATTCCACCCCGGCAAAGATGTTCATCGACTGAGCTAGATGTTCTAGGGTTAAGGATAAAGACTCGAGCTTTCAGGGTCCTACTGTGATTAAGATTATTCTATCATTGTTTTTCCCACAACCTTCAGTCAATCACTCTAGAATCACAAAAAGAAATTAGCCACTCATCATCATGAAAGCAATAGTCGAATATAAGGGAAGAAAGAGAATAATTTAAGAAGAAAACCTTAAGAGAAAGGCTTCAATAACTGAATATATTATCAATCAACAAGCGTTCATTGGATCACAATCCAACAAGACAAACAACAAAGAAGGGAATCTAAGAATGTCTTACAAAAACCCTTCACAAAAGCTATAAACTTCCTTCCTTCAATCTTCCTTCAACCTTCAAAAAGGTTCTTCAAATCTTCCAACTATGGTGGGGTAAAACGACTGCCTTGCGTGATGTGCAACCCTCAGCGGTCTTCCGGGTGACAGCGGATGTCTAAGCACGATCGGATTTGTGGAAAATCCGACCCTATTTATAGGAAAATTACCCTCCAAAGATAAGATATCTTAGAAAGATCTTTTCCCATAAAAATAGGTAAAATATATGGGCTAAATTATCTTCTTCCTTCCAGGAATCCAACCCAAAAATATAAGATCCTCTTTCCAAAAATAAAAGATCTCAGCCAAGAATAAAATATCCTTGCCGCATCCAAGGTTGTTCGCTCCAAACGGTGTGTGCAAGCTTTAAATTTATAACCCTAGACTTAAGCTTAAAACAAGGATGCGAACCCGCAGTGTACGGGTCAATCGTAGTAAAAGCAAGAAAATTCCAGGGGTCGATCACAGGGACTTGGTGAAACAAAGTCAAATACGGTGTGCTTATGTCAATACTAACCACAAGAGCAATTAACACAATCAAAGATGAATAAGAAGTCAATAAAGCAAACATGCAATTCTAGGGATTAAAGCATCTAGTTGTGGTTCCAACTCAAGATCTATAGATAAGCGGACAAAGCTGAGATTTTTGCGTGGGGAAGGTGTTGCTAGAGTAGAGTAGATCACCGGGTAAGTCTCACTACACACTAATCCTAAACCGTAACTCCTATTACCGGGTAAGTCTCAAGGAATCAAGATAAAGAACTATAACCTCAAACTAACACACCATCTAAGGGAATAGAATCAACCTTTACCGGGTAAGTCTCAGGCTAACTCACAAAGATGGGATGGAAGCACACTCAAACCCCAATAAAGGATAAACCTTTATTACCTACACTTATGATCGTTGGTACACAAACTAAGGAATTACCGGGTAAGTCTCATCCTAAGCTTGCATTGAACCAGGAAAGGTGTAATAAGAATAGTATTTGGCAAACTCTAACACTTAACTCTCAGTTTCGGATAGGATAAGTCACCTCGGTCAGAAGAATTCCACCCCGGCCGAGATGTTCATCAACCAAACGAGATGCTTAGGGTCAAGGTTAAAGACTCGACTTTCAGGATCCTACTGGAATCTAAGATTATTCTATCATTGTTTTTCCCACAACCTTCAGCCAATCACCCTAGAATCACACAAGGAAATTAGCCACTCATCATCATAATGAAAGTATTAAATATATGGGAAGAAGGTGAATATTTGAACAATATAGAATTTAATGAAAAGACTTCAATAACTGAATCAAATATCACAACAAAGCGTTCCTTGGATAACAATCCAAAAAGACAAGACACCGAATGAGGGAATTGAAGACAATCTTACAAAACCCTTCAATAAAGCTATAAAAGCTATGGATTTCAATCTTCCTTCAACCTTCAAAAAGGTTCTTCAAAACTCCCAACTTGGAGTATGCTGCTACTGCGTAAACGACTTCCTTGCGCTGATAGCGGATGATAGCGGCCTCTTCAGATTTGTGGAAATCCAACCCTTTTTATAGGAAAATAACCCTCCAAAGATAATAAATCTTAGAAAGATATTTTCCCATAAAAATAGGTAAAATATATGATTCTGCATATCTCTTTCCATCCAGGAGCCAAGCCCAAAAATATAAGATCACTTTCCAAATTTAAAAGATCTCATCCAAGAATAAAATATTCTCGCCGCGTCCTAGGTGTTCGCCTCGGTCGAGTCGGCGTCTCTGGATCGCCTCCGTCGAGATGAATCTCTGGTAAACCGAGGTGATTCAAAACAGAATGTGAAATCTCTCGAATCTGCTCCAAAGTAAATCTTTAATCCATGGCTATGCTCCCTGGATGTAGCTCAAATTGACTCATGACTCCTTTTGCTCCTTTTTGATGCGAAACGTACCATTTTACCTGCAATTACAACAAAACTAGGTGTAGACCTCGATTCTCGCAAAGGTAGATGAAATGGTAGTAAAATCACATAATGCACATACAAACATGCAGATTATGAAAGATAAAACGTCCAAACAAATCCCAAAATATAGGCTATAATTCATGCTATCAAAATACCCCATATTTAGCCCTTGCTTGTCCCCAAGCAAGTTCCGCATATAGAAGACAAGATAGAATGGATTATAAGTCAATAAAATCAATGAAAAGTCTTTCAAAAACATTTTATGGTGTGCAACTATCATAGATCACTCTAAGAGAGTACTTCCTGGAATTTAAAAACTCAATATGCTCAAAACATTTTATAAATATAGGAAAGTTGTTCATCTTTGCATAAAATCATAGAATGCATAATAAATCATAATCATCGAAATTAATCATGTATAATCCAGTTTAAACCACTAAGCCAATCAACAAGTTCAAGGTCTCAAGGGCTTCCGAAAAGAAAAGGTCAAGAAACGTGTAGGGTAGGGATGTATGTAAGGTAATGTGGTGCTAGAATCCGGAAAAAGGATAAACTTCACTTTCACTTTGACTTGCAACATCTTCCACCAATAAGCTTTGCTTATTTCACACTTTTTCCCTTTTTTTTACTTTACTTTTTGGGATGCATGGACAGAGGTGCACAATAACCGAAGCCTAGGAAATCTGCAATAATCAATTTCTTGAGATGCATCAAACCCTTGATGCACATACCATGACCCGAGAGGAATATCGCTCAATCCGACTTTGGCAAGACACAAACACCCGGCTATGTGAATGGTGCCGAGTTACTCATCTTCATGATTGACTTCCCCAAACCTATTATTGCTTTCTAACACTTTGACTTCCAGCCCACTTCTCAACTTTAACTTGCTTTCACCACTTCGCTTGCTTCCCAATTCCCGGATAGGTAAAGGGAGGCAAAATGTATAGGAGGGGCTAAGCATGATCAAGAAGAAGAAGAGAGAAGAGAAAGAATTGCCTTGGTCTTTCCAAGAAGAACGTGAGAGAACTTAACCTGCGGTGTCAACCTTCAAATTCAACATAATTTGGATAAAAACAAAGTATTAAACATGCCAATAATTTCAAACAAAGCATTTAGCAACTTAAACATATTATAAAACTTTTCAAACACATAAAGAATTTAAAACCAGTAGGTAAACAAGATCTTCACTGAGGTCATATCCAGATAAGTAACACAAAAATCATTTTCGAAAACTTTCTGTTACGCACCTCGGTCGAGGTGTTCTTGGTTCAACCGAGGTGAAATGCCTCGTTTTGGCCAGTACTGACTCGGTCGAGGTCAAAAAAAAATTTTTTTTTTTTAAAACCATTTTTTTTCTTTTCGGTTTCGACGTTTTTTCTCAATCAAATAACCTGTAGGTATGCATGTAATATCAGATAATCATATAAAGGCAACTGAAGCATAAATATGAAAATATCCGATAAATATAATACATCAAAGGTAGTCGAATACATCACGTAGTCAGATAAGTACAAACACCCCATACTTGAGACACACTGTCCCAGTGGGTATAATAAAAAGTCTGAAAATGAGAAAACTCACCGGATAAATAGCTGAACTGCATAAAAGAAAATAAAGAAAATCCTGCAGCTCCTCAATAATCTCGATCCGGTGGTGGTGCATATGGATACTGAGTCGGATCGTAAGGATGGCCCATGACACGCTCGAACTGAAGCTAGGCCATGATGTGCTGATGGTGCTGCCGCTCCTGCATCTCGCGGATATCCAGCGATAATGCAGCATATGAGTCGATAACCTGATCCGTCAGGTCATCGATCCGTCGGTGAACAGCTCGATCTCTCACTCCACGCCTCCTGCGTCTAGCAGGTCTGACTGGAGAAGTCTCAGCTGATGCGGGCTCCGTATCCTCCTCATCATCGAAGTCTATAATAGGTGGCGCGCTCGTCCCTGCAGTATCCGTCCCTGTATCCATCGGGACGCCACCCTCTCTCTCATCCACCGTCTCCTCATCATCCTCATCATCCTCCTCAGCCTCAGCAGGGGCAGTTGCTGCCTCTCTGTGATCCTCCATCAGTGTATCCCAAGCTGTCTACTAGTAATGCGGATCAAAGACTGTGAACTGTGCAGACCAACGGATCCCCTGAGGTGCAGTCAGCTCCCATGGCATAGCGACGTAAGGTGAAGTCAGTCCTCGGGGAACCAGAATCCTCCGAGTGATCATCTCCTGTAGTCCGAGCGGCTTGGCAGCCGCCACCATAGTACACCTACTCAGATCCATATCCTGATACCTAGCGATATGGGTCACTATCCCACCACAACATATATCTCCCTTTCCTTTGGCCTTGATCCTGTGCAGATCCTCTGCCAGCATCAATCCAAAGTCGGGGAATCCACCTGTAACCATGCAGTATAAAGCGAAGAGCTCCCCCTGTCGGACCTTCTGGGGCGTCTCAGTACGCGCCAGAAGTGTCTCGCTGAAGATCCTGTGGGCTAATCGAAAAGCTAGATGGAAGATAAGCTTCTCCCTGGAATCACCAGGGCGCCACCTATCTACATGCTCCACAACATAAGCAATCTGACCCCAGAACTCTCTAGCTACGGCTCGGGTCGGGAAGTCTACAGCACTGGGGGCAGGGAATCCAAAGATATCTCTCCAGTGATCTAGGGGTACTAAGAAGTTCCGGTTCATCAACCGGTACTTCACAGCTCTCTCTGTGGGGAGGTAAGTGAAAGAGCTAACAAACTCAAGGGTCGGCTCTAAGTAAGCTGGGGCTCGGATCTCAGTAAACTGATCCAGCCCAACTGTGGTGATCATCCTCCTAAGATCTCCATCAACGTGGAGACAGTCGAAAGCAGAAATGTCCAGAAATCTAGGTGCGATCACCGGACGGCTAGCAATACGCTCATAATCTACCCGGTGTCTCTCGTGGATCACCGGGATAGAAGGTCTGGGTGAGGAAGAAGAAGGGGAAGGAGAGGATCTATCTCTAAGGGCTAATAACCTGTCAGAACTCATCTTCAGAAATTTTCACTGTCAGACCACCTCGGTCAACTGATAGTCTTCAAGAATCACCTCGGTCGAGGTGTAGGTCGACTGGACCGAGGCGAAGACAGTCGCGATTCCAAATCTCAGAAATTCAGTTCTTTTCCCCCAAAAATCACTACAATTGCTTCCTATGGGATACTTAAGCCTTTTCTCAACAGATTCAAGGGCAACCAAAGCCCAAATCGAAGTAAACGAACGAGTTAGGGTTTCGATCGTTTTTACCTCGTTCCGGCCAATTCACTCGAATTTCTTGCAGATCTGCAGTTGCAATAGGATCCTCTACTCTTTAATTGCAGTTTGGAAGCAGAAATCTTCGAAAACGAGCGAGAAACGAAGGAAGCGAGGTAGATCTGTCGCCGCGGTCGAGGAAGGTGAATAAAAAGTGAAAAGTAATTTTCCCCCCTTTTATACTGTTACTGGATATGCTGTCACCTCGGTCGAGATGGTCTCGACTGGGCCGAGGTGGTACGGACCGAGGTGGTTATGTAGAAACCCTAGTCGCCTCGGTTGCTCAAGAATCAACTCGGTCGAGGTGCTCTGACAATAACCGAGATGCTTCTGTCTCCTCAGAATCTCGAACTTCTGTCCTTCCAGTTGTGCTCCTTCCTTAGATATTCCCTGTTATCTGTCCAAAACGCCAAAAACAAAGCAAAGCAAAGCAAAAACAAAAAACTATCTAAACTAGACTAGAAAGCGGGAAAAGAAAGCAATACCTTGGGTTGCCTCCCAAGAAGCGCTTGGTTTGAGGTCGCTAGCTGGACCATGATGCGTCTCAAACGAGGTAGGAGGTGCCTTCACCCCATACTTCACCTCCATCGTGGGGTGAAGTAAGTAGATCCATCAAACGCTCCAAGACGTGCAAGTGCTCATCGGGGAATGAATCGTCTATGGGTGGGTTATCCGTCTCGCGGGAGGATTCTGGTAGCCGGCTGAGGTGATCCGCAACTGAGTTCTCGGATCCCTTCTTATCGCGGATCTCTAGGTCAAACTCTTGAAGCAAGAGAATCCATCGAATAAGACGCGGCTTGGCATCCTTCTTAGCCAACAAGTAACGAATGGCTGCATGGTCGGTGTAGACAATGACTTTCGCCCCTACTAGATAGGAACGAAACTTCTCGAAAGCATATACAACCGCCAATAACTCCTTTTCGGTGGTAGCATAGTTGCGTTGTGCTTCATCTAGCGTCTTGCTAGCATAATAAATGGCGGTGGTCCGTCCATCTTTCTTCTGACCAAGCACCGCTCCTACGGCTACATCACTAGCGTCACACATGACCTCAAAGGGTAAGGTCCAATCAGGCGGCTGGATAATGGGAGCGGAGATTAACGCTTCTTTAATCCTGTAAAAAGCATCAAGACACTCCTGCAAAAACTCAAAAACAACATCTTTATTCAAGAGGTTAGTTAGAGGTTTAGAAATCTTAGAGAAGTCCTTGATGAATCTCCTGTAGATACCTGCATGCCCGAGAAAACTCCTCACACCTTTAACAGAACAAGGAGGAGGGAGTTTCTCAATAGTCTCGATCTTAGCTCGATCGACCTCAATACCTCGATTAGAAACGAGGTGTCCTAGCACAATGCCTTCATTAACCATAAAATGACACTTCTCCCAATTTAAAACAAGGTTAGTGTCTTCACATCTTTTAAGCACTAGAGAAAGGTTAGATAGGCAATCATCAAAAGAGGAACCATATACAGAAAAATCATCCATGAATACCTCCATGATCTCCTCTATGTACTCGGAAAAGATAGCCATCATGCATCGCTGGAAGGTAGCGGGTGCATTGCACAATCCAAATGGCATCCTCCGATAGGCAAACGTCCCCCAAGGACAAGTGAAAGTGGTCTTCTCCTGATCATCCGGATGGATAGGAATCTGGAAGAATCCACTATAGCCGTCCAAGTAGCAAAAGTGTGAATGCTGGGCCAACCGTTCGAGCATTTGATCAATGAAGGTAAGCGGAAAATGATCCTTCCGAGTCGCCGTGTTCAGCTTCCTATAATCGATGCAAACTCTGCAGCCCGTAACGGTCCTCGTCGGGATCAACTCGTTGTTCTTATTCGTCACAACGGTCATCCCTCCTTTCTTCGGAACGACATGCACCGGGCTAACCCACTTGCTGTCCGAGATAGGATAAATAATACCTGCATCCAACAACTTAAGAACTTCCTTCTTCACAACCTCTTTCATGATCGGATTTAACCGTCTTTGAGGTTCCCGTGAAGTCTTATGATTATCTTCCATTAGAATTCTATGCATGCAGAAAGAAGGTTTAATGCCAATAAGATCATCCGTTGTGTAACCTATAGCTTTTCGATGCTTTCTCAGGACATGCATTAACTTAGACAATTCAGATTCGGAAAGGGAAGCACTAACAATAACGGGATAAGTAGAATCGGGCCCAAGAAAGATATACCTCAAGTGACTAGGGAGTTGTTTAAGCTCCACAACTGGGGGTGCTTTCTGAGGGGGATCTCTGCTTCCTCTTTCCAGTGGAGTGGTGTCAGAAACTGGACTCGATGCAGTCTCAGTTAGAATCGTCTCGTCATCGACCTCGGTCGAGGCGCAGAGGCGTTGACCGAGGTGTTCTTCAGTCGCCTCGCTCAGTCCAGAAAGTGCCTCGGTCGAGGTAGTGCTACTGGAATCGAGACTGGAGATCTTCGTCTCCTGGATTAGCTTCTCAGTTTTAGCTCCTGGATCCTCTTCCAGTGCCTTCAAGCTCCGTATATCTGCATCACAAGAAACATCTATACCTTCCTCCATTAAACTGAAGCTAATAACTCTTTCGAGTGGGTCGTTAATAAGGATAGAGCTCACCAATTCTCTTGATTCTTCTTCATCGTAGATGTTGAAGATATCATCAGTTAGCTGCTCCCCTTTCATGGCTGCAAGTAGTGCGAACTCCACCTCATCGCCACCAACATTGAATTTCAACTTGGCGTTCTTGCAATCCACGTTGCAACCCGAAGTTGCTAGAAATGGCCTCCCGAGAATAATAGGTACTGGATAGTCTGCGGGAATGTCAAGTACAACAAAATCTATAGGTAGATAGAAATTACCTAACTTGACCGGAACGTCTTCCAAGATGCCCACGGGATGGGTAATGGAGCGATCCGCCATGTAAAGTCGAATCTTGACCAGCTTGGGCTCTCCAAGACCGATCTTAGTGCATAGCTCCAGCGGGATGATGCTCACGCTGGCTCCTAGATCACAAAGGGCTTTACAAGTGACATCCCCAACTTGAATGGGGATGCAAAATGAGCCGGGATCTCTCAACTTAGGTGGCATCTTTTCCTTCATGATCTTGATAAGCTCCGAAGATTTAGATGTCATCCTAACTTCACCAACATCCTCCAGCTTCCTCTTCCTTGATAGGATTCCCTTTAAGAACTTCCCATAGGCGGGCATACCTAAAATAGCATCAAGGAAAGGAATGTTAATATGTAGCTTATTCATCAAGTCAAGAAACTTACCAAAGTGCTTGTCTAGATGTGCTCTGGCTCTGGACTGAGGGAATGGAAGTGGTGGTTTGTATGCAGGAGGTGGAACGTAAGTTTCTGTCGTCCCTCATGCTTTCTGTTGCTCCACCTCGGTTAACATCTCGGTCGAGGTGTTCTTCGACTGGATCTGGACCAAGGTGGTTTGCGTCGAGCGAGGTACTAGATTTGCAGTTCTGAGTCCACTCCTCGTCGTTATGGCCATGCACTGGCCCTTAGGGTTAGTTTCCGTCTTTGCTAGAAGCTTCCCTGGATCTCTTGGCGCTTCATTCGCCCTATTAGCAAGTTGTTGTTCGAAGGACTTTTGGGCCCTCGAAAATGAAGTCATAGAATTCTCCATAGCGCTAAGCTTGATCAAGATAGCCTCCAGAACAGCGTCTTTCTTTTCTGGCTGAGACGAACTTGATCCTTGCCCTTGGCTCTTCAATGGAGTAGAAGAAGAAGAAGGGGAAGAGAGGAAAGGGTTAGAGGAATCATTAGAGTTGGAGTTTGAATGATTGTTACCGGGGACTTAGCTTGTAGTTGTTATTTTCAATCCTGGAGGGTCGCAAGGTCTCCATCAAGATCTCTTAGTTTTGAAGATGTTGATGTGGCAACTCTTTCTCTAGCCCTCCGAATTGGCATTGGCGAATCATGGACAGAACTTGCGGTCGAAGTTCGTAGTCATGATCCGCTGGATCTCCTAGGTTCACCCCTGGACGCCTCAGCTGTTGATTAGGGTCCATCCTTTGACCTAGGGTTTGTGGGATTCCTGCAAGAAGAACATCTCGGACCGGCATCCGAGGTGGAAGTACATCGGCCGGGGCGTCAGGTACTGGGATTTGCCTCGGTCGCAGGTCAACTACTGGATCCTGCATCGGTCGAGGATCAACAGGAGGATCTTCCCTCGGTCGAAGTAGAATCTGGTCTCGTATGACTGCTATCTCAGCTTCGATTGCTGCAGTCTTGGTGCGATTCTCTTCTTTCTCTTGCCTGAGTTCTTCCTTGTTGAGGCGCAGCAGCTCTAGCGCCTCTTTCAATTGGGCCGCAAGATCGCGATCGTCTTGTTGGGCCATCTTCGCTTCTCTTAAGCGTCGCTTGTATGTCTTTTCTGGTTCGGGATCGTAAGGAACGATTTCCTTCCCAGTGCGGGTTCTTTGCATATACCTAAGAAAGAACCTGCAAAAGTCACTCAAGTAGAGTGGTTAGACAAAACGGGGCAAGTGCCCCAAGAGCAAACCGTACCGGCTTGGTCTAGACCAAGTCCCCGGCAACGGCGCCAAAAACTTGTTCGCTCCAAACGGTGTGTGCAAGCTTTAAATTTATAACCCTAGACTTAAGCTTAAAACAAGGATGCGAACCCGCAGTGTACGGGTCAATCGTAGTAAAAGCAAGAAAATTCCAGGGGTCGATCACAGGGACTTGGTGAAACAAAGTCAAATACGGTGTGCTTATGTCAATACTAACCACAAGAGCAATTAACACAATCAAAGATGAATAAGAAGTCAATAAAGCAAACATGCAATTCTAGGGATTAAAGCATCTAGTTGTGGTTCCAACTCAAGATCTATAGATAAGCGGACAAAGCTGAGATTTTTGCGTGGGGAAGGTGTTGCTAGAGTAGAGTAGATCACCGGGTAAGTCTCACTACACACTAATCCTAAACCGTAACTCCTATTACCGGGTAAGTCTCAAGGAATCAAGATAAAGAACTATAACCTCAAACTAACACACCATCTAAGGGAATAGAATCAACCTTTACCGGGTAAGTCTCAGGCTAACTCACAAAGATGGGATGGAAGCACACTCAAACCCCAATAAAGGATAAACCTTTATTACCTACACTTATGATCGTTGGTACACAAACTAAGGAATTACCGGGTAAGTCTCATCCTAAGCTTGGATTGAACCAGGAAAGGTGTAATAAGAATAGGATTTGGCAAACTCTAACACTTAACTCTCAGTTTCGGATAGGATAACTCACCTCGGTCAGAAGAATTCCACCCCGGCCGAGATGTTCATCAACCGAACGAGATGCTTAGGGTCAAGGTTAAAGACTCGACTTTCAGGATCCTATTGGAATCTAAGATTATTCTATCATTGTTTTTCCCACAACCTTCAGCCAATCACCCTAGAATCACACAAGGAAATTAGCCACTCATCATCATAATGAAAGTATTAAATATATGGGAAGAAGGTGAATATTTGAACAAAGAAGAATTTAATGAAAAGACTTCAATAACTGAATCAAATATCACAACAAAGCGTTCCTTGGATAACAATCCAAAAAGACAAGACAACGAATGAGGGTATTGAAGACAATCTTACAAAACCCTTCAATAAAGCTATAAAAGCTATGGACTTCAATCTTCCTTCAACCTTCAAAAAGGTTCTTCAAAACTCCCAACTTGGAGTATGCTGCTGCTGCGTAAACGACTTCCTTGCGCTGATAGCGGATGATAGCGGTCTCTTCAGATTTGTGGAAATCCAACCCTTTTTATAGGAAAATAACCCTCCAAAGATAATAAATCTTAGAAAGATATTTTCCCATAAAAATAGGTAAAATATATGATTCTGCATATCTCTTTCCATCCAGGAGCCAAGCCCAAAAATATAAGATCACTTTCCAAATTTAAAAGATCTCATCCAAGAATAAAATATTCTCGCCGCGTCCTAGGTGTTCGCCTCGGTCGAGTCGGCGTCTCTAGATCGCCTCGGTCGAGATGAATCTCTGGTCAACCGAGGTGATTCAAAACAGAATGTGAAATCTCTCGAATCTGCTCCAAAGTAAATCTTTAATCCATGGCTATGCTCCCTGGATGTAGCTCAAATTGACTCATGACTCCTTTTGCTCCTTTTTGATGCGAAACGTACCATTTTACCTGCAATTACAACAAAACTAGGTGTAGACCTCGATTCTCACAAAGGTAGATGAAATGGTAGTAAAATCACATAATGCACATACAAACATGCAGATTATGAAAGATAAAACGTCCAAACAAATCCCAAAATATAGGCTATAATTCATGCTATCAAAGGTGTTCGCCTCGGTCGAGTCAGCTCCTCTGGATCACCTCGGTTGAGATGTTACTGTAGGTGACCGAGGTGAATCACAACTGAATGTGAAATTTCTCAAATCTGGTCCAAAGTGAATCTTAAATCTATTTTCATGATTCCTGGATCCTTCCTTAAGCTCCTGAATGTAGCTCCAATGACTCCTTAGCTCCTTTTGCTCCATTTTAGTCCAACATGTGCCATTTTACCTACGATTACAACGAAACTTGGTGTAGACCTCGATTCCCGCAAAGGTAGATGAAAAGACAATATAATCACATAATATATATTCAAACATGCAGATTATTGAAGATAAAACGTCTAAACAACACCCAAAATATAGACAATAATTCATGCTATCATCTACCACATCTAGAGGACGACAATCTACCCATAGATGACTCCTTCCCGGACAAGCATTTGCATATCATAGAGGAGTGCATCGACAAGATTACTAAAGGTAATGAACCATGGTTTGCTGATTTTGTTAACTATTTGGTTTGCCAGGAATTACCACCCGGATTGTCCTATGCACAAAGAAAGAAGTTCTTTAAGGATATTCGGGAATACTTTTGGAATGAACCTCTCCTCTTTAAGAGAGATCCTGACGGCATCATTCGACGATGTGTGCCGGAAGACGAGATGCAAAGCGTCATCCGTCATTGTCATTCACTACCTTGTGGAGGACACGCTAGCTCGAACAAGACTAGCGCTAAGGTATTGCAATCTGGATTCTTTTGGCCTAGTTTATTTAAAGATGTGCAAACCTTTGTTTCCTGCTGCAATGCTTGTCAAAGAATAGGGAACATCTCTAGGAGAAACGAGATGGCTCTTAACAACATTCAGGAGGTAGAGATCTTTGACGTTTGGGGAGTAGACTTCATGGGACCTTTCCCATCATCTTGTGGAAACCAATACATACTTCTAGCTGTAGATTATGTTTCGAGATGGGTTGAAGCAATTGCCTCTCCTACTAATGATGCCATGGTTGTGGTTAAGTTCTTTAACAAGACCATTTTCCCATGATTTGGGACACCATGGACTATGATTAGTGATGGAGGCTCTCATTTCATTACCCGATGATTCAAAGCTCTACTAGCTAAGTATGGGGTGACTCACAAGATCGCCACCCCTTACCATCCACAAACAAGTGGACAAGTGGAGATTTCAAACCAGGAGATTAAAGGAATCCTAGAGAAGACGGTTTCAAGGACAAGGAGGGATTGGTCTTTGAAGCTAGATGATGCATTATGGGCATACTGGACTGCATATAAGACTCCCATAGGTACGACACCATACAACCTTGTGTATGGGAAGTCTTGTCACTTGCCGGTAGAGTTGGAACATAAGGCGTATTGGGCAATAAAGTGGTTGAACTTCAGCATAAAGGAGGCAGGCGAGAAGCGCCTCTTGGACCTTAACGAGCTTGAAGAACTTCGCTTAAACGCCTACGAAAACGCCAAGATCTATAAAGAAAGAGCGAAGCGTTGGCATGATAAGCATATCATTCCAAAAGACCTCAAAGAAGGAGATCAAGTTCTCCTCTTCAATTCAAGACTTCGTCTCTTTCCAGGTAAGCTTAAATCTCGTTGGACCGGACCTTATCTAATCAAACGTGTTTTCCCCCATGGTGCAGTTGAAGTATGGGGTAAAAAGGGCGGAAGCTTCAGGGTGAACAGTCAACGACTCAAGAAGTACTCACCGGAACTCCAAGTTGAGGAGTTCGCACCTACCGGACTCGAATAAGTGCAAGTACAGTCTAGCTACGGACCTTAAACAAGCGCTTCTTGGGAGGCAACCCAAGGTATTGCACTTATGTTCTTGTTTGTCATTCGTAGATTAGATTAGTTTAGACGTTTTTGTTTTGTTTTGCCTTCGATATCTTCCGGTATGTTGTGTTTTTGGATGTAGGAGCAATGGAATAAGCAAAGGAGAAGAAAAAGTTGAAGGAAATTGACGAAACTTGGATTTGGCACATTACAGAGAGTTTCACGCTCAAAACCACAGTCGTGGAAGCTACAGTGACCGTAATTTGCAAAAATCTGAGAAAAATCACCAAAACCACGGTTCCCTACAAAACCACGGCCGTGGAACACCCCGAGTGACCGTAATTTCCCAAAAATTTTACGGTCACTATATAAACCACATTCCTTCACAAAAACACCACAAACCCTTCTCTTCCACGCCCAAATCTCCGAAACCATCTCTCCTCTCTCAAATCTTCGTTCGGTAATCGTTTCGAATGATTCTTGAGCCTAAAGTGAAGAAAATTCAACCATCTACAAGATCCAATCAACAAATCAAGCGAACAATCCCTGAAGAAGACGGAATTTGGATTTTAAAAATCCAAAACCTAAGTTTTCTTCTCTTTCTCTACTTTGTCGATTTGGCTAAATTTTTGCAAGAATTTTTATGAGAACCGATTGGAATTGGATTGAAATTAGTCTAGGACTGTTGCTTGGTGAATTTGGTGTGAATTGATTGAGTTTTGATAAATTCAGAGCCGAATCACGGTCTCTGGGCGAACCACGGCCGTGGAATCTGTAGAACAGGCCGTAATTTTCCCTCTGAAATGGATTTGATTAGGAGAATGTCTACTAGAAGCAAGAAGGGGAAAGGTGATGCTTCCTCCTCCTCCCAAGTACCTCCTAGTGAGCCAACATCACCCCCACCCCGTAGAATTCCAAAAATCCATGAGGATTACCTCGATGCCTTAGAAAGGATCGAGAAGAGGACGGTCATAGGACCACGCTACTTAGTTCTTGAGGAGTTAGAGCCACTAAATGTGGTGAATGACTTTACATGGCTTCTAGATAGAGCTGGCTTGATCATCTTCTCTGCTATTAGGGAAGACGCATATGAGGAGATTACTCGAGAGTTTGTGATCTCTTTTGAGCATAGCCATATGGATAGGATAATTTGCTTTAGGTTGATGGAGGAGAACTACGAGTTCTCGATCTTAGAGTTCGGAGCCTTCTTTGGGTTCCAAGAAACCTTCAATGGTCGTTTTCCTAGCGGTGTATACGTTAAGGATTTCTGGGAGGATATTGCTATGATCTATGCCAGCGAGGACCGCTGGCAGCTAGCTGACACCAAGGCTAAGCTTATCTATCACTTAGCCTTGAAGATAGCCCACATAGTACTTTCTGAGTGTCTTTTCTCTTGGACCGAGACCCCTCAAAAGATTAAGACATATGAGTTGTTCCTCCTTTATGATATGTTGTACGGTAGACCTGTTGACTGTGCTACCCTCTTAGCCTCCACTATGAGTAAGCTCAAGAGTAAGAGAGCCGGGAACATTGGATATGGTGGTATGGTCACCCACATCGCTAGACAGTTGGGGATAGATTTTTCTGCTTGCACTAGGATAGCGGCGAGACCGTTGGGTCTCTAGAGCCTCATGACTAGAGGTTTGATCTTTCCAAGACATAGAGGTCCACCTACCGCTGCCATTCCATGCGAGGATAGAGGAGGTAGAGGTATTCAATGGCTCCCTGAGTATTCCATTATGGATGGACGCCATAATTGGAAGCAGACATTCGCTACTATGCACGCGAATAGGTTAGTAGCACCTCCCTATGTCCCTGACGAGGTACCGGCTGCAGATGAGGAGGAGATAGGAGGAGGTGATGGTTTTGAGGGAGGAGGTGAGGAGCATGACTTTGGCACTTTCCCGGATCAGCCGGCACATTTCCCCGACCCTCCCAGGCGTTCACCACGACCAGCTGGACATTCAGGAGCCTCTTCCTCTCGCCGTGCTAGCGTGAGTGAGAGGCCGACATGGATGGATACCCCTCCTGCTTGGTATAGATCACAGCCGGAGTGGATGGGAGCTCCACCGACATGGTATGCACAACCACCGTCAGCAGCAGCCCCACAGGATGCGCCAACTTGGTACAGCCAGGCACCGGGGTGGTATGAGCAGCTACTGGACTGGGCTACCGACCTCTCCGATAGAGTAGGAGATTTGGAGATCTGGCAGGACGCTAGGGACGTACGAGCTGATGAGCATGATAGGATGATGAGAGACATCTACCGCCAGCAGTTTGGGCGGAACTTCGACCCCAGCTTCTTCCCGTTTCCACCACCGCCTCCACCTCAGTGATGACCATGCATGATTGACAGTATTAGCCGCTCCACCGCCGTCTTGTGAGTTCATTTTTCATTCTTTCTTTTCTTTATTTCTTTTTGAACATTAGTGACAATGTTTGTCTCAAGTATGGGGTGGGGTGTGACTATTGTTTGTAATAACTCTACTCACTTTGGTTGCCTTGATTCGAGAACACTTTGCATGTTTCATTTCATTGTCACACGTTTCATTATTGCATTGCATGAAAAAGCTTTTGAAAAACCCATAAAAATTGAAAATTTTTGAAAATTCTAAAAGGTTTTGTGCTTCTAAGAATTGAGATGATTTCTATGATAAATACTACTTGTGAATTAAGTTTTTGATGACAATTGTATGCCTAAACGAATAATGAATTGAAAAGGAATTGAATGTGTTGATTATCCTTTCTTTCAAGTTTCATAATGTGCAGAGTTTTATATAAATCATATTGAGAAATCGAAGTTGAAATCACATGATAAGTTCTTATACTTCTTTATGAAATGATTAAGGCAATTCGACCTTTCTTTCTCCTTTCTTTGCTCATTTATCCCCTCAATGAAATAATTGCCTCCCTTACCTATCCGGGAATTTGGAGAAGTTATGTTTTGGCATGTTTGATGTGGGAGGGCCATGAAAGCAATTGTTTGCATTCAAAGAATAGAAGTAATAGGTTTGGGGAAGTCAATCATGACGATGAGTAACTCAGCACCGTTCACAAAGCTGGGTGTTTGTGTCTTGCAAAAGTCGGATTGAGCGATATTCCTAACGGATTATTGTATGTGCATCAAAGGTTTGAGGCATCTCGAAATTTGACAAACACCAATCTCCTAGGCTTCGGTTTTTGTGCACCACTGTCCATAACTCCAAAAGTAAAGTCGAAAAATGATGTGAAAAGAAGAGAGCAAAGCTCAAAGTTGATGGTGTTGCAAATCGAAATAAAAAGAAAAGAGTTAGTTATCCAATTTCCCGGATTCATGCACCACACTCCTTATAAGTTTTCCTCCCTTCCACATTCTAGACCTTATTTGGAAGTCCTTAAGATCAAAAGAGTTTATTTGGCTTGGTGATCTAAATTGAAGTTTCTTATGCTTGATTTTGATAATGCTTGAAGGTTATGATGTTTACATTGAAGTTTAACCAATTCATGATGTTTCTTTCCTCTACATTCTTTGGTTATGTATATGAGCGTTTCAAGAATGAATGATGCAAGGTTTGAGAATGATCTATTGACTAGAAGCACATTTACCTAAAAGATGTTTTGTTTTTGAGTTTGCATGCATATTTCATCCTAACTTATGCTCTAAAGCTTTCAAAAGACCTTGCTTGGGGACAAGCAAATGGCAAGTTTGGGGTATATGTTAGCAAGAAATACTGCAATATTCTAGGCACTTTTTCTAGTTGTTTTTCATCCATTATAGTGTTCATTGATAAAGCATTGAAGCATTTGTTAGCTAGATTGTCTATATTTTCGATATGGAGGTCTACCTTAGCTTTATGTTGATTATAGGTGAATAAGAGCTAAAACCGGACCATTTGAGAGAGATAGGAGAAGATTTGAGAACATCCAAGGATTAGGAACACATCAAAGAAGCCAAAGGAGATGCTAGGATGAGGAATGGCACGACACAAAGGAAACCACAAGCAATTTACACTTCCACGCCCTAAAATACGGTCGTAGAGAAGTCCACGCTCTAAACCACGGTCGTGGAACCCCTTGAGACCGTGATTTAGGCGATCTTTTGATGAACTAATTATTGCCACATCATTTACGCAATGGGCCGGACGGTTATTTTATCCATTCTTATAAAAGGGTCAGAGAAGAGAGTTTCGGACATCCACGCTTATCGCTTAGCCTTGCTTAGGGTTGCTTGATAGAGTTCGAGAAGGATTTAGCGGAAGCGTCGGTAATTTGGATTTCGGAAGATCTTGTGTGGCGGAAGTTGCTCCCTTTTTCTTAGGTTTTGATATTGAAGACGGATTGACATCCCGTTCTTCGTGTTTGTCTAGGATCATTGTGAGGTTTTGTGTTTTATTCCGAATCCATTGAATATTCCGATTTGTGTTTCGGATTTAAGATTGACTTGAGTTATATTTGAGTTTTCGAAGGTTTTCATCTTTCATTCTTATTAAATTGATTTGTGATATCATGACAATGGTTATTGGCTAAAACCCTTTAGCAATTCTAAGGTGAAGGGTTATTATTTGTGGCTTAGATGATGATAGATCGATCGTAAATTGATTGGACCCTGAGAGTTAGAGAGATCTCGTCGACGAACCAATAAGTCTTAAATTTATAAAACTAGAAATCATGCAAGCGAACGCGCAGTGTATGGATCGACGTAGTTAAGCAAGAATTCCAAAGTGTCGAACTCAGGGATTTGGGGGGAACAAATTCAGTTGTAAAGTTGTCAAGCAAGTAAAAGGGTAAAGCTTTGCAAATATATTGGGAAAACAGCAACCCTAAAGATCCAAGTGTCTAATTGTGGCAATCGATTCAAGATATACTAAAGAACTAAGGACAAAGTTAAGAGTTGCAAAGGTATGCTAAGGTAAAGCAATGTACGTTGAAGTTCCAAGGCTTTATATGACTTATCTAGAATTCCTTTTAATCTCCAAGTTTGAAATCTCCACTTGCCCACTTGTTTGTGGATGGTAAGGGGTGGCGATCTTGTGAGTCACACCATATTTAGCTAGTAGAGCTTCGAATCGTCGGGCAATGAAGTGAGAGCCTCCATCACTAATGATAGTCCGTGGTGTCCCAAATCGTGGGAAAATGGTCTTGTTAAAGAACTTAACCACAACCATGCCATCATTAGTAGGAGAGGCAATTGCTTCAACCCATCTCGAAACATAATCTACAGCTAGAAGTATGTATTGGTTTCCACAAGATGATGGGAAAGGTCCCATGAAGTCTACTCCCCAAACATCACAGATCTCCACCTCTTGAATGTTGTTATGAGGCATCTCGTTTCTCCTAGATATGTTCCCTATTCTTTGACAAGGATCGCAGTAGGAAACAAAGGTTTGCACATCTTTAAATAAAGTAGGCCAAAAGAATCCAGATTGCAATACCTTAGCGCTAGTCTTGTTCGAACTAGCGTGTCCTCCACAAGGTAGTGAATGACAATGACGGATGACACTTTGCATCTCGTCTTCCGGCACACATCGTCGAATGATGCCGTCAGGAACTCTCTTAAAGAGGAGAGGTTCATTCCAAAAGTATTCCCGAACATCCTTAAAGAACTTCTTTCTTTGTGCATAGGATAATCCAGGTGGTAATTCCTGGCAAACCAAATAGTTAACAAAATTAGCAAAGCATGGCTCATTACCTTTACTAATCTTGTCGATGCACTCCTCTATGATATGTAAATGCTCGTCCGGAAAGGAGTCATCTATGGGTAGATTGTCGTCCTCTAGATGTGGTAGACGACTCAAGTGATCCGCAACAAAATTTTCCGAACCTTTCTTGTCACGGATCTCTAGATCGAATTCTTGTAGGAGAAGAATCCATCTAATTAGCCTTGGCTTCGCATCCTTCTTTGCAAGTAAATACCGGATCGTAGCATGATCCGTGTATAGAATCACCTTTGCACCTACAAGATAAGAACGAAACTTTTCAAATGCATATACAATTGCTAAAAATTCTTTTTCGGTAGTGGCGTAGTTGAGCTGCGCTTCATCTAGCGTCTTGCTAGCGTATTAGATAGCGTGGGTTCGTCCTTCCTTCTTTTGCCCAAGCACAGCTCCTATAGCTACGTCACTTGGATCACACATAACCTCGAATGGAAGATTCCAATCCGGAGGTTGAATAATCGGGGTTGAAATTAGAGCTTCCCGAATCTTATTAAACGCATCTAAACATTCCTGCGAAAAATCAAAAACTACATCCTTCATCAATATATTAGTAAGCGGCTTTGATATCTTAGAGAAATCCTTTATAAAGCGTCTATAAAATCCAGCATGTCCTAGAAAACTTTTTATCCCTTTCACCGAAGTTGGAGGAGGAAGCTTTTCTATAGTCTCTTTCTTAGCCTTATCTACTTCAATCCTTCTACTAGAGATCAAGTGTCCTAATACAATGCCTTCTTTCACCATAAATTGACACTTCTCCCAATTAAGAACTAGGTTAGTGTCTTCACACCTTTGTAGCACAAGAGCAAGGTTAGAAAGACAATTATCGAAAGAGGAACTATAAACAGAAAAGTCATCCATGAAAACCTCCATGATTTCCTCTATGTACTCCGAGAAGATAGCCATCATGCATCTTTGAAAGGTGGTTGGGGCGTTGCAAAGCCCAAACGGCATTCTCCTATAAGCAAACGTACCCCACGGGCACGTGAATGTGGTCTTCTCTTGATCGTCCGGATGTATCGGGAATTGAAAGAAACCACTCTAACCGTCAAGATAGCAAAAGTGTGAGTGTTGTGCTAACCTCTCAAGCATTTGGTCGATGAATGGTAGTGGGAAGTGATCCTTCCTCGTTGCGTTGTTTAGCTTGCGGTAGTCTATGCACATCCTCCATCCCGTCACGGTTCGTGTAGGAATGAGCTCATTGTTCTTGTTGGTAATGACCGTCATTCCTCCTTTCTTTATAACTACCTGTACGGGACTCACCCACTTGCTATCGGAGATAGGGTACATGATACCTGCATCAAGTAGTTTAAGAATTTCCTTCTTGACAACCTCCTTCATGGTCGGATTTATCCACCTTTGAGGTTGTTGCGAAGTTCTAAAATCTTCTTCCATTAGAATCTTATGCATGCATAATGAAGGCTTGATTCCTACTAGATCCTCTATAGTGTAACCTAAGGCTTTCCTATGTTTCTTAGGAACAACCATAAGCTTACTATGTTCATCTATACTTAGATCGGAACTAACAATTACCGGAAAGGTAGAATTAGGTCCTAAAAATGCATACCTTAGATGTGCGGGAAGTGGCTTCAATTCCATCACTACAGGACTCTCTAATGGCTCTTGAGGAGTGTCCAATGTTCCCTTGGAAGCTTCTAAGGGTGTAGAAGTTGTTGGAGAAGAATCAAAAGAAGTGGTAGAAAGAACACAATTGTCTTCAGATTCACCCAAAATTACGGCTACCCTGTTTCCTCCACGGCCGTGGTTTTGGGCGTGGAAGTCAATTACGGTGCCTCTGTTTGTTCCACGGCCGTGGTTTTGACCGTGTAACTTACTGGAATCCTCTGAATAGCTGATTACAGTCATGTTGGTGGAAACCACGGCCGTGGAATAGCACGACTGGCCGTGATTCCTCACGTTCTCTGACCCATTGTAGAGTTTTTCAAACTCTTCTTCATACAATTCCTTTTGCTTCTCCAAAGCTTCAAATTCCTCATTGCATTCCTCTTCTTCCCCTATGTCCATAATGCTCATAGTGATCACCTTTTGCAAGGGATCTTTGAAGAGAATCGAACTTACTTCCTCTCTAGATAGCTCTTCGTCGCGGATGTTGAATATATCATCTTCAAAAGTTGGTTCCTTCACCAAAGTAGAAAGAACGAACTCTACCTTTTCCTCTCCTATGTCGAAGGCGAGTCTAGCATTCTTGCAATCAACCATACAACCGGATGTTGCAAGAAACGATCTTCCGAGTATGATCGGGACCGGACTATCTGCAGGAATTATAAGCACAACAAAATCTATAGGAACATAGAACTTACCAAGCTTGACTGGTACGTCTTCAACTATGCCGACGGGATGAGTTATGGATCAATCCGCCATGTATAACGTCATCTTCACCGGTTTAGGTTCGCCTAAACCGATCTTCCTACATAAGGCAAGCGGAATGATGCTCACACTTGCTCCTAAATCACATAATGCATCATATGTGACATCTCCCACTCCTATGGGAACACAAAACGACCCCGGATCCTTCATCTTTGAGGGCATCTTTTCTTTCATTGTCTTAATGAGATCCGACGAATCTGAACTCATTTTGACCTCTCCAAAATCCTCTTGTTAAAGAGGATCTCTTTTAAGAACTTTCCATAAGCTGACATACCTACAATTGCATCAATGAAAGGTATATTAATATGCAGTTTGCTCATGAGTTCAATAAACTTACCGAATTGTTTGTCTAGACGCGCTATTGCTCTAGATTGCGGGAATGGTAGGGGAGGTTTGTAAGCTGGAGGAGGAATGTAGATGGCTTCCTTCTCCTTCCCCTTCTCTTTCTCTTTCTCGACGGGAACTTCCACAAACTTAGGTTGCGGGTCGGTGGTTATTGCTCCGCTCCTAGTTGTGATAGCCATCACATTTCCTTTTGGGTTATCCTCCGTCTTTCCTGGAAGTTTTCCTTGATTTCTAGGAACTTCCTCAACATTGGTAAACATTTGGTTTTCTAAAACCTTTTGGGCTTTATCAACCTTAGTAATGTGATTATCAACTTTAGTGATGTGACTCTCCAATCCTTGAAGCTTTCCCAAAATTGTTTCCAACATGGGATCGGGCTTCTCTTTCCCCGAAGTACTTCCACTATTAGATGCTTGTTCCTGACTTTTCAAAGGAATGGAAGAAGAAGAAGAAGGTGGAGTTAGTGAATTTCCTGAAT
Organism: Fagopyrum esculentum; assembly: GCA_033239045.1. NCBI lineage: Eukaryota > Viridiplantae > Streptophyta > Magnoliopsida > Caryophyllales > Polygonaceae > Fagopyrum > Fagopyrum esculentum. The sequence goes on from BSUD01000003.1 coordinate 108,509,211, forward strand.
TGGGATAAGAATTACCGGAACTTTGTTGTTGGTTGGAACGCAAATTGTTGTTGTTTGAACCCCTATTGTTGTTCCAATTGTTATTCCGGTTGTTGTTGTTCCAATTGTTATTCCGGTTGTTGTTGTTCCAATTGTTCCAGTTGTTGCGATTTGTGTTCTCATTCCCATTGTGGTTATTGTTGTTCCCTAAATAACCAACATCTAGCTCCTTTTGATTTGGAAAGCTAGCCTTGATGACTTCCTTCAATTCTTTAATCTCGGAGTTGAGAGAAAAGATTTGAGTTTGAGCGGCTTGTGTTAGCTTTGCTCCTTGCTCCACTCGATTTGCTTCTACTTTCCGGTGAGAATACTTCTCAATGACTCGGGCTTGCTTCTCAATGAAGTCCCAAGCGTCATCTTTCCTCATGTCCATCAATGTGCCACATGAAAGGGATTGGAGCTTGAATTGTGTTTCCATATCTAGCCCCTTATAGTATATCTCCAATACCTCCAATTTGGAAATACCATGATGTGGGCAATCCAATAGTAATTCCTGAAATCTTTCCCAAGATTGAAACAAACTTTCGTTAGATCTCATAGAAAATGCATTAATCTTACCTCTCAACTCCGCCGTCTTAGATGGCGGAAAGAATTTGGTGAGGATCTCCGAAGAAAGATCCTCCCATGTGTTGAGTCTTCCATTTGGAAGAGCTTGATACCGAGATAAAGCTTTCCCTTTCAAAGAGAAGAAGAATGGCTTGATCTTGTAGTTGTTGGTGGTTGCATTCTTTGGCTTCATTGTCTCCATCAAGATCTCAAAATTCTGTAAATGTTGATGTGGAGATTCGCTACTCGTTCCTCCAAACTGACTTTGGCGAACGATGGTAATGACTTGTGGGTTGAAGCTAAACCCCTGCATATCATCAGCATCAAAGTTTACACCTAGACGGCGTGATTGCTGAATTGGATCCATCCTTTGGCCAAGAGTTCTTGGCTCTTCATCTACACGAGCGGCTCTCGCACCCCCAGCCGGGACACGATAGTTTGTAGCCGGTCTTGGATTATATTGATTAATGTTGACCGTCGGATTAATTTCCTCAAGAGGTGACATGGCAGAGTCGCTATCCTCATCGGATGAGTTGGTTCTAACCGATCTTGCCGGTTTTCTCCTCTTCTTCTTCTTAGAATCGCTCAATTCCAGCCTCATTTGAAACATCATATCCCTTAGCTCATCAATTTGCAATTGATGACGGTCCGATTCTTCCTTGCGAGTCTTCTCGCTCCATCTAAGTTGAGCTTCGGATTCCGCCAACTCTGCCTGAAGATCCCGCTCCTTGTCTTCAGCCATCTTTCTTTCTTTGAGCTTCTTCCTCAAAATCTTCTCAAGTTCTTGATCAAGAGGTAAGAGGTCTTTGTTGTTCCTAGACCTACGCATATACCTAAGGTAACCTGCAAATATCACTCAAAGGAGATATCAAATAACAAGACCAAAGCTCCCAAGCTTGACAACCGATAACCGAATTCGGCCTAAACCAAATCCCCGGCAACGGCGCCAAAAACTTGTTCGCTCCTAAGCGTGCGTGCAAATAAGTCTTAAATTTATAAAACTAGAAATCAAGCAAGTGAACCCGCAGTGTACGGATCGACGTAGTTAAGCAAGAATTCCAGAGTGTCGAACTCAGGGATTTGGGGGAAACAAATTCAGTTGTAAAGTTGTCAAGCAAGTAAAAGGGTAAAGCTTTGCAAATATATTGGGAAAACAGCAACCCTAAAGATCCAGGTGTCTAATTGTGGCAATCGATTCAAGATATACTAACGAACTAAGGACAGAGTTAAGAGTTGCAAAGGTATGCTATGGTAAACCAATGTACGGTGAAGTTCCAAGGCTTTATATGACTTATCTAGAAATACTCTCTATAAAGGTTGTTGAGGCTTCAGCATAGAGAGGATCTAAAGACAAGAATTGATCTCAAATACCCAAACTTGTAACCCAAGGATCAAGACTAACTAAACCGATTAAGGTTGTGAAACTCGAAATCGAAGTAGAGGTTGTTGAGGCTTCACTACTACCTAGAAAAGGGCAAGACAAGACTAGATTAAAGCTAATCTTTAACCTTGGATAAAAGTAAAAGCAAAATTCGTAAACTGGTATAAATTACGGGCAGATCTTGAGTTCCACGGCCGTGGAATCTCAAGAACAAACCGTGATTTTGTTCGTCGGCGAAATCCCTCTAACTCTCAGGGTCCAATCTATTTACGATCGATCTATCATCATCTAAGCCACAACTATCAACCCTTCACCTTAGAATTGCTAAAGGGTTTTAGCCAATAACTGTCATTTTAATATCAAAATCAAGTTTAAGAAGAATGAAAGATGAAAACCTTCGAAAACCTTCAATAAAACTCAAAGTCAATCTTAAATCCACACACAAAGATAATAATGTATATCAGATTTGGAATAAACACAAACCAATACAATCCTCGATAAGAACGAAGAACGGGATGTCAATCTGTCTTCTAATCAAACCTAAGGACAAAAGGCGTAACTTCCGCCACAAGCAACTTCCAAATCTTCAAACCCTCGTGAATCACCGTTTGCCAATGCAAAATCTCTGGACGTCCAATGCAGCCCTAAGCACGTGTCCCAAATTCTCTCCTCTCCAGCCTTTTTATAAGGAAGGATAAAATAACCGCCCGGCCCATGTGCGTAAATGATGTGGCAATAATTAATTCGACAAAAGATCGCCTAAATCACGGTTTCATGGAGTTCCACGGCCGTAATTTATACCGTGTAACTCTCTGGAATACTCCACGTTCATGTTGCCAAGATCCACGGCCGTGGTTTTAGGCGTGGACTTCTCTACGACCGTATTTTAGAGCGTGGAAGTGAAAATTGCTTGTGGTTTCCTTTGTGTCGTGCCATTCCTTATTCTAGCATCTCCCTTGACTTCTTTGATGTGTCCTTAATCCTTGGATGTGCTCAAATCTTCTCCTATCTCTCTCAATTTGTTCCGTTTTAGCTCTTATTCACCTACAATCAACAGAAAGCTAATGTAGACCTCCATATCGACAATATAGATAAACTAGCTAACAAATGCTGCAATGCATCATCAATGAACACTATAATGGATGAAAACAACTAGAAAAAGTGCCTAAAATATCGCAATAATTCATGCTAACAAACTACCCGTGATTTACCCTAGTTTACGAACTTTGCTTTTACTTTGATCCAAGGTTAAAGATTAGCTTTAATCTAGTCTAGGTTTGTCCTTTTCTAGGTAGTAGTGAAGCCTCAACAACCTCTACTTCGATTTCGAGTGTGACAACCTTAATCGGTTTAGTTAGTCTTGATCCTTGGGTTACAAGTTTGGGTATTTGATATTAATTCTTGTCTTTAGATCCTTTGTATATTGAAGGCTCAACAACCTTTATAGACAGTGTCTTTAGATAAGTCATATAAAGCATTGGAACTTCACCGTACATTGCTTTACCTTAGCATACATTTGCAACTCTTAACTCTGTCCTTATTTCTTTAGTATATCTTGAATCAATTGCCACAATTAGACACCTGGATCTTTAGGGTTGTTGTTTTCCCCAATATTTGCAAAGCTTATTACATTTACTTGCTTGACGATTTGCGAACTGAATTTGTTCCCCCCAAATCCCTGAGTTCGATACTCAGGAATTCTTGCTTTACTACGCCGATACGTACAAGTTTTATAAATTTAAAGCTTATTTGCACGCACGCTAAGTGGCGAACAGCGTCTTCTAGACAGGAACCAGATACTGTCTAAGGAAGGATTACAGCTCAGGAGCTATACTGGAAGGACAGAAGCTCAAGTAATTAAGAGGACGGAGCTTGACTGAGATACATCTCGGATGTTGTCGGAACGCCTCGACCGAGATGTTCTTCGCCAACCGAGATGGTTTTATCTGGGAGCTGTTTCTTATTTCTTTATGCAGTTCAGCTATGTCCGGTGAGTACTCTATTTACAAACTTATTTTGACCCATTGGGACAATGTGTCCCAAATATGGGGTATTTGGATGTATTTATATGACTTATGTGTATGCTTGGATGACTCTACCGGATATTATTGTTTTATCTTGCTCTATGTGTTTATCTGAGACTACATGCATGCATACAGGTTATTTGATTGAGAAAAACATCAAAAACTGGTTTAGAAAAAAATTTTATGACCTCGACTGAAGTGATTTTGACCAATCGAGGTGCAGCACCTCGGTTGACTTAGAACATCTCGACCAAGGTGGTTTAACTGAAACAGTTTTCGAAACGATTTTTGTGCTTCTTATCTGGATATGACCTCAGTGAAGATTTTGTTTGTAGACTGGTTTTGAGATCTTTATATGTTTGAAAGGTTTTATGATATGTTTAAGTTGCAAAATGCTTTGTTTGAAATTTTGGCATGTTTAATACTTTGTTTTTATCCAAATTATGTTGAATTTGAAGGTTGACACCACATTATGAGTTTTCTCACTTTCTTCCTAGGATGATTAAGGCAATCCATTCTCTTCTCTTCTACTTCTTGATCATGCTTAGCCCCTCATATACATATTTTCCTCCCTTTACCTATCCGGGAATTTGGAAGCAAGCAAGTGAAAAGCAAGTGAAAGAAAAGTTGAGATGTTGACTGGAAGTTAGAGAGAAACAAATAGGTTTGGGGAAGACAATCATGATGATGAGTAACTCGGCACCATTCACATAGCCGGGTGTTTGTGTCTTGCCAAAGTCGGATTGAGCGATATTCCTAACGGGTCATGGTATGTTCATCAAGGGTTTGAGGCATCTCGAGAAATTGATGATTGCTGATTTCCTAGGCTTCGGTTATTGTGCACCTCTGTCCATGCATCCCAAAAAAGTAAAAAAAAAAGTAAAATAAGCAAAGCTTATTGGTGGAAGATGTTGAAATTCAAAGCAAAATGAAGTGAAGATCCTTTTCCCGGATTCTAGCACCACATTCCCTAAATACATCCCACCCTCACACGTTTCTTGACCTCTTTTGGAAGCCCTTGAGACCTCGAGCTTGTTGATTGACTTGGTGGTTTAAATTGGATTATACATTATTAATTTTGATGATTATGATTTATTATGCATTCTATGATTTTATGCAAAGATGAACAACTTTCCTATATTTATAAAATGTTTTGATCATATTTTGATTTTAAACACCATGAAGCATTCTCTTAGAGTGATCTATGATTGGAGCACACCACTAATAATGTTTTGAAATACTTTTCATTGATCTTTATGACTTACAATCCATTCTATCCTGTATTTAAGATTTGGAACTTGCTTGGGGACAAGCAAGGGACAAGTATGGGGTATTTTCATAGCATGAATTATAGTCTATATTTTGGGACTTGTTTAGACGTTTTATCTTCAATAATATGCATGTTTGAATGTATATTATGTGATTATATTGTTGTTTCATCTACCTTTATGGGAATCGAGGTCTACACCAAGTTTCGTTGTAATCGTAAGTAAAATGGCACATTTTGGACTAAAATGGAGCTAAAGGAGTTAAGGAGTCATTGGAGCTACATTCTGGAGCTTAAGGAAGGACTCAGGAAGCAATGAATTAACAAAGAAGATTTACTTTGTACCAAATTTAAGAGATTTCACCTTCAGCTGAGATTCACCTCGGTCAGCTACAGTGTCACCTCGACCGAGATGATCTAGAGGAGCGCCCCGACCGAGGCGAATATCCTGACGCGGCGAGATATATTTTTGGGCTGAGATCTTTTATTTTTGGAAGGAAGATATGTTATATTTTTGGGCTGGAATTCTGGAAGGAAGATAAGATATTCAGCTGATTTATTTGGATATATTTTATAGGAAATTATCTTTTAAGATATTTCCTATAAAATTATCTTAAGAAGATATTTATTTTAGGAGATATGGATATATTTTATAGAAATATCTTATATCTGTAAGGAAGATATTTATTTTAGGAGATATGAATATATTTTATAGGAAATTATCTTTTTATGATATTTTATCTTTGGAAGATAATTCTCCTATATAAAGGGTTGGATTTTCAACAATTCAACCATCTTCAGATCACCGAATGCTTAGAGGGCTGATAGCATCCAACAATTAAGGGATTTTCTCCAGAGTTTTGAAGGAAGGAAGATTGAAGATCAATCTAGGAAGGATTGATAGCTTATTATAGCTTTTGTGAAGGGTTTTGTAAGACTTTCTTAGATTCCCTTCTTGTTGATTTGTCTTGTTGGAATCGTGATCCAAGGAACGCTTATTTGTTTGATATTTGATTCAGTTATTGAAGCCTTGTTCTTAAGGTTTTTGTGTTCAAATATTCATTCTCTTCCCATATATTTGATTATTGCTTTCATGATGATGAGTGGCTAATTTCTTTGTGCGATTCTAGGGTGATTGGCTGAAGGTTATGGAAAAAACAATGATAGAATAATCTTAAATTCCAGTAGGACCCTGAAAGCTCGAGTCTTTATCCTTAACCTTAGAACATCTCGTTCAGTCGATGAAAATCTCGGCCGGGGTGGAACTTGACTGACCGAGGTGACTTATCTGATCCGTAACCGAGAGTTAAGTGTTAGAGTTTGCCAAATCCTATCCTTATTACACCTTTCCTGGTTCAATGCAAGCCTAGGATGAGACTTACCCGGTAAATCCTTTGTTTGTTTACCCATGATCATAAGTGTAGGTAATAAAGGTTTATCCTTTATTGGGGTTTGAGTGTGCCTTCATCCCATCTTTGTAAGTTAGCCTGAGACTTACCTGGTAAAGGTTGATTCTATTCCCTTAGTTTGTGTGTTGGTTTGAGACTATAATTCCTTTCCTTAGTACCTTGAGACTTACCCGGTAATAGGAGCTTTTGGGTTGGAGTTAGTTAGTAGTGAGACTTACCCGGTGATCTATTCCACTTTAGAAACACCTTCCCTTTGCAAAACCTCAGCTTTGTCCGCTTATCATGTGATTTTGAGTTGGAACCACAACTAGATGCTTTAATCCCTAGAATTTTCATATTTCCTTAATTGACTATATTATCATCTTTGATTGCTTTAATTGCTTTTGTGGTTAGTTGTAATATTGACAACCTATACTTGCTTTGTTTCACCTAAGTCCCTGAGATCGACACCCTGGAATTCTTGCTTTTATTACAATTGACCCGTACACTTCGGGTTCGCATCCTTGTTTTAAGCATACATCTTGGGTTATAAATTTAAAGCTTGCACACACCATTTGGAGCGAACAGGTACTTTATGTTGTTCCTCTTTGGAATGTGAGTGACAGAACTCACAAACTCCATCAACGCCTCGAGGTAGGCTGGAGCTTGGATCTCCATAAACTGCTCCAGTCCAAATGTTCGCCACTTAGCGTGCGTGCAAATAAGTCTTAAATTTATAAAACTAGAATCAAGCAAGCGAACCCGTAGTGTACGGATCGGCATAGTAAAGCAAGAATTCCAGAGTATCGAACACAGGGATTTGGGCGGAACAAATTCAGTTTGTAAATTGTCAAGCAAGTAAATGTATAAGCTTTGCAAATATTGGGAAAAAAGCAACACTAAAGATCCAGGTGTCTAATTGTGGCAATCGATTCAAGATATACTAAAGAACTAAGGACAAAGTTAAGAGTTGCAAAGGTATACTAAGGTAAAGCAATGTACGGTGAAGTTCCAAGGCTTTATATGACTTATCTAAAGGTACTCTCTATAAAGGTTGTTGAGGCTTCAGTATGGAAAGGATCTATGGACAAGAATTAATCTCAAATACCCAAACTTGCAACCCAAGGATCAAAACTAACTAAAACGATTAAGGTTGTGACACTCAAAATCGAAGTAGAGGTTGTTGAGGCTTCACTACTACCTAGAAAAGGGCAAATCTAGACTAGATTAAAGCTAATCTTTAACCTTGGATCAAAGTAAAAGCAAAGTTCGTAAACTAGGGTAAATTATGGGTAGATCTTGAGTTCCACAGCCGTGGAATCTCAAGAACAAACCGTGATTTTGGTTCGTCGGAGAATCTCTCTAACTCTCAGGGTCCAATCTATTTACGATCGATCTATCATCATCTAAGCCACAACTATCAACCCTTCACCTTAGAATTGCTAAAGGGTTTTAGCCAATAACGTTATAATATCAAAATAAAGTTTAAAAAGAATGAAAGATGAAAACCGTCGAAAACCTTCAATAGAACTCAAATCAATCTCAAATCCACAAACAAGGATAATAATGTATATCAGATTTGGAATAAACAGAAACCAATAACAATCTTCGATAAGAACGAAGAACGGGATGTCAATCCGTCTTCTAATCAAACCTAAGGACAAAAGGCGTAACTTCCGCCACAAGCAACTTCCAAATCCTCAAACCCTCGCGAATCACATTTGCAAGTGTAAATCTCCGGATATCCAACGCAGCCCTAAGCACGTGTAAGCCGAAGTGCCGAAATCTCTCTCCTCCAGCCCTTTTATAAGGAAGGGTAATTTATACCGAAGTGCCGAAATCTCTCTCCTCAAACCCTCGTGAATCACATTTGCAAGTGTAAATCTCCGGTTCTTCATGATTTCCACGACCGTAATTTATACCGTGTAACTCTCTGGAATACTCCACGTTCATGTTGCCAAGATCCACGGCCGTGGTTTTGGGCGTGGACTTCTCTATGACCGTATTTTAGAGCGTGGAAGTGAAATTTGCTTGTGGTTTCCTTTGTGTCGTTCCATTCCTCATCCTAGCATCTCCCTTGGCTTCGTTGATGTGTCCTTAATCCTTGGATGTGCTCAAATCTTCTCCTTTCTCTCTCAATTGGTTCGGTTTTAGCTCTTATTCCCCTATAATCAACACAAAGCTTATGTAGACCTCTATATCGACAATATAGACAAACTAGCTAACAATTGCTTCAATGCCTCATCAATGAACACTATAATGGATGAAAAACAACTAGAAAAATGGCCTAGAATATCGCAATATTTCATGCTAACACAACCATAGAAATCATCTTCTTCAAGTCCTTAACCACGTGGAGGCACTCGAAGGCTGGAACATCTAAAAAGCGCGGGGCAATCACAAGACGCCCGCATATACGATCAAAATCTGTCTGGTGATGCTCATGGATCACCAGGATAGAAGGTCTAAAAAGAAGGAGAAGGAGAGGAACCACTGAGACCATCTCTCAGAACTAGCTGACGATCAGAACGAGAACTCATATCTGCTGACAAGATCACCTCGGTCGGTCTGACAGACTAAAGAACACCTCGGCCGAGACACAACTCGACTGGACCAAGGCGAAGTGCTGTTTGATTTCTCCTCTCTGGTTTTCAGTTATATTCCCCCAAAATCACTACCAATTGCTTCCTATGGGGTACTTCTACTTTTTTCAGCAATAAAACGTGGAAACCAAAGCCACAAATCTCTAAAATTAGTAAAGAGAGGAGGAGTTAGGGTTTCCGACAATTTACCCCAAATTAAGTCGATACGAGACGCTTATCTTGCAGATTGTTGCTTGTAATCTGATCCTCTTGACTTTCCTTGCGAGATCAGGACAAAAATCGTGGAAAACGATCGAAAAACGAAGAAACGAGGTAAGGGGCTGCCGCGGTCGAGAAGGAAGTTGGGAGGGAAGAGGGAGATATTCGTTCTCCTTTTATACCCCTCGCTGATTCTGCTGTCACCTCGGTCGAGGTGGTCCCGACCGGACCGAGGTGGCTCACTGGATTGTCAAACCTAGTCGCCTCGGTTTCCTCAAGAACATCTCGTTCGAGGTGTTGTGACAGCAACCGAGATGTGTCTCAGTCAAACTCCGTCTTCTCAATTTCTCGAACTTCTGTCCTTCTAGTGTTGCTCCTGAGTTGTAATCCTTCTTTAAAGAATACCCGGTTTTTGTCTAGGATGCCAAAAACAAAACAAAGCAAAGAAAAAGCAAACTATCTAAAAACTAAACTAGAAAAAGGAAAAAGAAAGCAATACCTTGGGTTGCCTCCCAAGAAGCGCTTGATTTAAGGTCGCTAGCTGGACCGTACGGGATCCCTAAACAAGGTATAGTGGTGCAATCTCCTCAACCCGGACTTCCGTTTGGTATTTCTTAAGCCTATGACCATTGACCTTGAAGCTTCCGCTTGTTTCTCTCCAAATCTCAACTGCACCATAAGGGAAAACATGTTTCACAATGTAAGGTCCTGTCCATCTAGATTTCAACTTGCCTGGAAAGAGGCAAAGACGAGAATTGAAGAGTAGAACTAAATCTCCTTCTTTGAATTCTTTTGGAATGATACGCTTGTCATGTCGTTTCTTTGTTCTTTCCTTGTAGATCTTGGCATTCTCATAAGCATTCAAGCGCAACTCTTCCAGCTCATTGATGTCCAATACCCTCTTCTCTCCGGCTTCCTTGATATCGAAATTCAACCACTTGATTGCCCAATATGCCTTGTGTTCGAGCTCAACGGGTAGATGGCAAGATTTCCCATATACCAAATTGTAAGGGGTTGTACTAATGGGAGTCTTGAATGCGGTCCTGTAAGCCCAAAGAGTATCGTCCAACTTCATGGACCAATCCTTCCTCGTCCTAGAGACGGTCTTCTCTAAAATTGCCTTGATTTCTCTATTCGAGATCTTGACATGTCCACTAGTTTGAGGGTGATAAGGGGTTGCTACCTTGTGGGTTACCCCATACTTCGATAGAAGTGCCTTAAACTTCCGGTTGATGAAATGTGTCCCTCCATCGCTGATGATGATGCGTGGTGTCCCAAAACGTGGGAAGATAGTCCGATTGAAGAACTTCACAACTACCATGGAGTCATTAGTGGGAGAAGCGATGGCTTCCACCCATCTAGAGACGTAATCAACAGCTAGGAGAATGTAGAGGTTCCCTCTGGATGATGGAAAAGTTCCCATGAAATCAACTCCCCATACATCAAAAATCTCAATCTCTTGGATATTGTTGAGTGGCATCTCGTTCCTTCTAGACAAGTTCCCTGTTCTTTGGCATGCATCACAAGAGACGACAAACGTTTGCACATCCTTAAATAATGTAGGCCAAAAGAAACCAGAACGTAATACCTTAGCGCACGTTTTGTGAGCGCTAGCATGTCCTCCACAAAGAAGCGAGTGGCAATGCCGTATAACACTATTAACTTCATCTTCTGGAATGCATCGTCGAAGCATCCCATCCGGACCTCTCTTAAACAATACAGGTTCATCCCAGTAGTAGTGGCGTACATCCTTGAAAAATTTCTTCCTTTGAGCGTACGTCAATCCGGGCGGTATTTTCTGGCAAACGAGATAATTAACAATGTCGGCATACCAAGGTTCTTTATTATCAGAAGCTTGGTGGAGCCAATGCTCCACCAACTGTAAATGAGTGTCACAAAAGAGTGTAGGAAGTTTGTTGTCCTCAGTTAACAACATCTCGCTTGATGTCTCGGTCGGTGTCCGAGGTGGGTGACCGAGATGTTCTTCGGATAAGAACATCTCGCTTGGTCCAGATAGTGCCTCGGTCGAGGTACTGGAACTAGGACCGAAACTGGAATTTCTCCTCTACTGGATCAGTTTTTCAATTTTAGCTTCTAGATCTTTTTCCAGTGCCTTTAAGCTCCGTATATCTGCATCACAAGAAACATCTATACCTTCCTCCATTAAGATAAAACTAATAACTCTTTCAAGAGGGTCATTAATAAGGATAGAGCTCACCAATTCTCTTGATTCTTCTTCATCATAGATGTTGAAGATGTCATCCTCCAGCGGATCTCCTTTCATTGCAGCAAGCAATGCAAACTCCACTTGATCACCGCCAATGTTTAATTTCAACTTGGCGTTCTTACAATCCACATTGCAACCCGAAGTTGCTAGAAATGGTCTCCCAAGAATGATAGGAACGGGATAATCTACGGGTATATCTAGTACAACAAAGTCTATAGGTAAATAGAAGTTACCTAAGTTAACCGGAACGTCTTCCAAAATGCCCACGGGATGGGTAATGGAGCGATCCGCCATGTAGAACCTTATCTTCACCGGCTTGGGCTCTCCAAGTCCGATCTTCACACATAGCTTCGGCGGAATGATGCTCACGCTGGCTCCTAGATCACACAACGCATCACAAGTTACATCCCCAACTTGAATGGGAATGCAAAATGAGCCGGGATCTCTCAACTTGCGTGGCATCATCTCCTTCATGATTTGAATGAGCTCCAAGGATTTAAATATCATCCTTACTTCTTCAAAGTCTTCCAGTTTCCTCTTCCTTGATAGAATCTCTTTTAAGAACTTCCCATAGGCCGGCATCCCTAGAATGGCATCAAGGAAAGGGATGTTAATATGTAGTTTATTCATCAAGTCAAGGAACTTACCAAAATGTTTGTCTAAATGTGCTCTGGCCCTTAACTGAGAGAATGGAAATGGTGGTTTATATGCAGGAGGTGGAACATAAACTTCATATTTGTCCTTCGCTTTCTGGGACTGCACCTCGGGTGGCACCTCGACCGAAGTGTTCCTCGTCTGTACCTGGACCGAGGTGTTCTTCGTCTGCATTGGCACCGACCGAGGTACTGTTTGTGCAGTTTTTAGTCCACTTCTCGTCGTTATTGCCATGATCTGTCCTTTGGGGTTGCTCTCTGTCCTTGCTAGGAGCTTCCTTGAACCTCTTGGCTCTTCATTCGCTTTATCAAAGAATTGTTGCTCTAAGGCTTTTTGTGCCTTCAGAAATGAAGTCATAGATGTCTCCACAGCGTTGAGCTTGATCAAGATGGCCTCCAGCACTGCATCTTTCTTCTTTGGCTGGGACGAACTTGATCCGGACTCTTGGCTTTTCAATGGAGTAGAAGAAGAAGAAGAGGGGTTAAAAGAATTATTAGAATTTGAATTAGAATAAGGGTTACCCGAATTTTGTTGATTAGATCTCTAATAGTTGCTGTTGGAGCCTCTATTGTTGTTGTAATTATTGTTCTTGGACCCTTGGTTGTTGTTTCTCCCTTGATATCCTCCTTCTTCCTTCTTTGTGTGAGCAACCAAAAGGTCCTTCAATTGCTTCACATCGTTCTTAAGGGAGATGAGTTGATTATCATTTGATGGAGCGTCCTGGAAATTAACTCTTTTAACTCCATTTTCTGCTCCTTGGTGGGAGTACTTCTCCATGTGCAAAGCTTGCTTCTCAATGAACTCCCAAGCTTCGTCTATCGGCATGTCCATGAATGTGCCGGCGGAAAGTAGTTGAAGATTGAATTGAGTAGCTCCATCCAATCCTTTGAAATATATCTCCAGCAATTCTATATTTGGAATCCCATGATGTAGGCAATCGAATAGAACATCCTTGAATCTCTCCCATGACTTGAAAAAACTCTCCTTTTCCTTCATGATGAATGCATTAATCTCCCTCTCATTTCAGCGGTCTTGGAGGGGAGGGGGAAATTTTGTTAGAAACTCCGTCGTCATCTCTTCGCAAGTGTTGATCTTTCCGGGTGGAAGAGATTGATACCAAGTAAGAGCCTTGTCCTTCAACGAAAAGTAAAAAGGCCTTAGCTTGTAGTTGTTGTTTTCCAGTCTTGAAGGTCTCAAGGTCTCCATCAGGATCTCGTAGTTTTGCAAATACTTATGCGGAGACTCCCTCTCTAAACTTCCAAACTGGCATTGGCGGATCATGGATAGAACTTGCGGTCAAAGTTCGTAATCATGCTCCGCTGGATCACCTAAGTTGAATCCTAGACGCCTCACTTGCTAATTAGGGTTCATCCTTTGTCCTAAGGTTTGTGGAATTCCTGCAAAAAGAATATCTCTGACAGGCATCCGAGGTCGATGTATCTCGGCTGCGGAAAATGGGACTAGGTCCTGCCTCGGTCGAGGATCTGGTCGATGCAGAATCTAGGCTCGTAGATCGGCCATATCTGCTTCAATCTTTGCAGTTCTGGTGCGAGTCTGCTCTCTTTCTCGCTGCAATTCTTCCTTCTTGAGGCGCCGCTGTTCCAGCGCCTCCTTCAACTCGGCCTCAAGATTGCGATTGTCTTGGTTGGCAATTTTAGCTTCTTTCAAGCGTCGTTTGTATGTCTTCTCTGGTTCAGGATCGTAAGGAACGATTTCCTTCCCAGTACGGATTTTTCACATAAACATAAGAAAAAGATCCTACGAAAGAACTCAAGTAGAGTGGTGAGTAGCAACAAGGGCAATTGCCCCTAAAGACAACCGCAACCGGCTTAATCTAGACCTAGTCCCCAGCAACAATGCCAAAAACTTGTTCACTCCAAATGGTGTGTGCAAGCTTTAAATTTATATCCCAAGAAATATGCTTAAAACAAGGATGCGAACCCACAGTGTACGGATCAATTATAGTAAAAAGCAAGAATTCCGGGAGTCGATCTCAGGGACTTAGGTGAAAATAAGCAAGAATAGGTTGTCAATGCAACTAATAACCACAAAAGTGATTAAAGCAATCAAAGATGATAATAAGGTCAAATAAGGGGAAAATGCGGATTCTAGGGATTAAAGCATCTAGTTGTGGTTCCGACTCAAGATCTCTAAAGATAATGTGGACAAAGCTGAGATTTTGCAAAGGGAAGGTGTTTCTAAAGTGGGAATAGATTACCGGGTAAGTCTCACTACTCACTATCCCAAACCAAAGCTCCTATTACCGGGTAAGTCTCAAGGTACTAAGGAAAGGAACTATAATCTCAAACCAACACACCACCTAAGAGAATAGAATCAACCTTTACCGGGTAAGTCTTAGGCTAACTCACAAAGATGGGATGAAGGCACACTCAAACCCCAATAAAGGATAAACCTTTATTACCTACACTTATGATCATGGGTAAACAAACTAAGGAATCACCGGGTAAGTCTCATCCTAGGCTTGCATTGAACCAAGAAAGGTGTAATAAGAATATGATTTGGCAAACTAGAACACTTAACTCTCAGTTTCGGATCAGAAAGGTCACCTCGTTCAGTCAAGTTCCACCCCGGCCGAGATGTACATCGACTGAGCGAGATGTTCTAGGGTTAAGGTTTAAAGACTCGAGCTTTCAAGGTCCTACTGGGATTAAGATCATTCTATCATTGTCTTTCCCACAACTTTCAGGCAATCACCCTAGAATCGCACAAGGAATTTAGCCACTCATCATCATGAAAACAATAATCGAATAAAAGGTAAATGAGTGAATATTTGAACACAAAAACCTTAAGAACAAGGCTTCAATAACTGAATCAAATAATTCACAAATCAGCATTCCTTAAATCACAAATCAAACAAGACAATAAACCAAAGGGAATCTAAGAAAATCTTACAAACTCCCTCAAAAGCTATCTCAAAACTATGAATCTTCCTTCCTTCAATCTTCAAAGCTTCCTTCAAACTTCCAAAAAATCTCCCAAATATAAGATCTTCCTTCCAGAAATCCAGCCCAAAAATATAAGATATCTTATTTCCATAATTAAAAGATCTCAGCCAAAAAATATGATCTCGCCGGCGCCAGTGTGTTCGCCTCGGTCGGGACGCTCCTCACGATCACCTCGGTCGAGGTGACACTGTAGCTGACCGAGGTGAATCTCAATTGAATGTGAAATCTCTCAAATCTTGTCCAAAGTAAATCTTCTTCATTAATTCCATGCTTCCTGAGCTCTTCTTTGAGCTCCAGAATGTAGCTCATATGACTCCTTAGCTCCATTTCGATCCAAAACGTGCCATTTTACCTACGATTACAACGAAACTTGGTGTAGACCTCCATTCCCGTAAAGGTAGATGAAACAACAATATAATCACATAATATACATCCATACATGCAGATTATTGAAGATAAAACGTCTAAACAAGTCCCAAAATATAGACTATAATACATGCTATCAATGTGCTGTGTGCTCCCAGTTGCAACTTAGGGCTTGTTGTGGTAAGCTCTTCATCTTCTTTTCTCTTCTTTCCTTCTTTCTTGCTTCTTTTTTTCCTTTCTAGCTTAGGATCACAATCTAGGCTTGTGTTAGATCATTTCCTAGCCTTTTGTTGATCATATATGTGTATATGTGCATATGTGTTATTATGGTTTGTGGAAGAAGTGAAGAGAATCGAGAAAGGGATTGAAGAGAAGTCGGGACCAACTCTCTACACAGTTGGCCGCCCTCCGCCTGACTCCAGCCGCTCTTGCACCTGGTGTGTGAGCCGCCCTTGCGCCTCACTGGATCAGCCTTGTGTTATTGCTTCTGTTGGTGCATACCTTGTTGGTATGTCTTCCTTCCTTCCTTTCCTTTGGCCTTGGCTTAGTTGGTAGCTAGGCTAGTGTGGTTAGGATGTGTTGTATGTTAGAGTTGTGCCTTAGGCACTTGTGTTGATGTTAAGGTTATGCTGTAGGCGAGCTTGTTGTGATCTTGAGGTTTAGATTGAGGTTGTAAGTTGGTTATTGTTATGGAGACGAGTCTCCTAACCCCTATAGTGTATAATGTTGTGTGCTTTGTTATTGCATGCGTTGGTTTCTTCCCCAAGGGGAAGCTGCGACATGGTATTGAATACGAGTGTATGAGGTAAGTCCATAGGACTTACTTAGCGTTCAGTTATGGATTTGTATGATTGTGATGGTTGTGTGTGTTCATATGATTGTGCATTTATAACCTAAACCGGACTAGGATGACCATATATTACATTTAATTGCCCAAGTGTATTATAACGGGTGGTGACCACTTTCCAGAAGCTCGCCGAGAGTGGAAGGAGGTGCTCGAAAGCCAGTAGCTCAGGGGGGGAGGTAGATCCCCATGCAACACCTGAGTTAAAGGGGGAAGAGACGGGGTTCTTTAGGCTCATCGTGCCACAAAAGAAGTTGAATTAGTAGAGGAATAACATAAATGAAAGATAATAAATGAATGTGTGTGACATTGCATGTATGAGATGTCGATGTGTGTTTGTGCTATTACCTACATGCTTATCTATTGTTGTAGCTAACGGTGTATACCGTGTTGTAGATGATGTGCATGTTAGGTGTAACACCCAAATTCTGAGAACTCGGGGAGCTACTGGTTAGGACCTCACAATGGGTCCCGACCTTAGTTTGACAACAATTTAAATTGGATCTTACAACAAGGCACAAAAGTATTTAAAACATTTGAAAACTTTAAACAATATATACATGAAGAATATGTATCAGCCTTACAAAGCAAAGGTACTAAAATGACACATAAGAAGAACAGAAGACATCCCGTCCCCAACTAAATATGTACGTGGACCCGGCTGACCATTCCCTCCGGATCTCTCTACAACTGTCTTAACCTGCAAGACATCTACAAGCGGTATAAAACCGTTAGCTAACATTTTATGCATAAGTATAAAGGTAAAAGCACAAACACACAACATACACAATCAACAAGCAACACTCAATCCTTTTATTATCTTTAATTAGGTGATAGGTTATTACTAATGATACTTATTTTGTGACACGAGGGATTCCCAAACCTCGCCCCTGTCCCCGTTTACCAACGCGGAATGGTACTAATGCATTTGACCGTCTACCGGACTGGGCTGGTCGCAGGGAACCTCCTAGACTCTCGCAAGAGCTAGGCAGATGATGTCACGACCCGTTATCATACACTTGGGTCAATTACGTAATTAATAAAGTCGGCCTAATCCGGTTTCGTTGTTTATCATAACTAACAAACACCACTCATACACATTACACTCATACAAGATGCCAGCTAAGTAAGTCCGTGGACTTACCTGAATCAGATCTTGACTCTCTTAATCACAACTCAATCTGTAACTGTATAACTTGGTTGCCTGTCAAAGGAGGCAAGTTTGTCAGCACACTTTCTTGGTAATTAGAAGTCTAAGACTTCTAAGGTAGTAGGTCCTATTAGAATATAATTTAATACAATACCAATTTATGGTAAAATGACTATTTTACCCTTGGTCCCGAAATTTCCAAAAACTCGGAATATGTACTTAAATTATAATTTGAGGCTAACTAACCATATTCTACTCCCTAGGATGATTTTAGGTAACAACTAGAAAAACTACCCATTTTCTATTTCCCGAAAAGTCACTAAAGTCCAACTACAACTTCAAATATAAAATTCGAATAATCTTATAAAAATTCCGAAATAATTCCCTAGATCATCTATGATATCCCATCTACTCGTAGGAGAAAAAATTTCTTAAAACTGTTAAAACATCGCTTTTACAAAAATTTCTAAAGTTGGTTACAACACTTAATAAACAGCACACTGTCTTAACTTTGAAAAATCATAACTCCTAAACTACTCGTTGGATTTATCCCAAATTTTGATATGTTCTACTATAAAATCTTATCTCTAATATATCCAAAATTCAGACGCAAAGGAGATCAAAATCCTATTTAAAACTATCTCACAAAACCTAATTTCAGCACAACAGAAAAACTGCTTACACTTCAATCTTGGAAAAATCATAAATCCCAAATCACTCGCTGGATGCCTCTCAAATTTTACAATGTTCTACAACAATATGTCAATTATATCATATCTAAAATTCAAGCCCAACGGAGATCAAGAGCTTATTCAAAACCATCTCCCAAAACAGCATCACATGTTGTTTTCCCCAACACTCGGCACATATATACAAAACACAATAACTCTCAAACCGTAACTCCGATTCTTCCCAAATTTTAACACGGTAAACTATGTATATCTATCTATGATCTATTAAAAATTCAATGGTGGATCTTCAACCAATCTTTTTAACATTGATTCACAACAGTGGGTAATCTTCCACATCAAAAATTGTAGAAACAAAAACTGTACACAAAGAGTTCATGAGATCCCGAGTTCTATAATCACTGTCAACTATCCAGCATCAACACAAACTACTCTCACCCCTCCTATGTTCAACCAATGGGGACAAACATTCATCTATACATTTATAGACTCCATCTAAGAGTTGTACAGAAATTACATCCGGGAATTAATCACATACTGGACTGCAGCAGCTCAGCGGAAACGTGCTCCTGGAGTCGACTAGGGTGTGTAGAACTTCCTCACTGCTGTGCTGAAGGCCGTCCAAACCAGCCCTCGACTACCACTGCAGAAGATCTCGTTCAGATGGGTAGGAACGACAGAATAGAATGTGAAGAGGGGGGTCTAAGGATTTAAACTCACCACAGCCGTTGCGTGAAGGAATGTGTGCAGAATGTGGGCAACAACAGGGGCTGCTTGGTGCGTGAATCTGGGCACAAGGGAGAGCCGATTGGCTGCTGTAGTTCTCCCTCTCTTCTGGCGTGAATCTGGAGCAAGGAGGGACGATTGGCTGCTGGAGTTCTCTCTCTCTTCTGGCGTGATTATAGGGCTGTTACAGCTCCTTAATTATCTCATTTATGCAGCTGTTACAAGCATATGGGAGAAGGAGCAGCTGAACGTTCTGGCGTGGCTTTCCTTGGGCTATTCCGGGCTGGACTGCAAAGGATGTTGGGGCTGCTGTGGGCTACGCAGATGCTGGGCTGAGAAGGAGTTGTGTGATCCGCCTGAAGGAGCTGTTAATGGGCTCGTAACCAGCCTCTTCTGGGCTACTGCTGGCCTGGCTCGAAGTCACACTGTTGGGCTGTTATGGGTAAGCGAACTGGGCTGCTTAAGATAGGAACAGTGGGCTGAAAATTCAAGAAAGGTGGGCTGAATTACTTGTTAAAAATCTGTCAAAACTCGTCATGGCCTTGTCAGGCCCATGAATGAGTTTGTCACAGATTTGTCAGGCTTTGTCATGGCCTCGTCTCAGCTTAGTCCTGAACTCGTCAAAGCTTGTCATGATCTCGTCTCAGCTTAGTCATGATCTCGTCACAGCTTGTCATCGATAAGAATGAATTATAATAACTAGGATTTGATATAAATCTATCATTTTATGTGAATTAAATTCTACGTAAAATAATAGATAATTATAAGGATTAGAGTTTTATATAATTTTATCATTTTATGTGAATTAAATTCTACATAAAATAATGGATATTTCTAAGGATTAGAGTTTGATATAATTTCATCATTTAATGTGAATTAACTTCTACATAAAATAATGAAATTTGTGAAGGAAGAGATACTAGATAGAATGGGAAACCGTCAACGGCGGAATTAGACAGAAATAAAAATTCCGGATATTACATCAGTACCCCCTTAAAATAAGTTTCGTCCCGAAACTTAGGACAAGGTACTTAATTAAACGACTTCCATAAATAAACTGGTATGTCCTAGTCTCACTAAAATGTAATTTCCTTTTCTAAACTTCTCTAACCCTGTTAAAGCGTAACGGAAAAAAAATCCGGTCGTTAGATCAGATCCCCCTCAAAATAAGTTTCGTCCCGAAACTTAGGGTAAGACAATCCTGATCGGCCTTTAAGGCACCAACTGTGTGTGTTTGATCACTATACAAAAGTCTCGTCGTTTCCACATCTAATTATTTCGCACATCAAGGTTACCAAAAGAACACATCACTTACTAACACTCAATCATGAAATAAACAAGCAGTCAAACAATATCACACATACAAGGTCAAGCCCTAACTCGTCACTCCCGAGGTTACAACTATCTCCAATCTTAGGTAGCCTTATCGGATTTTCCTAAAACCACTAAATCTTAAATCTTTTCAGGTACTTAGATCACAAGCGTATGTTACCACGTTCTACAGTGGTTACCGGATAGCTCACCGGTATCATCCGGCTCAACTGTTTGATCCTCTAATATGATAACCTAACACGTGTCTGGTAGGTATCTCCCTCCTGAAATTCACAAACTCAGTTCCCAAACTTAGTCTCCATGGAAAACTGAAGCTACCCTCTCTAATAGGGTAAGGAAAACTAGTCCATCAGTCACTTTTAAACCGCTTTAAAACTTCCAATGGTTTTCCTTACACAAATCACTTCTATACCCTTTGATGACCCTACGGAAAAAATGATCTATTCAACTTTCTTCCCTTTGTTATGACCACTTGCTTCCAGCCTTCTTAAAAGGTTTTGACTACTCAATAATTGTTAACATACCATCAGCAGTGCACTCTTTTCTCCACCATGGTTATTAGACCGATAATATCACTCTGACTCAAAACGCAACTATGCTCTGTTCCAATATAATATTACACATAAAATCTCCTCCGAGATCATGCTTTCTTTCAGCACGGTTACTAGGTTGCAAGTATACTCATGTCGTTTCTCTTTCTTATGTATCTTTGACTCAAAATGGTAATTACTCACTTTGAGCTTTCTAGTGCAGACCATGCACAATACTTTTATTACATCGTTAATTCTTTTCTCAATTCATCAAGAAACTCACTCTAATGTACTTCGTTAGGTATAAAATTCCAAAACTACTTGTCTGGCAACATGTAACAAAGCCATCACTCTTCACTCGGATCCATACTAGGGTACCAGCCTCCTTCTTTTACCTCTACATGCACATAAGTTTCCATACAATATTTTCAGTAACTCCACATAGGCTATCTCACGTTCCTTCCAACTAGAATACATTTCACCAACTATCAACATCTTAAACTCGACACGACATCCATCAGTACCCTTGAGCTTCTTGTTTGTGGGTTAGGACCCACCACACTTCCGCTGCGCTACTCTGATTCTCCTGTTGTCACTTATTAATCCTAAGGACCTTTTCTGTAAGTACAAAATGATTGACCTCAAAACTCTTTCTCCCAATTACACCATGAGTCGTATACGGATGAAGTACCAAGTACCTTCTTTACTTGCCTTAAGAAAATAAAACAACGATTGAAAAACAACTTCTTCCGCTTACTTTCTTAATTCTTCTACCACGGATCCAAACTCTCTTAATTGACCGGAGTTTGATCTTAACTGGCCAAAAGGTAACCCTTAAAACGTTTCTCTTTATACCTTTAATTCATCCAAGAAGGTTGTAGTTGCCTACTTGAGGGAATCCTCTAAGGCGTTGGTAAAGCTACTCCATAGATCCACAATCACAAATATCTCTTCTTAACGGCACATAACTCGTCAATATCCAACAATACTTGCACGTTCTTGGTTGACATCGGTCAGTCTATAATTGAATTATCTCAATCTCATATCTCTACTGGTATTAAACTTTTGGTGCACATCACCTGCTAGATTAATACTTTTATCCTTCTTTAGTTCGTCTTATCTTTCACTCTTCTTCTTCCTTTGGAACAACTTTCTTTCTCAAGTCTCACTGTGCCATTCGACTGATGTTAAAAGTTGTTCCTAACACTCCACGATAGATGGTAAGCGTCTTGTAGTTCCGATGACTTTTAATTACCTCCCAATTGTAGTCCCTTTACAGGGACCGTCTATGTTGATGACCTATGTTCTGTTATAAATGGGGTTACCTTGGACTCTTTAGTCCACCACACAATTCTCACAAGCACAGGTTCCTTAATCGGTGTTGTTTGTAATATTTCCTTCCAAATCTCTATTGACTATGTTACCGGGCTTCGATCCTTTCGATACTGGCGTTGTGATTCTTCTTAGAATTCTTATCTTGAAAAAAGACAAAACGTCTCCCGGCTTATGAAGTCTATCTTTTGCTCTTACATTAAGTTGTAAGTCTCCAGTCCATGTTAATTGTGATCTGTCAAAATTTCCTTAGCTAGTAGGTAAACAGTTGCTCACAATAATCCTTTTACACTTCTTTAGTTCGTTCTACCTTACACCCTTCGGCTTCTTATAGCTAACTCCATTTCTCTAGTCTGATTGTGTCATTCATCTGGCATAAATAGTCGTTTCAAGTTTCCACGATAGCTTGCAACCGTCTTTGAAATTATTCTGGCCGAAATGATCATCCACTTGCAGACCTTTTGCATGGACCATTTGTGTTGGTGGATTAGGTCCCGTGATAATTCGGGCTACCCTGGACTCTCGAGTCTAGCAAGGTCGTTCTCCCATACAGATTTCTTCACTGGTGTTGGTGGTAATATCGCCTTCCTGAACCTCCGTTGACCCTGCTACATGCTTCCTTTCTTTGGATATTGGCGTCGCGGTTTCTTTCAAACTTCTTATATCTCTGAGGAGGTCAAAATCTCCCCACGCTGATGGGGTCTGCCTTTTCGCTTTTACACTCAATTGTAGGTCTTCATTCTGTGCACCTTAGATTCTCACACCCGGATTGACACTTTGTCTCTTCTGGTTTCTCATGCCCCTAATGGTCTATGGGGCATCCGCCTCGATTATAATGTCCTTGATTCTGTAATCTTGGTTGTACTCAATTCTACTTGTCCTGTTCCAATATTGTTATTTCTACTCCACACTCTTGTAGTCTCTTGCATGGTTGTTAGCATGAAATATTGTGATATTTTAGGCACGTTTTCTAAACGTATTTGATTCATATTGATAGTCTTTGATTGAACTTTGCTGCATATGTGAGTTAGTATTACCTATATTATCGATATGGATGTCTACACTAGTTCTATGTTGATTATAGGTGATTTGGAGCTATTTCCGAACGGAATCGAGCAAAAGAGGAGTTGATTGAGTGAGTCCATAGATTGAGGACATCTTTAGGAAGCAAATTGGAGTTTAGCTTGAGAAATACACGAAGCTAGGAAAGAATCACGTTCTTGCCCTAAATTACGCCCTAAAATACGGCCGGATTTCAAACCACGTTCAGAATTACGGCTGTGGAACTTTTGAAGAGAGGCGTGATGCATTCCAGTAACTATTACGGTCGTGGAACGTATAATACAAACCGTGACACTTTCCACACCTAGAATTACGGTCGTGGAAACTTCCACGACCGTGATCTTGGCGAATCTTTTTGCCACACTTTGAAGCCACGATCTTTTGAAGATTGGGCCGGGCCGACATTTTGCCCTACACTATAAAAAGACGGAAGAATGGAGATTCCATCATCCAGGCTTAGACGCAAATCCTCGCTTATCCACGCTTACGCTCGCTTGATCACCGCTTGCATCTCCGCCTAGTAACGCAAAAACCCTCATTTAGAGGTATCTTGAAGATCTCATTGGAGATCGAAGTTCGCATAGGAGAAATGCCCTAATCTCGCACTTTTGGTGGAGATTGTTGTTGAGATCTTCGGATTGGCGGAAGATGGAAGTTTTTGGAAGATTTTGCAAGAAGATCTCTCTTCTTGTTTAGGTTTGATTTGGAAAACGGATTGACATCCCGTTTCCCTTCTTTCCTAAAGTTGTGATTGTTTACTTTATTTTGAATCTTTTGACAACGCTCGTTCTTGATTGTGATTTTGAGATGGTTTGAAGATTATTGAAAGTTCTTGAAAGTTTTCATCTTTTTATCTTTTAATTCTTGAATTGGTATCAACATGACTGTTATTGGCTAAAAACCCTTAACAATTCTAAGGTGAAGGGTTGATAGTTGTGGCTTAGATGATGATAGATCGATCGCAAACAGATTAGACCTTGAGAGTTAGAGAGAATCGTCGATGAACCCTAAATTACGGGTAGTTCTTGAGTTCCACGACCGTGGAATCTCAAGATCCAACCGTAATTTCCATCAAGTTTATGACCCTGCTTTTACTTTAATCCAAAGTTAAAGATTTGCTTTAACTTAGTTTAGACTTGTCTTTTCTAGGTGGTAGTGAAGCCTCAACAACCTCTACCTCGATTGTGAGCCTCAACAACCTCAATCGGCTAAGTTAGTCTTGATCTTTAGGTTATAAGTTTGGGTATTTGACACTAATTCTCATCTTTAGAATCTTTCTATATTGAGCCTCAACAACCTGTATAGAGAGTGCCTTTTAGGTGAGTTACATAAGGTTTTTGGAACTTCACCGTACGGTTACCTTACATTAGTATACTTTTGCATATCTCAACTCTGTCTTTATATCATTAGTATATCTTGAATCGATTGCCACAACTGGATACCTGGATCTTTAGGATTGTTGTTTTCCCAATATTTGCAAAACTCCCATATTTACTCGCTTGACAATCTATAACTGAATTCGTTCCCACCCAAATCCCTGTGTTCGATACTCTAGAATTCTTGCTTAGCTACGTCGATCCGTACACTGCGGGTTCGCTGCTTGATTCTAGTTTTATAAATTTAAAGCTTATTTGCACACACCTTTAGGGGCGAACAAGTTTTTGGCGCCGTTGCCGGGGATTTGGTTTCGGCCGAATTCGGTAACCGGTTGTCAAGCTTGGGAGCTTGCTCTCGTTATTTGATATTACTTTGAGTGCATGCGCAGGTCTAAGAACACCGAAGATCTCTTACCTCTTGATCAAGAGCTAGAGAAAACCTTGAGGCAAAAGCGCAAGGAAAAGAAGATGGCCGAACAAAACGAACGTGACGACCTTCAAGCGGAGTTAACAGAGAAAGAAGCTCAACTCCGATGGAACGAGAATCTTCGCCGACATGAAACAGATCGTCATCAAGCTCAAATTAACAAACTACAGGATGCGATGTTCCAATTGTCGGTAGAGTTAAGCGACCTTAAGAATAAAGGAATCAAGAAATCCTCAAGAAGGACATCAAGATCTAGAAGAAGGAGAAGTCATTCATCCGCTGATGATAGTGACTCTTCCATGCCACTGTTAGAGGAGATTGATCCTACGGTCAATGTGAATCCTTTCAATCCACAAGAGGCTGCTAATCGTCGTGCTCCACCTAGGAATGCAAGGATCGAACGTGTGGATAATGAGCCAAGAACTCTTGGCCAACTAATGGATCCAACACAACAACCACGCCGTTTGGGCGTGAACTTTGATGCTGAAGATGTACAAGGGTTTAGCTTCAACCCTCAAGTTATTACTCTTGTTCGCCAAAACCAATTTGGCGGGACAAGCACCGAATCTCCACACCAGCACTTGCAGAACTTTGAGTGTATGATGGAGACGATGAGACCAAAGAGCGCCACTACCAACAACTACAAGCTTAAACCCTTCTTCTTCTCTTTGAAGGGGAAAGTGTTGTCTTGGTATCAAGCTCTTCCTAATGGGAAACTAGACACGTGGGAAGACCTTTCCGCGGAGTTTCTCACCAAGTTCTTTCCGCCTTCCAAAACGGCGGAACTTAGGGGTAAGATTAATGCTTTTTCCATGAGACCTAACGAAAGTTTGTTTCAATCTTGGGAAAGGTTTCAGGATTTGCTCTTGGATTGCCCTCATCATGGCATATCCAAGCTTGCCTTGCTGGAGATTTACTACAAGGGGCTGGATGCGGGAACGCAATTCAACCTCCAATCCCTCTCATGTGGAACGTTCATGGACATGAGAGAAGATGACGCTTGGGACTTCATTGAGAAGCAAGCAAGAGTCATAGAGAAGTATTCCCACCGGAAAGTGGAGGGAAATCGTATGGAGCAAGGAGCAAAGCTCACACATGAAGCTCAAAATCAGATTTTCTCCCTCAACAACGAGATCAAAGAGTTGAAGGAGGCTATCAAGACCAACTTCCCAAAGCAACAAGGGAAGGATGTTGGTTATTTGGGCAATAATAATGGCGGCAACAACAATAACCGGAACAACAACTGGAATGGAAACAACAACAACCGGAACAACGATTGGAACAACAATAGGGGTTCAAACAACAACAATTGGCGCCCCAATCAACAAAATTCCGGTAACTCTTATCCTTCCAATTCTAATTCACTAACTCCACCTTCCTCTTCCTCTACTCCTTTGAAAAGCCAGGGGCAATCATCTAATGGAGGAAACACTTCGGGGAAGGAGAAACCCGATCCCATATTGGAAACGATTTTGGGAAAGCTTCAAGGGTTGGAGAACCGCCTCATCAAGGTTGATGATCAAGTTTCTAAGGTTGATAAAGCTCAAAAGGTTTTAGAAAACCAAATGTTCAACCACGCAGAGGAAGTTCCTAGAAATCAAGGGAAGCTTCCAAGAAAGACGGAGGACAACCCGAAGGGAAGGGTAATGGCAATAACGACTAGGAGCGGAGTGACTACCACCGATCCGCAACCTACATTCGTTGAAGTCCCCGTAGAGAAGGACAAGGAAAAGGGGAAGGAGAAGGAAGACGTCTATGTTCCTCCTCCAGCCTACAAACCTCCCCTACCATTCCCTAAGTCTAGAGTGCGAGCGCGCCTAGACAAACAATTCGGTAAGTTTATAGAACTCATGAGTAAGCTGCATATTAATATACCATTCATTGATGCTATTGTAGGAATGCCAGCTTACGGCAAGTTCTTGAAGGAGCTTCTCTCTAACAAGAGGAAGCTGGAGGATTTCGGAGAGTTCAAGATGAGTTCGGATTCTTCGGATCTCATCAAGACCATGAAGGAGAAAATGCCCCCAAAGTTGAAAGATCCGGGGTCATTTTGCATTCCCATTGGTGTGGGAGAGGTCACATATGACGCTTTATGTGATTTAGGAGCAAGTGTGAGCATCATACCACTTGCGTTGTGCAGGAAGATCGGTTTAGGCGACCCTAAACCGGTGAAGATGACGTTATACATGGCGGATCGATCCATCACTCGGCCCGTCGGTATTGTAGAAGTCGTCCCGGTCAAGCTAGGTAAATTCTTTGTCCCCATTGATTTTGTCGTGCTTGACATTCCTGCAGATAGTCCGGTCCCGATCATACTCGGAAGACCGTTTCTTGCAACTTCCGGCTGCATGATCGATTGCAAGAATGGAAGACTCGCTTTCGATATTGGAGAAGAGAAAGTAGAGTTCGTTCTTTCCACTCTAGTGAAGGAACCAATCTTTGATGAGGATATTTACGATATCCAAGATGAAGATGGTTTATCTAGGGAGGAGGTAAGTGCGATTCTCTTTAACAATCCTTTACAAAAAGTCATTACCATAAGTCTAACAGATGTAGGGGAAGAAGAAGAGTGCAAAGAGGAAATTGAAGCCTTGGAAGCACAAGAAGAGATGCATGAAGTGGAGTTTGAGAAACTCCACGATGAGGTTGAGAACACTAGAATCCACGGTCATACCCTGTATTCCACGACCGTGGATTTCACAACCAAAATCGACCTCCATTCCAGGGGATTACACGGCCGTGGAACACATAGGGAGGCCGTAATTCTGACCGTGGAAGAGGGTGATCGGCATACTTCTTCAACTTCTTCTGATTCTTCTCCAACTCACTCAACATCCTTAGAAACTTCTAAGGAAACATCGGATGCTCCTCAAGGATCATTGGAAGCTCCGAAAGTGATGGAACTCAAACCGCTTCCTACTCATCTAAGGTACGCTTTTCTTGGATCTAATTCTACCTTTCCGGTTATTGTTAGCTCCGAACTAAGCATAGATGAACATGAACAGCTCATGGTTGTCCTTAAGAAACATAGGAAAGTATTAGGCTATACTATAGAGGACTTAGTAGGAATTAAACCCTCCCTATGCATGCATAAGATACTAATGGAGGAGGACTTTAGAACTTCAAGACAACCTCAAAGGCGGTTGAATCCGACCATGAAGGAGGTTGTCAAGAAGGAAATTCTTAAACTTCTTGATGTAGGTATCATCTACCCTATCTCCGATAGCAAGTGGGTGAGTCCAGTTCAAGTAGTTCCGAAGAAGGGAGGAATGACGGTCATCACCAACAAGAATAACGAACTCATTCCTACCCGAACCGTGACTGGATGGCGAATGTGCATAGACTACCGCAAGCTCAACAACGCAACGCGGAAGGATCACTTTCCATTGCCATTCATCGATCAAATGCTTGAAAGGTTAGCACAACATTCACATTTCTGCTACCTTGACGGTTATAGTGGTTTCTTCCAGATTCCGATACATCCGGATGATCAAGAGAAGACCACATTCACGTGCCCTTGGGGTACGTTCGCCTATAGGAGAATGCCGTCCGGGCTTTGCAACGCCCCAGCCACCTTTCAACGGTGCATGATGGCCATCTTCTCCGAATACGTAGAGGAAATCATGGAAGTCTTCATGGACGACTTCTCCGTATACGGTTCCTCTTTTAACGATTGTCTTTCTAACCTTTCTCTTGTTTTGCAAAGATGTGAAGACACTAACCTAGTTCTTAATTGGGAGAAGTGTCAATTTATGGTTAAGGAAGGAATCGTATTAGGTCACTTAGTCTCTAATGGAGGGATAGAGGTGGATAAGGCTAAGATAGAGACCATAGAGAAACTTCCTCCCCCAATTTCGGTGAAAGGGATAAGAAGTTTCCTAGGACATGCTGGATTTTATAGACGTTTCATTAAGGACTTTTCTAAGATATCAAAACCTCTCACTAATCTGTTGATGAAGGATGCGGTTTTTGAGTTTTCGTAGGAATGTTTGGATGCGTTTAACACCATTCGGCAAGCTCTAATTTCAGCACCTATTATCCAACCTCCGGATTGGACTCTCCCCTTCGAGATTATGTGCGATGCTAGTGACGTAGCTATTGGAGATGTTCTTGGACAACGAAAGGAAGGGCGAACCCATGCCATATACTACGCTAGCAAGACGCTAGACGAAGCACAGCTCAACTACGCCACTACAGAGAAAGAGTTTTTAGCCATTGTCTACGCTAATGACAAGTTTCGCTCTTATCTTGTAGGTGCAAAGGTGATTGTCTACACGGATCATGCTGCGATCCGGTACCTCCTTGCGAAGAAAGACGCGAAGCCAAGGCTAATTAGATGGATTCTTCTCCTACAAGAATTCGATCTTGAGATCCGCGACAAGAAAGGTTCAGAGAATTCTGTTGCGGATCGTTTGAGTCGCCTAACACATCTACAGGACGACCATTTGCCCATTGATGACTCCTTTCCGGACGAACACCTACATATCATAGAGGAGTGCATCAAGGTAATCTCCAAAAGTAACGAACCATGGTTTGCTGATTTTGTCAACTATTTGGTTTGCCAGGAGATACCACCCGGACTATCATACGCACAAAGGAAGAAGTTCTTCAAGGACGTCCGGGAATACTATTGGAACGAGCCAGTATTCCAGAGTATCGAACACAGGGATTTGGGGGGAACAAATCCAGTTAAGATTATCAAGCAAGTAAATATGGGAGTTTTGCAAATATTGGGAAAACAACAATCCTAAAGATCCAGGTATCCAGTTGCGGCAATAGATTCGAGATATACTAATGATGTAAAGACAGAGTAGAGATATGCAAAGGTATACTAATGTAAGGTAATCGTACGGTTGAGGTTCCAAAAACCTTATATGACTCACCTAAAAGGCACTCCCTATACAGGTTGTTGAGGCTCAATATAGAAAGATTCTAAAGGCGAGGATTAGTATCAAATACCCAAACTTATAACCTAAAGATCAAGACTAACTTAACCGATTGAGGTTGTTGAGGCTCACAATCGAGGTAGAGGTTGTTGAGGCTTCACTACCACCTAGAAAAGACAAGTCTAAACTAAGTTAAAGCAAATCTTTAACTTTGGATCAAAGTAAAAGCAGGCTCGTAAACTAGAGGGAAATTACGGTTGGATCTTGAGATTCCACGGTCGTGGAACTCAAGAACTGCCCGTAATTTTAGGTTGTCGACGATTCTCTCTAACTCTCAGGGTCTAATCTGTTTGCGATCAATCTATCATCACCTATGCCACAACTATCAACCCTTCACCTTAGAATTGTTAAGGGTTTTTAGCCAATAACAGTCATTTTAATATCAATTCAAGAATTAAGGAGTAAAAGATGAAAACTTTCAAGAACTATCAATAACCTTCAAATGAATCTCAAGATCCCAACAAGTGTTTTTCAAAGATTCAAAACGGAATAAACAAATCACAACTACAGGAAAGAAGAGAAACGGGATGTCAATCCGTTTCCGATTCGAACCTAAACAAGAAGAGAGATCTTCTTGCAATTCTTCCAAGAACTTCGGTCTTTCACAAACCCGAAGATCGCAACAACAATCTCCACCGAAAATGCGAGATTTGAACAATTCTCAAATGCGAACTTTGATCTCCAATGAGATCTCCGAAATTGCCTCCCAAATGAGGAAGCGTTAACCCTTAGCGTCGATTGCCAAGCGAAGATCAAGCGGGGATTGTACGTCTATGCGTGGATGCAAGAACGCTAAGCAGGCATGACGGAATCTCCTTTCTTCCGTCTTTTTATAATGCAGGGCAAAGTGTCGGCCCGGCCCATTCTTCAAAAGATCATGGCTTCGAAGTGTGGCGAAAAGATTCGCTAAAATCACGGTCGTGGAAGATTCCACGACCGTAATTTAGGGCGTGGAAACAATTACGGTTAGTTCCACGGCCGTAATATCCCCTGGAATGAACATCGAATTCTGACTCACAATCCACGGCCGTAATTTAGGGTAAGACCGTGATTCTTGCTTTCATTCGTGCATTCCTCAATCCAATACTCAAATTTGCTTCCATAAAGTGTCCTCGATCTATGGACATATCAACTCAACTCTCCTTTGCTCGATTTCGTTCGGAAATACCTCCAAATTACCTATAATCAACATAGAACTAGTGTAGACATCCATATCGACAATATAGGCAATACTAGCTCATATATGCGCAAAGATCAATCAAAGACTATCAATATGAATCAATTACGATTAGAAAACATGCCTAAAATATCACAATATTTCATGCTAACAAATAACCCCATACTTAACACTTGCTTGTCCCTAAGCAAGGTCTTTCAAAAAGCTTTAAAACAAGAGTTAGGATGAAATATGTGTACCTTCTTTTGGGTGAATGTGATTTCTAAAGAATAGATCATTCTCAAACCTTGCTTCAATCGTTCATCAAACTTTCACACACTCAATCAAAGAGTAAAAAGTAAAGAGAGTTCATGAATTAATTTAACCTCTAAACAAGCATTATAACCTTCAAACTTTATCAAAATCAATCATAAGAACTTCAATTTAGATCACCAAGTCATATAACATTCTTTTGATCTTAAGGACTTTCAAAGAAAAGGTCTAGAGTATGGAAGGGAAGGGAAAACTTTAAGGGGAAGTGGTGCATAAATCCGGGAAAGTGGACAACTACCTTCTTCTTCTTATGCGGTTCCCGCAACACTTCACTTAGAGCTTTGCTCTTGGTTTTCGTTTTTCGACTTTACTTTTGGAGTTATGGATAGAGGTGCACAAAAACCGAAGCCTAGGAGATCGGCGTTTCTCAAATTTGCAAGAGATGCCTCAAACCCTTGGCGCACATACCATAATCCGCTAGGAACATCGCTCAATCCGACTTTGGCAAGACACAAACACCCGGCTATGTGAATGGTGCCGAGTTACTCATCGTCATGATTGACTTCCCCAAACCTATAATTTCTTTCTATTCAATTGATTGCAAATAATTGCTCTCATGGCCCTCCCACATCAAACATGCCTTTTTCATTCACTTTTCCAAGTTCCCGGATAGGTAAGGGAGGCTAATATTTCAATGAGGGGCTAGATGATCAAAGAAAGAAGAAAGGAAGTATCGAATTGCCTTAATCATTTCAACAAGAAGTATAGGAACTTATAATGTGATTTTAACTTCAATTTCCTAATATGATTTAGGTAACGTTTTCACATTATAAAACTTGCAAAAGAGGTAGAATTCATTCATTTGCATTCTTTTTCGATTTACCATCCTTTTAAGCATGCAATCGTCATCAAACTCAATTTGCAAGTAGTGATTATCATAGAATTCATCTCAATTCATTAGAAGCACAAAATTTTCAAATTTTTCAATTTTTATGGGTTTTTAAAGTTCTTTTTCATGCAATGCAAAAATAAAACGTGTAACACATAATAAACATGCAATGATAGTCTCGGAATGAAAGCAACATATAGAGTAGAGTTATTACAATCATTTAGTACATCCCACCCCATACTTAGGACGAACATTGTCCCTAATGTTCACAAGAAAGAACAAAAGAAAGAAAAGAAAAAGAAACTCACAAGTGGTGGCGGGAATGTCTAAAAACAAGCGGTCCGGTCATCAATCACTGCGGCGCCGGTGGAGGTGGGAATGGAGAGAAACTCGGATCATAGAACCGCCCAAACTGCTGGCGGTAGACGTCCCTCATCATGTGGTCAAGGTCGTCTAAGCGTCCGTCTCTAGCATCCGCCCGGATCTCTAATGCTCCGACTCTCTCTGAAAGTCCGGTAGCCCAATCCGGCATCCTCTCATACCATCCCGGGGCGTGATCATACCATGCGGGGGCATCTGCTGGTGCTGGCGGTGGTGGTGGTGGTGGTGCTGCTGGCTGCGTCGTGGACCAAGGAGGGGGTGTGTCGTACCAGGTGGGAGGTGTAGTCATCCACGTGGGCCTCTCACTCACGCTAGCGCGGCGAGATGACGAGCCTGAAGCTCTAGCTGGACGTGGAGAGCGCCTAGGTACATCCGGGGCTGCCTCCGGCTGATCCGGAAACGTGCCGAACTCCTGCTCCGCTCCTCCACCACTCTCGTACTGCTCTCCCATGTCCTCCTCATCTACAACCGGCGGTGGAACGTAAGGGGGAGCTACAAGCCTGTTCGCATGCATCGCAGCGAACGTCTCCTTCCAATTGTGGCGTCCTGCCACAATGGAATACTCTGGCAGCCACTCAATGCCCCTACCCGTCCTACTCTCCCAGGGCATGCCCGCATAAGGCGGACCTCTATGTGTGGGGAAGATGAGTCCCCTAACCATAAAAGCATGTAGCCCTAATGGAACCGCCGGTATACGTGTGCAAGCCGAGAAGTCTACTCCAAGTGTCCTAGCTATGTGGGTCACTATCCCACCATACCCAATGTTCCCCTTCGACTTATTCTTTAGTTTACTCATCGTCGCCGCCAAAAGAGTAGCACAATCTGCGCGGCATCCATAAAGCATAGCATAAAGAAGGAATAGCTCATCCGTCTTGATCTTTTGGGGCGTCTCCGTCCTAGGAAAGAGGCACTCCAAAAGAACACGGTGAGCTATCTTCAAGGCTAGATGGTACATCAATCTAGCCTTGGTATCAGCTGGTTGCCAACGGTCCTCGTCGGCATAGATCATGGCCACTTCCGCCCAAAAGTCCTTGGCGGAAACGCCTCTAGGAAGTCGACCGTTATAGGTCTCATGGAACCCGAAGATGGTCCCGAACTCATCAATGCTAAGATGGTAGTCTCTGTTCATGAGACGGAAGGAGACGGTCCTATCAACATGGCTGTGCTCGAAAGATGTCACAACCTCTCGGGTGATCTCCTCATAAGCGTCTTCACGAATGTTCGTGAAGACAAGCAAACCGGCTCTATCCAAGAGCCATGTAAGGTCATCTACTATGTTGAGAGGATGTAGATCCTCCAACAACAAGTACCTAGGGCCAATCACTGCCCTCTTCTCTATCCTCTCAAATGCAGCTAGGTGGTTTTCGTGTATGGTTGGGATGCTAGGGTGAGGGGGTGAAGATGGAGGTGAAGGTGAGGATGGTGGTGAGGATGGTGGTGGTGCCCTAGAGGTTGAGGGGTTGCCCTTTCTCTTCTTATTTTGCTCCCCTTTCTTTTCCTTAATCCTTCCCGACATCCTCCTTACAAAGTCCATTTCTGTTCAAAATTACGGTCTGTTCTATAGAAACCACGGCCGTGGAACCTCCAGAGACCGTGATTCGACTCAGAATTTCGTGAATCTCAGCGAATTCACCAATTTTCACCACAACAAGCAGTCCTAATCTAATTCCTTCTAATCCTTGTCAGTTCTTCCTAAAAATCTATAGCAAAAACGAACTAATTCCGCGAGAATCAAAGAGAAAGAAATAACCTCCTTTTCGGATTGAAAAATCCAAAATGCGCGTTTGTTGATCGTTTTCCTCTCGATTTGTTGCTTGGATCTTGTTCTTGGTTGGATTTGCTGCAGTTTAGAGCGAAGAATCGTTGAAAACGATTAGAGAATGAAGAATTTGGAGGGGCTGCGGGTTTTCGGTATTTAGGTCGTGGAATTGGGGAGGAATTGTGGTGATTTTGTGACGAAGTGTGGCTTTTATACTCGCAGGCAAAATTTCAAAAATCACGGTCTATCGGGGCATTCCACGGCCGTGGAAGTGTACGGACCCGTGGTTTTGGTGATTTTTCACAGGCTTTTGAGAATTACGGCCACTGTAGCTATGACGACCGTAATTTAGACCGTGGAACCTTCTGTAAAGCTTCAAAGTCCAAATTTCGTCACTTCTCTTCGACATTATCCTCCTTTTCTCCCTTTCCATCGATCCTACAACCAAAAACACGAACATACCGGAAGGAATCGAGACAAAATAAAGCGAAAACGTCTATTCTAAACTAAACTATGAATTTGAAACAAAAACGATAATGCAATACCTTGGGTTGCCTCCCAAGAAGCGCTTTGTTTAAGGTCCGTAGCTAGACCAATTTCGTACCTATTCGAGTGCGGTAGGTGCAAACTCCTCAGCTTGGAGTTCCGGCGTATACTTCTTTAGTCGTTGGCCGTTCACCTTAAAACTTCCGCTAGCTTCACCCCATACTTCAACTGCACCATGGGGGAAAATACGCTTAATTAAAAAAGGTCCAGTCCAACGAGATTTTAACTTACCTGGAAAGAGGCGAAGTCTCGAGTTGAAGAGGAGAACTTGATCTCCTTCTTTGAGGTCCTTTGGAATGATATGCTTATCATGCCAACGCTTTGCTCTTTCCTTGTAGATTTTAGCGTTTTCATAGGCGTTCAAACGGAGTTCATCCAGCTTGTTGATGTCTAGGAGACGCTTCTCTCCCGCTTCTTTCATGCCGAAATTCAGCCACTTAATAGCCCAAAACGCCTTGTGCTCCAGCTCTACCGGCAAGTGACAAGACTTCCCATACACAAGGTTGTATGGTGTGGTTCCTATGGGAGTCTTGTACGCAGTCCGGTATGCCCACAATGCATCATCTAGTTTCAAGGACCAATCCTTCCTAGTCCTTGAAACCGTCTTCTCTAGAATTCCCTTGATCTCCCTATTTGAGATCTCAACTTGTCCACTCGTTTGTGGATGGTAAGGGGTAGCGATCTTGTGAGTAACCCCATACTTGGCTAGAAGAGCTTCAAAGCGACGGGCTATGAAGTGAGAACCTCCATCACTAATGATCGTCCTTGGCGTCCCGAATCGCGGGAAAATGGTCTTGTTAAAGAACTTGATCACCACCATGGCATCATTTGTGGGAGAGGCAATTGCTTCCACCCATCTAGAAACGTAGTCTACCGCCAATAATATGTATTGGTTTCCACAAGAAGATGGGAATGGTCCCATGAAATCGACTCCCCAAACGTCGAAAATCTCCACCTCCTGGATGTTGTTGAGGGGCATCTCGTTCCTTCTAGAAATATTGCCTGTTCTTTGACAAGCATCGCAACAAGAAACAAAGGATTGCACATCTTTAAATAAGGTAGGCCAATAGAATCCGGATTGCAATACCTTTGCGCTAGTTTTGTTTGAACTAGCGTGTCCTCCACAAGGTAGTGAGTGACAATGGCGGATGACACCTTGCATCTCATCTTCCGGCACACATCGCCGAATGATGCCATCCGGACCTCTCTTAAAGAGGAGAGGCTCATTCCAATAGTATTCCCGGACGTCCTTGAAGAACTTCTTCCTTTGCGCATATGATAGTCCGGGTGGTATCTCCTGGCAAACCAAATAGTTAACGAAATCAGCAAACCATGGTTCGTTACCCTTGGAGATTACCTTGATGCACTCCTCTATGATGTGTAGGTGTTCGTCCGGAAAGGAGTCATCAATGGGTATTTGGTCGTCCTCTAGATGTGTTAGACGACTCAAATGATCCGCAACAGAATTTTCCGAGCCTTTCTTGTCGCGGATCTCTAGATCGAATTCTTGTAGGAGAAGAATCCATCTAATCAGCCTTGGCTTCGCGTCTTTCTTTGCAAGAAGGTACCGGATCGCAGCATGATCCGTGTAGACAATCACCTTTGCACCTACAAGATAAGAGCGAAACTTGTCAATAGCGTAGACAATGGCTAAAAATTCCTTCTCTGTAGTGGCGTAGTTGAGCTGAGCTTCGTCTAGCGTCTTGCTAGCGTAGTATATGGCGTGGGTTCGTCCTTCCTTTCGTTGCCCAAGGACAGCTCCAATAGCTACGTCACTAGCATCACACATAATCTCGAAGGGGAGAGTCCAATCCGGAGGTTGGATAATAGGTGCTGAGATTAGAGCCTGCCGAATGGTATTAAACGCATCTAAACATTCCTGCGAAAACTCAAAAACCGCATCCTTCATCAATAGATTAGTGAGAGGTTTTGATATCTTAGAAAAGTCCTGAATGAAACGTCTATAGAATCCAGCATGTCCTAGGAAACTTCTTATCCCTTTCACCGAAATTGGGGGAGGAAGTTTCTCTATGGTTTCTATCTTAGCCTTGTCTACCTCTATCCCTCTACTAGAGACTAAGTGACCGAGCACGATTCCTTCCTTAACCATAAACTGACACTTCTCCCAATTAAGAACTAGGTTAGTGTCTTCACATCTTTGCAAAACAAGAGAAAGGTTAGAAAGACAATCGTTAAAGGAGGAACCGTAAACGGAGAAGTCGTCCATGAAGACTTCCATGATTTCCTCTACGTATTCGGAGAAGATGGCCATCATGCACCGTTGAAAGGTGGCTGGGGCGTTGCAAAGCCCGAACGGCATTCTCCTATAGGCGAACGTACCCCAAGGGCACGTGAATGTGGTCTTCTCTTGATCATCCGGATGTATCGGAATCTGAAAGAAGCCACTATAACCGTCAAGGTAGCAAAAGTATGAATGTTGTGCTAACCTTTCAAGCATCTGATCGATGAATGGCAATGGGAAGTGATCCTTCCGCGTTGCATTGTTGAGCTTGCGGTAGTCTATACACATTCGCCATCCAGTTACGGTTCGGGTAGGAATGAGTTCGTTGTTCTTATTGGTGATGACCGTCATTCCTCCCTTCTTTGGAACCACTTGAACCGGGCTCACCCACTTGCTATCGGAGATAGGATAGATGATACCTGCATCAAGAAGTTTAAGGATTTCCTTCTTGACAACCTCCTTCATGGTCGGGTTCAACCGCCTTTGAGGTTGTCTTGAAGTTCTAAAGTCTTCCTCCATTAGTATCTTATGCATGCATAGGGAGGGTTTAATTCCTACTAAGTCCTCAATAGTGTAGCCTATGGCTTTTCTATGTTTCCTAAGGACAATCATGAGCTGTTCATGTTCATCTATGCTTAATTCGGAGCTAACGATAACCGGAAAGGTAGAATTAGATCCAAGAAAAGCGTACCTTAGATGAGTAGGAAGTGGTTTGAGTTCCATTGATTTCGGAGCTTCCAATGATCCTTGAGGAGCTCCCGACGTTTCCTTAGAAGTTTCTAAGGATGTTGAATGGGTTGGAGAAGAGTTAGAAGAAGTTGAAGAAGTGTGCCGGCTATCCTCTTCCACGGCCAAAATTACGGTCTCCTCTGGTGTTCCACGGCCGTAATATCCTCTGGAATGGAGGCCGATTTTGGTCGTGGAATCCACGGTCGTGGAATACAGAGTATGAACGTGGAATCTAGTATTCTCAGCCTCATCGTGGAGTTTTTCAAACTCCACTTCATGCATCTCTTCTTGTGCTTCCAAGGCTTCAATTTCCTCTTTGCACTCTTCTTCTTCTCCTTCATTGGTTAGACTCATAGTGATAACCTTTTGTAGGGGATCGTTAAAGAGAATTGCACTTACCTCCTCCCTAGATAAACCTTCTTCATCTTGGACATCGTAGATATCCTCGTCAAAGATTGGCTCCTTCACTAGAGTAGAAAGAACGAACTCCACCTTTTCCTCCCCAATGTCAAAGGCGAGTCTCCCATTCTTGCAATCGACCATGCAGCCGGAGGTTGCAAGAAACGGTCTTCCGAGTATGATCGGGACCGGACTATCTGCAGGAATGTCAAGCACGACAAAATCAATGGGAACAAAGAATTTACCTAGCTTGACCGGAACGTCTTCTACAACGCCGATGGGACGAGTAATGGATCGATCCGCCATGTATAACATCATCTTTACTGGTTTAGGGTCGCCTAAACCGATCTTCCTGCACAACGCAAGTGGTATGATGCTCACACTTGCTCCTAAATCACATAAAGCGTCATATGTGACCTCTCCCACTCCAATGGGAATGCAAAATGACCCCGGATCCTTCAGCTTTGGGGGCATTTTCTCCTTCATCGTCTTGATGAGATCCGAAGAATCCGAACTCATCTTGACTTCTCCAAAATCTTCTAGCTTCCTCTTGTTAGAGAGGAGTTCCTTCAAGAACTTGCCATAAGCTGGCATACCTACAATAGCATCAATGAAGGGTATATTAATATGCAGCTTGCTCATGAGTTCTATGAACTTACCGAATTGCTTGTCTAGGTGCGCTCGCGCTCTAGATTGAGGGAACGGCAGGGGAGGTTTGTAAGCTTCTGGAGGGACATAGATGTCTTCCTTCTCCTTCCCCTTTTCTTTGTCCTTCTCCACGGGGACTTCAACGAACGTAGGCTGCGGATCGGTGGTAGTCGCTCCGCTCCTAGTTGTAATCGCCATTACCCTTCCTTTAGGGTTGTCCTCCGTCTTTCCTGGAAGTTTCCCTAGATTTCTAGGAACTTCTTCCGCATGGTTGAACATTTGGTTTTCCAAAACCTTTTGAGCTTTGTTAACCTTAGAAACTTGATCATCAACCTTGATGATGTGGTTCTCTAACCCTTGAAGCTTTCCCAAGATAGTTTCCAACATGGGATCTGGCTTCTCCTTTCCCGAAGTATTTCCTCCATTAGATGATTGCCCCTGGCTTTTCAAAGGAGTAGAGGAAGAGGAAGGTGGAGTTAGTGAATTAGAATTGGAAGGATAGGAGTTACCGGAATTCTGTTGATTGGAGCGCCAATTGTTGTTGTTTGAACCACGATTGTTGTTCCAATTGTTGTTGTTCCGGTTGTTGTTGTTTCCATTCCAACTGTTATTCCGGTTATTGTTCCGGCTATTGTTGTTGTTGCGGTTGGTGTTATCACCGCCATTGTTGTTGTTGCCTAGATAACTAACATCTTTCCCTTGTTGCTTTGGGAAGTTGGTCTTGATAGTCTCCTTCAACTCTTTGATCTCATTGTTGAGGGAGAAAATCTGATTTTGAGCTTCATGTGTGAGCTTTGCTCCTTGCTCCACACGATTTCCCTCCACTTTCCGGTGGGAATACTTCTCTATGACTCTTGCTTGCTTCTCAATGAAGTCCCAAGCGTCATCTTCTCTCATGTCCATGAACGTTCCACATGAGAGGGATTGGAGGTTGAATTGCGTTCCCGCATCCAGCCCCTTGTAGTAAATCTCTAGTAAGGCAAGCTTGGATATGCCATGATGAGGGCAATCCAAGAGCAAGTCCTGAAACCTTTCCCAAGATTGAAACAAACTTTCGTTAGGTCTCATAGAAAAAGCATTAATCTTACCTCTAAGTTTTGCTGTTTTGGAAGGCGGAAAGAATTTAGTGAGAAACTCCGCAGAAAGGTCTTCCCACGTGTCTAGTTTCCCATTAGGAAGAGCTTGATTCCAAGACAGCGCTTTCCCTTTCAAAGAGAAGAAGAAAGGTTTAAGTTTGTAGCTGTTGGTAGTGGCGCTCTTCGGCCTCATTGTCTCCATCATGCACTCAAAGTTCTGCAAGTGCTGGTGTGGAGATTCGGCACTTGTACCGCCAAACTGATTTTGGCGAACAAGAGTAATAACTTGAGGGTTGAAGCTAAACCCTTGTACATCTTCAGCTTCAAAGTTCACGCCCAAACGGCGTGGTTGTTGTGTTGGATCCATTCGTTGGCAAAGGGTTCTTGGCTCATTATCCACACGTTCGGCTCTAGCATTCCTAGGTGAAGCGCGACGATTTGCAGCTTCTTGTGGATTGAAAGGATTCACATTGACTGTAGGGTCAATCTCTTCTAACGGTGGCATGGAAGAGTCACTCTCATCAGCGGATGAATGACTTCTTCTTCTTCTAGACCTTGAAGTCCTTTTTGAGGATTTCTTGATTCCTTTATTCTTAAGCTCGCTTATCTCTAACCTCATCTGGAACATCTGATCCTGTAGAGTGTTAACTTGGGATTGATGGCGATCCATCTCATCCCGGCGAAGATTCTCATTCCATCGGAGTTGAGCTTCCTTCTCCGATAACTCCGCTTGAAAATCACGTTCGTTTCCTTCGGTCATCTTCTTTTCCTTGCGCTTTTGCCTCAAGGTTTTCTCTAGCTCTTGATCAAGAGGTAAGAGATCTTCGGTGTTCCTAGACCTGCGCATACACTTAAAACAATATCAAATAACGAGAGCAAGCTCCCAAGCTTGACAACCGGCTACCGAATTCGGCCGAAACCAAATCCCCGGCAACGGCGCCAAAAACTTGTTCGCCACTTAGCGTGCGTGCAATCAAGCTTTAAATTTATAAAACTAGAATAAAAGCAAGCGAACCCGCAGTGTACGGATCGGCGTAGATTAGCAAGTATTCCAGAGTATCGAACACAGGGATTTGGGGGGAACAAATCCAGTTAAGATTATCAAGCAAGTAAATATGGGAGTTTTGCAAATATTGGGAAAACAACAATCCTAAAGATCCAGGTATCCAGTTGCGGCAATAGATTCGAGATATACTAATGATGTAAAGACAGAGTAGAGATATGCAAAGGTATACTAATGTAAGGTAATCGTACGGTTGAGGTTCCAAAAACCTTATATGACTCACCTAAAAGGCACTCCCTATACAGGTTGTTGAGGCTCAATATAGAAAGATTCTAAAGGCGAGGATTAGTATCAAATACCCAAACTTATAACCTAAAGATCAAGACTAACTTAACCGATTGAGGTTGTTGAGGCTCACAATCGAGGTAGAGGTTGTTGAGGCTTCACTACCACCTAGAAAAGACAAGTCTAAACTAAGTTAAAGCAAATCTTTAACTTTGGATCAAAGTAAAAGCAGGCTCGTAAACTAGAGGGAAATTACGGTTGGATCTTGAGATTCCACGGTCGTGGAACTCAAGAACTGCCCGTAATTTTAGGTTGTCGACGATTCTCTCTAACTCTCAGGGTCTAATCTGTTTGCGATCAATCTATCATCACCTATGCCACAACTATCAACCCTTCACCTTAGAATTGTTAAGGGTTTTTAGCCAATAACAGTCATTTTAATATCAATTCAAGAATTAAGGAGTAAAAGATGAAAACTTTCAAGAACTATCAATAACCTTCAAATGAATCTCAAGATCCCAACAAGTGTTTTTCAAAGATTCAAAACGGAATAAACAAATCACAACTACAGGAAAGAAGAGAAACGGGATGTCAATCCGTTTCCGATTCGAACCTAAACAAGAAGAGAGATCTTCTTGCAATTCTTCCAAGAACTTCGGTCTTTCACAAACCCGAAGATCGCAACAACAATCTCCACCGAAAATGCGAGATTTGAACAATTCTCAAATGCGAACTTTGATCTCCAATGAGATCTCCGAAATTGCCTCCCAAATGAGGAAGCGTTAACCCTTAGCGTCGATTGCCAAGCGAAGATCAAGCGGGGATTGTACGTCTATGCGTGGATGCAAGAACGCTAAGTAGGCATGACGGAATCTCCTTTCTTCCGTCTTTTTATAATGCAGGGCAAAGTGTCGGCCCGGCCCATTCTTCAAAAGATCATGGCTTCGAAGTGTGGCGAAAAGATTCGCTAAAATCACGGTCGTGGAAGATTCCACGACCGTAATTTAGGGCGTGGAAACAATTACGGTTAGTTCCACGGCCGTAATATCCCCTGGAATGAACATCGAATTCTGACTCACAATCCACGGCCGTAATTTAGGGTAAGACCGTGATTCTTGCTTTCATTCGTGCATTCCTCAATCCAATACTCAAATTTGCTTCCATAAAGTGTCCTCGATCTATGGACATATCAACTCAACTCTCCTTTGCTCGATTTCGTTCGGAAATACCTCCA
This sequence comes from Fagopyrum esculentum, assembly GCA_033239045.1. Lineage (NCBI taxonomy): Eukaryota > Viridiplantae > Streptophyta > Magnoliopsida > Caryophyllales > Polygonaceae > Fagopyrum > Fagopyrum esculentum. The sequence continues at coordinate 108,551,904 of BSUD01000003.1, forward strand.
AATTACCTATAATCAACATAGAACTAGTGTAGACATCCATATCGACAATATAGGCAATACTAGCTCATATATGCGCAAAGATCAATCAAAGACTATCAATATGAATCAATTACGATTAGAAAACATGCCTAAAATATCACAATATTTCATGCTAACAGCCACTATATAAGCCACATTCTTCACAAACTCATCCCAAAAACCCCTCTTTCCACGACCTAAGTGCCGAAACTCCACGACCCCTCTCAATTCTTCGTTTCCTAATCGTTTTCAACGATTCTTCTTCCCAAACTGCAGCAAATTCAACCACAAACAAGATCCAAGCAACAAACCGAGCGGAAATCCATCAATAAACGCGCATTTTGGATTTTTCAATCCGAAAAAGAGGTTTATTCTTTCTTCTCGATTCTCGCCAATTTGAGTCGTTTTTGCTATAGATCTTTAGGAAGAACTGATAAAGACTGGAAAGAATTAGACTAGGACTGCTTGTTGTGGTGATTGCTTGTGAAATTGCTGAGATTTGTGAGATTGTGAGATGAATCACGGTCTCTGGGTAAACCACGGCCGTAATTCTTGAAGAACAGACCGTAATTTTGGTGCAGAATGGATTTCGTAAGGAGAGTGTCGGGAAGGATAAAAGAGAAGAAGGGTGACCAGAATAAGAAAAGAAAGGGAAATCCTTCCTCCTCCTCATCCTCTAGGGTACCACCACCACCCTCACCTTCACCACCATCTTCACCTTCACCTCCATCCTCACCTCCTCACCCTAGAATCCCAACCATACACGAGAACCACCTTGCTGCATTCGAAAAGATACAGAAAAGGGCAGTGATTGGCCCTAGATATTTGTTGTTGGAGGATCTATATCCTCTTAACATAGTTGATGACCTCACTTGGCTCTTGGATAGAGCCGGATTAGTTATCTTCTCGGCTATCCGAGAAGACGCATATGAGGAGATCACCCGGGAGGTTGTGACGTCCTTCGAGCACAGCCACATAGATAGGACCGTCTCTTTCCGCCTCATGGAAAGAGACTACCATTTGAGTATCGTTGAGTTTGGGACTATCTTTGGGTTTCATGAGACCTTTAATGGTCGATTTCCGAGCGGCGTTTCTGCCAAGGACTTTTGGGCGGAAATTGCGATGATCTACGCCGACGAGGACCGTTGGCAGCCCGCCGATACCGAGGCTAAATTGATGTACCATTTAGCCTTGAAGATAGCTCACCGGGTTCTTTCGGAGTGTCTCTTTCCTAGGACGGAGACGCCCCAAAAGATAAAGACGGATGAGCTATTCCTGCTCTATTGTATGCTTTATGGACGCCGTGCAGATTGTGCTACTCTCTTGGCTGCTACGATGAGCAAGCTCAAGAACAAGGCGAAGGGAAACATCGGATATGGTGGGATAGTTACCCACATTGCTCGGAGTTTTGGTGTAGACTTTTCTGCTTGCACCCGCATACCCGCCATACCTTTAGGATTACATGCTTTCATGGTTAGGGGTCTCATTTTCCCCACACATAGAGGTCCGCCTTATGCGGGCATGCCTTGGGAGAGTAGGACAGGCAGGGGTATAGAGTGGCTGCCGGAGTACTCCATTGTGGCGGGACGCCATACTTGGAAGGAGACGTTCGCTGCGATGCATGCGAACATGATAGTAGCTCCCCCTTACGTCCCACCACCGGTTGTGGAGGAGGAGGAGATGGGAGATCAGTACGAGAGTGGAGGAGGTGCGGAGCAGGAGTTTGGCACGTTTGCGGACCAGCCGGAGGCGGCCCCAGATGTACCTAGACGCTCTCCACGTCCAGCTAGAGCCTCAGGCTCGTCATCTCGCCGCGCTAGCGTGAGTGAGAGGCCCTCGTGGATGACCACACCTCCCACTTGGTATGACGCCCCCCCTCCTTGGTCCACGGAGCAGCCAGCAGCACATCCACCACCACCAGCACCTTCCGACGCCCCATCATGGTACAGTCAGGCTCCAAGATGGTACGAGCAGATGCCGGACTGGGCCACAGGCCTTTCAGAGAGAGTTGGAGCATTGGAGATCCGAACCGATGCTAGAGACGGACGACTAGACGACCTCGACCACATGATGAGGGACGTCTACCGCCAGCAGTTTGGGCGGTTCTATGACTCCAGTTTCTCTCCATTCCCGCCTCCGCCGGCACTGTAGTGATTGGATGCATGATCGTTTGTTTTAGACATTCCCGCCACCACTTTGTGAGTTTCTTTTTCTTTTCTTTCTTTTCTTTCTTTCTTTTGAACATTAGGGACAATGTTCGTCCTAAGTATGGGGTGGGATGTACTAGAAGTTTGTAATAACTCTACTCTCTATGTTTGCTTTCATTTGAGACTATCGTTGCATGTTCAATATGTGTTACACGTTTCATTTTCGCATTGCATGAAAAAGAACTTTAAAAACCCATAAAAATTGAAAAATTTTGAAAATTTTTGTGCTTCTAATGAATTGAGATGATTTCCATGATAATCATTACTTGTGAATGGAGTTTAATAACAATTGCATGCTTAAAAGAATAGTGAATCGAAAAGAATTTGAATGAATGAATTCTACCTCTTTTGCAAGTTTTATAATGTGAAAATATTACCTAAATCATGTTGAGAAATTGAAGTTGAAATCACGTTATAAGTTCCTATACTTCTTGTTGAAATGATTAAGGCAATTCGATACTTTCTTTCTTCTTTCTTTGATCATCTAGCTTCTCATTGAAATATTAGCCTCCTTTACCTATCCGGGAATTAGGAGAAGTGAATGAATAAAAGGCATGTTTGATGTGGGAGGGCCATGAGAGCAATTATTTGCAATCAAATGAATAGAAAGAAAATGTAGGTTTGGGGAAGTCAATCATGACGATGAGTAACTCGGCACCATTCACATAGCCGGGTGTTTGTGTCTTGCCAAAGTCGGATTGAGCGATATTCCTAGCGGATTATGGTATGTGCGCTAAGGGTTTGAGGCATCTCTTGAAAAAATGAGAAACGCCGATCTCCTAGGCTTCGGTTTTTGTGCACCTCTATCCATAACTCCAAAAGTAAAGTCGAAAAAATGGAAAGAAGAGAGCGAAGCTCTAAGTTGAAGTATTGCGGGAACCGCATAAGAAGAAGAAGGTAGTTGTCCACTTTCCCGGATTCATGCACCACTTTCCCTTAAAGTTTTCCCTTCCCTTCCACATTCTAGACCTTTTCTTTGGAAGTCCTTAAGATCAAAAGAATGTTATATGACTTGGTGATCTAAATTGAAGTCTCTTATGATTGATTTTGATAATACTTGAAGGTTATGATGCTTGTTTAGAAGTTAAATTAATTCATGAATTTTCTTTGCTTTTTACTCTTTAATTGAGTGTGTGAAAGTTTGATGAACGATTGAAGCAAGGTTTGAGAATGATCTATTCTTTAGAATTCACATTCACCCAAAAGAAGGTACACATATTTCATCCTAACTCTTGTTTAAAGCTTTTTGAAAGACCTTGCTTAGGGACAAGCAAGTGTTAAGTATGGGGTTATTTGTTAGCATGAAATATTGTGATATTTTAGGCACGTTTTCTAAACGTATTTGATTCATATTGATAGTCTTTGATTGAACTTTGCTGCATATGTGAGTTAGTATTACCTATATTATCGATATGGATGTCTACACTAGTTCTATGTTGATTATAGGTGATTTGAAGCTATTTCCGAACGGAATCGAGCAAAAGAGGAGTTGATTGAGTGAGTCCATAGATTGAGGACATCTTTAGGAAGCAAATTGGAGTTTAGCTTGAGAAATACACGAGGCTAGAGAAGAATCACGTTCTTGCCATAAATTACGCCCTAAAATACGGCCGGATTTCAAACCACGTTCAGAATTACGGCCGTGGAACTTGTGAAGAGAGGCGTGATGCATTCCAGTAACTATTACGGTCGTGGAACGTATAATACAAACCGTGACACTTTCCACACCTAGAATTACGGTCGTGGAAACTTCCACGACCGTGATCTTGGCGAATCTTTTCGACACACTTTGAAGCCACGATCTGTTGAAGATTGGGCCGGGCCGACATTTTGCCCTACACTATAAAAAGACGGAAGAATGGAGATTCCATCATCCAGGCTTAGACGGAAATCCTCGCTTATCCACGCTTACGCTCGCTTGATCACCGCTTGCATCTCCGCCTAGTAACGCAAAAACCCTCATTTAGAGGTATCTTGAAGATCTCATTGGAGATCGAAGTTTGCATAGGAGAATTGCCCTAATCTCGCACTTTTGGTGGAGATTGCTGTTGAGATCTTCGGATTGGCGGAAGATCGAAGTTTTTGGAAGATTTTGCAAGAAGATCTCTCTTCTTGTTTAGGTTTGATTTGGAAAACGGATTGACATCCCGTTTCCCTTCTTTCCTAAAGTTGTGATTATTTACTTTATTTTGAATCTTTTGACAACGCTCGTTCTTGATTGTGATTTTGAGATTGTTTGAAGATTATTGAAAGTTCTTGAAAGTTTTCATCTTTTTATCTTTTAATTCTTGAATTAATATCAACATGACTGTTATTGGCTAAAAACCCTTAACAATTCTAAGGTGAAGGGTTGATAGTTGTGGCTTAGATGATGATAGATCGATCGCAAACAGATTAGACCCTGAGAGTTAGAGAGAATCGTCGACGAACCCTAAATTACGGGTAGTTCTTGAGTTCCACGACTGTGGAATCTCAAGATCCAACCGTAATTTCCATCAAGTTTACGACCCTGCTTTTACTTTAATCCAAAGTTAAAGATTTGCTTTAACTTAGTTTAGACTTGTCTTTTCTAGGTGGTAGTGAAGCCTCAACAACCTCTACCTCGATTGTGAGCCTCAACAACCTCAATCGGCTAAGTTAGTCTTGATCTTTAGGTTATAAGTTTGGGTATTTGACACTAATTCTCATGTTTTGAATCTTTCTATTTTGAGCCTCAACAACCTGTATAGAGAGTGCCTTTTAGGTGAGTTACATAAAGTTTTTGGAACTTCACCGTACGATTACCTTACATTAGTATACTTTTGCATATCTCAACTTTGTCTTTATATCATTAGTATATCTTGAATTGATTGCCACAACTGGATACCTGGATCTTTAGGATTGTTGCTTTCCCAATATTTGCAAAACTCCCATATTTACTCGCTTGACAATCTATAACTGAATTCGTTCCCACCCAAATCCCTGTGTTCGATACTCTGGAATTCTTGCTTAGCTACGTCGATCCGTACACTGCGGGTTCGCTGCTTGATTCTAGTTTTATAAATTTAAAGCTTATTTGCACACACCTTTAGGGGCGAACAATGGTTCTTCTAGTTCCGTCTTTCGGCCTCGTATGCCTGAGTTCCTTGTACGACCTTCTATTCCTTCTATCTGACTTTACTCGGGAATTCTTCCTCATTTGATTGTACTTATGGTCAAAATTAACTCCACATCTTTACTTCTTCGCCTATTAGTTCTTTGGATGGTTAACAAGGGTTACTAGGACGCTCATCCGAGTATAATATTTGATACAAGGTCCGAGTCCTTTGTCTCGTGTTGAAATCTCTTCAATTCTGCTACCGATTTATCATGAGGCGATAATCGTTTCAAGATATCACAACTAAAGCATATAGTATATCCTTTAGGATACTAACATATTACACATACACATATATATAACATACATTAATACTTATCATAATAAATCCATATGCTAACTCATATCGATCCAAGTTGTAGAGATCCACGAAGAGCGATGGTAGTCCAACGTCCTACTAACCCACAACCCGACTATGCTCGTGTAAAAACATAAATCCGTTTTGAAAATTTTAGACCCCTTTCGGGTTCTAGTTATTTTATACAATCGGTCTTTCAGAAGATTTCAAGTGCCATTGTTGCCAACCCAGAGCTCTGATACCATATTGTAACACCCCAAATTCTGACAACTCGGGGAGCTACTGGTTAGGACCTCACAATGGGTCCCGACCTTAGTTTGATAACAATTTAACTTGGATCTTACAACAAGGCACAAAAGTATTTAAAACATTTGAAAACTTTAAACAATATATACATGAAGAATATGTATCAGCCTTACAAAGCAAAGGTACTAAAATGACACATAAGAAGAACAGAAGACATCCCATCCCCAACTAAATATGTACGTGGACCCGGCTGACCATTCCCTCCGGATCTCTCTACAACTGTCTTAACCTGCAAGACATCTACAAGCAGTATAAAACCGTTAGCTAACATTCTATGCATAAGTATAAAGGTAAAAGCACAAACACACAACATACACAATCAACATGCAACACTCAATCCTTTTATTATCTTTAATTAGGTGATAGGTTAGTACTAATGATACTTATTTTGTGACACGAGGGATTCCCAAACCTCGCCCATGTCCCCGTTTACCAACGCGGAATGGTAATAATGCATTTGACCGTCTACCGGACTGGGCTGGTCGCAGGGAACCTCCTACACTCTCGCAAGAGCTAGGTAGATGATGTCACGACCCGTTATCATACACTTGGGTCAATTACGTAATTAATAAAGTCGGCCTAATCCGGTTTCGTTGTCTATCATAACTAACAAACACCACTCATACACATTACACTCATACAAGAAGCCAGCTAAGTAAGTCCGTGGACTTACCTGAATCAGATCTCGACTCTCTTAATCACAACTCAATCTGTAACTGTATAACTCGGTTGCCTGTCAAAGGAGGCAAGTGTGTCAGCACACTTTCTTGGTAATTAGAAGTCTAAGACTTCTAAGGTAGTAGGTCCTATTAGAATATAATTTAATACAGTACCAATTTATGGTAAAATGACTATTTTACCCTTGGTCCCGAAATTTCCAAAAACTCGGAATATGTACTTAAATTATAATTTGAGGCTAACTAACCATATTCTACTCCCTAGGATGATTTTAGGTAACAACTAGAAAAACTACCCATTTTCTATTTCCCGAAAAGTCACTAAAGTCCAACTACAACTTCAAATATAAAATTCGAATAATCTTATAAAAATTCCGAAATAATTCCCTAGATCATCTATGATATCCCATCTACTCGTAGGAGAAAAAATTTCTTAAAACTGTTAAAACATCGCTTTTACAAAAATTTCTAAAGTTGGTTACAACACTTAATAAACAGCACACTGTCTTAACTTTGAAAAATCATAACTCCTAAACTACTCGTTGGATTTATCCCAAATTTTGATATGTTCTACTATAAAATCTTATCTCTAATATATCCAAAATTCAGACGCAAAGGAGATCAAAATCCTATTTAAAACTATCTCACAAAACCTAATTTCAGCACAACAGAAAAACTGCTTACAACTCAATCTTGGAAAAATCATAAATCCCAAATCACTCGCTGGATGCCTCTCAAATTTTACAATGTTCTACAACAATATGTCAATTATATCATATCTAAAATTCAAGCCCAACGGAGATCAAGAGCTTATTCAAAACCATCTCCCAAAACAGCATCACATGTTGTTTTCCCCAACACTCGGCACATATATACAAAACACAATAACTCTCAAACCGTAACTCCGATTCTTCCCAAATTTTAACACGGTAAACTATGCATATCTATCTATGATCTATTAAAAATTCAATGGTGGATCTTCAACCAATCTTTTTAACATTGATTCACAACAGTGGGTAATCTTCCACATAAAAAATTGTAGAAACAAAAACTGTACACAAAGAGTTCATGAGATCCCGAGTTCTATAATCACTGTCAACTATCCAGCATCAACACAAACTACTCTCACCCCTCCTATGTTCAACCTATGGGGACAAACATTCATCTATACATTTATAGACTCCATCTAAGAGTTGTACAAAAATTACATCCGGGAATTAATCACTTACTGGACTGCAGCAGCTCAGCGGAAACGTGCTCCTGGAGTCGACTAGGGTGTGTAGAACTTCCTCACTGCTGTGCTGAAGGCCGTCCAAACCAGCCCTCGACTACCACTGCAGAAGATCTCGTTCAGATGGGTAGGAACGATAGAATAGAATGTGAAGAGGGGGGTCTAAGGATTTAAACTCACCACAGCCGCTGCGTGAAGGAATGTGTGCAGAATGTGGGCAACAGCAGGGGCTTCTTGGTGCGTGAATCTGGGCACAAGGGAGAGCCGATTGGCTGCAGTAGTTCTCCCTCTCTTCTGGCGTGAATTTGGAGCAAGGAGGGACGATTGGCTGCTGGAGTTCTCTCTCTCTTCTGGCGTGATTATAGGGCTGTTACAACTCCTTAATTATCTCATGTATGCAGCTGTTACAAGCAGATATGAGAAGGAGCAGCTGAACGTTCTGGCGTGGCTTTCCTTGGGCTGTTCCGGGCTGGACTGCAAAGGATGTTGGGGCTGCTGTGGGCTACGCAGATGTTGGGCTGAGAAGGAGTTGTGTGGTCCGCCTGAAGGAGCTGTTAATGGGCTCGTAACCAGCCTCTTCTGGGCTACTGCTGGCCTGGCTCGAAGTCACACTGCTGGGCTGTTATGGGTAAGCGAACTGGGCTGCTTAAGATAGGAACAGTGGGCTGAAACATGCAAGAAAGGTGGGCTGAATTACTTGTCAAAAATCTATCAAAACTCGTCATGGCCTTGTCAGGCCCATAAATGAGTTTGTCACAGATTTGTCGGGCTTTGTCATGGCCTCGTCTCAGCTTAGTCCTGAACTCGTCAAAGCTTGTCATGATCTCGTCTCATCTTAGTCATGATCTCGTCACATCTTGTCATCGATAAGAATGAATTATAATAACTAGGATTTGATATAAATCTATCATTTTATGTGAATTAAATTCTACGTAAAATAATAGATAATTATAAGGATTAGAGTTTGATATAATTTTATCATTTTATGTGAATTAAATTCTACATAAAATAATGGATATTTCTAAGGATTAGAGTTTGATATAATTTCATCATTTAATGTGAATTAACTTCTACATAAAATAATGAAATTTGTGAAGGAAGAGATACTAGATAGAATGGGAAACCGTCAACGGCGGAATTAGACGGAATAAAAATTCCGGATATTACATTAGGAAGGCCGCAGAGTGAGCCTGATGGTGTGACCAGCCGAGGATTTCTGTATATTAGGATGCGTGGATTGGGATCTTTTGTGTCAGATGTTTACGTTTGGTGTTTTGTACTCGGCTTTGAGTTTGTAAACTCTTTTGATGTATCTTACATATTTTATGTATTTGGTTTTACTCTACTTGTGCCTTGTTGTAAGATGCAGTGAACTTGTTGTCAGTCTAGGGTCAGCATCCATTATGAGATCCTAGCCCAATGTAGCATCCCAAGTCCTGTGGATTTGGGGTGTTACAGGTACGGATCCACCACTTAAAGCACCTCCTATCTTAGAGCTTAAACCACTCCCAAATCATTTAAGGTACGCTTTCCTTGGTCCGGATTCTACATATCCCATCATTGTTAGTGCTACTCTTTCTGAAGATGAGTTCTCTAAGTTGATGAATGTGTTGAGAAAACATAGAAAGGCTTTGGGTTACACTATTGATGATCTTGTTGGTATTAAGCCTTCTCTTTGTATACACAAGATACTAATGGAACACAACCACAAGACTTCACGGGAACCGCAAAGACGGTTAAATCCGATCATGAAAGATGTTGTGAAGAAGGAGATTCTTAAGTTGCTTGATGCAGGTATCATATTTCCCATATCGGATAGCAAGTGGGTGAGTCCGGTGCATGTTGTTCCCAAGAAGGGTGGGATGACGGTTGTAACCAACAAGAACAATGAGTTGATTCCCACAAGGACCGTTACAGGCTGGATGATGTACATTGATTACAGGAAGTTGAATTTAGCAACAAGAAATGATCATTTCCCTCTTCCATTCATTGATAAAATGCTTGAACGGTTAGCACAACACTCCCATTTTTACTATTTAGATGGTTATAGTGGTTTCTTTCAGATTCCTATCCATCCGGATGATCAAGAGAAGACAACCTTCACTTGTCCATGGGGACATTTGCTTATTGGAGGATGCCATTCGGATTGTGTAACGCGCCCGCCACTTTTCAGTGTTGTATGATGGCTATCTCCTCCGAGTATATTGAGGAGATTATGGAGGTATTCACGGATGATTTTTCGGTATATGGTTCCTCTTTTGATAACTGTTTGGCTAACCTTTCTCTAGTATTACAACGTTGTGAAGACACTAATCTAGTTTTGAATTGGGAGAAGTGTCACTTCATGGTTAGCAAAGGAATTGTTCTAGGACACCTCGTTTCCAACCGAGGTATAGAGGTCGATCGAGCTAAGATCGAGACTATTGAGAAACTTCCTCCACCTTGTTCCGTTAAAGGTGTGCGGAGTTTTCTAGGGCATGCAGGTTTCTACATGAGGTTCATCAAGGATTTCTCTAAAATCTTTAAACCGCTCACTAATCTTTTGAATAAAGATGATGTTTTTGAGTTCACGCAGTAATGTCTTGATGCTTTTTATAGGATAAAGGAAGCATTGATCACCACTCCCATTATTCAACCTCTTGATTGGACCTTGCCCTTTGAGATCATGTGTGATGCTAGTGATGTGGCCGTAGGAGAGGTACTTGGACAAAGGAAGGATGGCCGGACAAACGCCATTTATTATGCTAGCAAGACGCTAGATGAAGCTCAACTGAATTACGCCACCACCGAAAAGGAGCTCTTGGCAGTTGTTTATGCATTCGAGAAGTTTCGCTCTTACTTAGTAGGAGCGAAAGTTATTGTTTATACTAACCATCCTGCTATTCGATACTTGCTAGCTAAGAAAGATGCAAAGCCGCACCTTATTAGTTGGATTCTCTTACTTTAAGAGTTTGATTTGGAGAATCGTGATAAGAAGGGGTCCGATAATTCCGTGGCGGATCACCTCAGCCGGCTACCACCTATCTCACTCGAGAGGGACGATCTACCCATTGATGATTCATTCCCTGATGAGCATTTGCATTTTGTGGAGCATTGGACGGAACCTTTTGTCTTTTCCCATGGTGCAGTTGAAGTATGGGGTGAGGCTACCACCCACCTTACTTGAGAATGAAGTACGGTCCACCTAGCGACCTTAATCCAAGCGCTTCTTGGGAGGCAACCCAAGGTATTGTTTCTTTTCCCGTTTCTAGTTTAATTTAGATAGTTTGCTCGTGTTTTGTGTGTCCTCTTAGACAGGAACCAGGTGTTCTCTAAGAAGAAATTACAACTCAGGAGCTACATGGAAGGATTGATGTTCGAGAAATTGAGAAAACAGAGTTTGACCGAGACACATCTCGGGTGCTGTCACAGCGCCTCGACCGAGATGTTCTTCGCCAACAGAGATGCCGTTATCTGGAAACCACCTCGCTTTGACACCTCGGTCCGTCCAAAAACACCTCGACCGATATGAAATCAAATTATGCTACGGGTATAAAAGGAGATCGACTTTCTCTCTCCTCACAACTCTTCTTCTCTCTTAGCTCTCACCTCGACCGCAGCTGCCCTTTGCTCCAAAATCCTCAAATATCACTCGTTTGCTCCGATTCTTGGTTCCAAATCATCTAGGGAAGCACGAGAAACAGTTTTCAAACATTAAACAACACAAATATTCACGGCAGTCTGCGCATTTTGGGTATTTCGCTCCAAACCCTAACTTGGTTCGTTTCTCTCGATTATGCACGGATTTGGCATTGTTTGTTGTTGATTGTTGTTGAGAAGAGTATAAGTACCCTATAGGAAGCAAGTGGTAGTGAAATTTGGGGGAAAATCTTACAGTTTTTGAGCCTCGATCGAAGTAGTACTTCGCCTCGGTTGGATTTGTTGTATCTCGGCCGAGGTATTCTTGAGAGCAACCAAGGTGATTTTCAATTATGAAAATTTTGAGGAGATCTGATCGCCAGCTAGCTCTTAGGGATCGCCCAAGTAGTTCCCGACATTCCTCTCCTTCCTCTCCTCCGTAGCCTATTGTCCTAGTGATTCATGAGCGATTTCAGATGGACTTTGACCGGATTTGTTGCCGTCCGATTTTCGCCCCTAGATATGTCGACATTGCTGATTTTGAGTGCTTGCACATGGTGGAGGACTTGAGGAAGGTCTTCATGGTTGGTTTGGAGGATTTCATGGCTATCCAAATGCCGGCTTATTTGGAACCGACGTTCGAGTTTTTGAGCTCAGTGATTTACATGCCGGAGAATAGAGGGATCAAGTACCGGCTGCTGAACAAGAACTATATCGTCCCCTTGAGCAATTTTGGGAGATTTTTGGCTTTCCCGTTCCTACAGGTACAGACTTTTCTTCTCGAGCGCAAGCTTGCAGTTTTTGGGAGGGTATTGCTCACGTCACCTCCCACCATGGTAGATGGCAACCCGGGGACTCTCGGTAGCACATTATCTACCATCTGGCCTTCCGTATTCTCACCGGATCTTTAGTGAGATGCTTCTGGTACGTACTGAGACGCCCCAGAAGATCCGACAGGGTGAGCTTTTCAGCATGTTTTGTATGGTGACTAGAGGTATCCCGGATTTTGCTACTATGTTTGTAGATGATCGGCTCAGAGTGAAGGGGAAGGCGAAGTGAGATATCTGTTGTGGCGGCCTTATGACTCACACTACTATGTATATGGGGTTGGACCTTTCTGGATGCACTTTAGTGGTGACAGCGAAGCCACTAGGTTTACAGGAGTTCATCACATGCCGCAACCTCGTTCCCCACGGTCTTGACACTCCTTGTGTGGCCATGCCATGAGAAACAAAGTTCCCGAGAGATATTTTCTGGTCTTCCCAGTTCTTGGTCTATGACCACGACAACTGGTCTACTGTCTGGTTCCCGATTATGCAGGAGGATGTTGCTAGACATGCAGCGGGAGAATATGCAGATGGCGAGGGCATTGGAGGAGCTGCAGCCATGGATAGCGGTAATGATACTGGCGGACCTAGTATTCCAACCGTTGATCTCGATGACGAGGCCACGGAGAACGAGAGATAAGCGCTTGCACCTCCTACTGAGATTCCCCAGCCACCCCAGCAGAGAGCTCGCCGCCGTCGTGATCCTGAGGCGCATAGTAGGATTGACAATTTGACGATGCAGATGAGAGATTCATACCAGGCTCTGCGGATCGACATCACCCAGCGTTTCGATGCACATTGCAGATCTATTGAGGGATGGACTCGGCGAATGGAGGAGAGCCAACACTATTAGCGACAGATGATGATGTTGTAGTTTCAGATGACGATGGGCTATCCTTTTGATCTGTCCCAATACACCTACATTCCACCACCACCACCACCACCAGTAGAGGGGGATTGAGCATTTATGGAGCTTATTTCTTATTTCTTTATGCAGTTCTATGTTTGTTCGGTGAGTACTTTGTTCTTGTGACTCTTATTTGACCCATTGGGACAATGTGTCCTAAGTATAGGGTATTTGTATGTGATTTCCTTGTTTATTGTTTGTACAACTCTATTTGACCTTGGTTATTATCCTATTTGGCTTACATGTGCGTATATGTCATTTACATGCATTGCATACAGGTTTTTATCTGAGAAAAACGTCGAAAAACCGACTTGAAAATTTTTTTGCCTCGACCAAGACGTTTTGACCAAACGAGGTCGTGATAACTGAGATTCATCTCGGTTAAACACCTCGGGCGCCGTCAAATCACCTCGACCGAGATGGGTTTAAAACTGAAGAAATTTTCGAAATGTTTTGTGCTACTATTCCAGATATGACCTCAATGATGATATTTGCTTGCGGATTAGCTTTGAAATCTTTATATGCTCGAAAGGTTTTATGATATGCTTAAGTTGCTAAATGTTTTGTTTTCAATTCTAGCATGTTTAATAGTTTGTTTTTGTCAAAATCATGTTGGATTTGAAGGTTGACACCACATTATGAGTTCTCTCACATTCTTCATGGGATGATTAAGGCACTTCATTCTCTTCTTATTCTTCTTCTTAATCATGCTTTAGCCCCTCATATACATTTTTTGCCTCCATTTTCCTATCCGGGAATTCAGATGTAGTTGATGAAAAGCGTGTGAAGTAAAGTTAAGATTGTGATTGAAAGTCTTAGAAAAAAATAGGTTTGGGGACGTTGATCTTGATGATGAGTAACTCGGCACCATTTACATAGCCGGGTGTTTGTGTCTTGCCAAAGTCGGATTGATCGATAGTTCAAACGGGTCATGGTATGTGCATCAAGGGTTTGAGGCATCTCGATAAATTGATGATTGTTGATTTCCTAGGCTTCGGTTATTGTGCACCTCTATCCATGTTCTCAAAAGTAAAGTAAAAAAGTGAAAATAAGAAAAGCTCATTGGTGGAAGAAGTTTGAGATTCAAAGAAGTGAACAAAAGATCCTATTCCCGGATTCTAGCACAACATTACCCTATATACATCCCACCCTAGCACGTTTCTTGACCTCTTTTGAAAGCCATTGAGACCTTGAGTATGTTGATTGACTTTGTGGTTTAAACTAGATTATACATGATTGATTTCGATAAATATGATTTCTATTGCATTTCTATGATTTTATACAAAAATGATCAACTTTCTTATATTTATAAAATGTTTTGATCATATGCTGATTTTATTTGCTATTAAGCATTCCCTTAGGGTGATCTATGAATGGAGCGCACCACCAAAAGGTTTTGTAAAATGTTTTTCATTGATCTTTTTAATGACTTACATAATTCATTCTATCTTGTATCTAAGATTTGAATCTTGCTTGGGGACAAGCAAGGGACAAGTATGGGGTATTTTGATAGCATGTATTATAGTCTATGTTTTGGGATTGGTTTGGACGTTTTATCTTCATAAATCTGCATGCATGGATTTATATTCTTGATCATTATGTTGTTTTGTTTACATTTGCAAGAATCGAGGTCTACACCTAGTTTTATTGTAATTGTAAAGAAAATGGCACGTTTTGGAGCGATATGGAGCCAAGGGATCAAAGGAGTCATTGGAGTTATATTATGGAGCATTGAGGAGCTACAAGAAAGGCATATGAACCATGGAAGTTGGATAGAAGTTTGATTTTGGACTAGTTTTGAGAGATTTGTACATAGCTGAGGTTCACCTCGGTTGACCCCAAAATCACCTCGACCGAGATGCTTCACTAGGCATAGATCGAGACACACGGCCCATGGCCCATAAGATATTTTATTTTTGGCAAGTGGTTGTCCTAAAAATTGGAAGATATTTTCTGGATGGAAGGAGGGTTGGTTAACTGATTAGTCAGGAAGATTGAAGATATTCCAAGGAAGGAAGGAAGTTGAAGGAAGATAGCTTTGAAGTGAAAGTTGAAGGCTTTTGAAGGAAGTTGTAAGATTTTTTTAGGATCCTTGTTTGTTGTCTTTCGGCTTGTTATTGAGGAACACAGTGTGCTGATTGTTTGGATTGTTTTGTTTGTTTGATTGAGTGATTATTGAGACCTTTGTGTTAAGGCTTTATTGTTTGGATATTGATTCTTTTCATATATATTTCATTTTTGTTATCATGATGATTATTGGCTAAATTCTTGTGCGATTCTAGGGTGATTGGCTGAAGGTTGTGAGAAAGACGATGAAAGAATGAGCCTTTACCTTAGTGGATCCTGAAAGCTCGAGCCAAACCTTAACCGAACCTCA
The DNA here is from genome assembly GCA_033239045.1 of Fagopyrum esculentum. Classification (NCBI taxonomy): domain Eukaryota; kingdom Viridiplantae; phylum Streptophyta; class Magnoliopsida; order Caryophyllales; family Polygonaceae; genus Fagopyrum; species Fagopyrum esculentum. The sequence goes on from BSUD01000003.1 coordinate 108,567,506, forward strand.
CATCGGTCAGTTCATAGAACATCTCAACCGAGATCGGATATGAACTGAGTGAGGCGTGACCTTATCTGATCCATACCTGAGTTTAGGTTATATTTTGACAAATTCTATCCTTGTTGCACCTTTCCTGGTCCATACGCAAGCCTAGGATGAGACTTACCCGGTGATTCATTCGCTTGTATACCGATGATGATGAGTGTTATGTAATAAAGGTTTATTCTTTATTAGGGTTTGAGTGTGCCTTCATCCTACCTTTGTGAGTTAGCCTGAGACTTACCCGGTAAAGGTTAGTTCTATACCCTTAGGTGGTGTGTTGGTTTGAAATTATAGTTCCTTTCCTTAATTCCTTGAGACTTACCCGGTGAGAGGATCTTTGGTTTGGGATAGTGAGTAGTGAGACTTACCCGGTGATCTATTCCCACCATAGAAATACCTTCCCTTGCAAACCTCAGCTTTGTCCACGTTATCCTTTGAGATCTTGAGTAGGAACCACAACTGGATGTTTTGACCTCTAGAATCTGCATTCCTTTATCTGATTTTTACATCATCTTTGTTATCTTTGTTTTGTTGCTTGCTTTTTATTGACAACCTGATATATCATGTTGTGTTTCACCATAGTCTCTGTGTTCGACCCTAGAGTATTTGCCGTTATTATAATTGATCCGTATACTGCAGGTTCGCATATTGTTTCAGGCTTATATTTTAGGTTATAAATTGAAAGTTATATCGTTCACATCTATACAAATAGGGATGTATAAGAGATAAATAAATGTATCAAATGCGTGATTCTGAAGACTATATGATGTTACATTTGGCACTCATCATTTCATCAAGAGTTAATTGTTCTTCTCAGCCACAAATAATACTTTCAAAAGGTCTAAATACCTCTTGAAGCATTTCTATTTGTATTGTTGTTGTAACGACACATTTGTGGCATGCCTAGTCGTGAATGTTATTTTCATCACAAGATGCTGGTAAATTCATAGATGTGTGAAAAGAATGCCTATCCCTCAAAAAGAGGTGTTCGGCAACAACAATCATCTAAAACCAAACCTAAACAACCTCACATAAAACATGCATGGTCATGAGACGTTGCATGTACAAAACCAGCATATAACAAAAACAAACTCAAAAGGAGGCTCTTGGGCCCTTTTGTGTCCATCCGGACTCATCCAACGCAAACAGGAGCGCGCCGGCATTCATGCCCATCTGGGGCCATTAGTGACAACCTGAAGCGTGCCAGTATTCATGCCCATTTGGTCCATAAGTGACAACCTGAGGTGTGCCGGCATTCATGCCCATCTGGACCCATTAGCGACAACCTGAAGAGCGCTGGCATTCATGCCCATCTGGGCCCATTAGTCTTCGCCTAGACAACGAATGCCTTGTCCAATATATTCCTACGCTGTAGCCCATTTGTGCCCATCTAGGCCCATCTGTGCCCATCAACTCTCGTCCCGTTACCATATGCCATTGCCTATCCATCTCATGAGGTTGTATCCCATCATTGACCATCTGGGCCCACCTGTGCCCATTAGTGGCCATCATGATCACCAATGCCATCGCCTATGACTCCAGGGAACACCGAGTGAAATAGGCGGTACACGTGCACCTTAACGAGCCTTATGGTCACCTCCTCCGGCAACATGTTGCCCTCGAAGATGACACTATTCCGTGCATGCCATATGAAATATATAGTTGCCACAAAAGTGAACCTCATTGCACTAGTTTTGTGCTTCTTCTACCCTGCTCTTTGCCTCAGCCACCCCATGGCAAGCTCCAGCGTGCCTAGTCCCGCCGGCAATCTGAAGCTTCTTCTAATCTCTCGCCACACATGCCTTGAGTACTTGCACCGGAAGAATAAGTGCTCGTGTGACTCAATGCCCCACCTACATAAGTGACAAACCGGGTCAACGCCTAGGAAGCTCATCCGATCATGTGTAGATAGTCATCCTAGGGTTGCCATCCATGCAATAAAAGCATGTCTAGACATATGCCTAGCATCCCATATAACCTTGTGCCATGACCCACCTCTTCTCTTCTCCGGAGAAGATGGTAAGCCTTCATGACCGTAAACTTGCCACCATGGCATAGCTCCTGGAGAGTGTCGTCAAGAGATCTATTTTGCGCCTTCATACGATCTCTTCTGGCCAAATTAGCCTTGATAAGTGGCGGGTCCCTGCGATGAGGCTGCCAATCACTTTGCTCCGTCACTTCTAGATACATATGATGTATCCGTTTCACCCATAGACTCTCCCGTCCCTCATGTATGTGCCAATAGTGCTTGCACATGAAGGCGTTGTTCCATGACCGAAGCTCCAACAGCCCTAAACCTCCTTCCTCCTTAGGCTTGCAGATTCTCTTCCATGCAACATTAGGCTTGGACCATAGAAACTAGCAGCATAACTTGAGGACTCTATCAATCACTAACCATGGAACTGGAAGAATTAAGAGCCAAAAGCTATCAATGGCTTGGATCACCGAAGTAATAAGCTCTAGGCGTCCGGCAAAAGACAAGTGCTTCTTGTTCCATGCATTAATACTCTTACCAATCTTCTCAAGCAAAGTAGTGTACTCCGCCGCTCTTAAAGTAGGCGTTGCTTGCCCTTGGGTCTAATTGGGCCTAAGGAGCAATAGGTATCCCCAAGTAGCGGAATGGGAATCTCCCTATAGAGAATCCAGTAAGCTCATGTAACTTCGTCACTTCACTCTCCGGCACTGAAGCGAGATATATTGAAAATTTCGGCAAGCTAACTCTCAACCCACTTAGCTCTCCAAAGCGACGAAGGCAACTCATAAGAATCCTAACTGAATTCATTTCACCTCTTGAAAATTGCACCACATCATCGGAAAAAGCAAGGTGAGTAAGTCTCATTGCCTCACATTGTTGATAGTATCTAAATCCGGGCTTAGCCGTCTCAGCTTTGAGCATTCTGGAGAGAAACTCCATGCAACAAACAAAGATAAGGGGTGACATTGGGTCACCCTACCGCAACCCACGCTTGCCCTTGAAGAAGCCATGTATGTCCTTGTTCACTTTGACTAAGTATGTAGGTGTAGTGACAAACTCCATGATCCATGCCACAAACTTCAATGGAAATCCCAACTCATCCAATGCAAGCCTCACAAAGCTCCATGAAACCGTTTCATACGCCTTTTCTAAGTCAATGTTGAGGAAGCATCGTCGTGTCTCACACTTGACATTATATCTCCGGAGAAATTCTTGGACCAAGAAAATATTATCACTCATCAATCGACCTGGGACAAAGGCCATATGGGCTGGATCAATTAGATAGGTCAAGCAATGCCCCGTCCTTTTAGTCATGGTCCTAGTGATGACTTTATATACCACGTTACAACAGAATATCGGCCTATAATGCTCAACTCTACTAGGCGACTCCTTCTTTGGCACAAGGGACACCATCGTATGGTTCAATTGAGTAAGGAGCTTACCATTGACAAAGAACTCCTTGACGGCCGCACATAATTCACTCCCTACAATCTCCCAAGCCTCCTTGAAGAAGCATGATGTATACCCATCCAGGACCGGAGCCTTGTCGTTGTCTATGTCCAAGAGAGCATCTTTGATCTCTTGGTTCGAAACCGGACGTATAAGCCCATCCTTGTCACACCCATGTACCTTCGGACCAATAGCAAACTCATCAGCCCTAGGCTTCTAAACTCTTCCCTCCGTCCCAAAGAGACCTTGGTAGAAGTTGAGAAATAAGCTCACAACCTCCTCATTTGATGTTGTCACGCCTCCTGCTTCGGTTGTCAAGGATGCTATATGGCTAGAAGCTCCTCTCGCCTTCATAATCCCATGGAAGAAGCTCGTAGGCCGGTCACTTGGAAGCAGGAACTTGGTTTTGGCTTGTTGTGCTAGGAAGCTAAACTCAGCCATCCCTAGGCGCTCCGCCTTGACCTTAGCCTCCAACATAATCGATCGCTTTGTGGATGAGAACGGATCAAGTCGAAGCTCCTCCAACGCCCGCGTATAGGCATCATTAGCTCCCTTAACCCTCTCGGAGATGTGCGAGAAATACGCCCAGTTTAACTCCCTTAACGGTCCCTTCATGCTCTGGAGCAGCGTGCACAACCTAAATTGGTAAGTGCCCTTAACCTGCGTCCTCCATCTCTCCTTGACAATGTCCATAAACAAGTCATAGTTATCCCACATGTTGAAAAATTTGAAGGAACGCTTACTAGCTCCAGACGGCCTATGAAGGTGAGCAATAGCCGGCTTGTGGTCCGAGTAATGCCAACGGTCCAAGAAGGTGGCTCAACAATAGACTCCTAGCTCCAGCCATGCATCATTGACCATGAATCGGTCTATCTTCTCCAGATGTTGCCATTAGTCCATGTGTATATGCTCTCGCTATTGAAGGGCACATCAACTAGCCCCTCTTCTTGGCAAAGATCATACAACCCCTTAATCTTACACATGTGAACCAGCTCACCATGTATCCTCTCATGAGTATATAGGACATTGTTAAAATCTCCTAAAACCATCCAAGGAAGTTGCTTATTACTCGAACTCTCCTTGATACCTAGCCATGTTTCACGCTTCTTGACCACACTATACTCCCCTAGGATGAAGTAAACTCCAAACATCATGCCACTCATTTTGCACGTCACCATGCACGTTATAAACTGCACATGCATATGTAGAATGTCCACATGAAAGTAGTCATTATTCCACATAAGAAGTATACGGAATCACTCATCCAAGGAGAAGTAATGTGCATACTTCCAACGTGTGAATTTTCTCCTCATGATCACATCAATGTCAGTCACTTGAGCATCGATTTTAGTCTCAAACACACCACACAATCGAACCTTGAACTCCTCAAGCAAGGCTGTCAAACCATTTTGTTTCCGGGGTTAGTTGAACCTCTGTATGTTCCATGAAGTGACACTCATCGGGAACCTTTGTGGTTACCCTTCTTTTTCTCAACGGACGTGGCAATGTCAACTCTTGACGCATCCTCGTGGGATGAGGCTAGGTGAGTAAGTCGGCGTGGCCCTTCATCCATCACCATGTCATGTGCCCTTGGTTGCTTCTTATCCTTCTCAATTGAAGCATTGAGCTTTTTAATGAGCCGACGTTGAGACTTGGAAAGGACTGGGGTAAACTCCTCGTCCTCATCCTCATCACTTGCCATGTCCTTGTCCTCATGGTCGTCATAGGCTTCGCCCTCTTCCTCAGATTCAAGCTCAATGTCATCCGAGACCTCATCATCGCTATTGACGTCCATCTCCTCCTCTTCCTCAGCCTCAGACCCGTCATCATCAGAAGATGTAAGAGAGGGAGCCTCTTCCACTAATTTGGCCTTGCCTTTGTCTCTAGGGGCAAGCTACTTGGCTATCTTTGGTTGGACTTGGTTACTACCTTCCCTGATAACAATGCCATGGCTTGGCTTCCTTGCCTCATGTTGTACCACCAATGGCTCAATCATATCTTGTGCCACTGCCTTTGGAGAGGCAGGCGCCGGCGTTTGGCCATGTGTACCTACCTCAGTATATTTCTCCTTTGCTTCACTAGTAGAAGTTATATTCCCTTGCTTATTAGTTGCCTTAGGCCGGCCGGCCTTTGGCTTTGGTCCAATGTTCTTCCTTGTCGCATGGAACGTGCAATCTTCCCCTTTGTGGCCAAAATTGCAAGCACCAATTGCAATAGGTTGGCTCATTTTCATACAACAAGGTGCATTCGAGTGAAACTCCATCATCAAAGTCAAGTGAAACTTCACACAAGACATCATTGGCGAAGTTAACTTCAACAAGCACATGGGCGTACGAGCCACTCTTCCTATCCTCAGTCACATGGTCCATAAACAAAGGCTTGCCAATCAATGAGCCAATCCTCCCAAGGATCTCCGGAGTCCAAAATTTATTAGGCAAGCCGGTGATCCTTACCCACAATGGCATCGTAGAAACATCCTTACGATTGAAAGCAAACTTATCTGGGACATGTTTGAGGATCAATGGCCTGTTATTGATGAAATAGGGCCCTCTCTTGAGGACATTATCTCTATCATCATCATTGAGAAAACTAAATATCATCTAGCCGGCTTCAACCCTAAATTTCGCCTTAACACCCCATAACTTCATCATTTCATTGATAGAAAAATAGCCCGGGTAAAAGCCAACATATTGGCCAAGCAAAGTACTTCCCCAGACTTGGTGTTTCGGCATACCTTTCGAGCACTTGATGGCCACTCTAGTGGATGTAGGCTTGGTGTACTCTAACTTCCCTCCCAGCCCTGAGCTCATGAACACTCTCGGCGGCGTGCCCCTCCATGCTTTCTTTGGCCCTAGTGGTTGGCTAACCTTGCTCAAAGCAAGGTACTTTGATAACGGCTTACCCCCCCCCCCCCACAAGGACCTCCCTTTCAATGGCTGCACCATCCTTCCCATCATCGGAGAGAATATCATGGCCCTCATTCACAACTTCTAGATCGCCCTCACCACCGGTCTCACTATTGTCGAAGGTCGAAGTGGTCGGTTTACTAGGTTTTTTTGTGGGCATTCTCCCGTCCAGATGGAGGCTTTGAGATCCCCAAAGGGACGGAACCAAGCGCTAAAGTATCGATCTTGGTGACCGTCGTGTCCGATGTGGACAAAGTGTACGTCCCCTTTGTTCCTTGATTGATCTCGCCAGCGTCAAGATGAACAGTAGCATGCACCTTATCAGAACTCAGCAAAGCGGATGTCCCCTTTGCGCCAGCCACAGTCGAGGACAAAGCGTGTGTCCCCTTTGTTTGCAATAGAGCACGCTGGGCGCCTCCAACAAGATTAGCGATTGTCCTAACGTTGTCGTCCTTGTCTCCGACACCATCTTACATGCCATTTGGCACCAGTAGCGTGCCGGCCTTGTCAAAACTTGTCATTGTCTCTTGTAAAGCGCCAATCTTTTCACCTCCTGTACCAGCCTTATCCTTAGATGTTGTCTGCTTGTTCTCCATGTCAAGCGCCTGGTCCTTTGCTTTCAACGCCGGCTAAGACACCCCTTCACCACCAGTGCCCGTCATGCCATCCCCGCTACCAAATTTGGATGGAGATTTCTTTTTCTTGGCCATGGCGACTTGTGCCGCAAAAAACCCTAGTTCGAAGCCTTCAACTTTGGAACTTTTTAACACCGTTTGGCCTAAGGAATGATTGTACACACATCCACAGACCAAGAGAAGAGATTATCGGTATGAATTGAGAGGATTCACAATGAAAAGGAGTGAACTTGCGTGAGAACAAAGGCCGAAGCCTCGCGTCGCCCACGAATTATGTTCGCCTCGAAGTGTGCGAGCAAATAAGATTTAAATTTATAAAACTAGAATCAAGCAAGCAAACCCGCAGTGTACGGATCGGCGTAGTAAAGAGAGAATTCCAGAGTATCGAACCCAGGGATTTGGGGTGAACAAATTCAGTTCACAAATCGTGAAGCAAGTAAGTATAATAAGCTTTGCAAATATTGGGAAAACAACAACCCTAAAGATCCAGGTATCTAATTGTTGCAATCGATTCAAGGTATACTAAAGAACTAAGGATAGAGTTAAGAGTTGCAAAGGTATGCTAAGCTAAAGTAATGTATGATGAAGTTCCAGAACTTTATATGACTTATCTAAAGACACTCTCTATAAAGGTTATTGAGGCTTCAGTATAGAAAGGATCTATGAATAAGAATTAATCTCAAATACCCAAACTTGTAACCCAAGGATCAAAACTAACTAAAACGATTAAGGTTGTGACATTCGAAATCGAAGTAGAGGGTGATGAGTCTCACTACTACCTAGTAAAGGGCAAACATAGACTAGATTAAAGCTAATCTTTAACCTTGGATCAAAGTAAAAGCAAAGTTCATAAACTAGGGTAATCTACGGGCAGATCTTGAGTTCCACGGCCGTGGAAGCTCAAGAACAGACCGTGATCTTGGTTCGTCGACGAGATCTCTCTAACTCTCAGGGTCCAATCAAATTACGATCGATCTATCATTATCTAAGCCACAACTATCAACCCTTCACTTTAGAATTGCTAAAGGGTTTTAGCTAATAACCATTGTCATGATATCAAGATTTAATTTAAGAAGAATGAAAGATGAAAACCTTCGAAAACTCAAATATAACTCAAATTTAATCTCAATTCCAAATACCAAATAGGAATATCTAATGGATTCAGAATATAACACAAAACCTCACAAAGATCTTAGGTAAGCACAAAGAACGGGATATCAATCCGTCTTCAATAACAAAACCTAGAAAAGGGCGCAACTTCCGCCACACACGATCTTCGGAAATCCAAATTGCCGGCGCTTCCGCAGCGTTTCTCACGAAACCCTAAGGCTGACTTTTCCAAACGAGGTTGTCCAAGCCTAAAGCGAGCTCTCCCCCAAAGCGATGAAACCAAAAACTCTCTCCTCCCGCCTTTTTATAAGACGGGGGAAAATAACTGTATCGGCCCACTGCGTAAATGACGTGGCAATAATTGGTTCGTCAAAAGATCGCCTAAATCACGGTCTCAAGGGATTCCACGACCGTGGTTTAGGGCGTGGAATTGGGTTACGGTCTCATATGACTTCCACGACCGTACTTTAGGCCGTGTAACTCTCTGGAATGCTCCACGCTCATGATGCCAAGATCCACGGCCGTGGTTTAGGGTGTGGACTCTTCTACGACCGTATTTTAGGGCGTGGAAGTGTAATTTGCTTGTGGTTTCCTTTGTGTCGTGCCATTCCTCATCCTAGCATCTCCTTTGGCTTCTTTCATGTGTTCCTAATCCTTGGATGTGCTCAAATCCTCTCCTATCTTTCTCAAATGGTCCGGTTTCAGCTCTTATTCACCTAAAATCAACACAAAGCTAATGTAGACCTCCATATCGAAAATATAGATAAACTAGCTAACAAATTTTTCAATGCCTTATCAATGAACACTATAATGAATGAAAAACAACTAGAACAAAAGCCTATAATATCGCAATATTTCATGCTAACAAAATACCCCATACTTGCCACTTGCTTGTCCCCAAGCAAGGTCTTTTGAAAGCTTAGAACATAAGTTAGGATGAAATATGCATGCAAACTCAAAAACAAAACATCTTTTAGGTAAATGTACTTCTAGTCAATAGATCTTTCTCAAACCTTGCTTCATTCACTCTTGAAACGCTTATATACATAACCAAAGAATGTAAAGGAAAGAAACATCATGAATTGGTTAAACTTCAATGTAAACATCATAACCTTCAAGCATTATCAAAATCAAGCATAAGAAACTTCAATTTAGATCACCAAATCAAATAACATTCTTTTGATCTTAAGGACTTCCAAGTAAGGTCTATAATGCGGAAGGGAGGGAAAACTTATAAGGGATGTGGTGCATGAATCCGGGAAAGTGGACAACTAACTCTTTTCTTTTTATTTTGATTTACAACACCATCAACTTTGAGCTTTGCTTTCTTCTTTTCACATCATTTTTCGACTTTACTTTTGGAGTTATGGACAGCGGTGCACAAAAACCGAAGCCTAGGAGATTGGCGTTTCTCAATTTCGAGATGCCTCAAACCTTTGATGCACACACCATAATCCGTTAGAAATATCGCTCAATCCGACTTTGGCAAGACACAAACACCCAGCTATGTGAATGGTGCCGAGTTACTCATCGTCATGATTGACTTCCCCAAACCTATTATTTCTATTCTTTGAATGCAAGCAACTGCTTTCATGGCCCTCCCACATCAAACATGCCAAAACATATCTCCTCCAAATTCCCGGATAGGTAAGGGAGATAATTATTTCATTGAGGGGCTAAATGAACAAATAAAGGAGAAAGAAAGGTCAAATTGCCTTAATCATTTCATAAAGAAGTATAAGAACTTATCATGTGATTTCAACCTCGATTTCTCAATATGATTTAGATAAAACTCTTCACATTATGAAACTTGCAAGAAAGGATAATCAACACATTCAATTCCTTTTCAATTCATTATTCGTTTAGGCATACAATTGTCATCAAAAACTCTATTCACAAGTAGTAATTATCATAGAAATCATCTCAACTCTTAGAAGCACAAAACCTTTTAGAATTTTCAAAAAATTTCAATTTTTTTTGGGTTTTTCAAAAGCTTTTTCATGCAATGCAATAATGAAACGTGTGACAATGAAATGAAACATGCAAAGTGTTCTCGAATCAAGGTAGTAAAGTGAGTAGAGTTATTACAAACGATAGTCACACCCCACCCCATACTTGAGACAAACATTGTCCCTAATGTTCAAAAAGAAATAAAGAAAAGAAAAATGAACTCACAAGACGGCGGTGGGGCGGCTAATACTGTCAATCATGCATAGTCATCACTGCGGTGGAGGCGGTGGTGGAAACGGGAAGAAGTTGGAGTCGAAGTTCCGCCCAAACTGTTGGCGGTAGATGTCCCTCATCATCCTATCGTTCTCATCGGCTCGTACATCCCTAGCGGCCTGCCAGATCTCCAAATCTCCTAATCTCCTGGAGAGGTCGGTAGCCCAATCCGGTAGCTGCTCGTACCACTCCGGTGCTTGGCTGTACCAAGCTGGTGCATCCTGTGGGGCCGGTGCTATTGGCGGCTGTGCATACCATGACGGTGGAGCTCCCATCCACTCTGGTTGTGATGCATACCAAGTGGGAGGAATCTCCATCCATATAGGTCTCTCGCTCACACTAGCGCGGCGAGAGGAAGAACCGGACGGTCTAGAAGGACGGGGAGACTGTCTAGGGAGGTCTGGGAAGGTGTCCGGCTTATCAGGAAAGTTACCAAAATCCTGCTCATCGCCCCCTCCTACATCATCATCATCAGCAGCTAGAATCTCGTCGGGAATGTAAGGAGGTGCTACCAGCCTATTCGCATGTATAGCAGCGAATGTCTCCTTCCAATTATGGCGTTCAGCCATAATGGAATACTCGGGCAACCATGGAATGCCTCTACCTCCTATATCCTCCCATGGCATGGCAGCGGTAGGTGGACCTCTATGCCTAGGAAAGATCAAAACTCTAGTCATGAGGCTCTTGAGACCCAACGGTCTCGCCGCTATCCTAGTACAAGCGGAGCAGTCAATCCCGATCTGTGTAGCAATGTGGGTCACTATCCCACCATACCCAATTATCTTAGCCTTATCTACTTCAATCCCTCTACTAGAGATCAAGTGTCCTAATACAATGCCTTCTTTCACCATAAATTGACACTTCTCCCAATTAAGAACTAGGTTAGTGTCTTCACACCTTTGTAGCACAAGAGAAAGATTAGAAAGACAATTATCGAAAGAAGAACCATAAACAGAAAAGTCATCCATGAAAACCTTCATGATTTCCTCTATATACTCCGAGAAGATAGCCATCATGCACCTTTGAAAGGTGGTTGGGGCGTTGCAAAGCCCGAACGGCATTCTCCTATAAGCAAACGTACCCCACGGGCACGTGAATATGGTCTTCTCTTGATCGTCCGGATGTATCGGGATCTGAAAGAAACCACTATAACCATCAAGATAACAGAAATGTGAGTGTTATGCTAACCTCTCAAACATTTGATTGATGAATGTAATGGGAAGTGATCCTTCCTTTTTGCGTTGTTTAGCTTGCGATAGTCTATGCACATCCTCCATCCCGTCACGGTTCGTGTAGGAATGAGCTCATTGTTCTTGTTGGTGATGACCGTCATTCCTCCCTTCTTTGGAACAACCTGTACGGGACTCACCCACTTGCTATCGGAGATAGTGTAGATGATACCTGCATCAAGTAGTTTAAGAATTTCCTTCTTGACAACCTCCTTCATGGTCGGATTTAACAACCTTTGAGGTTGTCGCGAAGTTCTAAAATCTTCTTCCATTAGGATCTTATGCATGCATAGTGAAGGTTTAATTCCTACTAGATCCTCTATGGTGTAACCTAAGGCTTTCCTATGTTTCTTAAGAACAGCCATAAGCTTACTATGTTCAGCTATACTTAGATCGGAACTAACAATTACCGGAAAGGTAGAATTAGGTCCTAAAAATGCGTACCTTAGATGTGCGGGAAGTGGCTTCAATTCCATCACTATTGGACTCTCTAATGGCTCTTGAGGAGTGTTCAATGCTTCCTTAGAAGCTTCTAAGGGTATAGAGGTTGTTGGAGAAGAATCAAGAGAAGTGGTAGAAAGAACGTAATTGTCCTCAGATTTCCCAAATTTACGGCACCTCTGTTTCCTCCACGGTCGTGGTTTAGGGCGTGGAAGTCAATTACGGCACCTCTGTTTGTTCCACGGCCGTGGTTTTGGCCGTGTAACTTACTGGAGTCCTCTGAATAGCTAATTACGGTCATGTTGGTGGAAACCACGGCCGTAGAATAGCACGACTAGCTGCGATTCCTCACATTTTCTGACCCATCGTAGAGTTTTTCAACTTCTTTTTCATACACTTCCTTTTGCTTCTCTAAAGCTTCGATTTCCTCATTGCATACATCTTCTTCTCCTATGTCCATAATGCTCATAGTGATCACCTTTTGCAAGGGATCTTTGAAGAGAATCGAACTTACTTCCTCTCTAGATAGCTCTTCGTCATGGATGTTGAATATGTCCTCTTCAAGAGCTGGTTCTTTCATCAAAGTGGAAAGAACGAACTCTACCTTTTCCTCTCCTATGTCGAAGGCGAGTCTAGCATTCTTGCAATCAACCATACAACCGGATGTTGCAAGAAACGGTCTTCCGAGTATGATCGGGACCGGACTATCTGTAGGAATGTTGTTACGCTAAGAACGTGTGCACACAATAAGCCTTAAATTTATAACTCGTTATATTTATCCTAACTCCTAGCGAACCCGCAGTGTACGGGACGTTTGTAGAAGGGATAGTATTCCGAGGTCGAACACAAAGGCTGAGGTGAGATTGATTCTAGTAGTGATTAACTTTAGTGAAGATCTAGACTAAGAAAAGAGAAGGAAATAAAGAAATGAAGATCTTAATGTTTTTGGTTTGGTTTTTAGGTGATCAATCAAGGATCACAAATCATGCAAATCAACAATCAACTAAGCTAACAATTCGACACAAACAAACGAGTTAAACACGAGATATAAAATCATAGAGGTAAAAGCGGATTCTAGGGGTTGGAAATTCCGGTTATGGCATAGGACTCAAGCTATCTAATCATTCCTTGGATTAACTTCAATATGTTGGGAGTAAGTGTTTCTAGATTGGGATCAATTACCGGGTAGGTCTCATGGTCCACTAGTCCAATCCTAAGGCCTCATTACCAGGTAAGTCTCAAAGAGCCTAAGGGATGGAATTCCACGCAAACCGGATTGTCACCTAGGAATCTAACCTATCCTTACCGGGTAAGTCTCGGAAGGGTAAGTCCTAGACAACTATCCTAGCACACTTAGTCCAATGGCGGCTTATGAGGCTCACCACTACCTAGAGTTTATCATCTTTGAAATCTAAGAGTAGAATCACCGGGTAGATCTCTTCTAACACTTACTTGCTAACACTAGGTCACCTAGGATAGATTTAACTCAACAAACACTAGGATTTCAACATTCTATCAATCTAGAACTTAGATTCATCGAACCAGGCAAAACCACGGCCTGTTCTACCACTTCCACGGCCGTGGACTGGCAAGAACAAACCGTGAACTCCAACAGAGGCTTCGTTCAAGTAAACAAGTCATCCAAAGGCCAATCTAAGTCCATCCTATCATAGTACTAGCCATAACCATCCTTTCATTACCCTAGAATCGCATCTATTTAGCCTACAACATACATCTTAACAATCGAAATCATCAAACATAAGATCATGGCTTCCATTTGCAAGATAATGAAGAGAAAGAGATGAACAAGTGAAGCAAATAAAACCAAGCTGAAAATAGGATTAGAAAGACTCACAACCCTTCAAAAGAAGGTTTAATCGATTCTTACAACCCTAGAAAACGATTCCGATAATCTTCACTACAAAACTTATCAAAGACTAGCTATGGTGTGTTCTTCTTTTCTTTTCCAATGGAGCTCCTCTCCTCCTTCAATGGTAGCTCCCCTCTTGAGAAAATCTTCTTGTTGAGAGAGTGTTTTTTGATTGGATAGTAGGGGATGTAGTGGATGCCTTCTCTCATCCTTGCAGGACCACTTTTATACTACCACCTTGCTAGAGAAGGCCATGAGATCGTGGCACAGCTGTCACAACCGTCTGGCAAAAACCACGGTTGGTTTCCACGGTCGTGGAAGTGCCACCAACCGTGGTTTTGTGCTTCAGCTTTGCCTTGGATCATTAAGCTATGATTTGGTGCATGGCTTGTGTTGACAAGGTTCCATGAGTCCTCCTTAGCCTCTAGCTTGCATCCTAATGAGTCCGAGGGTGTGTCATCTTGATGAACGATCCTCAAACGTATCGATTTAGCTCCTAAATCTCCCAAAATACCTATAAAGCAAACAAAAGTCCGTGTAGACGTCTATCTCGACAAAATACGTGAATTGAGTGCAAACGTCGTGAACTAATGCTAAACCATGCATGAATGAGTGAGACATCTATCTAAATGAGTGTCTAATCCTAAGTCATAAATCGTGTTATCAAAAATACCCCATACTTAAGGTTTTCTCGTCCCCGAGCAAGTCCCAACTATAGACTAAGAGATGACATGATTTATGCATGCAGAAAAATGACAAAATCTTTTTGGATTTGTGCTTCTAATATTGGATCACCTTCATAGTCATGTTTCATGGCAATGGACAAGCAATTATGTATCAAATAAATGAAGGCACGGAAAGACAATTGTACTTAACTCGAAAGCATGCATGAAACGTAAGAATGAAGAAGTCAAGATTATCAAGAGCATATCCAATCTAGATTACTAAGTCTTACACACATACAAATAGGTCACAAGGGCTTGTGAGATAAAAGGCCAAGAAACGTCGTGATTAGGTGGGAATTTTTCTAGGCTATGTGATGCTAATCCGGGAATGGAACTAACTTCACAATTTTGTCCTTGATCAACTTCCCACAAGTGTATATTTTCTCCATCTTTTCTTTCTTTTCTTTTTCTTTCACTTATTTTTGAGACAATGGCATTGGTGTACAAAAGCCGAAACCTTGGTGATTAGCCGTCCTCGGGTTTTTTCTATTTTTGGAGGTGCATCCACACCGGGCACACATACCAAAGCTCGTTAGGACTATTGGTTTATTTGACTTTGGCAAGGCACAAACACCCGATTATGTGAATGGTGCCGAGTTACTCGTCATTTAAACCAACGTCCCCAAACCTATATTTTTGTCTACACTTTCGCAACAAATTCAGCACTTCATTCATAACATCTTTCATCAACAACTTCACCCCACATTTGCTTTTCACACACATCAACACACTAACATGCTCCTATTTCCGGATGGGTCAAAAGAGGTCAAATTTATATCAATTGAGGTGCTCAAACAACATGATCAAGATGAGAAGTAGAGAAAGATGAATTGCCTCATTCATTCCTAAATGATATGCAAGAACTAGCATGTAATTTCGACTTTTAATACTCAATCTAATCAAGACAAACATCATGATCACAATCCATTCATGGGATTCAAGATAAGTGCTTCAGGTCCATATATGCATTCATCAATTTAACACATAAGGCCATCCATAGCCAATCCACAAGACAAGATTCATCATTAGGGTCATATCCAAGCCTAGAAAGCACAAAAAAAAAAATTAAATTTTCTGATTTTTTTGGTTTTTTTTTTCGAAATGAGTATATACAATGCAAGACATGTGATAATATTAAACTATCCTAGATGCTCAT
This sequence comes from Fagopyrum esculentum, assembly GCA_033239045.1. Lineage (NCBI taxonomy): Eukaryota > Viridiplantae > Streptophyta > Magnoliopsida > Caryophyllales > Polygonaceae > Fagopyrum > Fagopyrum esculentum. Next base: position 108,583,258 of record BSUD01000003.1, read on the forward strand.
CATGCAAAGGATCATGCAAACCCCACCCCATACTTAGAAACACATTGTCCCCAATGTGTAAATGAAGTAAAGAAGAGTGAAAGAAGGTTCTCACAATGTAAAAATGGTTTGCCATGGTATTTGGGATTACTCAAGTGGTTTTGATGGTGGATGATCCTATCAACAATGGTAGAGAGCTCTAAGTGTTCATCAAAGCGTCGGGATCCGCGCTAGGCACCGCTAGCCGTCCAAATCCCGCGTCAGCTCCACCCATAATTGATGAGGGATTCATTCGCATGCCATGCAAGGCTTCCATGCTACCAAAACTCTAGCACACACAAAGCACACCAAACACACACAAAAACAGAAAAATCAAAAACAAAAAACGAAAACGAAAAGGGAAAGATGTTACCAATGGGTTGCCTCCCATCAAGCGCTTCTTTAAGGTCATTAGCTTGACCCAAACTTGGGGGCGTCTACTCAAGGTGAAGTGGGGCAATCATATCCACCGGAGCTCCCGGGATATATTTCTTCAACCGGTGCCCATTCACCTTAAAGTTTCCACAATGCTCCCCTCCTATCTCAATAGCTCCATGGGGGAAGATCTTCTTCACCACATATGGCCCGGTCCATCTTGACTTAAGCTTTCCGGGGAAAAGCCGTAGCCTTGAGTTGAAGAGAAGGACAAGGTCGCTGTTACGCTAGGAAATAGCACAAAAAGCTTTACATTTATAACTCGAACTAAATCCTAAACTACCTAGCGAAACCCGCAGTGTACGGGTCGTTTGTAGAGAGGAAAGTATTCCGAGGTCGAACTCAAGGACTGAGGTGAAACTAAGTCAATCAATGATCAAAGATAGTGTGAATCTAGACTAAGATAAGATGAGGAATAAAGAAAATGGAAAACACAATGTTTTTGGAGGTTTTTGGGTGATCAAACAAAGATCACAAGTATATGAACACAATCAAGCAACACAAACACACACTAACACAAAAGATAGGAGAATGGAAGTAACAAAGCGGATTCTAGAGTTTGGAAATCCGGTTATGGCATAGACTCAAGCTATCTATTCATTCCTCGGGTTAACTATGATATGTTGGGATTTAGCGTTTCTAGATTGGGATCAATTACCGGGTAGGTCTCATGGTCCACTAGTCCATTCCTAAGGTCTCATCACCGGGTAAGTCTCTAAGAACCTAAGGATAGGAATTCTACACAAACCGGATTGTTACCTAGGGGTCTAACCTATCCTTACCGGGTAAGTCTCGGAAAGGGAAGTCCTAAACAACTATCCTAGCACACTTAGTCCAATGGCGGCTTGTGAGGCTCACCACTACCTAGGGTTTGTCATCTTAGGTATCTAAGATCGGAAATCATCGGGTAGATCTCTTCCCTCACTTAGGTTGATAGCATTAGGTGATCCTAAGCTAAATTAAGCTCAACAAACACTAGGATTTCAACAACACAAGTCATCCAAGGGTAAAAATCTATGCTCATCCTATCATGCTTCTAGCCATAACCCTTCTTTCCTTACCCTAGAATCGCAATCTATCTAGCCAACAACATTCATTTCAAGATCAATCTCCACAAATAAAGCATACTTGCAAGTCATGGTCAAATGATGAAGACAAATCCAAAGAAAAGACATTAAAAGCATGGAATAGAAATTACCAAATTCTTACAAGGCTCCAAGAGCTAATCCAAGTTGTCAACAATGAACTCTTCACTCAAAACCACTCTAATCTCACTCTAAAACGAGAAACTATACTAATCTCTTCCAAGAACACCCCTAATGGGTGCTTGGAAGAGAGGCAACAATGGCCAAATGTTTTGGGGAAGAAAGGTAGGTCAAAAGAGAGGAGAAGGATCCCCAATTACAGCCTGCAAAATCCTTTAAATACCCACTAAGATGCAAGAGCAATGGAAGAGATCGTGGTCAGCTGTCAATGTGGTCCTGGCAAGAACCACGGGCATATTCCACGGCCGTGGAAAGGGTCCAGACCGTGGTTTGGTCCAGAGTCTTCTTCTAGGCTCGTTAAGTCATGATTTGGTGCATGGCTTGTGTTGGCAAGGTTCCATGAGTCCTCCTTAGCCCTTGGCTTGCATTCCAATGAGTCCGGAAGTGTGTCATCTCGAGGAATGATCCTCGGATGTATCGATTAGGCTCTTAAATCTCCCAAAATACCTACAAAGCAAGCAAAAGTCCGAGTAGACGTCTATCTCGACAAAATACGTGAATTGAGTGCAAACGCCGTGAACTAATGCTAAACCATGCATGAATGAGCGGAAAATCTATCTAAATGAGTGTCTAAATCTAGATCATCAATCGTGTTATCAAAATACCCCATACTTAAGGTTTGCTCGTCCCCGAGAAAATTCCCAACTATAGACTAAGAGATGACATGATTTATGTATGCAGAAAAATGGCAAAATCTTTTTGGAGTTGTGCTTCTAATGTTGGATCACCTTCATAGTCATGTTTCATGGCAATGAACAAGCAATTATGTATCAAATAAATGAAAGCATGGAAAGACAATTACACTTAACTTGATAGCATGCAATGAAATGTAAAGATGAAGAAGTCAAGATGATCATGAGTATATCCAATCTAAATCACTTAGTCTTACACACATGCAAGTAGGTCAAAAGGACTTGTAAAATAGAAGGCCAAGAAACGTTGTGATTAGGTGGGAATTTTCTAGGCTATGTGATGCTAATCCGGGAAAGGAACTAAACAACCACAACTTCACATTTCTTATCAACTTCCCTCAAGTGTATATTTTTCTTCATTTTCTTTTCTTTCTTTTCTTTTATTTTTGAGACAATGGCATTGGTGTACAAAAGCCGAAACCTTGGTGATTAGCCATCCTCGGGCTTTTTCTATTTTTCGAGGTGCATCCACACCGGGCACACATACCAAAGCTCGTTAGGACTATCGGTTTATTTGACTTTGGCAAGGCACCAACACCCGATTATGTGAAGTGTACCGAGTTACTTGTCATTTAAGCCAACGTCCCCAAACCTATATTTTTGGCTACACTTTCACAACAATTTCAGCACTTCATTCATGACATTCCTTTCATCAACAACTTCACCCCACACTTGCTTTTCACACACATCAACACACTAACATGCTCCTATTCCCGGATGGGTCAAAAGAGGTCAAATTTATCTCAATTGAGGTGCTCAAGCAACATGATCAAGATGGGAAGTAGAGGAAGATGAATTGCCTTAATCACTCCTAATTGATGTGCAAGAACTAGCATGCAATTTCGACTTTCAATTCTCAATTAAATCAAGGCAAGCATCATAATCACAAGTCATTCATGGAATTCAAGATAAGTATTTCAAGTCCACATATGCATCATCAATTAAACACACAAGGCCATCCATAGCCAATCCATAAGACAAGATTCATCATTAGGGTCATATCCAAGCCTAGAAAGCACAAAAATTTTTTAAATTTTTTGATTTTTTTGGAATTTTCGAAATATGTATGTACAATGCAAGATATAATAAAACATGTGACTAAAAAGAAACTACTCTAGATGCTAGTCATGCAAAAGATCATGCAAACCCCACCCCATACTTAGAAACACATTGTCCCCAATGTGGTATTCAAGTAAAGAGAGTGAAAGAAGGTTCTCACAATGTAAAACGGTTTGCTTCGGTATTTGGGATGAACTCGTGTGAAGTGGTGGTGATGGATGATCGATCAAGCATGGTAGAGAGCTCTTCGTAATCATTCCGGCATCAAGACCCGCGCCAAGGTATATGTGAGATGGGAGCTCTTCCATCTAACAAGACACCTCAAGCCGTCCAAGCCTCACGCCCATGGTTTGCTTGAGGAGTCCAAGCAACCATCTTTTCCCGGAATCCATGATGACAAGCAAAGGCCACTTGATGCCCAAATAAGCTTTAAGTTCTCTCTTCACCGGTGAGTAGTAGACTCCTTCATCACCGCTTCCTTGATGATAGTATAGAGTTGCAACCATAAGTGTCACCCCATACTTAGGCAATTTGTACTTCGCGGTCATACCGGTGAAGCGCTTGTCATCCTCATCCTCTATGATCCGAGGAATACCGATTCTTGGGAAGAATCCTTCATTGAAGTACTTCATAACCATCATGGATCCATCATGCTTGCTTTCTTCATTCGATAATGGAGAATCCTTAGGAAAGGGGCTCCAATCTTCGTGTGTACTCCGGGCAAGCAAGAAAGGGTCGGAGGGAGCTGAGATTGGCTTAGGATGGACCACTACAGAGCCTTCCATGGTCGTGGTTTGTCCTCCACGGCCGTGGTTCTCTCTGTTGCTTCCGTTCCAAGTGAGCTCTTCATGTATGGTTCCGGGGTTGATGGCAAGGACGTCCGGGGATGAGAATACTTCGTTGCACTCCTCTAAAGGTGAAGGAGATGGAGGTGAACCTTGAAGAATGGTAGGATCTCCTAGCATAAGAGCATTCCTAATCTCCTCAATCTCCCTCCTCATTTGTTCTTCTCTCTCGGTATTCAATCTCCTTTCTTCCTTCAGGGCCAAATCCCTTAGCCTCAATTGCTCCCGAGCTTCATTCAACTCTTCCTCAAGGCTTCTATTGGCTATGGTTGAATCGGGCAATTCTTGGATCCCCTCATGGTGAACCTCCTCTTGATGACATACTTCCGCTTCAAGCTCCATGTGGGAACTAGAAATGGAAGCAAGGTTGCTTTCTAGATCATCCATCTTCCTCAACATTTTCTCTAGCATTGATTCCAATCGATCTTCATGAAGTTGATGGTGAGATTCCTCATGAGGTAATGTAATCATGTGAGTTTGATCATGGGACTCATGATAGACATTGAACTTCTCCCAATACTCAAACTCATCATGGAGAGATCCTAGATCTTGGCTTTCCATCCACTCCTCATACTCCATGTTGTCAAGGTCGTCTTGGAGGTACAATCCGTCCATGGCAAACATGAAAAGCAAAGACAAAAACAACACAAGATCAAAAGTAACAAGAAAGATAAACACTAAAAACAATCAAAAGCAAATGACTTAATCTTAACCTAGTCCCCGGCAACGGCGCCAAAAACTTGTTACGCTAGGAAATAGCACAAAAAGCTTTACATTTATAACTCGAACTAAATCCTAAACTACCTAGCGAAACCCGCAGTGTACGGGTCGTTTGTAGAGAGGAAAGTATTCCGAGGTCGAACTCAAGGACTGAGGTGAAACTAAGTCATTCAATGATCAAAGATAGTGTGAATCTAGACTAAGATAAGATGAGGAATAAAGAAAATGGAAAACACAATGTTTTTGGAGGTTTTTGGGTGATCAAACAAAGATCACAAGTATATGAACACAATCAAGCAACACAAACACACACTAACACAAAAGATAGGAGAATGGAAGTAACAAAGCGGATTCTAGAGTTTGGAAATCCGGTTATGGCATAGACTCAAGCTATCTATTCATTCCTCGGGTTAACTATGATATGTTGGGATTTAGCGTTTCTAGATTGGGATCAATTACCGGGTAGGTCTCATGGTCCACTAGTCCATT
>BSUD01000003.1:108588790-108604866 GCA_033239045.1 Fagopyrum esculentum
GAAGTAGAGGAAGATGAATTGCCTTAATCACTCCTAATTGATGTGCAAGAACTAGCATGCAATTTCGACTTTCAATTCTCAATTAAATCAAGGCAAGCATCATAATCACAAGTCATTCATGGAATTCAAGATAAGTATTTCAAGTCCACATATGCATCATCAATTAAACACACAAGGCCATCCATAGCCAATCCATAAGACAAGATTCATCATTAGGGTCATATCCAAGCCTAGAAAGCACAAAAATTTTTTAAATTTTTTGATTTTTTTGGAATTTTCGAAATATGTATGTACAATGCAAGATATAATAAAACATGTGACTAAAAAGAAACTACTCTAGATGCTAGTCATGCAAAAGATCATGCAAACCCCACCCCATACTTAGAAACACATTGTCCCCAATGTGGTATTCAAGTAAAGAGAGTGAAAGAAGGTTCTCACAATGTAAAACGGTTTGCTTCGGTATTTGGGATGAACTCGTGTGAAGTGGTGGTGATGGATGATCGATCAAGCATGGTAGAGAGCTCTTCGTAATCATTCCGGCATCAAGACCCGCGCCAAGGTATATGTGAGATGGGAGCTCTTCCATCTAACAAGACACCTCAAGCCGTCCAAGCCTCACGTCCGCTCCACCCATGTTTGAAAACGGAATCATCGTCATCAACTCGCCTTGCAAGGCTTCCTCATTACCTAAAATCTACCACAAACACAAAACACAAAAACACACAAAAGCAAAAACAAAGGCAAAAGAGAAAAGGGAAAGAGTTGTACCAATGGGTTGCCTCCCATTAAGCGCTTCTTTTAGGTCATTAGCTTGACCAAACTCCGTGGATATGTTAATCCACCTCGAATACCATGGTTTGCTTGAGGAGTCCAAGCAACCATCTTTTCCCGGAATCCATGATGACAAGCAAAGGCCACTTGATGCCCAAATAAGCTTTAAGTTCTCTCTTCACCGGTGAGTAGTAGACTCCTTCATCACCGCTTCCTTGATGATAGTATAGAGTTGCAACCATAAGTGTCACCCCATACTTAGGCAATTTGTACTTCGCGGTCATACCGGTGAAGCGCTTGTCATCCTCATCCTCTATGATCCGAGGAATACCGATTCTTGGGAAGAATCCTTCATTGAAGTACTTCATAACCATCATGGATCCATCATGCTTGCCTCCATCATTCAATAATGGAGAATCCTTAGGAAAGGGGCTCCAATCTTCGTGTGTACTCCGGGCAAGCAAGAAAGGGTCGGAGGGAGCTGAGATTGGCTTAGGATGGACCACTACAGAGCCTTCCATGGTCGTGGTTTGTACTCCACGGCCGTGGTTCCCTCTGTAGTCTTCCACGGTCGTGGTTTGTCCTCCACGGCCGTGGTTCTCTCTGTTGCATCCGTTCCAAGTGAGCTCTTCATGTATGGTTCCGGGGTTGATGGCAAGGACGTCCGGGGATGAGAATACTTCGTTGCACTCCTCTAAAGGTGAAGGAGATGGAGGTGAACCTTGAAGAATGGTAGGATCTCCTAGCATAAGAGCATTCCTAATCTCCTCGATCTCCCTCCTCATTTGTTCTTCTCTCTCGGTATTCAATCTCCTTTCTTCCTTCAGGGCCAAATCCCTTAACAACAATTGCTCTCGAGCTTCATTCAACTCTCCCTCAAGGCTTCTATTGGTTATGGTTGAATCGGGCAATTCTTGGATCTCCTCATGGTGAACCTCCTCTTGATGACATACTTCCGCTTCAAGTTCCATGTGGGAACTAGAAATGGAAGCAAGGTTGCTTTCTAGATCATCCATCTTCCTCAACATTTTCTCTAGCATTGATTCCAATCGATCTTCATGAAGTTGATGGTGAGGTTCCTCATGAGGTAATGTAGTCATGTGAGTTTGATAATGGGACTCATGATAGACATTGAACTCCTCCCAATACTCAAACTCATCATGTAGAGATCCTAGATCTTGGCTTTCCATCCACTCCTCATACTCCATGTTGTCAAGGTCGTCTTGGAGGTACAATCCGTCCATGGCAAACATGAAAAGCAAAGACAAAAACAACACAAGATCAAAAGTAACAAGAAAGATAAACACTAAAAACAATCAAAAGCAAATGACTTAATCTTAACCTAGTCCCCGGCAACGGCGCCAAAAACTTGTTACGCTAGGAAATAGCACAAAAAGCTTTACATTTATAACTCGAACTAAATCCTAAACTACCTAGCGAAACCCGCAGTGTACGGGTCGTTTGTAGAGAGGAAAGTATTCCGAGGTCGAACTCAAGGACTGAGGTGAAACTAAGTCATTCAATGATCAAAGATAGTGTGAATCTAGACTAAGATAAGATGAGGAATAAAGAAAATGGAAAACACAATGTTTTTGGAGGTTTTTGGGTGATCAAACAAAGATCACAAGTATATGAACACAATCAAGCAACACAAACACACACTAACACAAAAGATAGGAGAATGGAAGTAACAAAGCGGATTCTAGAGTTTGGAAATCCGGTTATGGCATAGACTCAAGCTATCTATTCATTCCTCGGGTTAACTATGATATGTTGGGATTTAGCGTTTCTAGATTGGGATCAATTACCGGGTAGGTCTCATGGTCCACTAGTCCATTTCTAAGGTCTCATCACCGGGTAAGTCTCTAAGAAACTAAGGATAGGAATTCTACACAAACCGGATTGTTACCTAGGGGTCTAACCTATCCTTACCGGGTAAGTCTCGGAAAGGGAAGTCCTAAACAACTATCCTAGCACACTTAGTCCAATGGCGGCTTGTGAGGCTCACCACTACCTAGGGTTTGTCATCTTAGGTATCCAAGATCGGAAATCATCGGGTAGATCTCTTCCCTCACTTAGGTTGATAGCATTAGGTGATCCTAAGCTAAATTAAACTCAACAAACACTAGGATTTCAACAACACAAGTCATCCATGGGTAAAAATCTATGCTCATCCTATCATGCTTCTAGCCATAACCCTTCTTTCCTTACCCTAGAATCGCAATCTATCTAGCCAACAACATTCATTTCAAGATCAATCTCCACAAATAAAGCATACTTGCAAGTCATGGTCAAATGATGAAGACAAATCCAAAGAAAAGACATTAAAAGCATGGAATAGAAATTACCAAATTCTTACAAGGCTCCAAGAGCTAATCCAAGTTGTCAACAATGAACTCTTCACTCAAAACCACTCTAATCTCACTCTAAAACGAGAATCTATACTAATCTCTTCCAAGAACACCCCTAATGGGTGCTTGGAAGAGAGGCAACAATGGCCAAATGTTTTGGGGAAGAAAGGTAGGTCAAAAGAGAGGAGAAGGATCCCCAATTACAGCCTGCAAAATCCTTTAAATACCCACTAAGATGCAAGAGCAATGGAAGATATCGTGGCCAGCTGTCAATGTGGTCCTGGCAAGAACCACGGGCATATTCCACGGCCGTGGAAAGGGTCCAGACCGTGGTTTGGTCCAGAGTCTTCTTCTAGGCTCGTTAAGTCATGATTTGGTGCATGGCTTGTGTTGGAAAGGTTCCATGAGTCCTCCTTAGCCCTTGGCTTGCATTCCAATGAGTCCGGAAGTGTGTCATCTCGAGGAATGATCCTCGGATGTATCGATTAGGCTCTTAAATCTCCCAAAATACCTACAAAGCAAGCAAAAGTCCGGGTAGACGTCTATCTCGACAAAATACGTGAATTGAGTGCAAACGCCGTGAACTAATGCTAAACCATGCATGAATGAGCGGAAAATCTATCTAAATGAGTGTCTAAATCTAGATCATAAATCGTGTTATCAGTCGCCTTCACTCAACTCCTTCGGGATGAGGCGCTTATCATGCCACCGTTTGGTCCTCTCCTTGTAGATCCGGGCATTCTCATAGGCATCCAACCGGATCTCCTCAAGAGCATTCATATCAAGCAATCTCTTCTCACCGGCTTCCTTGAGGTCAAAATTTAGCCACTTAATGGCCCAATAAGCTCTATGCTCCATCTCTACCGGAAGGTGGCAAGACTTGCCATAGACTAGCTTGTAAGGAGTGGTGCCAATCGGTGTCTTAAAAGCGGTTCTATATGCCCACAAGGCATCATCGAGCTTCATAGCCCAATCCTTTCTCATCCTAGAGACCGTCTTCTCAAGAATTCCCTTTATCTCCCGGTTGGAGATCTCCACTTGGCCACTAGTTTGGGGATGGTAAGGTGTTGCCACCTTATGAGTCACCCCATACTTAGCCAAAAGTGCTCCAAAGTTCCTATTAGTGAAGTGCTTCCCTCCATCACTTATGATCACCCTTGGTGTTCTAAACCTAGGGAAGATTACTCGGTTGAAGAACCACACCACCACCTTGGCATCATTTGTGGGAGAGGCGATTGCCTCCACCCATCTTGAAACGTAATCAACCGCCAATAGGATGTAGAGGTTGCCACAAGAAGAGGGGAATGGTCCCATGAAGTCCACACCCCACACATCAAATATTTCCACTTCTTGTATGTTGTTCAAGGGCATCTCATTCCTCCTTGAGATGTTGCCCGTCCTTTGGCAAGCATCACAAGCTACCACAAAGCTTTGCACATCCTTGAACAAACTTGGCCAAAAGAAGCCCGATTGCAACACCTTCGCACATGTCTTGTGTAAGCTAGCATGCCCTCCACATGGCAAGGAATGACAATGGAGGATCACACTCTCCACCTCATCCTCCGGTATGCATTTTCTAAAGACTCCATCCGGACCTCTCTTGAACAAAAGTGGTTCACTCCAATAGTAGTGCCTCACGTCTTTGAAGAACTTCTTCCTTTGGGCGTATGACAATCCGGGAGGCACTTCCTCACACACAAGATAGTTCACAATGTCGGCATACCATGGCTCATTTCCTCTAGACACTTGGAACAAGCACTCTTCCACCATTTGCAATTGCTTATCCCGGAATGAGTCATCAATCGGGATGTCATCTCTCTCGAGCTCGAATGGTGGGAGTCTACTAAGGTGATCCGCCACGGAATTTTTGGACCCCTTCTTGTCCCGGATTTCCAAATCAAACTCTTGAAGAAGAAGGATCCACCGAATCAACCTAGGCTTGGCATCCTTCTTTGTAAGGAGATATCGGATCGCAGCATGATCCGTATAAACAATGACCTTCGCTCCAACAAGATATGAGCGGAACTTCTCAAAAGCATGCACCACCGCTAGCAACTCCTTCTCGGTGGTAGCATAATTGAGTTGGGCATCATCTAGCGTCTTGCTAGCATAATAAATGGTATGTGTGCGCCCATCTTTTCTTTGCCCCAAAACAGCCCCAACGGCTAGATCACTTGCATCACACATGATCTCAAATGGTAGGCTCCAATCCGGAGGTTTCATGATAGGTGCGGAGATCAAGGCGTTCTTCAACCTACAAAAAGCCTCAAGACAATCCTTGGAGAAAACAAACTCAACATCTTTCATTAGTAGGTTAGTAAGAGGCTTAGAAATTTTAGAGAAGTCTTTAATAAACCTCCGGTAAAAACCGGCATGCCCTAAGAAACTCCTTACCCCCTTCACCGAGGTAGGTGGTGGCAACTTCTCTATCGTTTCAATCTTGGCCGTATCAACCTCAATGCCACGGTTGGACACCAAGTGTCCCAACACAATACCTTCACTTACCATAAAGTGGCATTTTTCCCAATTTAAGACAAGATTTGTCTCCTCACATCTTTTCAATACTAATGACAAGTTAGCCAAGCAATTATCAAAGGAAGAACCATAAACAGAAAAGTCATCCATAAACACTTCCATGATATTCTCAATGTATTCCGAAAAGATAGTCATCATACACGTTTGGAAGGTGGCGGGTGCATTACACAACCCAAATGGCATTCTCCTATATGCAAAAGTTCCCCATGGACATGTAAATGTGGTTTTCTCTTGGTCATCGGGGTGGATAGGGATTTGGAAGAATCCACTATAGCCATCTAAGTAACAGAAGTGAGAATGTTGAGCTAACCTCTCTAGCATTTGGTCAATGAAAGGGAGAGGGAAGTGATCTTTCCTAGAGGTCATGTTCAATTTCCTATAGTCAATACACATCCTCCATCCCGTAACCGTCCTAGTTGGGATTAGTTCGTTGTTCTCATTAGTCACTACGGTCATCCCACCTTTCTTAGGAACTACATGAACGGGACTAACCCACTTGCTATCCGAGATAGGATAGATGATCCCCGCATCTAGCAACTTAATGATCTCTTTCTTGACTACCTCTTTCATTATAGGATTCAATCTTCTTTGATGTTCAATAGAGGGTTTATGGTTATCTTCCATTAATATTTTATGCATGCACAAAGAAGGTTTTATGCCAACTAAAAAATCAATAGTATAGCCAATGCCTTTCCTATGCAATCTTAGCTCATGCAACAATTTAGCAAGTTCATCATCATTCAAGCATGCATTCACAATCACCGGATATGTAGAATTATCACCAAGAAAAGCATACTTCAAAAATGAGAGGGGAGGGGTTTGAGTTCAAGTTTAGGAGGACCTTTATCGAGTGGAGACGATCCAAATAACGTTGGTTGAGATGAATCCAAAGCAAATGAAGGCTCTCCAAGGTTCCTTGAAGCTTGATCATCAACAAGGGCTGCTTCTGGGGAAACCATGGTTGGTTCCACGGACCTTGGCACATCCACGGCCGTGGAAGTTGCTAGGCTTGCTCTTCGGAGCTCTCTAGAGAGTTCTACGGCCGTGGAACACCTTCCACAACCGTGGTTCCTACAGGAACTCAGCATATCCTCGTGGTCTTCCATTTCAGCCCTTGTCTCCTTTTCTAATGCTTCTAAGGGTTTGATTTCTTCATTGCAAGCCTCCTCAACACCTTCCTCCATCAAACTTAAGCTAAGAACCTTCTCCAAGGGGTCCTTGATCAAGATCGAGCTCACAACTTCTCTAGACTCCTCTTGCTCGACTATGTTGTATACATCCTCATCAAGGGTTGGCCCTTTCATCATTGTGGACAGCTTGAACTTGATATTCTCTTCTCCAATGTTGAAGGAGAGAATTCCATTCTTGCAATCCACTAGGCATCCGGAAGTGGCTAGGAAGGGTCTTCCCAAAATGATGGGAACCGGATAATCCGCCGGGATGTCTAAGACAACAAAATCAATCGGCACATAGAACTTCCCTAGTTGCACCGGAATGTCCTCCAAGATTCCAACCGGATGAGTGATAGAACGGTCCGCCATGTAGAGGGTCATCTTGACCGGTTTTGGCTCTCCTAGCCCAACCTTGTTGCAAAGCGCAAGCGGTATGATGCTTACACTTGCCCCAAGATCACAAAGGGCTTCATACTTCACTTCTCCCGCTCCGATTGGGACACAAAAGGAACCCGGATCTCTTAGCTTAGGAGGCATTTCCTCCTTCATGGTTTGGATCAATTCCGAGGACCTCTTGGTCATTCTTACTTCCCCATACTCCTCTAACTTCCTTTTGTTGGAGAGTATTTCCTTCAAGAACTTGCCGTATGCCGGCATACCTAAGATAGCATCCACGAACGGGATATTAATATGCAATTTAGACATAAGTTCAAGGAATTTACCAAAGTGTTTGTCCAAACGAGCTCTTGCTCGTGATTGTGGGAACGGTAGTGGTGGTTTGTATGGAGGCGGTGCCACATACGTTGGCTCAACATCCTTGCTCTTGCCTCCATCTTCTTGCAACATCTCTTCTTCTACCACCACTTGCTTTCCCTTAGCATTCTCCTTGGGCGAGGGATCCTTCATACTCAACCCACTCCTTGTAGTGATGGCCAACACTTGGCCTCTTGGGTTGTCTTCGGTTCTTCCGAGAAGTTTTCCCGGATCTCTATGTGCTTCACCCGCCTTTTAGAACACTTGTGCTTCCAACACTTTTTGAGCTTTAGAAATGGAAGTCGACGTGCTCTCAAGACCACTCAACCTCCCAAGTAATTGCTCAAACATCATCTCGGTTCTATCCTTTGGAGGTTGAGTAAATCCGGGTGGAGGTTCTTGTGAAACCTTTGGTGGTGGAGCTGCGCTTGTGGAAGCGGGAGGGTTCAAGGCACCATCCGGGTTAGAATAGGAGAACCCGGGATGGTTATGGTTGGGCCGGTAATTGTTGAATTGCCGGTTGTTGTTGAAGTTCCTTGGGCCTTGATAGTTGTTATAGTTTCCCCTTCCCATGTAGTTCACATCTTCCTCCTTGGAAGACAAGTTTGCTTGCACTTGCACTTGAGGAGTTGCTTGGTTCTTCAAGGTTGTAGCACACAACTCCCTCAAAGACTTTAGCTCGTTGTTGATGGCGTCCAGCTTGAAATTGCTCATGGTGACTTCACTCACCTCATATGCTCCCGCCTTTCTCCCATCACTCTTCCTATGGGAGTATTTCTCAATCACTAAAGCTTGTTTCTCTACAAACTCCCAAGCTTCATCCACATGCTTTTCCATGAAAGTCCCACCGGAAAGAGATTGGAGCTTGAATTGGCTATCTTCATCAAGTCCCTTGAAGTAGATCTCCAATAGCTCAATTTTTGGTATACCATGGTGTGGACAATCTAGGAGAAGGTCTTTGAACCTCTCCCAAGACTTGAACAAACTCTCTCTATCCTTCATCACGAAGGCATTGATCTTCCCTCTTAACTCGGTAGTCTTGGAAGGTGGGAAGAACTTAGTCAAAAACTCGGTTGTCATCTCCTCCCAAGTACTTACTCGCCCTTGTGGAATAGATTGATACCAAGCTAGGGCTTTATCCTTAAGTGAGAAGGAAAAAGCCCTAAGCTTATGGTTGTTGCTCTCCAATCTAGGCGGTCTAAGAGTCTCCATCAAGATCTCATAGTTCATCAAGTGTTGATGAGGAGACCCTCCTTCCATCCCTCCAAATTGATTATGCCGGATCATTTGTAGAACTTGAGGGCGGAGCTCATAATCATTGGTTGCGGGATCTCCTAAGTTCACACCCGGACGGTGTGCTCTTTGTGCTGGATCCATACGTTGCCCTAACGTTTGTGGCTCTTCCATAGCAATGGGCACAACCCGAATATTAACCGCCGGCTGCGGTTGTGGTGGAGGTGGAGGTTGTTGACGATTAAGCTCTCTTTGCACAAGAGCTTGCCTAATCTCTTCAATCTCCCTCCTAGTTGCCTCTTGCCTCTAATTGGCAAGTCTCCTTTCATTCTCCAAAGCTTCATCCCTTATCCTAATTTGCTCTAAAGCTTCATCCAACTCAGCTTGGAGATCTCTCCCGGCCATCTCTTTTCCCTTTCTAATGCTCTTGGATCTAGATCTAAGGGTTTTCTCCGGTTCGGGATCGAATGGAGCTAAATCCTTGCCACGAGATCTTCGCATACACCTAAAGAGTGAGAGATGTCCTGAAAAGCAAAGACACAAACCAAAAAGAGATCAAAAGCAACAAGAAAGACCTACACTATAAACAATCACAAAAAGACTCAATCTAGACCTAGTCCCCGGCAACGGCGCCAAAAACTTGTTACGCTAAGAACGTGTGCACGCAATAAGCCTTAAATTTATAACTCGTTATATTTATCATAACTCCTAGCGAACCCGCAGTGTACGGGACGTTTGTAGTAGGGATAGTATTCCGAGGTCGAACACAAAGACTGAGGTGAGATTGATTCTATTAGTGATTAAGTTTAGTGAAGATCTAGACTAAGAAAAGAGAAGGAAATAAAGAAATGAAGATCTTAATGTTTTTGGTATGGTTTATAGGTGATCAATCAAGGATCACGAATCATGCAAATCAACAATCAACTAAGCTAACAAGTCGACATAAACAAACGAGCTAAACACGAGATATAAAATCAAAGAGGTAAAAGCGGATTCTAGGGGTTGGAAATTCCGGTTATGGCATTGGACTCAAGCTATCTAATCATTCCTTGGATTAACTTCAATATGTTGGGAGTAAGTGTTTCTAGATTGGGATCAATTACCGGGTAGGTCTCATGGTCCACTAGTCCAATCCTAAGGCCTCATTACCGGGTAAGTCTCAAAGAGCCTAAGGGATGGAATTTCACGCAAACCGGATTGTCACCTAGGAATCTAACCTATCCTTACCGGGTAAGTCTCGGAAGGGTAAGTCCTAGACAACTATCCTAGCACACTAAGTCCAATGGCGGCTTATGAGGCTCATCACTACCTAGAGTTTATCATCTTTGAAATCTAAGAGTAGAATCACCGGGTAGATCTCTTCTAACACTTAGTTGCTAACACTAGGTCACCCTAGGATAGATTTAACTCAACAAACACTAGGATTTCAACATTCTATCAATCTAGAACTTAGATTCATCGAACCAGGCAAAACCACGGCCTGTTCTACCACTTCCACAGCCGTCGACTGGCAAGAATAAACCGTGGACTCCAACAGAGGCTTCGTTCAAGTAAACAAGTCATCCAAAGTCCAATCTAAGTCCATCCTATCATAGTCCTAGCCATAACCATCCTTTCCTTACCCTAGAATCGCATCTATTTAGCCTACAACATACATCTTAACAATCGAAATCATCAAACATAAGATCATGGCTTCCATTTGCAAGATAATGAAGAGAAAGAGATGAGCAAGTGAAGCAAATAAAACCAAGCTGAAAATAGGATTAGAAAGACTCACAACCCTTCAAAAGAAGGTTTAATCGATTCTTACAACCCTAGAAAACGATTCCGATAATCTTCACTACAAAACTTATCAAAGACTAGCTATGGTGTGTTCTTCTTTTCTTTTCCAATGAAGCTCCTCTCCTCGTTCAATGGTAGCTCCCCTCTTGAGAGAATCTTCTTGTTTAGAGAGTGTTTTTTGATTGGATAGTAGGGGATGTAGTGGATGCCTTCTCTCAACCTTGCAGGACCACTTTTATACTACCACCTTGCTAGAGAAGGCCATGAGATCGTGGCACAGCTGTCACAACCGTCTGGCAAAAACCACGGTTGGTTTCCACGGTCGTGGAAGTGCCACCAACCGTGGTTTTGTGCTTCAGCTTTGCCTTGGATCATTAAGCTATGATTTGGTGCATGGCTTGTGTTGACAAGGTTCCATGAGTCCTCCTTAGCCTCTAGCTTGCATCCTAATGAGTCCGAGGGTGTGTCATCTTGATGAACGATCCTCAAACGTATCGATTTAGCTCCTAAATCTCCCAAAATACCTATAAAGCAAACAAAAGTCCGCGTAGACGTCTATCTTGACAAAATACGTGAATTGAGTGCAAACGTCGTGAACTAATGCTAAACCATGCATGAATGAGTGAGACATCTATCTAAATGAGTGTCTAATCCTAAGTCATAAATCGTGTTATCAAAAGTCAAGCACAACAAAATCTATGGGAACATAGAACTTACCAAGCTTGACCGGGACATCTTCAACTATACCGACGGGTCGAGTTATGGATCGATCCGCCATATATAACGTCATCTTCACCGGTTGAGGTTCGCCTAAACCGATCTTCCTGCATAAGGCAAGCGGAATGATGCTAACGCTTGCTCCTAAATCACATAATGCATCATATGTGACATCTTGTTCGCCCCTAAAGGTGTGTGCAAATAAGCTTTAAATTTATAAAACTAGAATCAAGCAGCGAACCCGCAGTGTACGGATCGACGTAGCTAAGCAAGAATTCCAGAGTATCGAACACAGGGATTTGGGTGGGAACGAATTCAATTATAGATTGTCAAGCGAGTAAATATGGGAGTTTTGCAAATATTGGGAAAACAACAATCCTAAAGATCCAGGTATCCAGTTGTGGCAATCGATTCAAGATATACTAATGATATAAAGACAGAGTTGAGATATGCAAAAGTATACTAATGTAAGGTAATCGTACGGTGAAGTTCCAAAAACCTTATGTAACTCACCTAAAAGGCACTCTCTATACAGGTTGTTGAGGCTCAATATAGAAAGATTCTAAGGATGAGAATTAGTGTCAAATACCCAAACTTATAACCTAAAGATCAAGACTAACTTAGCCGATTGAGGTTGTTGAGGCTCACAATCGAGGTAGAGGTTGTTGAGGCTTCACTACCACCTAGAAAAGACAAGTCTAAACTAAGTTAAAGCAAATCTTTAACTTTGGATTAAAGTAAAAGCAGGGTCGTAAACCTGATGGAAATTACGGTTGGATCTTGAGATTCCACGGTCGTGGAACTCAAGAACTACCCGTAATTTAGGGTTCGTCGACGATTCTCTCTAACTCTCAGGGTCTAATCTGTTTGCGATCGATCTATCATCATCTAAGCCACAACTATCAACCCTTCACCTCAGAATTGTTAAGGGTTTTTAGCCAATAACAGTCATGTTGATATCAATTCAAGAATTAAAAGATAAAAAGATGAAAACTTTCAAGAACTTTCAATAATCTTCAAACGAATCTCAAAGTCACAATCAAGAACGAATGTTGTCAAAGGATTCAAAATAAAGTAACAATCACAACTTTAGGAAAGAAGGGAAACGGGATGTCAATCCGTTTTCCAAATCAAACCTAAACAAGAAGAGAGATCTTCTTGCAAAATCTTCCGAAAGCTTCGATCTTCCGCCAATCCGAAGATCTCAACAGCAATCTCCACCAAAAGTGCGAGATTAGGGCAATTGCCTTATGCGAACTTCGATCTCCAATGAGATCTCCAAGATACCTCTAAATGAGGGTTATGCGTTACTAAACGATGATGCAAGCGGGTATCAAGCGAGCGTAAGCGAGCCTAAGCGAGGATGATGGAATCTCCCATCTTCCGTCTTTTTATAGTGTAGGGCAAAATGTCGGCCCGGCCCAATCTTCAAAAGATCGTGGCTTCAAAGTGTGGCGAAAAGATTCGCCAAGATCACGGTCGTGGAAGTTTCCACGACCGTAATTCTAGGTGTGAAAGTGTCACGGTTTGTATCAAACGTTCCACGACCGTAATAGTTACTGGAATGCATCACGCCTCTCTTCACAAGTTCCACGGCCGTAATTCTGAACGTGGTTTGAAATCCGGCCGTATTTTAGGGCGTAATTTAGGGCAAGAACGTGATTCTTCCCTAGCCTCGTGTATTTCTCAAGCTAAACTCCAATTTGCTTCCTAAAGATGTCCTCAATCTATGGACTCACTCAATCAACTCCTCTTTTGCTCGATTCCGTTCGGAAATAGCTCCAAATCACCTATAATTAACATAGAACTAGTGTAGACATCCATATCGATAATATAGGTAATACTAACTCATATATGCAGCAAAGTTCAATCAAAGACTATCAATATGAATCAAATACGTTTAGAAAACGTGCCTAAAATATCACAATATTTCATGCTAACACATCTCCCACTCCTATGGGAACACAAAATGACCCCGGATCCTTCAGCTTTGGGGGCATCTTTTCCTTCATCGTCTTAATGAGATCCCACGAATTCGAACTCATCTTGACTTCTCCAAAGTCTTCTAGTTTCCTCTTGTTAGAGAGGATCTCCTTTAATAACTTTCCATAAGCTGGCATACCTACAATTGCATCAATGAAAGGTATATTAATATGCAGTTTGCTCATGAGTTCAATGAACTTACCGAATTGTTTGTCTAGACGCGCTCTTGCTCTAGATTGTGGGTATGGTAGGGGAGGTTTGTAAGTTGGAGGAGGAATATAGATGTCTTCCTTCTCCTTCCCCTTTTCCTTCTCTTTTTCGACGGGAACTTCCACAAACTTAGGTTGCGGGTCGGTGGTTGTTGCTCCGCTCCTAGTTGTGATAGTCATCACCCTTCCTTTCGGGTTATCCTCCGTCTTTCTTGGAAGTTTTCCTTGATTTCATGGAACTTCCTCAGCATTGCTAAACATTTGGTTTTCTAAAATCTTTTGGGCTTTATCAACCTTAGTAATGTGACTCTCCAATCCTTGAAGCTTTCCCAAAATTGTTTCCAACATGGGATCGGGCTTCTCTTTCCCCGAAGTGCTTCCACTATTAGATGTTTGCCCCTGACTTTTCAAAGGAATAGAAGAAGAAGATGGTGGAGTTAGTGAATTTCCTGAATTGGGATAAGAATTACCGGAGTTTTGTTGTTGGTTGGAACGCCAATTGTTGTTGTTTGAACCCCTATTGTTGTTCCAATTGAAATTCCGGTTGTTGTTGTTGTTCCAATTGTTCCGGTTGTTGCGATTTCTGTTCTCATTCCCATTGTGGTTATTGTTATTTCCTAAATAACCAACATCTTGCTCCTTAGGCTTTGGAAAGCTAGCCTTGATGACTTCCTTCAATTCTTTAATCTCGGTGTTGAGAGAAAAGATTTGAGTTTGAGCAGCTTTTGTTAGCTTTGCTCCTTGCTCCACTCGATTTGCTTCTACCTTCCGGTGAGAATACTTCTCAATGACTCGGGCTTGCTTCTCGATGAAGTCCCAAGCGTCATCTTCCCTCATGTCCATGAATGTGCCACATGAAAGGGATTGGAGCTTGAATTGTGTTTCCACATCCAGCCCCTTATAGTATATCTCCAATAGCTCCAATTTGGAAATGCCATGGTGTGGGCAATCCAATAGTAAATCCTGAAATCTTTCCAAAGACTGAAATAAACTTTCATTAGATCTCATAGAAAATGCATTAATCTTACCTCTCAACTCCGCCGTCTTGGATGGCAGAAAGAATTTGGTGAGGAACTCCGAAGAAAGATCCTCCCATGTGTTGAGTCTTCCATTTGGAAGAGCTTGATACCAAGATAAAACTTTCCCTTTCAAAGAGAAAAATAATGGCTTGATCTTGTAATTGTTGGTGGTTGCATTCTTTGGCTTCATTGTCTCCATCAAGATCTCAAAATTCTGTAAATGTTGATGTGGAAATTCAATACTCGTTCCTCCAAACTGATTTTGGCGAACGATGGTAATAACTTGTGGGTTGAAGCTAAACCCCTGAATATCGTCAGCATCAAAGTTCACACCTAGACGGCGTGGTTGCTAAATTGGATCCATTCTTTGGCCAAGAGTTCTTGGCTCTTCATCTATACGGGCGGCTCTCGCACCCCCAGCCGGGACACGATAATTGACGGCCGGTCTTGGATTATTCTGATTCGCGTTGATCGTCGGATCAATGTCCTCTAGCGGTGGCATGGAAGAGTCGCTATCCTCATCGGATGAGTCGGTTCTAACCGATCTTGCCGGTTTCCTCCTCTTCTTCTTCTTGGAATCGCTCATCTCCAGCCTCATTTGAAGCATCATGTTCTTGATCTCATCAATTTTCAATTGATGGTTGTCCGATTCTTCCTTGCGAGTCTTCTCGCTCCATCTAAGTCGAGCTTCGGAATCCTCCAACTCTGCTTGGATATCCCGCTCATTATTTTCAACCATCTTGTAACACCCCGATTCCGCGGGACTCGGGGCGCTACGGGTTGGGACCTCACAATGGGTCCCGACCCTTAGCTTGACAACAATTTCACCGGATCTTGCAACAAGGCACAAATATAGGCCAAAACCGAAATACATTTTATGCAATGTTAGAAAACCCAAAAGAAAACAAACAACGGACTTCAGCCGAAAACAACTACAAAGACCAAAAGCCATACATGCGGCATACAATAATACAATATACAAAACTCCAAACGTGACTCCAAACAAAACCCTTCCTAAAATGTACGGACCCCGGCTGCCCACCCTTCCGGATCTCTCGGAGCATGCCTAACCTGCAAGGCAAACTACAACGTTCGGTATAAAACCGTTAGCTCACATTCGAAGCATTAGAATTAAAGGGAAAGGCACAAACACAATTAATTCAACATAGTCACACAACATACTCTAAGCACACAAATCCGGTTTATTATCTTTATTTATTAAGTCATATCCCGTTCTAGTTCAACTTCTTTTGTGACACGAGAATCCTCCGAAACTCGCCTCGGTCCCTTCTTCCGGCAATGGAACGGTCGGATGCCTCCGACCGTCTAACCAGCACGGGCCAGTCGCCGAGATCCCCCTAGCTCTCACGGGGAGCCAGGCAGTGATGTCACCGCCCGTTATCATACACTTGGGCCAAATAATATAAAGGTCGGTAATCCTATTTCCGGTTTAGTTGTTATAAACAGTAAAATAATAAACACACACCACCCAACACACAATAATGCTAATACAAAGAATACAAGCTAAGTAAGTCCGAAGACTTACCT
>BSUD01000003.1:108608920-108623054 GCA_033239045.1 Fagopyrum esculentum
GCACACGACACAACTATACATATCCTCACACACGCACATAACTCAACCAAGGAAAGAACTAGATCTAACCTTTTGATTCTATCGGTGCTACTAGCTCAACGTAAAACTCATCCAAAGATAATACCTTCCGTCTTCCAGTTAGCCTCATCAGTTCCTCGTCTACCACTAGAACCTCATGACTGACAACACGTCTTGAGTCATGTATGTACTCTCTAGATTGACACACATGAAACACCGGGTGGTAACGCCAACTTGTAAGCCACTTCTCCAACTCACGCTAAGATCTCTAAAGGGTCCGATATGTCGGAAATTAACTTCCTTCTCGGGTCTTTCTCAATGCAATATATACATTATGTTTCCCCTTTATTTCCCTAACACAAAAGGTCAAACTTCTTAATTGGCCCCGCTAAACCAAACTTTGATCTTACGTTTTCTCAATTCTTGTTTCAAATTCCAAGTAATAATGGAAGTACCTTACTTCGCACCGCTTCTACTAACGATACCAGTATGCTATTACTTCTACATTGCTCCGCAATACTCGATCAAGACCTTGTCTTGAAGAATCACTTTGTACACTTCAAACTCATAACACCTCAAGGTAAACCAAAACAATTGCACCAACGAATCCCCTCTTAACTCTCATCAACTCTACTGTCAACTTCTGTCACCCTCAAACTTCTTTGTCTTCCGAAGTAGGTTAGCGATAGATGGTGTTACTTTGGAGAACATCTCCACAAATCCGGTAATGACCAGCAAATCCAGAAAACTTATAACTTCTTCTACATCCTTCGGGGGTTGTCATCCCGAGACAACTTGTCATACAACTTCTCTCTTCTTCGAAAATAGACCAAAATATCTTATACGGGCATTAGTACGCCCAAATGAAACCACCACAGGCTCATGGTGACCATTACTTGTACGGACTGCCGTATTTGCAATATCCTGATCTCGAATTTCTCTATTGGCGGCAATCAGACCTTAAATCATTCTTAGAAGATGCTACCGACCCTTGCAACCGGTCGAGTAGATCCCCTATCTGTGGTGAGGGATACTTGGTTTTTCACGGTTATTTTGCTCGGCTCACTGTAATCGATGTACAAACGGAGATTACCGCCTCTACTTTCGCAAACTAGTGTTCTTCATAGAACTTCAAACCAAGAGTTTAAGATATACTCCAATATGAACTTTAAATCAAGAGTTCAAGATAGCATTCGGAGTTCTCCATAGCATTTCAATAATTCTAATGAACTCCTTTTAATAAGTTCTTGCAATTGCTCCTTCACTTGCTTCCACAACTCATGTCTCTTCACAAGCGTCATTCATACGGTGCCTTAGATATCGGAATTGAGTCAAGCTTGACCTTAGTGGACAAATCCACATTCTGACGTATTGAAATCCGGGATATCATATCTCGGTCTTTGTATTTTCCTCTTTCGTCCCATAACATCAGACTGACACAACCTTGTCTTAAAACTTGACAAGTGTTCATGATATTAATGATCTACCCCAATCTGTTGGGGCAACATCCTTTAAACACGTGAATTGCTCCTTCTCCAGTTATAACAGTGACCGTTTTCTTTCAAAGATTCGTCTTTTCTTGAATTGGTAAGATTTACTTGCGTCTTCTGACTTGTGTGGTCTGATTTAAGTATTCTGTTAACTTAATCCCGTTTTTCCTCCTTGATGACATGATTGTAAAAATCTTCTAAGATTTCTCACTTATGTGCAACCATAAGGGTTCAATCTGCAGGACTTAACCGTCCTTCAAAACAATTGACCTTATCTTTTTCACTTTTCGCGACATCCCAACATATGGAAGGAGCTCTTCGTCTTCTACATAAGCTTTCACCATAGACATCCTTTCTTCAAGTAGAAATTATACTTCACTTTCCTTTTGTAAAGTCCACCCGACGGTAGAGGTTCTAACCTCGATCTTCCATATACTTTTTGTACGTTTCTTGTCGACATCAAACTTCAAAACTTTGATCTTCCCTTACTCTTGTTGGTCACCTTATGCATCTCTCGATATTCCATGAACAACTTCACAACTGTACCAGTATGCCTTGTGGAAAATGCTAGAAGAAACTCCCTATCCAAAACCACTAAATATCAAACTCATTACATCTCCAGGTACTAACATCATAACTCTAAGCTTGCAGCGTTGCCCTAATCTAGGTCCTCTCTTTCACGCCACCATGTCTCTTCCGTGTGAGTCTAGAAACTTGACTTATCTATTGCCCGTGGTATCATATCATCCATTTCATACCCCGCATCCTCTATATACTCCCGTTTACGTACCACCTCCATGACACCTTACCTTCTTCTTGATTCACTACTTCCCATTTACCGCGGTCAAACTTAAAACCTCTAATTCATGTCGTTCTCTCATATGCCAATTCCATGACCTACAAAGGTCGCATAAGGTCATCAACATCCCTCTTTATGCCCTTAATCTTGTTTACTCATCCCATCCACACTCACCAATAGACACCCGCACCTCTACGTTCTCAGTTGTCACCGATTAACTTGTATCTGACCTTCACCGAAGTCAGCGACTTATTATTCTACTACACTTATCATGTTACCATTCTCATGAAGGCTACCCTCCTCGGGGTACTTTACCTTAAACTCCGTTAGTTCTTTCTTCATTTCATACTTCCTTTTCTTTATAAGGTATCTATCTCTTCTTTGCCTCGTTGTTTGATATAACTCCCTTACATAGACTTAACCATTCTTCCTTGATGTCTTTCAAGGGCACCTTCCCAAATATTATAGCCCTATCTAGCATCCATTCGCGTCCCTCTTGGTTGGTATCTTAAGTCTCTCGATCAAAGCTCTTCGTTTCGTCTTTCGGCTTCCTGGGGTCATCATTTATACACACCTCCTCCTTCTTGGCGTTTCTTAGTCTTATCATCATAATGGAAATCGGTCAGCTCCACGTGAATCCCCATTATGCCCTTCTTCTCATAACTCTAGGGTTGTTGACACTTCACTTATTGGTACCTTGTAAGCTTAACTTACGGTATCTTAAACCTTTAGCAAATGGTTTGATCACTCTTCTCGTCTTGACTCCAATGCTTAGGAGCTTGTAAGGAAAGCTTCACATCAATCTTAATGAAATACCACCCTTAACCTTGTTAGAATGTACACATCTCTTCCTTGATTCGCATCTTTAGTTGTCCACGCGTCTTCTTGAGAAACTTAAGTTCGTTCTCTCCCTTGGTCTCGTCGTTGTTCGATTATGGCCCCTTTAGAACCACTTCTTCACTTTAATGTTGCTCTCTTTTCTTGTATTGCTCCCATCTCGATTTCTCTTAAGTTGTCCGAATTTTCCTTCCACTTCTTCGTCCCTCGTTTATGTCATCTCTACTCCTCCTCTTCGACATCCTCTTATTGGATTCCGAAAACCCAAGGTGATCTTCAGAGCATGATACTCCACTCGATACTTGAGCGTACTCCTCCATGTATGAACGCTATCCCAAGATACATCGTCGTCTTTAAGGTAATGATATCATACTATAATCTTAGCTAAAAGGTTCCATAACTTCATATGCTATTATATATAATAAGAATACATATACATAACTATATAAGTCCTAAGTCCATATTACTACTAATATCATGCATTCGGCATTCCATTACAACAATACAAGGTCCAAAACACATAATCATTCACATATCCAACTATACACATAAATCATGTCCATCAGGCAACTACAATCCACAAAAGGTACACATCAATTCCATCATGCATAACTACAAAACTCATATCCATATCTATATATACATATATATACATAGCAAAATCCAATAAACTAAGCTGCCGAGATCCGCGGAAGGAGTGGTGGTCCGTACATTCTACCCCGACTCATGCATGTGATTTTGAAAACAAAAACCCAGAACCCGTGGGGTTCTGTTTATTCTTTATTCGGCCTTTAGAAGATTGCGAGTGCCATTGTTGTCAACCTAGGGCTCTGATACCACTTTTGTAACACCCCGATTCCGCGGGACTCGGGGCGCTACGGGTTGGGACCTCACAATGGGTCCCGACCCTTAGCTTGACAACAATTTCACCGGATCTTGCAACAAGGCACAAATATAGGCCAAAACCGAAATACATTTTATGCAATGTTAGAAAACCCAAAAGAAAACAAACAACGGACTTCAGCCGAAAACAACTACAAAGACCAAAAGCCATACATGCGGCATACAATAATACAATATACAAAACTCCAAACGTGACTCCAAACAAAACCCTTCCTAAAATGTACGGACCCCGGCTGCCCACCCTTCCGGATCTCTCGGAGCATGCCTAACCTGCAAGGCAAACTACAACGTTCGGTATAAAACCGTTAGCTCACATTCGAAGCATTAGAATTAAAGGGAAAGGCACAAACACAATTAATTCAACATAGTCACACAACATACTCTAAGCACACAAATCCGGTTTATTATCTTTATTTATTAAGTCATATCCCGTTCTAGTTCAACTTCTTTTGTGACACGAGAATCCTCCGAAACTCGCCTCGGTCCCTTCTTCCGGCAATGGAACGGTCGGATGCCTCCGACCGTCTAACCAGCACGGGCCAGTCGCCGAGATCCCCCTAGCTCTCACGGGGAGCCAGGCAGTGATGTCACCGCCCGTTATCATACACTTGGGCCAAATAATATAAAGGTCGGTAATCCTATTTCCGGTTTAGTTGTTATAAACAGTAAAATAATAAACACACACCACCCAACACACAATAATGCTAATACAAAGAATACAAGCTAAGTAAGTCCGAAGACTTACCTCGTCCCAAAGATAATCCCGCTAACCACCGCTCTCAACTTCCCGTAGGAAGGCACTCAACGCCTAGTCAAAACAAGGCACACAATCAACATCTCTCTCACATGCTAGAAGTCCTTAGACTTCTAGTCCCAATGATCTCGCAAGATCATAAACCATAACCATGATAGGATAACGACTCCAAATCCTCACGATCTCACAAGGTCATAACCAACACAACACATGCTAGGATACTCTCGTCATAGTCTCCACAATCTCAACAAGATCATACAACCATAATCTCAATCCTCATAAGCTCACAAGATCAACCCAAACACTTAATGCCCTACAATCCTCACAGGATAACATCACACCTCAAGCCTTATAACGATAATAAATCCTCAAAACTCACCTAAGGTCCAAAGCCACTACTTGGCATTAACTCTAAGTTATGCTAGATTCATCCTAGCATGATACTAAAACTTAACATAACTACATCGAGGGGAAAGAATACTCACACAACGTCAAAAGACGGAAGTCGATCTACGGATGTCGAGATTGGAATCGTTGGCCTTTATCGGGGCGCTTCCAGTCCTAACACCAAAGCTAAACAAATTTAGCTTATATGCTAAATTTGAACGGAATATATAACTTATGTAAAATCTAAGGTAAAACTCGCTTTCAAAACCAAGGTTAAAACCGCTTAAATACTTTCCGGGACAATTTATACAATTTTAGAAACTTGGTCATAATCCGCCATTAAACCTTCGGGCCATAAATCCGAAATAAATCCAACAAGGGAATAATATATGGTAGATATAAATATACGAATATCCCGGCAATTAAAATCCAATGTTAAAACCCGCTAACACATTTTCCGGGGCAATTCATACAATTTCATAAATATGGGTCATAAACTGCAATTAAAGTTTTGGGCCAAATCTGTAATTAATTCCATAAAGGGTATATCAGCAATTTCCAAAACTTTGGGTGAAAACTGTAAATATATAAAGCTGGGTACATTCTATAATTAAATATAAAGATAGGGGTCCCGATTTTAATTAGGTTAAGACTCTCTTTAACCTTGAACAAGCGCAAAGGAGAGGCAAAGGGAAGGAAGAACGGCAGCAAGGAGCAACGCTAGCGCACCACCTTGGCGGCACTGCAGGCTCCGACGATGAAGGCGATGGTGGCTCCGGCGTTTGCGGCTCCAGAGACGGTGGTGGCGGAGCACAGTGGCGGTGGTTACTGGGGCAGCAAAAGGGCAGACGAGGAGGGCCATCCCCTTTGCTTCTCTGTTTGGACAGGCTGTGCGAAAGAAAGAAGGAAGTAGGCGGCGGCTAGGCTGCGTGGCTCCGGCGCGAGGCAGCAAGCCAGTTTCCGGTGGCGTCTCTCCTTGGTCTGGTTCCTGGTGGTTGCAAAGAAGAACGAGAGGGAGGTGGGCTTCTCTCTAGTGGCTCGATGGAGGCGAAGGACAGAGGGATGGAGAGTATCGAGATGGGCTGGCTGTGCTTCCTAGTTGCAGCTGCGAAGGCGAGGTTTCCAGCAATTACCCAGTGGTTGCTGGGGTGTTTTCAAAACCGACAGATCGAGAGGCGATGGATAGGGAGGGCCGGCTTGTTCCGACAGCTAGGCGGCGTTGGTTGGCTTTGGGGCTCCTTCTACAGCGACTTCGACGGGAGCTGCTCGGCCTGGCGTCGACTATGCCGGTGGAAGGTGTTGTTGAGAGTTTGAGGGAGAGGTGGGAGATTGGAGAGCCTGAGTTTAGGGAGAGAAATGGCTGTCGAGAAGAGTGACTATCAGAAAGAGAGAGAGAGATGAGCAAGGGTCATTGCAGGGGTTTAAAGAGTAGAGGGAATGAGAGGTCAGTAGAGGGAAGTGAGGGGTCGGGTGGAACACGCAACAGAAGAGGGGTCAATCATCACCTGGGAAGGAAGGAGGAGAATAAAAGGAAAATATATAATAATAAAATAAAATGAGTACTCGAATAAACTCGGTCGAATGTATTTGGAACGGGATTTCCAAATTGAAAAACATTCCCGACTTTTCTGAAAAACGATACGAAAAATATATGTGGATCGATTATATAGGTAAACTTGCAAAATATACTTTGAAATACAAAAACCATTCTCGTAATTAATTTTTACCAGATTATATAATAATTTAAACACGGGAACTAAAATATAACGATAAAATCCAGAAATATAAATATCGCAAACGCGCCAAAATTTTGCAGCGTTACACATCTTTCTTTCTTTGAGCTTCTTCCTCAAAGTCTTCTCAAGTTCTTGATCAAGAGGTAAGAGGTCTTTGTTGTTTCTAGACCTGCGCATATACCTAAGGTAACCTGCAAATAGCACTCAAAGGAGATATCAAATAACAAGAGCAAAGCTCCCAAGCTTGACAACCGATAACCGAATTCGGCCTAAACCAAATCCCCGGCAACGGCGCCAAAAACTTGTTCGCCTCGAAGTGTGCGTGCAAATAAGCTTTAAGTTTATAAAACTAGAATCAAGAAAGCGAACCCGCAGTGTACGGATCGGAGTAGTAAAGCAAGAATTTCAGAGTATCGAACTCAGGGATTTGGGGGAACAAATTCATTTCACAAATCGTCAAGCAAGTAAGCATAATAAGCTTTGCAAATATTGGGAAAACAACAACCTTAAAGATCCAGGTATCTAATTGTGGCAATCGATTCAAGATATACTAAAGAACTAAGGACAGAGTTAAGAGTTGCAAAGGTATGCTAAGGTAAAGTAATGTACGATGAAGTTCCAGAACTTTATATGACTTATCTAAAGACACTCTCTATAAAGGTTGTTGAGGCTTCGGTATAGAAAGGATCTATGAATAAGAATTAATCTCAAATACCCAAACTTGTAACCCAAGGATCAAAAATAACTAAAACGATTAAGGTTGTGATACTCGAAATCGAAGTAGAGGGTGATGAGTCTCACTACTACCTAGAAAAGGGCAAACCTAGACTAGATTAAAGCTAATCTTTAACCTTGGATCAAAGTAAAAGCAAAGTTCATAAACTAGGGTAAATTACGGGCAGATCTTGAGTTCCACGGCCGTGGAAGCTCAAGAACAGACCGTGATCTTGGTTCGTCGACGAGATCTCTCTAACTCTCAGGGTCCAATCAAATTACGATCGATCTATCATTATCTAAGCCACAACTATCAACCCTTCACTTTAGAATTGCTAAAGGGTTTTAGCTAATAACCATTGTCATGATATCAAGATTTAATTTAAGAAGAATGAAAGATGAAAACCTTCGAAAACTCAAATATAACTCAAATTTAATCTCAATTCCAAATACCAAATAGGAATATCTAATGGATTCAGAATATAACACAAAACCTCACAAAGATCTTAGGTAAGCACGAAGAACGGGATGTCAATCCGTCTTCAATAACAAAACCTAGAAAAGGGCGCAACTTCCGCCACACACGATCTTCGGAAATCCAAATTGCTGGCGCTTTCGCAGCGTTTCTCACGAAACCCTAAGGCTGACTTTTCCAAACAAGGTTGTCCAAGCCTAAAGCGAGCTCTCCCCCAAAGCGATGATACCGAAAACTCTCTCCTCCCTCCTTTTTATAAGACGGGGCAAAATAACCGTACCGGCCCACTGCGTAAATGACGTGGCAATAATTGGTTTGTCAAAAGATCGCCTAAATCACGGTCTCAATGGATTCCACGACCGTGGTTTAGGGCGTGGAATTGGGTTACGGTCTCATATGACTTCCACGACCATACTTTAGGCCGTGTAACTCTCTGGAATGCTCCACGCTCATGATACCAAGATCCACGGCCGTGGTTTAGGGCGTGGCTCTTCTACGGGCGTATTTTAGGGCGTGGAAGTGTAATTTGCTTGTGGTTTCCTTTGTATCATGCCATTCCTCATCCTAGCATCTCCTTTGGCTTCTTTCATGTGTTCCTAATCCTTGGATGTGCTCAAATCCTCTCCTATCTTTCTCAAATGGTCCGGTTTCAGCTCTTATTCACCTAAAATCAATACAAAGCTAATGTAGACCTCCATATCGAAAATATAGATAAACTAGCTAACAAATGCTTCAATGCCTTATCAATGAACACTATAATGAATGAAAAACAACTAGAATAAGTGCCTAGAATATCGCAATATTTCATGCTAACAAACTACCTAGAGAGAGAGCGCTAGAGAAAGGAGCGTATTGAGAGCTCTTTCACATGTTATTTCCATCATTTCTATTAGGTGATGGTACGACCGCATAGTCTCAATTGGGAGGTGATCATGCCAAATAACACTATTTTACTCCAATATGGACTTGAAGTATTGGAACCTTAAGGTGTTTCATTAATACAAAAAAACTACTTTTTTATGTCTATAGCGTTTGTTCAAGCTTTTCGACAATTCCTCAAGATTCTCCACAAATAAGTATTTAGCTTTGAGACTTTCTTGGATGAGATGGCAAAGGAATACGATTTTTTTGCCTTCTCTTGTCGAGTGGCATCATTGTTATTCACAATTGTCTGTTCAAGGTCATTCGCCTTAAGATGGGCTACAACATCTACCTTCCATTCATGGTATTTTTGGCCTAATACTTCAAGGATGTCAAATTCATTTTTTACCACTATTTGTCATTTGGATACTACGAAAGAATTATAACTTATGTCGTTATTAATCATGTATGAATTTATTAGTCATGAATTAATATACTAATATGTAAGGTACTTTCATAGGCATGTAAATATCATGTAGAAGTTTTACACAAATTTTTAAGGAATGCGTGTAAAGTGTTAATAGGTGACGTATGTCAGAGTGATAATCATATAAGAAAAATAAGTGTTATATTGTGTGACATAATTAAGAAATCATACGGATAAATGAGTGTTACGAGAAAAAGAAAGTAAATCCGGTAATTTTACACCTTTAATCTTCATCCATCCATTTTACTTTCTTTGAATATCCTTATATTATCCCTACTTTACTCCTCATTGTTCGCTCCAAACGGTGTGTGCAAGCTTTAAATTTATAACCCTAGACTTAAGCTTAAAACAAGGATGCGAACCCGCAGTGTACGGGTCAATCGTATTAAAAGCAAGAAAATTCCAGGGGTCGATCACAGTGACTTGGTGAAACAAAGTCAACACGGTATGCTAATGTTAATGCTAACCACAAGAGCAATTTAACACAATCAAAGATGAATAAGAAGTCAATAAAGCAAACATGCAATTCTAGGGATTAAAGCATCTAGTTGTGGTTCCAACTCAAGATCT
The DNA here is from genome assembly GCA_033239045.1 of Fagopyrum esculentum. NCBI lineage: Eukaryota > Viridiplantae > Streptophyta > Magnoliopsida > Caryophyllales > Polygonaceae > Fagopyrum > Fagopyrum esculentum. The sequence goes on from BSUD01000003.1 coordinate 108,618,952, forward strand.
ATAGATAAGCGGACAAAGTTGAGATTTTTGCGTGGGGAAGGTGTTACTAAAGTGGAGTAGATCACCGGGTAAGTCTCACTACACACTAATCCTCAACCGTAACTCCTATTACCGGGTAAGTCTCAAGGAATCAAGATAAAGAACTATAACCTCAAACTAACAAACCATCTAAGGGAATAGAATCAACCTTTACCGGGTAAGTCTCAGGCTAACTCACAAAGATGGGATGGAAGCACACTCAAACCCCAATAAAGGACAACCTTTATTACCTACACTTATGATCGTTAATACACAGACTAAGGAATTACCGGGTAAGTCTCATCCTAAGCTTGCATTGAACCAGAAAGGTGAAATAAGAATAGGATTTGGCAAACTCTAACACTTAACTCTCAGTTTCGGATAGGATAAGTCACCTCGGACAGAAGAATTCCACCCCGGCCGAGATGTTCATCGACTGAACGAGATGCTTAGGGTTAAGGTTAAAGACTCGAACTTTCAGGATCCTACTGGAATCTAAGATTATTCTATCATTGTTTTTCCCACAACCTTCAGCCAATCACCCTAGAATCACATAAGGAAATTAGCCACTCATCATCATAATGAAAGTATTAAATATATGGGAAGAAGGTGAATATTTGAACAAGAAGAATTTAATGAAAAGACTTCAATAACTGAATCAAATATCACAACAAAAGCGTTCCTTGGATAATAATCCAACAAGACAAGGCAACAATTGAGGGAATTGAAGACAATCTTACAAAACCCTTCAATAAAGCTATAAAAGCTATGGACTTTGATCTTCCTTCAACCTTCAAAAAGGTTCTTCGAAAACTCCCAAATTGGAGTATACCGCTGCTGCTGCTGCGTGAATGGTGTATGCGGCCTCTTTCCAGCCGTATGCGGGTGTTGGAATTGTGGAAAATCCGACCCTTTTTATAGGAAAATAACCCTCCAAAGATAATAAATCTTAGAAAGATATTCTCCCATAAAAATAGGTAAAATATATATTCTGTATATTTCTTTCCATCCAGGAGCCCAGCCCAAAAATATAAGATCACCTTCCAAGTTTAAAAGATCTCCTCCAAGAATAAAATATTCTCGCCGCGTCCTAGGTGTTCGCCTCGGTCGAGTCGGTATCTCTGGATCGCCTCGGTCGAGATGAATCTCTGGTCAACCGAGGTGACTCTCAGCTGAATGTAGAGTCTCTTAAAACTGGTCCAAAGTAATTCTTTAATCCATGGCTATGCTTCCTGGATGATTCCTTTTTGCTCCTCAATGTAGCTCCAAATGACTCATGACTCTTTTTGCTCCTTTTTTATGCAAAACGTGCCATTTTACCTACGATTACAACAAAACTAGGTGTAGACCTCGATTCTCGCAAAGGTAGATGAAATGGTAGTAAAATCACATAATATACATACAAACATGCAGATTATGAAAGATAAAACGTCCAAACAAACCCCAAAATATAGACTATAATTCATGCTATCAAAATACCCCATACTTAGCCCTTGCTTGTCCCCAAGCAAGTTCCTCATATAAAAGACAAGATAGAATGGATTATAAGTCAAGAAAATCAATGAAAAGTCTTTCAAAAACATTTTTATGGTGTGCAACCATCATAGATCACTCTAAGAGAATACTTCCTGGAAATTAAAAACTCAATATGCTCAAAACATTTTATAAATATAGGAAAGTTGTTCATCTTTGCATAAAATCATAGAATGCATAACAAGTCATAATTATCAAAATTAATCATGTATAATCCGATTTAAACCGCTAAGTCAATCAACAAGCTCAAGGTCTCAAGGGCTTCCCAAAAGAAAAGGTCAAGAAACGTGTAGGGTAGGGATGTATGTAAGGTAATGTGGTGCTAGAATCCGGGAAAAGGATGAACTTCACTTCCACTTTGACTTGCAACACCTTCCACCAATAAGCTTTGCTTATTTCACACTTTTTCTCTTTTTACTTTACTTTTTGGGATGCATGGACAGAGGTGCACAATAACCGAAGCCTAGGAAATCTGCAATCATCAATTTCTCGAGATGCATCAAACCCTTGATGCACATACCATGACCCGATAGGAATATCGCTCAATCCGACTTTGGCAAGACACAAACACCCGGCTATGTGAATGGTGCCGAGTTACTCATCTTCATGATTGACTTCCCCAAACCTATTATTGCTTTCTAACACTTTCACTTCCAGCTACTTCTCAACTTTAACTCCACTTGCTTTCACCACTTCGCTTGCTTCCAAATTCCCGGATAGGTAAAGGGAGGCAAAATGTATATGAGGGGCTAAGCATGATTAAGAAGAAGAAGAAGAAGAGAATGAATTGCCTTGGTCTTTCCAAGAAGAACGTGAGAGAACTTAACCTGCGGTGTCAACCTTCAAATTCAACATAATTTGGATAAAAACAAAGTATTAAACATGCCAATAATTTCAAACAAAGCATTTAGCAACTTAAACATATCATAAAACCTTTTAAACACATAAAGAATTTAAAACCAATAGGTAAACAAGATCTTCACTGAGATCATATCCAGATAAGTAGCACAAAATCGTTTTTTCGAAAACTCTCAGTTAACCTACCTCGGCCGAGGTGTTCTTGGTTCAACCGAGGTGAAACACCTCGTTTTGCCAGAACTGTCCCGGTCGAGGTCAAAAAATTTTTTTAAAACCATATATTTTTCGGTTTCGACGTTTTTCTCAATCAAATAACCTGTAGGTAATGCATGCAATCTCAGATAAACACATAGATGCAAATGAAGCATAAATATGAAAATATCCGATAAATAAAGTACATCAAAAGTATCGAATACATCAAGTAGTCAAATAGTCGGATAATACAGACAAATACCCCATACTTGAGACACACTGTCCCAGTGGGTATAATAAGAGTCTAAAAACAGAGAACTCACCGGATAAACGCTGAACTGCATAAAAATATAATAAATGAATCCTGTAGCTCCTCAGTAGTCCTGATCCGGCGGTGGTGGTGGTATGTAGGGGTACTGAGTCGGATCATAAGGATGACCCATGATATGCTGGAACTGTAGCTGAGCCATCATGTGCTGATGATGTTGCCGCTCCTGCATCTCGCGGATATCCAACGAAAGGGCAGCATATGAGTCGATAACCTGATCCGTCAGGTCATCGATCCGTCGGTGTGCAGCTCTGTCCCTAACTCCCCGCCTCCTGCGCCTAGCGGGCCTGACCGGAGAAGTCTCAGCTGGCGCTGGCTCAACGTCCTCCTCATCCTCATCTAGATCAATAATAGGTGGCGCGCTCGTCCCAGCAGTATTTGTCCCTGTGTCCATCGGGACGCCACCTCCTCTCTCATCAACTGTCTCATCGTCGTCGTCGTCCTCATCCTCCTCCTCAGCCTCCTCCTCAGCAGGGGCAGCTGTTCCCTCTCTGTAATCCTCCATAAGTGGAGCCCATGCTGTCTGCCAGAAATGCGGATCGAAGACAGAGAACTGCGCAGACCATCTGATGCCCTGAGGTGCAGTCCGCTCCCAAGGCATGGCGACGTATGGAGTGGTCAAACCACGGGGAACTAGAATCCTCCGTGTGATCATCTCCTGCAATCCCAGCGGCTTCGGAGCCGCCGCCAACGTGCAAACGCTGAGGTCCATCCCGTGGTAAGTGGCGATGTGGGTGACTAGACCTCCACAGCAGATGTCTCCCTTCGCCTTGGCTTTGATCCTGTGCAGATCCTCTGCCAGGAGCAAGCCAAAGTCTGGGAGGCCTCCTGTAACCATGCAGTAAAGCGAAAAGAGCTCCCCCTGTCTGATCTTCTGGGGCGTCTCAGTACGCGCCAGAAGTGTCTCACTGAAGATCCTCTGGGCGAGTCTGAAGGCTGGGTGAAAGACGACTTTCTCCCTGGAATCTCCAGGGCGCCATCTGTCTGCGTGTGTAGTAATGTGGGCTATCTGTCCCCAGAACTCCCTAGCTACGGATCGGGAGGGGAAGTCTACAGCAGTAGGGGCAGGAAAGCCAAAGATCTCTCTCCAAATCTCTAAAGGAACTATGAAGTTCCGGCTCATCAGCCGGTACTTCACAGACCGCTCTGTGGGAAGGTAGGAGAAGGAGCTGAC
>BSUD01000003.1:108623881-108646858 GCA_033239045.1 Fagopyrum esculentum
TTCTCCCTGGAATCTCCAGGGCGCCATCTGTCTGCGTGTGTAGTAATGTGGGCTATCTGTCCCCAGAACTCCCTAGCTACGGATCGGGAGGGGAAGTCTACAGCAGTAGGGGCAGGAAAGCCAAAGATCTCTCTCCAAATCTCTAAAGGAACTATGAAGTTCCGGCTCATCAGCCGGTACTTCACAGACCGCTCTGTGGGAAGGTAGGAGAAGGAGCTGACGAACTCGAGTGTCGGCTCTAAGTAAGATGGGGCTCGGATCTCAGTAAACTGATCCAGCCCGACGGTAGCAATCATCCTCCTAAGGTCAGCATCTAACCCTAGGCAGTCAAAGGCGGACACATCCAGAAATCGTGGTGCGATGACTGGATGGCCAGCTATCCTCTCATAGTCTACCCGGCATCTCTCGTGGATAACCGGGCGGTAGGGACGGGATGAGGAAGGAGAAGGGGAAGGGGAGGACCTATCTCTAAGAGCTAAACGGCGATCTGAACTCATCTCCAAAAACACACTGTCAGACTACCTCGGTCGACTGACAACTCCAAGAATCACCTCGACCGAGGTGCAGAACGACTGGACCGAGGCGAAGACAGTCGCAATTCCACTCTCTGATTTTCAGTTCTTTTCCCCCTAAAATCACTACCGATGCTTCCTAAGGGGTACTTATAGATTTCCTCAACAGAATTAGGGCAACCAAAGCCCAATATTGCAGAAAACGAACGAGTTAGGTTTTCGAACGTTTTTACCTCGTTCCGGCCGATTCACCTCGTTTTCTTGCAGATCTGTAGTTGCAATAGGATCCTCTACTCTTTAATCTCGGTTTGGAAGCAGAAATCTTCGAAAACGAGCGAGAAACGAAGGAGCGAGGTGCTTCTGTCCGCCGCGATCGAAATGGGTAAATATAAAGTGAAAAGTAATTTTTCCCCTTTTTATACTGTTACTGGATCTGCTGTCACCTCGGTCGAGATGGTCTCGACCGGACCGAGGTGGTATGGTCCGAGGCGGTTCTGCAGAAACCCTAGTCGCCTCGGTTGCTCAAGAATCAACTCGGTCGAGGTGCTCTGACAATAACCGAGGTGCTTCTGTCTTCTCAGAATCTCGAACTTCTGTCCTTCCAGATGTGCTCCTTCCTGTTGTCTGTCCAGAACGCCAAAAACAAAGCAAAGCAAAGCAAAAACAAAGACTATCTAATCTAGACTAGAAAACGGGAAAAGAAAGCAATACCTTGGGTTGCCTCCCAAGAAGCGCTTGATTTAAGGTCGCTAGCTGGACCATTCTCCATAGAATTACTCAATGTACCTTGAACACCATGGAGTGCTCATCACATCCATCATAAAATTCTTCCAAAAAGGTTCCGGTTCCTAATTTCACCGGCAAATGGTAAGATCTCCCACGTACAAGTTTGTACGGTTTGATTCTCACCGGAATCCTTCTAGACTTCCTGCACTTCAATGGGACATAATCTAGCCTTGCGTCCCATCCTTTCCTTGATCGAGAAAACAACTTCTCGAGAATCCTAGTAGCTTCCCCATCTTTAGCATGGGGATGGTACAAGGTCCTTAGCATGCGAGGGACCCCATACTTGAACAAGAGACACTTCATCGCCTTAACGGTGTAGTGCTTGCAAACTCCACTCCTTATAATCCAAGGAGTATCTTCTTCCAACAGTTTCAAGGGAGGTTTCATCTTGATCTTAGGAGGTTCTTTCGGAAGAGACCTCCAACTCTCCAGTGCCTTCCTGAAAAATTCAGAAATATTAATAGGGAATTCAAATGAAGTAGGAGAATGTACCTTGCAAAGTTCTCCAAAGCTTGAGACAAGTTTCGTGTTGGGTTGATAATCCACCCACGAAATCTCTCTCAGTTCCGCTGGTCTTTCTTCCACCTTGACCACAATCTCAGTAATTTGGCCAAGGTTCTCTACATCTTCCACTTCTGATTTTGCAGATTCTTCCATCTCGGCCGAAATCTCTTCCACCTCGGCCGAGGTCTCAACAGTTGGATCGAAATCTTCCAAATCTTCTTCTCCCTCAAAAGCTTCAGGAGAAACTTCTGGTTTGATTGGAGGGGTGCTTGGAACTTGCAGCACTTCCTTATGCTCCTCTTCCGGCTTAGCATAGGATAGGGTGCTTTCCTTGAGCTCCTCCACTTTCTTCATCAACCTTTCCCATCTTAATTCAAGAGAATCTTCAAGGGGTTGCTCACAAATCTTTTTAGGGACATTCAGTTCATCCCACATTGCAAGTTCATGCTGAATGGCCTCTTCTCTTTCCCATTCATTGTTGAACCAATAGAAGGAGTACTTCTCCTCCAAGTATTCATAATGATCCGCCCTAGCACTTTGCCTTGCTATCCAGGCTGGATCAAATGTAGTCATCGGAAATCCTGAAAACTACAAAACTCATAGAAAGAGTAGTTAGTAGCAACAGGGGCAAGTGCCCCGAAAGCAAACCGCACCGGCTCGGTCTAGACCAAGTCCCCGGCAACGGCGCCAAAAACTTGTTCGCTCCAAACGGTGTGTGCAAGCTTTAAATTTATAACCCTAGACTTAAGCTTAAAACAAGGATGCGAACCCGCAGTGTACGGGTCAATCGTAGTAAAAGCAAGAAAATTCCAGGGGTCGATCACAGGGACTTGGTGAAACAAAGTCAACACGGTATGCTACGTTAATTCTAACCACAAGAGTGATTAACACAATCAAAGATGAATAAGATGTCAAATAAGCAAACATGCAATTCTAGGGATTAAAGCATCTAGTTGTGGTTCCAACTCAAGATCTATAGATAAGCGGACAAAGCTGAGATTTTTTGCTTGGGGAAGGTGTTACTAAAGTGGAGTAGATCACCGGGTAAGTCTCACTAAACACTAATCCTAAACCGTAACTCCTATTACCGGGTAAGTCTCAAGGAATCAAGATAAAGAACTATAACCTCAAACTAACAAACCATCTAAGGGAATAGAATCAACCTTTACCGGGTAAGTCTCAGGCTAACTCACAAAGATGGGATGGAAGCACACTCAAACCCCAATAAAGGACAACCTTTATTACCTACACTTATGATCGTTAATACACAGACTAAGGAATTACCGGGTAAGTCTCATCCTAAGCTTGCATTGAACCAGAAAGGTGAAATAAGAATAGGATTTGGCAAACTCTAACACTTAACTCTCAGTTTCGGATAGGATAAGTCACCTCGGACAGAAGAATTCCACCCCGGCCGAGATGTTCATCGACTGAACGAGATGCTTAGGGTTAAGGTTAAAGACTCGAACTTTCAGGATCCTACTGGAATCTAAGATTATTCTATCATTGTTTTTCCCACAACCTTCAGCCAATCACCCTAGAATCACATAAGGAAATTAGCCACTCATCATCATAATGAAAGTATTAAATATATGGGAAGAAGGTGAATATTTGAACAAGAAGAATTTAATGAAAAGACTTCAATAACTGAATCAAATATCACAACAAAAGCGTTCCTTGGATAATAATCCAACAAGACAAGGCAACAATTGAGGGAATTGAAGACAATCTTACAAAACCCTTCAATAAAGCTATAAAAGCTATGGACTTTGATCTTCCTTCAACCTTCAAAAAGGTTCTTCGAAAACTCCCAAATTGGAGTATACCGCTGCTGCTGCTGCGTGAATGGTGTATGCGGCCTCTTTCCAGCCGTATGCAGGTGTTGGAATTGTGGAAAATCCGACCCTTTTTATAGGAAAATAACCCTCCAAAGATAATAAATCTTAGAAAGATATTCTCCCATAAAAATAGGTAAAATATATATTCTGTATATTTCTTTCCATCCAGGAGCCCAGCCCAAAAATATAAGATCACCTTCCAAGTTTAAAAGATCTCCTCCAAGAATAAAATATTCTCGCCGCGTCCTAGGTGTTCGCCTCGGTCGAGTCGGTATCTCTGGATCGCCTCGGTCGAGATGAATCTCTGGTCAACCGAGGTGACTCTCAGCTGAATGTATAGTCTCTTAAAACTGGTCCAAAGTAATTCTTTAATCCATGGCTATGCTTCCTGGATGATTCCTTTTTGCTCCTCAATGTAGCTCCAAATGACTCATGACTCTTTTTGCTCCTTTTTTATGCAAAACGTGCCATTTTACCTACGATTACAACAAAACTAGGTGTAGACCTCAATTCTCGCAAAGGTAGATGAAATGGTAGTAAAATCACATAATATACATACAAACATGCAGATTATGAAAGATAAAACGTCCAAACAAACCCCAAAATATAGACTATAATTCATGCTATCACTCATCTCCATATTCAATCAAAAAAATACTCTTGTCCATGGCCGATGATGATATTAGTTGTGGTTTGTTGTTAACAACAATCAATTTTTAATCGAGCTTTTCATTTGTCTTGTCCTAATTTACATCATCATCATAATCATTATTTTGGTGGGAAGTTTTCGTTCCTAATTCAAGTGGTGAAAGAAAGAAATTTAATGTGGGGATTTGTCAAGAGAGGTAAGCAAATCTCAATTTTGTTTGTATCTTAGCGGGAATCCAAAAACATGATTTTGTTTTGACAAAATTTATTATAGATCTTATGACAAAATGAGGAGTTTCTGATGTAGAGGTTTCTGCATTTGGGCAACTACAAAATATACTCCTCAACTTAGTATATGTTCTATAAACTTGAGTTTATGATATGGGAGATCTCATAAAGAAAACTACATAGCATAATTGATCATAAAAGTTATATCCAAAAGTTAAAAACTTCCCCGTAAGGATACAAGAACGGGTGTAGTATATTCGGGTATCGAAATCACAAGGACCACGTCTGATTTGATAGATAACAACAATTAATTGTTCTAAGTATAAATAGGGAAGAAGGCAAACAACGATAACAATAGAAAGCAATTTGTATTGTAGAGACAAATAATGGATGGAGATGGTCTAAGAAAGCATGAATCCCCACTATAATGAATTAAACTAAAATTGTATATTTAAGACTAATGAACATTGATGTGCGAAGAAAGCAAGTAACCATCTAAAATAGCATTTGACATAGACAAACAAAGATTGTGCTTTCAAACTCGTGTAGCCCTCAATCCGGCGGTTCAACAAGTATACAAAAACCCTTTAAGAACTTAGAAATCCGGAAAAAACCAAGAGAAACCTTCACTTGTGGATTTTCAGTTAGAAAAGGTATAATGACCGGAACTTTGTAGGATAGGTAGAATTCCTCGAGGCAATGATAAACTAATATTCTCAAAATCAAGTTGTTTTTAATAAATCCAATAAAGCGCCATTTGCTTGTGGCTCTTCAGTTGTTTTATCTAAACTAATTATAAACGTCAAACCATTATAGGGCAAGAGAGTGAGGTGAACCTTTATTCTAAAAGCTACCGGCGGCTAATGGGAATTAGGGCAAGAGAGCGAGGTGTGGATGTATGTTCCAAGATGCCTAACCCTAAGGCTAATACATGCTTTTATAGGAGAAAATTTTGGCGTCTAAGATTACACAAAATATTTCAATTCCAAATATAAAGTTGAACGATATGATTTTCTTCCTTTTGGAAGGCCAAGACGTCATAGAGACGGTCTAGATGGGGTCCGTCGAGACGGCTTGGAAAGCCATTTCACACCTTTGGGTCAATCCGTCTCGCAACATTTGGTCTTGGATCAGCTTTTTGGCTTTGAGATGTCCATTTGCAGTGATGATTGAGGTCTAGACGGCATAGGAAGCCGTCTCGTAAGCCATGTGGCTTGCGTTATTGCTCAATATCTTGGATCTTGTCATAGATTGTCTTCAAGGGACTTCGTGTTGCAATTCCTCAGTCATGTAAAGTCTTTTATTCAGCTCTGGCTTCAAGGATGATGTATTTCTTGCACAATTGAAGCTGGAAATGACTGAAACACAAAAATGCCAAGTTAGATACCGAAATAAGGAAAGTGGATGCTTTCTGTAAAAAATAGTGATGTATGAGAGACCAGTAGGTGTATGAAATGCATGGTTCTATAGCCTATATGATGTTACATTTGTCATTAATCAAAATACCCAATACTTAAACCTTTCTCGTCCTCGAGTAAGATCATGGCATATGCATAATATGTGTAAAAACAAATGAGTGCCTCAACTAGAAGGAAAAAGTACAACTCAAACCGTGTCATCATAGCATCAATCATTGTAAGAGGATAAATAAAGAATCACAACCATCCAAAACACTCAAGGTTAATGTGTTTGCTCTCAATTTCACAAGATGTGTTTTTGCATCTATCACTAATCACTCAAACTCATCATATATGAAAAGATCTTACCATAAGCTTGTCAAGATGTTCTAAAGGTCCACTACTTATCAAATGAAACTAAAATGCAAAATAAATATCATGATGTGTTTCATAAGGGTGTAATGGGGATGCGGGATTTGAAAAGGTGATGTTAGTAGGGCAAAAAGTACGTCCAAATAGAAAATAATATCCGGGATACTAAATCTTTATAACTCGAAACATCTTCAATGCATCACAACTTCACACTTTTCTTCATAATTTGTATTCCTTCATAAATCATAACACTTTGCTCTTTCTAGAACTTGATATCTCTTTTACGGATAAACTTTTCTTTACTTTTGAACCAATCATTATTTATTTGTTGTTGCATACTTGGCGGGAACTTTTTGTCCTCTCCACCAAATATGAAAATATCTTCAATAAGGATAATATGTATCCAAACTCGCACATTTTCTTCTTGATTGCACTTTCACACTTCAAGGAAATACCCCATACTTGATTTCTTTATTTTTTTCTTCAATCACAACCCTGGATAGGGTCAAATAAGGGTATAGACAACTGTGAGGTATTTTTGAGGGGAAACAAGGAAGGGAAAATAAGGGCAATAAGTGGCTAATAGAAGGGAAACATATATAAGGGTGGAAAGGTCACATAGGCTTATCAAAGAGGGCCTCAATGATTTTAAATAGAGCTGTCAAACAGGGCTGACGGTTCGGGTCGGGTTATAACAAGTTCGGGTTGGAATTAGGTCGGGTAAAAAGTAGGTTTGGTTTTTAAACGGTTTGTTTCGGGTCGGATCGGTTTGGGTCGGGTGTCAAATGTTCGGGTTAAATAGGTTTGTTTTTGTTAGCGGGTTGTTTCGGATCGGGTCAATTTGGGTCGGGTACTAGTTGTTCGGGTTGGAACGGGTTATCAGGTTGACTTGGTTCTTGGGCCATAACAAATCGTTTAGTTGGTTCTCGGGTCACTTCGGGCCGGATTATTTTTATTTTTTAATGTTTTGAGAGGTGTCAATTAAGGCGGGTCAAGTTCGGTTGGGTCAAAGATGATATGATTTCCTATCATCTTTATTCAGGTCGGTTTTGGATGGTGCAATTTCTCAAGTTAAATCCAAATTACCTAGTTATGTGAATATTTTGGTCTAATAAAATATGACATCCGCGGATGATTTTAGTTGGATCGGATAATTATCCGCCAATATGATTAGTATGGGTGGCAAAACCAATTTGATCCGCCAATCCGGTCTGAAAAATCGGTTGGCTAGATCCGAAAACCCGGATATTTTAGTACTCATTTTGATCTGGTCCGAATCCGATACGGGAGATCTTCTTGGATCAACTCGGATTGGATACAGATCAGGGTTTTAGGCATCCAAATATCCACGGATATCCGAATAATCCTGGATATCCGCCTATCCGGATACTCACGGATCAGTGGTCACCGGATATCCATGGATAATCAGATATCCAAATATCCGTGGATCATCAAATTCATCGCCTCATCAAATCGTCTTACGCATCCGAGTACCCGTTTTGTTTTATTAAGGATAAATCAACATTGTATGTACTAATATTTATATTTAAAAAATATATGTATTTAATGGAAAAATATTTGAGTTAGAAAAAACAATGAATTAATAATGTTAATTTGTTACAGCTTAATAACTTATGCATACTTGGTTACTTCATAAGTTCATAATAATCTTTTATTATAAGTGGGTCTGATTTTGAAATATTAATTCTTATAAATATGATTGTAATTTGGTCTTAATAATAATCTTTTAATAGAAGTTGGTCTCATTCAAATGAACAAATGTCTATAATAATCTTTAATTATAAGTTAGTCTCTTACTCTCGTTTTCATATATAGTTATAAAATGTAAAGATATAGATATTTATTGTTTTAACACCTTATTTTTATTTCTTATTATAACGTACTTTAATATTCTTTTTTTTATATCATCTATATGATTATCATTTTTACTTTGATTTTGATTTTGATTTTTGCCTTTTAATTGTTTTTTCATTACATTTTGTGATAAACAAAGTAGCAAATACATATTTGTATCAAACAGATATTCAGATCAAGAGGATATTCAGATCAATCGGATATCCGGGTCCGGCTAAATCATTTTTGCACATTCAGATCAAGAGGATATCCGAATCAATCGGGTCAAACAAAAGTCATTCGGACCATCCGGATATCCGTGGATAATAATCCGATCCGATCCAACCAAATCATTTTGCATACTATATTTTGGAATCCAGATCAACCGGACATCCGGATAATTATCCGATCCGATCCTGAGAAAAATATCGGATATTCAACCAAATACGGATCGGAATGGATATCCAAATCTTAAAACCAGGAGATATTTAACACGAGTGATCATTACAATTATCTCGATAACTATGGCTAGTGAATAAGAAAGATAATTTATGAAAATATAAGAAATTTAATCATACTAAAAAGGAAAGAGAATATTGAAAAACAAAACACATTTATTAGTATTTTGATATAAGCCGTTTATCTTCTTCCTTTGCTAATCACTAACATTTATAGATGATTTTATATTGATATTTTTTAATTAATCTAATTTAATATTCATTAAAATGTTTTTATTTTTTATTTTTTATTTATTATTATTATTATTATTATTATTATTATTATTATTAATAAAATCGAAGGTAAAACACATTACAAGCCGTTGGATGGGAGCCGACTAACAAGTTGGGCTCCACATCCCTTCTGAATGGTAAACGCAATCCTAGTAAGAATAAAACAAGTACTCCTACTATATCCGGGCAACTCTTTAGCAACCGAGCCTAACCTTTTAAGAAGTTCCACCGCGTCGTCCCCCAAGTCGCCAAACGTGGAAAATGAAAAGGGAAGAAAGTGATACCCCATGGAGCTACAAACCTCAGCATACTTCTTCCTCTTGTTATCAGCAGCAACCCTCACAGCTTTACCCGGAATGAAGTTAGACAGGCCAGGCGAAGAGAAAGGAGATGTACCAGTGATGTCAACACAAGTGTCTTTGCCCTGAAACCAATTATATAAAAGGATGTCGGCCGGGCGCAGCTCCCCACCTCTATCATCAACCATACCAGTATGGACCTCTTTTCAGACAGAGATCCCAATCTTAAGACACTCATCAAAAAAGGCATCACGCACCATGTTATGCCGATACTTAATACCAACCTGTGCAGCACAAGCAAGAGCATGGTCACCCCAAGCGTCCAAAATGCCCTTCTCACAAGCTGGGCACTTGGATCCCTCCCTAAACATCTCAATGCCCAAGCGATACTTAATGACAGTGATTAGCAAAGGAGGAGACAATACTTATATGGAAAGATTAAATTTTATTTTTTCAATATTAGCTTTCCTTTTAGTACTATAAAATTTTTTATATTTTCATAAATTATCTTTCTTATTCACTAGCCATAATTATCAAGATGATCTTAATTATTACTAGCCATAATTATCAAGATGATCTCAACCTTTAAACTTAATCAACGGTTTAGATCCATACAACTTCACCATGAAGTTGTTTTTGAACTTCACTAGAGTCGGACCGGGATAAATACTATCTATTTTCTTTCTTGATAAATCATGTCAAATTATCAATTTAACTCAAAACTCAAATTCTTTCAATTCAAATTGAATAATTTTATATTTTGTAAGAGAAAAATAAAAGATGAAAACTTAACATATTCTATACATATCATGAACTTATAATACATGTAAGAGTAATAAACTTATGATACATGCAAGAGTATTATTGATTTAAAATTTTAGGTTTTAGTTGTGTATTTTTTTTTATCAATTTACTCCGAATTAACATGTCATATTGGCTCGGACTACTTCATATTTCATAATTCGTACTATCACATCATTTTACTTCACATTATCAAGGTTAACTAAGGTCAGGTTATTTTGGGCTAACGGGTCATTTCAAGTCGGGTTACTTTGGGCTAACATGTTATTTTGGGTAGGGTTACTTCAGGCTATCGAGTCATTTCGGTCGGGTTACTTCGGGCTATCGGGTCATTTTGGGTCGGGTTACTTCGGGCTATCGGGTCATTTCGGGTCGGGTTACTTTGGGCTATCGGGTCATTTTGGGTCGGGTTACTTCGGGTTGTTGGGTCGTTATCGGGTTATTCTACTCGGCTTTTATCGGGTCCGGGTCATTTTCGGGTTTGATCGTTCGGGTTATTTATTATTTCGGGTTAAATAAATATCAAACAGGTTGGTTCTGGGTATTTTCGTTTTTTTAAAATTTTTGGAGCCAGGTCGGGCTCGGGTTTGTCGGGTCAGTTTTACGGGTCGGGTCAACTTTTGACAGCTCTAATTTTAAATATCACATCATATAACATCAAGTGAACATGTAGTTTTGAAAGAGAGTCAATCACAAGTTCTAGAAAAAACTAAACATTTGAAGATCACACAATAATAAGAATGAAATGACACATGAAAATGCATGTCCATAGGTTAGAGCGCTCACAAGGGTCATGCTTGGTGAAGCTAATCATCAATAATCATCCAAAACCTCATGCGCATAAACAATAACAAGATGTAGTAATCCAAAGTATCGTTGGCAAGTTAAGGGTAATAGCATGACATATTCCAATTTCTAGAAGTGAGAATGATGAGAACCGACTCAATCTACACTAAATGCAATAATTTTATGGTTTTTGGTTTATGAATGCATGTGGAAAGGGAAAAGACTCAAGAAAATGAAAAAGGAATAAAAATAAACGAGTGACAAGAAAAGAGAAACATGATATGTGAATGTTAGTATAACACCCCATACTTAAACTACATTGTCCTCAATGTGAAATATAAGTAAGGAAAATAAAATACTCACAAAGCGATGCAATGCATAAAGTGGTACGGAAGGAGGGGTGGTAAAATGTTAGAATGTTATTGAAGCCTTTTGAATTCCACTACTTGTAACCTTTGAATATTCGAATATACCTATTTAAAGCAAAACCAATAGCCGTCAATCTAGAAAAAGGGAAAAACAAAAGGGAAAAGGGAAAGAAAGTTCTAATTCAAGGGTTGCCTCTCATCTAGCACTTGTTTTTGTCATTAGCTCGACCCATGTGACTTAGTTCGGTGGGAAACCTTCTCCGTCACGAATGGAGGTGTAGGCGAGGTGGGCGTCTGCGGAGCGAGGAAAGTGTGTTCGGACAAAAAGGAGTCTTTTGTATCTCATTGGAAACTTCTACCTCAATATTAGATGTAAATGGTCTAGAGTTCAAATCTCTTTTCTACTTGTTCTTTACCTAACCCCCCATTTTTATCCCATTGAACATTGAATTTCTTTCGAATGAGAAGAAAAAAGACCAAAATGGTGAAGAGATGATTGGGACACGAGGGGCTTCCTAGCCTCTTTTTGATGATATATGTGGCTACAGGTTGTTGTTTTTTGGTTTGGCATGTCACGCATATATGGTTGGGCATGTGCACTTTTTCTCTTGTTTTGGACTTAGAAACTCTTGGTTTGTAGCCGACAACCATGGCTTAGCCACGGAATTGGCATTTTAATTTTCTTTTACTTTCTTTGAATTCACCAGCATTCCGTTCAAGTAAAGCTTGTTGATTCTCTCTAGAAATTTTCCAAAGTCATCCATCTTCTTCCTATTATGAGTTTGAGGAAAAGAAAGGGGAGTTCTATATAGCTTAGGAGTTGGAGTGACAATTACCTCCTTTGGAGTAGCTTCTTCCTCAATAATTTTCTCTGTAGTCTTCGTAGTGATTGCGAGATCTACGGTCTCTTTTCCGCTTCTCAATGTGATGGTGCAAACTCCACTTGGATTGGTTTCCATGGTTGCATGGATATTAACTTGAGCCTTCTACATTTGCTGACTGAGCTGAACAACTTGATTTTCTAACATCTTGTTGCATGTGCCAATCACATCCACAGTAGTTTCCAGCATGCTAAATTTTTTCTTTGAAACTCATTATTGAGATTTTGATATCTCCGATGGATCATGTAAGCGTTGTTGTTATCCTTGTGTGAGCTTCTCTAGAATTTCATCCTGAGTTAATTGGGTGGGAGCCTGTGTAGGACCTTGTGCTTATTTAGGGATGGGATCTTTAGACAGAAATTCTTTTTTTGGAATTGTAGGAAAGGAGGTCTTGTGTAGTTGTACTCCTTTTGATAGTCTCTTTGATTTTCTAGATAGTTGAATTGTTCCATAGTCTCATAGTATATCATGTTTTTGTTGAAGGCGGAACGGTCCTCTATCTCATGAAATGTGTATTTGCAAAATTGAAAGTTTACATTAGTATCTAAATTATTGACTGAGAAAGTGCGATTACCATCAACAAGTTTCAATAAGGCATACACATTCTCATTAAGTTTGTCAATCTTGTCATCGTATTTGATATTATAGACACCTCGTGTCTTGTTGTGCTTCATGGCATACTTCTCTGTGTATTCCGCAGCAGTCACAAGGTAATTTCAAGTTTCATCCTCATTCAGTCTTATAAATCCATGGGAGTTAACGGTGTCAACCAAATTTCTAGTAGTATCATTTAAACCACCATAAAAATATTCAAGAAGTGTTCCCTTCTCGAATCCATGGTGAGGGCATGAATGCGACAACTCATTAAATCTTTCACAATCGGAATTGATGTTCTCTTCACATTTCATGCCGAAGTGAGAACTCTTAAAAATCTCAACAATCTTGTTGGGAGGAAAAGATGTACTCAGGAAAGTTGTGGTTAACACTTCCCACGTGGCAAAGGTGCTTGGAGGTGATTTTGCATCCAATCCACAACATTTTGTGTCAAAGAAAAAATGAATGTCCACGATCTCAAGGTATCAGGAGTAATGTTCTCATAGTTAAAATTGTTCATAATATTCTCAAAGTTCCATAAATATTGATGTGGATTCTCATTCAGCATGACATAAAATTTATCATTCTTGATGAGTCTTATGGTGTCTGTCCTAAGGTTGAAATCTCGTCCTCCAAGTGCAAGGAGCACAAAAGCATGATTTGGAACCCTTTGTCTAGGATTATCCTAGCGTCCATCGTTTGAGAGTGACGAGCCCTTTCATCAACAAGTGTGGCATTGAGCCTATTTTAGCTTTTGGATCAACTAAGGAAAGTTGATTATTATGATCCTCCGTTACTTGATTTGCAGCGGCTTTCTTGGCAGATTTTTGTCTATGGAGGGTGCGCTTAATTTCGTTGTCTAGACGGATAAGTTTTCTTGGGTCACGAGCTCTTCACATTCACCAATCTAGCTTGTAAATCAAAACAAAAAAGGGGAGGGGATTCAACAATATAAGAAACTTAGAATAACCAAGAACTAGGTTCAAACAAATTATATCAGTAGCCCCCGGCAACGACACCAATAACTTGATTGTGGAAGTGTTAACCAAATAGTTAACAACACCCTACCGGCAAGGATACGGGATCAAGCGTATTATATTCGGCTATCGAATTCACAGGGAACACGTTTGATTTGATAGATTCCAACAATTAACTATTCTAAGTATAAAGTGGGATGAAGATAAACAACGATAGCAAGCGAAAACAATTTGTATTGTACACGAATAATGGATGGAGAAGATCTAAGGAAAAATGAACCCCACTATAATAAATTAAACTAATATTGCATATATGAGACTCATGAATATTGATATGCGAAGAAAGCAAGTAACCATCTAAAATAGTATTTAGCATACACAAACAAAGATTGTGCTTTCCAACTCACGTAGTCATCAATCCGGCAGTTCAACAAGTATAGAAAACCATTTAGGAACTTAGAAATCCGGAAAAGACCAAGAGAAACCTTTCCTTGTGGCTCTTCAATTAGAAAAGGTATAAAGACCGGAACTTTCTACGATATCATCGAGGCAATGATAAATTAGTACTCTCAAAGCCAAATTCTTTTCAATAAATTCAATAAAATGTCCTTCTCTTGTGGCTCTTAGTTGTTTTATCTAAAAAAATTATAAACACCACTTCTTTCGAAGGTAAATAAAAGGTGAAAACGAAGTACTTTGAAAATAAGCGATATCACAATCTCAATTCACAAACATATATGCATAATAAATCAAACCATTATAGGGCTCATCTAATCTTTAGACCAGTAAGGAGATTAACCAAACATGATCAAATACAAAACAAAGTCTATATATAAAATTAGAAAGGACATAAGCTCACAAGTGTCTGGTTCGAACAATACGAACCTTTATTCTAAAAGTTATTGACATCTAATGGGAATCAGGGCAAGAGAGGCGCAAATGTGTGTTCCAGGATGCCTAACCCTAAGTTTGATACATGGTTTTGTAGAGGAAAATCTCGGAGTCTAGAGTTATACAAAATATATCAATTTCAAAGATAAAATCGAAAGATATGATTTCCTTCCTTTTGCGAGGCCAAAACGGCATAAATATGGGGTCGAGACGGCTTGTGAAGTTGTCTCACACCGTCTGGTCAAGCCGTCTCACAACATCTGGGCTTGAACCATATGTTGGGCTTTGAGACGTCTATTTACAATGATGTTTGAGGTACAAACAACATTGAGATGGCAAAGGAAGCCGTCTAGCTTGTGTTATTGCTCAATATCTTGGATCTTGTCGTAAGGTGTCTTCAGGGGACTTCGTGTTTCAGTTCCTCAATCATGTAATGTCTTCTAATCAACTCCGACTTTGGGGAAGATGCATTTTTGGCACAACTAATGCCGAAAATGACTGAAACACAAAAAGGTCAAGGTAGATACAAAAATATGAAGATTGTGTGTTTTCTATACAAATAGCGATGTATGAGAGAGCAATAGATGTATAAAATGTATGACTTTATAAACTATATGATGTTACATTTGGCAATCATCAATAATCCTCAAATAGATTTTGGTATATTAACTCTTATGTAATGGGAAACTAAGAAATGTTTAAGATACTTACCTTAGTATAAAAGTTCCGTTGAAATTTAGAATCTTTGCATTGATAAGGTGTGATAAAATGACTATTTTGGATTCAAGATTACTTAGAATTTTGTAGGATGTTGTCAAGTGCACTTTAGAAGAAACCTAGATGAGAGAAGAGAACAATAAAGCATAAATTTCGTACTTGCCCTTGGTGCATCTTGTTATAATGGAAGTGGTCTCTATTATAGGTCAAGATTGGGTGCATTTACTATTAAAAATTAGGGGGTAAGAAGGTGCATAATTCACCTTGTTTATTTTACAATTCGCTCTAGAATTTTTCGTGCAATAATTCACCCTAACAGACAAGTATGTGATATATGTGTACAAAACATCATGTACACATAAATTGTACATATCTTCGAGAACAAAATAAAAATACTAAAATAACCCCATCGAGTAAGAGAATCTAAAATAAACTCGTGGACTAGTTGGAGAGGGCTATATCTCTGTAGGGACAGATGTAAGCGACAAGCATGTTCGGACTTGAACGCGGACCAGCCTAAGGTGTGTCACATGAGTACAACCAATACTGTACTTGATCGCATCCAACTCATTGCTCCTCTCGGCTTGCTTGTGGGTGATGATGTGAGTTTTTTGAAAGATCCACTTAAAGCTGTAGGTTAGGGGCGGATCCACTAGAGGGCATTCCTAGCTACCGATGGAAGAAAAATGAAGGGGAAAAGTGTAAATAAAAATAATTTATGTTCGGCTAAATAAATTAGTTTTGGGGCACGTATTTAGTATAAACTAGTTAGGTAAATAGGCTCATTTATTATTCTGAATAGAATACATTTATCACACAAAAATAAAAGAGTTCGTTCACCGCATGTGTTTTTTTTTTTTTTTGGTAAGTATTCACCACAAATGCTCTAAATTTGTCTTATTCAGCAATAAAATTATTCATCATTACATGTCAATTAACTACGGTCATTGACAATTCTTAAGTCTTTTTCTATTGATTAATGTATCAGAGGTACAAATGCTATTTTAATTTGGCAATTTTTTTTTTACTCTTTTCTGCGAATATTTTTTTCGCTCACTTAATTATAAGACACTAGATCTACCACTGTTTTATGTTCACGGCTTTCAGATTTCATGATGACTTGACTCTTTAACACAATTATCACATCGTTCATTACCATTTTTGTTTTAGGCACATCTCGCAAATTGCTAACATCTTTTTTCAACTACTATTTAGATTTGGTTAGCTCTATTTATCCAAGAACCAGCCTGCACTTCTCACTTGTATCTCGTGACGTCAATAAATCGGGTGATGAGTAAATGAATTACATGTATCAAAATGACATGTCAGGGGATGGATGAATGAATTACCCCCACCAAAATGAAATATCAAGGACGAAGTTTGGTGCACAAAATGAAAGTAGTTTATACCGTTTAGATTATGTTATTGAGTTGTTAGGTACAAGGCGATGTGTTTACTAAAGTGCAATTAACACACATTGCGATCGTACGTCAGTCTCCATACTAACACTTACTTTGAGTGTTGCATGATTGTTGAGCCTAACACGGAAGTCTCACTGTGCATCAGATTGCGTCGGTCTCCATACTAACACTTTAAATGTGTTTGATTTTCTAACCTAACATGGAAATCTGAATGCTCATCAGATTGATATTAGTAAATCTAACGCCGTGAAAATAACATGATTCTTCTGTTACATCATGTACAAATATCCGACTCTTGAAATGATACTGAACATGGCACTAACGTAACAAAGCAAACAGTTAGTTGTAAGAATGGAAGTAGAAGCTCGAGCAGCGAAGAAATGGGCAGCGTTGACAGTAAGTGCTTCAGTACAAAGCGAGTAATGCCTGTAAGAAAGAAGCGCCAGACTATATAGTACTATACCTCTTCATATCCGTTTTGTTCACTGTTCTTAAGCATACAACGTTTGCACAGAGGACAAGTAGAATTGATGTGCAACCATTTATCTATGCACGCACTGTGAAAATGGTGACGACATGGAAGTTCACGCAGCTCAGATCCATCTTCATAGGCACAAAGACATATCGCACATTCCTACAACCATCACAACATAGAGAAACGGTAAGCAGCTGAGGACAATACACAGAAATGGATGTAACCTTTTTTGTTTTTCTTTGCCTCTCCAACCCCCCTCGATCATCTATTCCAAATCCACAATTTTATACATACTAAACCTAGATTACCATGAAAACAAATATGTAAAAGATATGTGATATCCTCTCTCCTTGCAACGAACAATTCTTCATATTCGCGAGGTAACTTTACATTTACAGCATGTCGGCTTTGAAAGAAATTTATAACATAAAGACAGAAAAGGACAGAAGAAGAAAGAAGGGACTAATTTCAAACTATTTAGCAAGGGACCAAGATACCCCTTTTCATTTCCTTCCATTTAACTGTTTTCATCGTTCCAGTCATAAATGCTTCACCATGATGTACTTAAGTGCACTAGATGAATCATCAAGTCAACCAGCCAACTTCCTCTACTCTCTAAGACCGAGAACATCTCATTCCGTCTATAATCCTATTAATGCACTCTACGTATACATAAAATTTGCGTATTCACTCCATCCATATGTTTTTTTACTACACCCCACATTCCGTCTACAACATAGTTTATTGGTTGATTAATGGAAGGGATGGGACCCAATTAACTAAAATAAACTTTAAAAAAGAAGCTTGGAAAAGAAAGAAAGAGAAAAAAACGCACGGGTTAATCGGTGAAAGAGGTAGGTCCCATTTGATTTAGACTTGTCAAACTTCCATTTAAATTTGAGTGCAAAAACAAATTTAGTTATTTAGACGGAAAAAATACATGGAATGTAGGTTGTCTTTGGATTGAATTGGTCAGTAGGCCTTTTTTTGTCTAATGTAGCGTCAAACAAGCTTCTTCTTTTTTTGTTTATTAGGAGACAAACTAAGCCCTTTTCACCCTTTAATCAACTGTTTCTAGAATCAAAACATAATCTTAAATTAACAAGTACCTAGTTTGTATCAGCAATACAAAAAAGACCTTTCTAGGCCAAGCTTCTCGTTGGTTTGAGTCTTTTTTTAAACCATCAGGTGTTCTGTAAATGATATATATAGAAACTGTGAAAAAATTGCATTTAAGAAATATTACAAAAGTGTAAAAGTTGCCTTCAAAATTTAAATTTTCTTATCATTGAAATATATTTGTTCAGAGTACAATGAAACCATTTAGGGTTCGTTTGATTTGTTAAAAAGTGATGGATCCATATGTTTTTTCCCCACATCCCACATTCCTTCCTAATTTTCAGTCTTGTTTCCATTTCTAGACCTCAGCCAAACAAGCCCTCACAATTTCTGTATTTTCAAGTTTGTCTTGGAGTGCAGTGCAGAACAAGAGACTCCAAGACACACTAAAGAGGAAGAACGCTTAAAGATATGCAAGTAACATTTTTCTCCCCGTTTTGTTAATGAGATTAACATAAATATTTCTAGAAACTCTTTGCACCAAAAATAAAAACAGAATACTTACAGCATCCTCTAGGGAAAGAACATGCTCCACTGGGGTTTCACTGTCACACTCGGTCATCACTCCCGCAAACGATTCCTGAATCTCGCCATTTACTTTCTCAAACTCACCAAGTCTTCTGAATATAAACCTTGGTAGCCTCTCAATATCTTCTTTAGTTGCCCCTTCCTGAGAGCAAGATCACATGATCAGATAGATCATAACTTTATTTTAATTATATGAACGTGAAACGGTAAAAAAGAAAACCTACTAAGTTACCTGATCAGCCACGGCATATAGAATTGCAATAATGCAGGGAAGGCAGCAACAGACAGCTATACCAATCAGGCAAGCAACAACAACACAAATGACAACAAAGAAAACATCGAAAGCCAAAAATGCAATACATAACCTGTGAAGATAACAATATATTAGCTTAGAAGATTAGTTGTATATACTGAGCCCATAACTATTACTAAAGACTGCAAGGGAACACACCAGTAAAGGAATGGAGCAGCTTCCGCTAAACTTGATCCTCCAGAGGATACCCAGTAAAATCCAATTATCCACCAGATAAATGAGAACATAGTATTTGCTGATTCCAGGTGCTTAGCAACGCTGAAATTTATAGTAGAACATTTAAATGAAAACTTAAGATAACTTGTGCGAAAAATCCATTGTGAAAGAAAAACCTTGCTACGAAAAACAGATATCAATCAAGTAATCCTACTGTGCAATGCATGTTCAAATGCTTCAATAATCATTAAAGTAATGATTTAATGAAGCATTTGAAAAACTATCCTCCCTTTCCCTTCCAAACATATGAAACCTCAAATCCTCAACCTGCATCAGTCCCACATTTGCAAATCCATAATGACTTCCTCCTGTAAATCCTCAAGAATATATCACACAGCCTGTTAACTTGTTGGGATATCAATCTCCTCCCTATGAACTACATTACTTGAAAATTCTAGCAGTCAAACTCCGAACACAACCACTCACAATGATCAGAATATTCTTCTTCACACATTAACGTCCCCACAAATCCTGTCTCGCCCGAATCATCTGTTTTTCTCTTGAATCTTCAATCCTCACCCAGACACTAAACTGCATCCAGTAAACTAAAATTTCCAAATACCTTCCAAACTCGCAACAAAACCCAACCTATCATCTTATATTACATTTTTTTATCCTCAATAAACCATTATATTTAACAATTCAATAGCAAATACAAACACAATAATTTCCTCGTCCTGACCTAATCATATAAACTAAAAAGAGATAGAGATTGATGCTACCTGATATTATCCTCGTCGTCGGCTTGATCAGAAGCAACAAAATCCACTATCCTTGCCTCCTCGGTTCCGGAGGACGAACTTGAACTCCTCGAAGACGCGGGGGTGTTCATATTCGAAGCAGAACCTACACCGTTGACGAGTCGGAGCTCCTGCCTCCTCTTGTACTCAACGCAGACACATATAATATGGAGAACGCACTGAACACCGTAGCCGACGATCCACAGCCTCAAAGGAACCGACGTTGTTTCGTTCCTGCTGAGAACCAATACAACGAGAGCCACGAGCACGAAGAAGGTGTTCCACACGAGATCAAGGATTACGATCGGCCGAGAATAGGCCCAATCGCTATGTCGCTCCTCGATTTGCGCCGCTGCCGCCTCCCGTACCCTGACCGACGACTCTCGCATAACTCTCCGGCTTCCCGCTCGCCGGATAAACCGGGCGGCGGTGCGGAGGGAGGGGCCGCCACTGATTCCACCATTTTGGCTCGACCTACGGTTTCTGGGGGTGCCTGAGGCGGGAAGAAGCGGCGTTGAATCGATGGATTCGGCGGCGGTGGAGGAAGATTGAGGATGGGACATGGATGATAAAATGACGGGGAAGGGATTCCTATGTTAGATATGGTTACGGATTAGAAGGGATTAATTCAGTTGGTTTGAGAAGCCATTGATGTTGAACAGAGATTGCAGAGTTGAATACGGGGAGAAATTGGAGGGATTGGAGTGGTGCGTAGATTGTCGTTAGACGAATTTTATTATTTTCTAATAGAGCTCGGTTTTTTCAACGCCTGATAAGTGTCCACTAAATTCCATTTTTTTATATTTTAGTTCTTGAATTTTTATATTTTATAAAATTATTAAAATCAATAATAATTAAATAAATTGCAACTTTAATCTATTATCTTATATATATTAAATTGAAAGAACTTATTGTGAGTGCTCGTCATAATTTTTCTCTACCCAAACTTTTTTTAATTCAGAAATATCTTTTCAACAACATAATCATAAAAATTTAAAATCAAAACTTTTTAAAAAAATTTATTAAAATACTCAACAATATCTCTTCAAGGACAAAAAAATAACATTTATAAAAAACATAAAATTTTAAAATAATTTTTTGTTAAAATATTCGATAATTAACCTCAGGCCTTTTTTTTTAAATTCGATGAACTAAATTAGATTGTTAAATCCAAAATAACTAAAAAAAATTTATTCCATTTAAACTGATTTTTTTTATAATTTCAAATAGCAACCAAATCTTTAAAAGATATTAAACTTTAAGTTTTACCAAAAATCAGAAAATAATTAAAAAGACTTTATGGTATCAAAAATTTCTGAATTGAAAAAATTTTTGAAAAAGGAGAAGAAGATGGAGATATAAGCTATTACGTAATTAAATAAAATTTAAAATTAATATTTCAAATCTCAAATTTATAAATTTTATCGGTATTACTTTTAGTTTTTATTTACTTTTATAATTAATAAAAGTAAATAAAAAATCAGTTTAAATAGGATATTACCTACACTTTGTGCGGGGTTATTTAGAAAAATATTTTAACCATATATGTTTAGGTTATGTTAATATTCTTGAATGGGTTTATTTTTGTTTAAAATCCAAATTTGGCGTTGAGCTTTTCCATCCCTATATTCTTTGTTCATCCTAGATATTTATTCAACGTTATTGTTTGATTTTTGTAGGGGCATAATTGTCCTTTACTTAAACAACCTTATATGGTTTATTTATATAAATGGGTTAAAAATAAATTTGAAATTAAACTGTAAATTCATATTAACCCATTTACTTTATAAGCCTGAAAATAAAACAATTTATATAAACTCGTTCACGTGTTAACGTGACGTTTCTAGAAATTGTAAAATTTATTTTAAAAAATAATTTCTAAATAATAAAATATAAATTTGAAATTTGAAAAACATATACAAATAAATTTTTTTATAAATAGTCTTTTTAGTTACAATAAACTATTAAAAAATATCTATAAAGTAAATCGGAAGTAGTTTCATCAGAATTTCGGCAAAGTAGTGAGTAGCTCAGTATCCAGTTCATATCTTAACGGAATTCATTTTTTTTAAATACGTAATTTAAAGCAAAATTTAATAATCGAAATTTTGAACAAACAAAAAGAAAAACAAATCATGTAACAGAATCCGTATATATTTTAAAAAGATTTTGTAATCTAT
The DNA here is from genome assembly GCA_033239045.1 of Fagopyrum esculentum. Lineage (NCBI taxonomy): Eukaryota > Viridiplantae > Streptophyta > Magnoliopsida > Caryophyllales > Polygonaceae > Fagopyrum > Fagopyrum esculentum. Next base: position 108,646,058 of record BSUD01000003.1, read on the forward strand.
ATTACGTTATAGTTGGATTCAAGAGTTATCAACAAAGCTTATCTATCTTCAATTCATTTTAAGTAGTAAAATTCAGATTTTTATTTAAAAAGAATTTGTAACAAAATCATGATTTGTTTTCTTTTTACCTTTTGAATTGTTACGTAAAAAAAAGTTGGTACTACCCTTATATTTGCCTTATCTTAATAACCTTACATTTTGTTGATTTAATCTATATGAGCAATGAATTTTCAAATATCACATTTTAACTCTAATTAATTAATATATACTACTAAAGTAGAGTTCTAACCTGCTGACGTGGCGTTCTCTGGTGTGAATATTTTAAAATCGAATTCTCTCATTAAAAGGCACAAAAACCTTTTTTAAATTACCGATATAAATTTTTTAAAACCAATCACCTACAATATCTCATTAACAAATCTCTTATTTTTCTTTTTTAAGTATCTATAATTTTTATTTATTCAATGTATTTCGAATAAAATTATAAAAATTTTCAATTTAAAAAATAAAAATATAGAAAAAAATACATAAATATTAAATCAAAATAAAATTATAATTATTTTCAATTAAAAAAATATCTCGAAATAAATTATAACTATTTTCACAACTTTTTTTTAACTATTTTACATTACAATTAACTTTTTTAAAATAATTTTTTATATATTTTATTTGCATTATATAAGTTTCCTATTTCGAATAAAAATTTTGTAACTCGATATTAAAAATGTAATTACTTATCTTATTTTATTTATTTATTTTATAAATTTAATCATCTTAATATATCATATTTTATGTTTTACG
>BSUD01000003.1:108647157-108725544 GCA_033239045.1 Fagopyrum esculentum
CACTCCTTTATAAATTTTGTACTATGAACTATTCTATTATAATTCATGAACTATCCTTTTACAAGTTATGAACTATTCCTTAATAAGTTTTGAACTATTACTTTCATTCCTTTATAAATTTTGCACTATGAACTATCTTATTATAGTTCATGAACTATCCTGTTATAAGTTATGAACTATTCCATAATAAAATTTGAACTATTACTTTTACTCGTTCTTAAAAAAAAAAAAAAAAAAATTTCCGGGACACGTGTCGGCCGTACAGACGGCCGCACGGCCGTACCGGAATAATGGGTCTTACTTGAACACTTCCCTATAAGCTCAATCTATTTACGTTAAATATTTTTAAAATTTTGCTATCCTACATCGATTATCAAATAAGACTTATAGTTTGATAACTTATATAAATATAGGATTTGAAGATTAAACAAATCACACATTTCTTGACTTTTTGGCTAAGTTGAAGTATAATTTTTAGTCATAATGGATTAAAATCTACTTTGTTGATCATTGACCTACCACTTTGCTGGTCGTTAACCTAATGTTTTGTGGTTGTTAATATTTTTAACAACCACAAAACATTATTAATATTGTGATTTTTAACTGTTTTTTGACATTATTAATATTGTATTTTTATAATACAGAGATAGTGGACACTCCTGGCTTGGTATGCCCCGAACTGGGTCAACAACTATATTGTTATTATTTTTCTTATATGCGTATACTATTTAACTCTTTTAATATTTATGACTTTTATTTGAATAATTGGGCTTTAGGAAATATTAGGCCCATCTTTCTTTATTTTCATAAGTTAATTTAGACGTTTGGTTACTTTTCGTCTATTGTGATGAGTGAGCGGGTGAAGCATCGTTAAAATTTGTAGCTTGGATCGTTTTGTGTTGTGTCAAGTTGATTGTTCAAGTTGGTGTTTTCAATCGCTCACAAGCCTCCTTCTTGTGCTTTAGGAACATCGTTTACCTCCCGTGTAATATTGTAATAGAAGGATCCTATGATCATTCTTAGTTGTGTTCTAGGGCCTTTGTTTCCCTAGAATGTTCTAAGTTGTTTCATAGAGTTAGACATTGACTTAACCATCTACTGATCCACATCATCACCAAATCACTCCTCCATTCCCCACAAACTGCCTCCTCATCCATCCATAAACCGTCACTAGTTTAGTTCTTTTGAATCGGTTTGAATCTTCATTAGTGGTGTGGAAAGATCGGGAGTTATAACGATCAATACTTGTACCATTAATCACTCCCGAAGGATTATAAGTCATGCGGTCTTAAAACCAGGTCCTTGGATTTTTTGTACCCTCAGCAATATTATTGTTGGATGCCCTTAGTTAACATTTAGCAGTTTATTATTGATGTCATACTCAAATTGTTTTGGCCTTGGGAACCCAATGGGCAGCTCGTTCGCATGTCGATTTTATTAAATATAAAAACATGAAATAGTAGGGGGGCATAAAACCAGAAATTTGTTTTAAATAATTAAAAATAAATCAAAAGCGTATTATAACATATATGGCTAGACATGTTTGTAATCATCTAAAATGATGTCGTCTTGTATTTTTTAAAAGTAAAATCCTCAATTATCTTTTCATAATCAACAAACTCCAACATTTGACCTTCAATTGATAGAATTTTTGATTCATTCAGCCTATCTTGAGTTATGGTAGTCCGCAAATAAGACTTAAATAATTTTATTTAGAAATTTTTTTTTCCATGGATGTTACCATCACCGGTATAGTCAATAAGATCTTATAAGCATCCATAACGATTGGAGAAATTTAGGGCCCGTTTGGTTTTAACTCCGAAATCGGAAACGGAATGGAAACGAATCTAGTCCATACGTATGCCGTTGTTCATGAAAGTTTTTGGAATCATTCATTTTGTTTTGAAGTAATTGTAGTAGAGTTTGATTACTTTTGATACCCTATAGGGTAACAAACTGTGGGAAAACAAATGTACTTTGCACTAAACCACAAAGAATGATTCCATAAAATTTAATGAATAAAAATATGTACATGGACTAAATTCGTTTCCATTCCGTTTCCGTTACCGGAGTTGGAACCAAACGGGCCCTTATATTCTCTTAGAATACTCCATAATATGGATGGATGTTCATGGCCTACCTATTTCATAAGCTTCTCTTTGTAACATCTCTTGTAAAATCCGCAACTCTATAGACAAAGACTTACCACAAATATAAGAAGTGTCACCATATTTCAAAGCATATTCAAGATTCTAACAACTTTTCTTCAACTTATCGTCATCCAAATAAGTTAACTTTGATGCATCAAATAAGAAGCCAAAAATAGATTCAAAAGTTTTCATTTGTTCAAATCTACTTTTCAACAGAGTAAGAATCATATCCACGAAAAAAAGAAAGTAATCAATTTTAAAAGAGTCTTTAGCACATTATTGTTCCCTTTTAGTGTTTGGAATTTCATCAAAAAAAGTTCTACATTGATGACACCTTAAAGGAAAATCAGGCTCAATTTTTAAATCAAGTGCAATTTCTTTAGCTTCATCTATGACCAATTCGATCAAGTTCATTTGTCCTATATTTTTCAAAATAAGAAATTAATCCGTCCAAGTTTTCTACAACCACATCAAGAAGCATGTTTTTGGATTGTAACATTTACTAACCACATTAATTATATACAAAATGTCATACCAAATAACCAAAAATTCATTTGTCCTATATTTTTCAAATCTACTTATTTCTGCTAACTTTCTCAAAGCTCCTTTTATTTTACCAACTTGTGTTTTTATAGCCTAAACACTATCAATATGACTTTCCTAACGTGTAGTAGACAATGGTATTAAAGTCAACTTATCCATATATTCAAGTAAAACATTCACATTTTGTGGAATTAGAAAATGAAGAATCGAGTAGGAGATAAAATAAGGATACATATACTCTAGAGGGGGGTGAATAGAGTATGAAAACTTTTCGCAATCGTTGTGTCAAGGCTTTGAAACAAACCTCAAGGCTTGATGTCGAAATTTGAAGCCTTTGACGCTAAATTTATCTCAAGGCCTTGAAGCGAATCTCAAGGTCTTGAACTTGTAAAACACTAATAGTCACAATTTTAAATAATCAAATAAAGTGCGGAAATAAAATCAAGATCAACACGCGGTATGTTTAAGAAGTTCGGCTATAATGTCTAAGTCTCCACCTAGGGATTCTAACCCTCGGATTTAACTATCTATTATTCCGCTTCTTATGAGTCCTAGATACAACCTAGAAAAACTTCCCTTCTTCTCTCACTTGTAGTCTCACCGCTACTATCTAGTCAACTCAGATCTAGCGAGCAATAATCTAGTCACTTCGTAGAGTAACATTTAGTACAACACTTTATAGATATGCCTATATTGCTCTGTGTTTATCTCGCTCTCTCAACATGAATGAAACTGATCACAAATTAGAACTAGATAAACGTTGTAGGTGAAAAAAGCTTGTAACAATCTCTATGTAAGTGTTGTCTTTCTTCACTACTACTCTGGTTCTTTTATAATTGCTTATGTGGAAGCTTGATTCTATTGACCGTTGAACGTTCAAATCCACTCCACAAAATCTAGGCAATCTTCTACAAAATCTCGGTTGTTTGAAGTCCGATCTTTGCTCATAAAATCTTCAACAACTTCGCATGCAATCTTCAACAACTTTTGCACATAATCTTCTCGCAAGATCTTCTCATTACTCTTAGCCGTTAGAAGATCATTGGTTGTTATGAACCTGCACAAAACCTGTAACAAACATAATATTTACATATAATAATATTTGTTAACAATCGTAATAACCTTCTTGCCTTCCATCATCCCTATTTGTCGACCATCATCCCTGCAATCAATCTTACTAAGCTTTCATCAAGGTGGAGTTATCAATCTCCCCCTTGATGAAAGACAAAACAAATATCAAACCTGAAAAAACATTATGCAAGGGTAGAATACAAAAATATCGGATTATATTTCTCCCCCTTTATGTCGTTCGACAAGGGAGGTAGAAATCAAAGGTTCGAAATTCAAAGTTGTTACAGACTCAAAGAAAGGATTTAAAAAACGGAAAGAAAACACAGTTTCAAGACCTTGAAAACCGAAAAAAGAAACATAGTTGAAAATTCATTTCATGACCTTGACATCTAGTTTCAAGACTTTGAAATCAGGCCGGGTACTATTGTTCATTCTTTCTTGCCCGGATATCATTCTCATCCTTGGACTTCCATCTTTTGTTTTGTTCTTCATCATCTCATTAAGTTAGCGTTGCTTCTCTACATCGCTATACTTTTTCATAACTCCGAATTCTTCTACTGTAAGGACCGTCGGCTCCACTTGGGTTGGTTGAAGAATTGGGTGGTTGCGTACACTTCTATCGTAGTTCAGCAGAACGATTGCATCCTTTTCTCTATTATGCTCCGCTGCATCTTCTGTTAAGGGCATGATGCTCCCAGTGGCAATGAAGGTAAGAGCGCTTAGGTAAAACGTATGATTTAACTTTGCAAGCACAATCGACAATAGCTCATGAGTTGTATTTAGTTTGTCCGTAAGGTCAGCCTTGATGTTGATCACATCCATTCGTAATGCATCTAGGCCAAACTCCAAGTCCTCCAGTGTTGCTCTGGTAGTGTTGATGATGAGGGTGTAGATTTTTCCTTCAGCTTCCAATCTCCAGCCAAGGTCTTGAAAACGGCAAGACGTTCGAAACAATCTTTGTCTACTTTACCAATTAACACTTGTGGTCCTCGAGAGAGGTGTCAATTGAAAAGTAGTTGAAGATTTTGGGGGGCAGATTTGCGTATGGCAGGGGGATTGCTTTGGTGGAGGTGATTGTATTGTAGCATTGTTAGCATGAAATATAGTGATAATTTAGGCACGTTTTCTACATGTATTTGATCCATATTGATAGTCTTTGATTGAGCATTGATGCATATGTGAGCTAGTTTACCTATATTGTCGATATAGACGTCTACACAAGCTTTATGTTGATTATAGGTACTTAAGAGCTATTTCCGAACGGAATCGAGCAAAGATGAGTTGATTGGATATGTCCATGGATTGAGGACATTCTTAGGAGCAAAAAGGAGTTCAACTTGAGGAGTGCACGAGGCTAGGGAAGAATCACGTTCTTGCCCTAAACCACGCTCTAAAATACGGTCGTACCTCTTTCCACGTTCAATTCCACGGTCGTGGAAGTATGGCAAGAGAGGCGTGATGCATTCCAGTAACTACTACGGTCGTGGAAATATTGGTTCAAACCGTGACACTTTTCACGCTCTAAATTACGGTCGTGGAACCTTCCACGACCGTGATCTTGGCGATCTTTTTCGCCACACTTTGAAGCCACGATCTTTTGAAGATTGGGCCGGGCCGATATTTTGCCCTACACTATAAAAATACTGAAGAAGAGAAATTCCGTCATCTCCGCTACCTCGCTTTACACCGCCGCTTAGAGATCTTTTGCGATCGCCGCTTGGACGCATTTTACATCTCATTGGAGATCTACGTTCGCGCTTGGATTTGCCCTAATCTCGCACTTTGGTGGAGATTATCGTTGGGATTTCCAGATTTCCCGGATTGACGGAAGATTCGGAAGATTGTTGCAAGAAGACTTCTCTTCTTGTTTAGGTTTGATTTAGAAGACGGATTGACATCCCGTTCTTCCTTCTTACCTAAGATTGTGTTTATTTGTTCTATTCTGGAATTAGTGACATTATTTGTTCTTGATTGTGACATTGAGATTGGTTTGAAGTTTATTGAAAGTTTTCGGAAGTTTTCATCTTTAAATCTTTTAATTCTTGAATTTGATATCAACATGACTGTTATTGGCTAAAAACCCTTAACAATTCTAAGGTGAAGGGTTGATAGTTGTGGCTTAGATGATGATAGATCGATCGTAAACAGATTAGACCCTGAGAGTTTGAGAGAATCGTCGACGAACCCTAAATCACGGTTTGTTCTTGAGTTCCACGACCGTGGAATCTCAAGATCCACCCGTAATTTCCCTTAAGTTTACGAACCTGCTTTTACTTTAATCCAAAGTTAAAGATTTGCTTTAACTTAGTCCTGGCTTGCCTTTTCTAGGTGGTAGTGAAGCCTCAACAACCTCTACCTCGATTCTGAGTGTCACAACCTTAATCGGTTTAGTTAGTCTTGATCCTTGGATTACAAGTTTGGGTATTTGTTATTAATTCTCGCCTTTAGAACCTTTCTATATTGAAGCCTCAACAACCTGTATAGGGAGTGTCTTGTAGGTGAGTCATATAAGGTTTTTGGAACTGCACCGTACGATTACCTTACATTAGCATACCTTTGCATATCTCAACTCTGTCTTTATATCATTAAGTACATCTTGAATCGATTGCCACAGCTGGATACTTGGATATTTAGAATTATTGTTTTCCCAATATATTGCAAAGCTCTTATATAAATTGCTTGATAATTAACTATTGAATTCGTACCCCCAAATCCCTGAGTTCGATACTCTGGAATACTTGCTAATCTACGCCGATCCGTACACTGCGGGTTCGCTTGCTTTTATTCTAGTTTTATAAATTTAAGACTTGACGCACACACCTTTTCGAGCGAACAAGTTTTTGGCGCCGTTGCCGGGGATTTGGTTTAGACCGAATTCGGTAGCCGGTTGTCAAGCTTGGGAGCTTGCTCTCGTTATTTGATATCCTTTTTGAGTGCATGCGCAAGTCTAGGAACACCGGAGATCTCTTACCTCTTGATCAAGAGCTAGAGAAAACTCTAAGGCAAAAGCGCAAAGAAAAGAAGATGGCTGAAGAACACGAACGTGATCTTCAAGCGGAGTTGGCGGAGAAAGAAGCTCAACTCCGATGGAATGAGAACATCCGCCATGATGAGATGGATCGTCATCAATCCCAAGTTGATGATTTAAAGGACATGATGTTCCAGATGAGGCTAGAAATAAGCGACCTTAAGAATACGGGAAGCAAGAAATCCTCAAGAAGGGCATCAAGATCAAGAAGAAGAAATCACTCATCCGCTGATGATAGTGATTCTTCCATGCCACCGCTAGAAGAAATTGATCCCACGATCAATGTAAATCCTTTCCATCCACGAGGAGCTGCTAATCGTCGCGTCTCACCTAGGAATGCGAGGATCGAACGTGTGGATAATGAGCCAAGAACTCTTGGCCAAAGGATGGATCCAACACAACAACCGCGCCATTTGGGCGTGAATTTTGATGCTGAAGATGTACAAGGGTTTAGCTTTAACCCTCAAGTTATTACTCTTGTTCGCCAAATGTTAGCATGAAATATTGTGATATTTTAGGCACGTTTTCTAATCGTAATTGATTCATATTGATAGTCTTTGATTGATCTTTGCGCATATATGAGCTAGTATTGCCTATATTGTCGATATGGATGTCTACACTAGTTCTATGTTGATTATAGGTAATTTGGAGGTATTTCCGAACGAAATCGAGCAAAGGAGAGTTGAGTTGATATGTCCATAGATCAAGGACACTTTTTGGAAGCAAATTTGAGTATTGGATTGAGGAATGCACGAATGAAAGCAAGAATCACGGTCTTACCCTAAATTACGGCCGTGGATTGTGAGTCAGAATTCGATGTTCATTCCAGGGGATATTACGGCCGTGGAACTAATCGTAACTATTTCCACGCCTAAAAATTACGGCCGTGGAATCTTCCACGACCGTGATCTTGGCGAATCTTTTCGCCAAGATTCGAAGCCATGATCTTCTGAAGAATGGGCCGGGCCGACACCTTGCCCTGCATTATAAAAAGACGGAAGAAAAGAGATTTCATTATCACCGCATATACCTGCTTAGCGTTCTTGCACGCTTGCTTACCCTCGCTTAGCAATCGACGCTAAGGGTTAAACGCTTCCCCATTTTGAAAGCAAGTTTCGGAGATCTCATTGGAGATCAAAGTTCGCAGTTGAAGAGTTGTTCAGATCTCGCACTTTCGGTGGAGATTGTTGTTGCGATCTTCGGGTTTGTGAAAGACCGAAGTTCTTGGAAGAATTGCAAGAAGATCTCTCTTCTTGTTTAGGTTCGAATCGGAAACGGATTGACATCCCGTTTCTCTTCTTTCCTATAGTTGTGATTTGTTTGTTCCATTCTGAATCTTTGATAAACATTTGTTGGGATCTTGAGATTCATTTGAAGGTTATTGGTAATTCTTGAAAGTTTTCATCTTTTATTCCTTAATTCTTGAATTGATATTAAAATGACTGTTATTGGCTAAAAACTCTTAACAATTCTAAGGTGAAGGGTTGATAGTTGTGGCATAGGTGATGATAGATCGATCGCAAACAGATTAGACCCTGAGAGTTAGAGAGAATCGTCGACAACCCTAAATTACGGGGTGTTCTTGAGTTCCACGACCGTGGAATCTCAAGATCCAACCGTAATTTCCCTCTAGTTTACGAGCCTGCTTTTACTTTAATCCAAAGTTAAAGGTTTGCTTTAACTTAGTTTAGACTTGTCTTTTCTAGGTGGTAGTGAAGCCTCAACAACCTCTACCTCGATTGTGAGCCTCAACAACCTCAATCGGTTAAGTTAGTCTTGATCTTTAGGTTATAAGTTTGGGTATTTGACACTAATCCTCGTCTTTAGTTCCTTTTTATATTGAGCCTCAACAACCTGTATAGGGAGTATCTTTTAGGTGAGTTACATAAGGTTTTTGGAACCTCAACCGTACGATTACCTTACATTCGTATACCTTTGCATATCTCTACTCTGTCTTTACATCATTAGTATATCTTGAATCTATTGCCGCAACTGGATACCCGGATCTTTAGGATTGTTGTTTTCCCAATATTTGCAAAACTCCTATATTTACTTGCTTGATAACTTGAAATCGAATTTGTTCCCACCCAAATCCCTGTGTTCGATACTCTGGAATTCTTGCTTAGCTACCTCGATCCGTACACTGCGGGTTCGCTGCTTGATTCTAGTTTTATAAATTTAAAACTTATTTGCACACACCTCTAGGGGCGAACAAGTTTTTGGCGCCGTTGCCGGGGATTTGGTTTCGGCTGAATTCGGTAACCGGTTGTCAAGCTTGGGAGCTTGCTCTCGTTATTTGATATTATTTTGAGTGTATGCGCAGGTCTAGGAACACCGGAGATCTCTTACCTCTTGATCAAGAGCTAGAGAAAACCTTAAGGCAAAAGCGCAAGGAAAAGAAGATGACCGAAGGAAACGAACGTGATTTCCAAGCGGAGCTAGCAGAAAAGGAAGCTCAACTTCGCTGGAATGAGAACCTTCGCGTAGATGAGATGAATCGACATCAATCCCAAGTCAACGCTCTACAGGATCAGATGTTCCAGATGGGATTACAAATGAGCGAGCTTAAAAATAAAATGATCAAGAAATCCTCAAAAAGGACTTCAAGGTCTAGAAGAAGAAGAAGTCGTTCATCCGCTGATGAGAGTGACTCTTCCATGCCACCGTTAGAAGAGATTGACCCTACAGTCAATGTGAATCCCTTCAATCCACAAGAAGCTGCAAATCGTCGCGCTCCACCTAGGAATGCTAGAGCCGAACGTGTGGATAATGAGCCAAGAACTCTTGGCCAACGAATGGATCCAACACAACAACCACGCCGTTTGGGCGTGAACTTTGAAGCTGAAGATGTACAAGGGTTTAGCTTCAACCCTCAAGTTATTACTCTTGTTCGCCAAAATCAGTTTGGCGGTACAAGTACCGAATCTCCACACCAGCACTTGCAGAACTTTGAGTGCATGATGGAGACAATGAGGCCGAAGAGCGCCACTACCAACAGCTACAAACTTAAACCTTTCTTCTTCTCTTTGAAAGGGAAAGCGCTGTCTTGGTATCAAGCTCTTCCTAATGGGAAACTAGACACGTGGGAAGACCTTTCTGCGGAGTTTCTCACTAAATTCTTTCCGCCTTCTAAAACAGCGGAACTTAGAGGTAAGATTAATGCTTTTTCTATGAGACCTAACGAGAGTTTGTTTCAATCTTGGGAAAGGTTTCAGGATTTGCTCTTGGATTGCCCTCATCATGGCATATCCAAGCTCGCCTTACTAGAGATATACTACAAGGGGCTGGATGCGGGAACGCAATTCAACCTCCAATCCCTCTCATGTGGAACGTTCATGGACATGAGAGAAGATGACGCTTGGGACTTCATTGAGAAGCAAGCAAGAGTCATAGAGAAGTATTCCCACCGGAAAGTGGAGGGAAATCGTGTGGAGCAAGGAGCAAAGCTCACACATGAAGCTCAAAATCAGATTTTCTCCCTCAACAATGAGATCAAAGAGTTGAAGGAGACTATCAAGACCAACTTCCCAAAGCAACAAGGGAAGGATGTTGGTTATTTGGGCAACAACAACAATGGCGGTGATAACACCAACCGCAACAACAACAATAGCCGGAACAATAACCGGAATAACAATTGGAATGGAAACAACAACAACCGGAACAACAACAATTGGAACAACAATCGTGGTTCAAACAACAACAATTGGCGCTCCAATCAACAGAATTCCGGTAACTCCTATCCTTCCAATTCTAATTCGCTAACTCCACCTTCCTCTTCCTCTACTCCTTTGAAAAGCCAGGGCCAATCATCTAATGGAGGAAGCACTTCGGGGAAGGAGAGGCCATATCCCATGTTGGAAACTATCTTGGGAAAGCTTCAAGGGATGGAGGACCGCTTCACTAAGTTCGATGATCGAGTTTCTAAGATCGACAAAGCTCAAAAGGTTTTAGAAAACCAAATGTTCGATCATGCGGAAGAAGTTCCTAGAAATCCAGGGAAACTTCCAGGAAAGACGGAGGACAACCCTAAAGGAAGGGTAATGGCAATTACGACTAGGAGCGGAGCAACTACCACCGATCCGCAGCCTACGTTCGTTGAAGTCCCCGTGGAGAAGGACAAAGAAAAGGGGAAGGAGAAGGAAGACATCTATGTCCCTCCTGCAGCTTACAAACCTCCCCTACCATTCCCTCAATCTAGAGCGCGAGCGCGTCTAGACAAGCAATTCGGTAAGTTCATAGAACTCATGAGCAAACTGCATATTAATATACCTTTCATTGATGCTATTGTAGGTATGCCGGCTTATGGCAAGTTCTTGAAGGAGCTCCTCTCTAACAAGAGGAAGCTAGAAGATTTTGGTGAAGTCAAGATGAGTTCGGATTCTTCGGATCTCATCAAGACGATGAAGGAGAAAATGCCCCCAAAGCTGAAAGATCCGGGGTCATTTTGCATTCCCATTGGAGTGGGAGAGGTCACATATGACGCTTTATGTGACTTGGGAGCAAGTGTGAGCATCATACCACTTGCGTTGTGCAGGAAGATCGGTTTAGGCGACCCTAAACCGGTGAAGATGACGTTATACATGGCGGATCGATCCATTACTCGTCCCGTCGGCATTGTAGAAGACGTCCCGGTCAAGCTAGGTAAATTCTTTGTTCCCATTGATTTTGTCGTGCTTGACATTCCTGCAGATAGTCCGGTCCCGATCATACTCGGAAGACCGTTTCTTGCAACTTCCGGCTGCATGGTCGATTGCAAGAATGGGAGACTCGCCTTTGACATTGGGGAGGAAAAAGTGGAGTTCGTTCTTTCTACTCTAATAAAGGAACCAATCTTCGACGAGGATATTTACAATGTCCAAGACGAAGAAGGTTTATCTAGGGAGGAGGTAAGTGCGATTCTCTTTAACGATCCCTTGCAAAAGGTTATCACTATGAGTCTAACCAATGAAGGGGGAGAAGAAGGGTGCAAAGAGGAAATTGAAGCCTTGGAAGCACAAGAAGAGATGCATGAAGTGGAGTTTGAAAAACTCCACGATGAGGCTGAGAATACTAGATTCCACGGTCATACTCTGTATTCCACGACCGTGGATTCCACGACCAAAATCGACCTCCATTCCAGAGGATATTACGGCCGTGGAACACCAGAGGAGGCCGTAATTTTGGCCGTGGAAGAGGGTGATCGATATACTTCTTCAACTTCTTCAAACTCTTCTCCAAACCATTCAACATCCTTAGAAACTTCTAAGGAAACGTCGGGAGCTCCTCAAGGATCATTGGAAGCTCCGAAATCAATGGAACTCAAACCACTTCCTACTCATCTAAGGTACGCTTTTCTTGGATCTAATTCTACCTTTCCGGTTATCGTTAGTTCCGAATTAAGCATAGATGAACATGAACAGCTCATGATTGTCCTTAGGAAACATAGAAAAGCCATAGGCTACACTATTGAGGACTTAGTAGGAATTAAACCCTCCCTATGCATGCATAAGATACTAATGGAGGAGGACTTTAGAACTTCAAGACAACCTCAAAGGCGGTTGAATCCGACCATGAAGGAGGTTGTCAAGAAGGAAATTCTTAAACTTCTTGATGCAGGTATCATCTATCCTATCTCCGATAGCAAGTGGGTGAGCCCGGTTCAAGTGGTTCCAAAGAAGGGAGGAATGATGGTCATCACCAATAAGAACAACGAACTCATTCCTACCCGAACCGTAACTGGATGGAGAATGTGTATAGACTACCGCAAGCTCAACAATGCAACACGGAAGGATCACTTTCCATTACCATTCATCGATCAGATGCTTGAAAGGTTAGCACAACATTCATACTTTTGCTACCTTGACGGTTATAGTGGCTTCTTTCAGATTCCGATCCATCCGGATGATCAAGAGAAGACCACATTCACGTGCCCTTGGGGTACGTTCGCCTATAGGAGAATGCCGTTCGGGCTTTGCAACGCCCCAGCCACCTTTCAACGGTGCATGATGGCCATCTTCTCCGAATACGTAGAGGAAATCATGGAAGTCTTCATGGACGACTTCTCCATTTACGGTTCCTCTTTTAACGATTGTCTTTCTAACCTTTCTCTTGTTTTGCAAAGATGTGAAGACACTAACCTAGTTCTTAATTGGGAGAAGTGTCAGTTTATGGTTAAGGAAGGAATCGTGTTAGGTCACTTAGTTTCTAGTAGAGGGATAGAGGTAGACAAGGCTAAGATAGAGACCATAGAGAAACTTCCTCCCCCAATTTCGGTGAAAGGGATAAGAAGTTTCCTAGGACATGCTGGATTCTATAGACGTTTCATTCAGGACTTTTCTAAGATATCAAAACCTCTCACTAATCTATTGATGAAGGATGCGGTTTTTGAGTTTTCGCAAGAATGTTTAGATGCGTTTAACACCATTCGGCAGGCTCTAATCTCAGCACCTATTATCCAACCTCCGGATTGGACTCTCCCCTTCGAGATTATGTGCGATGCTAGTGACGTAGCTATTGGAGCTGTCCTTGGGCAACGAAAGGAAGGACGAACCCACGCCATATACTACGCTAGCAAGACGCTAGACGAGGCTCAGCTCAACTACGCCACTACAGAGAAGGAATTTTTAGCCATTGTCTACGCTATTGACAAGTTTCGCTCTTATCTTGTAGGTGCAAAGGTGATTGTCTACACGGATCATGCTGCGATCCGGTACCTTCTTGCAAAGAAAGACGCGAAGCCAAGGCTGATTAGATGGATTCTTCTCCTACAAGAATTCGATCTAGAGATCCGCGACAAGAAAGGCTCGGAAAATTCTGTTGCGGATCATTTGAGTCGTCTAACACATCTAGAGGACGACCAATTACCCATTGATGACTCCTTTCCGGACGAACACCTACACATCATAGAGGAGTGCATCAAGGTAATCTCCAAGGGTAATGAACCATGGTTTGCTGATTTCGTTAACTATTTGGTTTGCCAGGAGATACCACCCGGACTATCATATGCGCAAAGGAAGAAGTTCTTCAAGGACGTCCGGGAATACTATTGGAATGAGCCTCTCCTCTTCAAGAGAGGTCCGGATGGCATCATTCGGCGATGTGTGCCGGAAGATGAGATGCAAAGTGTCATCCGTCATTGTCATTCACTACCTTGTGGAGGACACGCTAGTTCGAACAAAACTAGCGCAAAGGTATTGCAATCTGGATTCTATTGGCCTACTTTATTTAAAGATGTGCAATCCTTTGTTTCTTGTTGCGATGCTTGTCAAAGAACAGGCAATATCTCTAGAAGGAACGAGATGCCCCTCAACAACATCCAAGAGGTGGAGATTTTCGACGTTTGGGGAGTCGATTTCATGGGACCATTCCCTTCTTCTTGTGGAAACCAATACATACTATTGGCGGTAGACTACGTTTCTAGATGGGTCGAAGCAATTGCCTCTCCCACGAATGATGCCATGGTGGTGGTTAAGTTCTTCAACAAGACCATCTTTCCGCGATTCGGGACACCAAGGACGATCATTAGTGATGGAGGTTCTCACTTCATAGCCCGTCGCTTTGAAGCTCTTCTAGCCAAGTATGGGGTTACTCACAAGATCGCTACCCCTTACCATCCACAAATGAGTGGACAAGTTGAGATCTCAAATAGGGAGATCAAGGGAATTCTAGAGAAGACGGTTTCAAGGACTAGGAAGGATTGGTCCTTGAAACTAGATGATGCATTATGGGCATACCGGACCGCATACAAGACTCCCATAGGAACCACACCATACAACCTTGTGTATGGGAAGTCTTGTCACTTGCCGGTAGAGCTAGAGCACAAAGCGTTTTAGGCTATCAAATGGCTGAATTTCGGCATGAAGGAAGCGGGAGAGAAGCGTCTCCTAGACATCAACGAGCTGGATGAACTCCGTTTGAACGCCTATGAAAACGCTAAGATCTACAAGGAAAGAGCAAAGCGTTGGCATGATAAGCATATCATTCCAAAGGACCTCCAAGAAGGAGATCAAGTTCTCCTCTTCAATTCGAGACTTCGCCTCTTTCCAGGTAAGTTAAAATCTCGTTGGACTGGACCTTTTCTAATTAAGCGTATTTTCCCCCACGGTGCAGTTGAAGTATGGGGTGAAGCTAGCGGAAGTTTTAAGGTGAACGGCCAACGACTCAAGAAGTATACGCCGGAACTCCAAGCTGAGGAGTTTGCACCTACCGCACTCGAATAGGTACGGCATTGGTCTAGCTACGGACCTTAAACAAAGCGCTTCTTGGGAGGCAACCCAAGGTATTGCATTTTCGTTTTTGTTTCCAATTCATAGTTTAGCTTAGAATAGAAGTTTTTGCTTTATTTTGCCTCGATTTCTCCCGGTATGTTCGTGTTTTTGGTTGTAGGATCGATGGAAAAGGAGAAAGGAGGGATAATGTCGAAGAGAAGTGACGAAATTTGGACTTTGAAGCTTTACAGAAGGTTCCACGGTCTAAATTACGGTCGTCATAGCTACAGTGGCCGTAATTCTCAAAAGCCTGTGAAAAATCACCAGAATTACGGGTCCGTACATTTCCACGGCCGTGGAATGCCCCGATAGACCGTGATTTTTGAAAATATGCCTGCGAGTATAAAAGCCACACTTCATCACAAAAACACCACAATTCCTCCCCAATTCCACGCCCTAAATACCGAAAACCCACAGCTTCTCCCAAATCTTCGTTCTTTAATCGTTTTCAACGATTCTTCGCTCTAAACTGCAGCAAATCCAACCAAGAACAAGATCCAAGCAACAAATCGAGTGGAAAACGATCAACAAACCCGCATTTTGGATTTTTCAATCCGAAAAAGAGGTTATTTCCTTCTCTTCGATTCTAGTAGATTTGGTTCGTTTTTGCCATAGATTTTTAGGAAGAACTGATAAAGATTGGAAGGAATTAGATTAGGGCTGCTTGTTGTGGTGAAATTTGGTGAATTTGCTGAGATTCACAAAAATCTGTGTCGAATTACGGTCTACAGAGGTTCCACGGCCGTGATTTCTGAAGAACAGCCCGTAATTTTGAACAGAAATGGATTTTGTAAGGAGGATGTCGGGAAGGATTAAGGAAAAGAAAGGGGAGCAAAACAAGAAGAGAAAGGGCAACCCCTCAGCCTCTAGGGCACCACCACCCTCATCCCCCTCACCTTCACCTCCATCTTCACCTCCATCCTCACCACCTCACCCTAGCATCCCGACCATACACGAAAACCACCTAGCCGCATTTGAGAGGATAGAGAAGAGGGCAGTGATTGGCCCTAGGTACTTGTTGTTGGAGGATCTACATCCTCTCAACATAGTAGATGACCTTACATGGCTCTTGGATAGAGCCGGTTTGCTTGTCTTCACGAACATTCATGAAGACGCTTATGAGGAGATCACCCGAGAGGTTGTGACGTCTTTCGAGCACAGCCATGTTGATAGGACCGTCTCCTTCCGTCTCATGAACAGAGACTACCATTTGAGCATTGATGAGTTCGGGACCATCTTCGGGTTCCATGAGACCTATAACGGTCGACTTCCTAGAGGCGTTTCCGCCAAGGACTTTTGGGCGGAAGTGGCCATGATTTATGCCGACGAGGACCGTTGGCAACCAGCTGATACCAAGGCTAGATTGATGTACCATCTAGCCTTGAAGATAGCTCACCGTGTTCTTTCGGAGTGTCTCTTTCCTAGGACGGAGACGCCCCAAAAGATCAAGACGGATGAGCTATTCCTTCTTTATGCTATGCTTTATGGATGCCGCGCTGATTGTGCTACTCTTTTGGCGGCGACGATGAGTAAACTGAAGAATAAGTCGAAGGGGAACATTGGGTATGGTGGGATAGTGACCCACATAGCTAGGACGTTTGGAGTAGAATTCTCGGCTTGCACACGTATACCGGCAGTTCCATTAGGGCTACATGCTTTTATGGTTAGGGGACTCATCTTCCCCACACATAGAGGTCCACCTTATGCGGGCATGCCCTGGGAGAGTAGGACAGGCAGGGGTATTGAGTGGCTGCCAGAGTATTCCATTGTGGCGGGACGCCACAATTGGAAGGAGACGTTCGCTGCAATGCATGCGAACAGGCTTGTAGCTCCCCCCTACGTTCCACCGCCGGTTGTAGATGAGGAGGACATGGGAGAGCAGTACGAGAGTGGTGGAGGAGCGGAGCAGGAGTTCGGCACGTTTCCGGATCAGCCGGAGGCAGCCCCGGATGTACCTAGGCGCTCTCCACGTCCAGCTAGAGCTTCAGGCTCGTCATCTCGCTGCGCTAGCGTGAGTGAGAGGCCCACGTGGATGACTACACCTCCCACCTGGTACGACACACCCCCTCCTTGGTCCACGACGCAGCCAGCAGCACCACCAGCACCACCACCGCCAGCACCAGCAAATGCCCCCGCATGGTATGATCACGCCCCGGGATGGTATGAGAGGATGCCGGATTGGGCTACCGGACTTTCAGAGAGAGTCGGAGCATTAGAGATCCGGGCGGATGCTAGAGACGGACGCTTAGACGACCTTGACCACATGATGAGGGACGTCTACCGCCAGCAGTTTGGGCGGTTCTACGATCCGAGTTTCTCTCCATTCCCACCTCCACCGGCGCCGCAGTGATTGATGACCGGACCGCTCGTTTTTAGACATTCCCGCCACCATTTGTGAGTTTCTTTTTCTTTTCTTTCTTTTGTTCTTTCTTGTGAACATTAGGGACAATGTTCGTCCTAAGTATGGGGTGGGATGTACTAAATGATTGTAATAACTCTACTCTATATGTTGCTTTCATTCCGAGACTATCATTGCATGTTTATTATGTGTTACACGTTTTATTTTTGCATTGCATGAAAAAGAACTTTAAAAACCCATAAAAATTGAAAAATTTGAAAATTTTGTGCCTCTAATGAATTGAGATGAATTCTATGATAATCACTACTTGCGAATTGAGTTTGACGACGATTGCATGCTTAAAAGGATAGTAAATCGAAAAGAATGCAAATGAATGAATTCTACCTCTTTTACAAGTTTTATAATGTGAAAATGCTACCTAAATCATATTAAGAAATCGAAGTTGAAATCACATTATAAGTTCCTATACTTCTTGTTGAAATGATTAAGGCAATTCGATACTTTCTTTCTTCTTTCTTTGATCATCTAACTCCTCATTGAAATATTAGCCTCCCTTACCCATCCGGGAACTTGGAAAGTGAATGAGAAAAAGGCATGTTTGATGTGGGAGGGCCATGAGAGCATATATTTGCAATCAATTGAATAGAAAGAAATTATAGGTTTGGGGAAGTCAATCATGACGATGAGTAACTCGGCACCATTCACATAGCCGGGTGTTTGTGTCTTGCCAAAGTCGGATTGAGCGATATTCCTAGCGGATTATGGTATGTGCATCAAGGGTTTGAGGCATCTCTTGCAAATTTGAGAAACGCCGATCTCCTAGGCTTCGGTTTTTGTGCACCTCTATCCATAACTCCAAAAGTAAAGTCGAAAAATGAAAAGGAGAGAGCGAAGCTCTAAGTGAAGTGTTGCGGAAACCGCAAAAGAAGAAGAAGGTAGTTGTCCACTTTCCCGGATTTATGCACCACTCTCCCTTAAAGTTTCCCTTCCCTTCCATACTCTAGACCTTTTCTTTGAAAGTCCTTAAGATCATAAGAATGTTATATGGCTTGGTGATCTAAATTGAAGTTCTTATGATTGATTTTGATAATATTTGAAGGTTATAATGCTTGTTTTGGAAGTTAAATTGATTCATGAGTTTTCTTTGCCTCTTACTCTCTAATTAAGTGTGTGAAAGTTTGAAAAACGATTGAAGCAAGGTTTGAGAATGATCTATTCTTTAGAAGTCGCTTTCATCCAAAAGAAGGTACACATATTTCATCCTAACTCTTGTTTTAAAGCTTTTTGAAAGACCTTGCTTAGGGACAAGCAAGTGTTAAGTATGGGGTTATTTGTTAGCATGAAATATTGTGATATTTTAGGCACGTTTTCTAATCGTAATTGATTCATATTGATAGTCTTTGATTGATCTTTGCGCATATATGAGCTAGTATTGCCTATATTGTCGATATGGATGTCTACACTAGTTCTATGTTGATTATAGGTAATTTGGAGGTATTTCCGAACGAAATCGAGCAAAGGAGAGTTGAGTTGATATGTCCATAGATCAAGGACACTTTTTGGAAGCAAATTTGAGTATTGGATTGAGGAATGCACGAATGAAAGCAAGAATCACGGTCTTACCCTAAATTACGGCCGTGGATTGTGAGTCAGAATTCGATGTTCATTCCAGGGGATATTACGGCCGTGGAACTAACCGTAACTATTTCCACGCCTAAAAATTACGGCCGTGGAATCTTCCACGACCGTGATCTTGGCGAATCTTTTCGCCAAGATTCGAAGCCATGATCTTCTGAAGAATGGGCCGGGCCGACACCTTGCCTTGCATTATAAAAAGACGGAAGAAAAGAGATTTCATTATCACCGCATATACCTGCTTAGCGTTCTTGCACGCTTGCTTACCCTCGCTTAGCAATTGACGCTAAGGGTTAAACGCTTCCCCATTTTGGAAGCAAGTTTCGGAGATCTCATTGGAGATCAAAGTTCGCAGTTGAAGAGTTGTTCAGATCTCGCACTTTCGGTGGAGATTGTTGTTGCGATCTTCGGGTTTGTGAAAGACCGAAGTTCTTGGAAGAATTGCAAGAAGATCTCTCTTCTTGTTTAGGTTCGAATCGGAAACGGATTGACATCCCGTTTCTCTTCTTTCCTATAGTTGTGATTTGTTTGTTCCATTCTGAATCTTTGATAAACATTTGTTGGGATCTTGAGATTCATTTGAAGGTTATTGGTAATTCTTGAAAGTTTTCATCTTTTATTCCTTAATTCTTGAATTGATATTAAAATGACTGTTATTGGCTAAAAACTCTTAACAATTCTAAGGTGAAGGGTTGATAGTTGTGGCATAGGTGATGATAGATCGATCGCAAACAGATTAGACCCTGAGAGTTAGAGAGAATCGTCGACAACCCTAAATTACGGGGTGTTCTTGAGTTCCACAACCGTGGAATCTCAAGATCCAACCGTAATTTCCCTCTAGTTTACGAGTCTGCTTTTACTTTAATCCAAAGTTAAAGGTTTGCTTTAACTTAGTTTAGACTTGTCTTTTCTAGGTGGTAGTGAAGCCTCAACAACCTCTACCTCGATTGTGAGCCTCAACAACCTCAATCGGTTAAGTTAGTCTTGATCTTTAGGTTATAAGTTTGGGTATTTGACACTAATCCTCGTCTTTAGTTCCTTTTTATATTGAGCCTCAACAACCTGTATAGGGAGTATCTTTTAGGTGAGTTACATAAGGTTTTTGGAACCTCAACCGTACGATTACCTTACATTAGTATACCTTTGCATATCTCTACTCTGTCTTTACATCATTAGTATATCTTGAATCTATTGCCGCAACTGGATACCCGGATCTTTAGGATTGTTGTTTTCCCAATATTTGCAAAACTCCTATATTTACTTGCTTGATAACTTGAAATCGAATTTGTTCCCACCCAAATCCCTGTGTTCGATACTCTGGAATTCTTGCTTAGCTACCTCGATCCGTACACTGCGGGTTCGCTGCTTGATTCTAGTTTTATAAATTTAAAACTTATTTGCACACACCTCTAGGGGCGAACACCAAAACCAATTTGGCGGGACAAGCGCTGAATCTCCACACCAACACTTGCAAAACTTTGAGTGTATGATGGAGATGATGAGACCGAAGAATGCTACTACCAACAGCTACAAGCTCAAGCCCTTCTTCTTCTCTTTGAAAGGGAAAGCGTTGTCTTGGTACCAAGCTCTTCCTAATGGGAAACTAGATACGTGGGAAAACCTTTCCGCGGAGTTCCTCACCAAATTCTTTCCGCCTTCCAAAACGGCGGAACTTAGAGGTAAGATTAATGCTTTTTCCATGAGACCTAACGAAAGTTTGTTTCAATCTTGGGAAAGGTTTCAGGATTTGCTCTTGGATTGCCCTCATCATGGCATATCCAAACTTGCCTTGCTGGAGATATACTATAAGGGGCTGGATGCGGGAACGCAATTCAACCTCCAATCCCTCTCATGTGGAACATTCATGGACATGAGAGAAGATGACGCTTGGGACTTCATTGAGAATCAAGCAAGAGTCATAGAGAAGTATTCCCACCGGAAAGTGGAGGGAAATCGTGTGGAGCAAGGAGCAAAGCTCACACATGAAGCTCAAAATCAGATTTTCTCCCTCAACAATGAAATCAAAGAGTTGAAGGAGGCTATCAAGACCAACTTCCCAAAGCAACAAGGGAAGGACGTTGGTTATTTGGGCAACAACAACGGCGGTGATAACACAAACCGCAACAACAACAACAACCGGAATAACAACCGGAGCAATAATTGGAATGGCAACAACAACAATAATAATAGCGGGAACAACAATTGGAACAACAATAGGGGTTCAAGTAACAACAATTGGCGCTCCAATCAACAAAATTCCGGTAATTCTTATCCTTCCAATTCTAATTCACTAACTCCACCTTCATCTTCCTCTACTCCTTTGAGAAGCCAGGGGCAAACATCAAATGGAGGAAACACATCGGGAAAGGAGAAGCCCGATCCCATGTTGGAGACGATCTTGGGAAAGCTTCAAGGGTTGGAGAACCGCATCATCAAGGTTGATGATCAAATTTCTAAGGTTGATAAAGCTCAAAAAGTTTTAGAAAACCAAATGTTCAACCATGCGGAGGAAGTTCCTAGGAATCAAGGGAAACTTCCAGGAAAGACGGAGGACAACCCTAAGGGAAGAGTGATGGAGATTATAACTAGGAGTGGAGTGACTACCACCGATCCGCAACCTAAGTTCGTTGAAGTCCCCGTAGAGAAAGACAAGGAGAAGGGGAAGGAGAAGGAAGATGTCTACGTTCCTCCTCCAGCTTACAAACCTCCCCTACCATTTCCTCAATCTAGAGCGAGAGCGCGCCTAGATAAACAATTCGGTAAGTTCATAGAACTCATGAGTAAGCTGCATATTAACATACCCTTTATCGATGCTATTGTTGGTATGCCGGCTTATGGCAAGTTCTTGAAGGAGCTCCTCTCTAACAAGAGGAAGCTAGAAGATTTCGGTGAGGTCAAGATGAGTTCGGATTCTTCGGATCTCATCAAGACCATGAAGGAGAAAATGCCCCCAAAGCTAAAGGATCCGGGGTCATTTTGCATTCCCATTGGAGTGGGAGATGTCACATATGACGCTTTATGTGACTTAGGAGCAAGTGTGAGCATCATACCACTTGCATTGTGCAGGAAGATCGGTTTAGGCGATCCTAAACCGGTGAAGATGACGTTGTACATGGCGGATCGATCCATCACTCGCCCCGTCGGTATTGTAGAAGACGTCCCGGTCAAGCTAGGTAAATTCTTTGTCCCCATTGATTTTGTCGTGCTTGACATTCCTGTAGATAGTCCGGTCCCGATCATACTCGGAAGACCGTTTCTTGCAACTTCCGGCTGCATAGTCGATTGTAAGAATGGTAGACTCGCTTTTGATATTGGGGAAGAGAAAGTAGAGTTCGTTCTTTCCACTCTAGTGAAGGAGCCAATCTTTGATGAGGATATATTCGATATCCAAGATGAAGGGTTATGTAGGGAGGAGGTAAGTGCGATTCTCTTTAACGATCCTTTACAAAAAGTTATCACTATGAGTCTAACCAATGTAGGGGAAGAAGAAGAAGAGTGCAATGAGGCAATTGAAGCCTTAGAAGCACAAGAAGAGATGCATGAAGTGGAGTTTGAGAAACTCCACGATGAGGATGAAAATGTGAGAATCCACGGCCATACACTATATTCTACGGCCGTGGATTTCACAACCAAAACCGTCCTCCATTCCAGAGAGTTATACGGTCGTGGAGAAGACATGACAACCGTATTTCCCTTCCACGCTCTAAACCACGGCCGTGGAAGACATGGGGAGCCCGTAATTTTGGCCGTGGAAAGGGGTGATCGAGACACTTCTTCAACTTCTTCTGATTCTTCTCCAACACACTCAACACCCTTAGAAACTTCTAAGGAGACATCGGATGCTCCTCAAGGATCGTTGGAAGCTCCGAAAGTGATGGAATTAAAACCACTTCCTACTCATCTAAGATACGCTTTTCTTGGACCTAATTCTACCTTTCCGGTTATTGTTAGTTCCGATCTAAGCATAGATTAACATGATCAACTTATGATTGTCCTTCGGAAACATAGGAAAGCTTTAGGCTACACTATTGAGGACTTAGTAGGAATTAAACCCTCCCTATGCATGCATAAAATACTAATGGAGGAAGATTTTAGAACTTCAAGACAACCTCAAAGGCGGTTAAATCCGACCATGAAGGAGGTTGTCAAGAAGGAAATTCTTAAGCTTCTTGATGCAGGTATCATCTACCCTATCTCCGATAGTAAGTGGGTGAGTCCGGTTCAAGTAGTTCCGAAGAAGGGAGGAATGACGGTCATCACCAACAAGAACAACGAGCTCATTCCTACCCGGACCGTGACAGGATGGCGGATGTGCATAGACTACCGCAAGCTCAATAATGCAACGCGGAAAGATCACTTCCCATTGCCATTCATTGATCAAATGCTTGAAAGGTTAGCACAACACTCACATTTTTGCTACCTTGACGGTTATAGTGGTTTCTTTCAGATTCCGATACACCCGGATGATCAAGAGAAGACCACATTTACGTGCCCATGGGGTATGTTCGCCTATAGGAGAATGCCGTTCGGGCTTTGTAACGCCCCAGCCACCTTTCAACGGTGCATGATGGCCATCTTCTCCGAATACATAGAGGAAATCATGGAAGTCTTCATGGACGACTTCTCCGTATACGGTTCCTCTTTTAACGATTGCCTTTCTAACCTTTCTCTTGTTTTGCAAAGGTGTGAAGACACTAACCTAGTTCTTAATTGGGAGAAGTGTCAATTTATGGTTAAGGAAGGAATTGTATTAGGTCACTTAATCTCTAGTAGAGGGATAGAGGTGGATAAAGCTAAGATAGAGACCATAGAGAAGCTTCCTCCCCCAACTTCGGTGAAAGGGATAAGGCGTTTCCTAGGACATGCTGGATTCTATAGACGTTTCATTAAGGACTTCTCTAAGATATCAAAACCGCTCACTAATTTATTGATGAAGGATGCAGTTTTTGAGTTTTCGCAGGAATGCTTGGATGCGTTTAACATAATTCGGCAAGCTCTAATTTCAGCACCTATTATCCAACCTCCGGATTGGACTCTTCCCTTTGAGGTTATGTGCGATGCTAGTGACGTAGCTATTGGAGCTGTTCTTGGACAACGAAAGGAAGGGCGAACCCACGCCATATACTATGCTAGCAAGACGCTAGATGAAGCGCAGCTCAACTACGCCACTACCGAGAAAGAGTTTTTAGCCATTGTCTATGCTATTGACAAGTTTCGCTCTTATCTTGTAGGTGCAAAGGTGATTGTCTACACGGATCATGCTGCGATCCGGTACCTCCTTACGAAGAAAGATGCGAAGCCAAGGCTAATTAGATGGATTCTTCTCCTACAAGAATTCGATCTTGAGATCCGCGACAAGAAAGGTTCAGAAAATTCTGTTGCGGATCATTTGAGTCGCCTAACACATCTAGAGGACGACCATTTACCCATTGATGACTCCTTTCCGGACGAACACCTACACATCATAGAGGAGTGCATCAACGTGATCTCCAAAGGTAACGAACCATAGTTTGTTGATTTTGTTAACTATTTGGTTTGCCAGGAGATACCACCCGGATTATCTTACGCACAAAGGAAGAAGTTCTTTAAGGATGTCCGGGAATACTATTGGAACGAGCCTCTCCTCTTTAAGAGAGGTCCGGATGGCATCATTCGGCGATGTGTGCCGGAAGATGAGATGCAAAGTGTCATCCGCCATTGTCATTCACTACCTTGTGGAGGACACGCTAGTTCGAACAAGACTAGCGCAAAGGTATTGCAATCTGGATTCTTTTGGCCTACTTTATTTAGAGATGTGCAATCCTTTGTTTCTTGTTGCGATGCTTGTCAAAGAACAGGCAATATTTCTAGAAGGAATGAGATGCCCCTCAACAACATCCAAGAGGTGGAGATTTTTGACGTTTGGGGAGTTGATTTCATGGGACCATTCCCGTCTTCTTGTGGAAACCAATACATACTATTGGCGGTAGACTACGTTTCTAGATGGGTGGAAGCAATTGCCTCTCCCACAAATGATGCCATGGTGGTGGTTAAGTTCTTTAACAAGACCATCTTCCCGCGATTTGGGACACCAAGGACTATCATTAGTGATGGAGGTTCTCACTTCATAGCCCGTCGCTTTGAAGCTCTTCTAGCTAAGTATGGGGTTACTCACAAGGTCGCTACCCCTTATCATCCACAAACTAGTGGACAAGTTGAGATCTCAAATAGGGAGATCAAAGGAATTCTGGAGAAGACGGTTTCAAGGACTAGGAAGGATTGGTCCTTGAAGCTTGACGATGCATTGTGGGCGTACCGGACTGCGTACAAGACTCCCATAGGAACCACACCATACAACCTTGTGTATGGGAAGTCTTGTCACTTGCCGGTAGAGTTGGAGCACAAAGCGTTTTGGGCTATCAAGTGGCTGAATTTCGGCATGAAGGAAGCGGGAGAGAAGCGTCTCCTAGACCTTAATGAGCTGGATGAACTCCGCTTGAACGCTTATGAAAGCGCTAAGATCTACAAGGAGAGAGCAAAGCGTTGGCATGATAAGCATATCATTCCAAAGGACTTCAAAGAAGGAGGTCAAGTTCTCCTCTTCAATTCAAGGCTTCGTCTCTTTCCAGGTAAGCTCAAATCCCGTTGGACCGGGCCTTTTCTAATTAAGCGTATTTTCCCCCATGGTGCAGTTGAAGTATGGGGTGAAGCGAGCGGAAGCTTTAAGGTGAACGGCCAACGACTAAAGAAGTATACGCCGGAACTCCAAGCTGAAGAGTTCGCGCCTACCGCACTCGAATAAGTGCGAGATTGGTCTAGCTACGGACCTTAAACAAAGCGCTTCTTGGGAGGCAACCCAAGGTATTGTATTTTTCTTTTTGCTTTCGATTCATAGTTTAGCTTAGCTTAGACATTTTTTCGCTTTATTTTGCCTTGATTTCTTCCGGTATGTTCGTGTTTTTGGTTGTAGGAACGATGGAAAAGGAAAAGGGAAGGATAATGTTGAAGAAAAGTGACAAAATTTGGACTTTGGAGCTTTACAGAGAGTTCCATGGCCTAAACCACGGTCGTAACAGCTACAATGCCCGTAATTTCCAAAAGCCTTTGAAAAATCACCAAAACCACGGTTCTGTACAAAACCACGGCCGTGGAACACCCCGACAGACCATGATTTTCAAAATTTTGCCTGTGACTATATAAACCACGTTCTTCACAAAAATCACCCCCAAAAACCCCTCTTCCACGACCTAAAATCCGAATCCACGCCTCCTCCTCAAATTCCTCGTTTCTTAATCGTTTTTAACGATTCTTCTTCCTAAACTGAAGCAAATTCGACCACCAACAAGATCCAAGCGACGAATCGAGTGGAAATTCACCAAGGAACGCGCAATTCGGATTTTTCAATCCGAAAAATAGGTTTTTCCACTCCTCTTGATCTTTGTCGATTTGGTTCGTTTTTGTTAGAGATTTTAGGAAGAACTGATTGAGATTGGAAGAAATTAGATTAAGGCTGATTGATTGTTGAGTTTGAGGGTTGTTTGCTGAGATTTGCGAAAGAAACAGACAAACCACGGTCTCTGGAGGAATTACGGCCGTGGAACCTATAGAACAGCCCGTAATTTCTGACAGAATGGACTTTGTGAGGAGAGTTTCGGGGAGGATTAAAGAGAAAAAGAATGATCAGAACAAGAAAAGGAAGGGTAATCCCTCTTCTTCCTCATCCTCTAGAGTACCACCACCCTCTTCTCCTTCACCTCCATCATCACCTTCATCACCCTCACCTCCTAGCCCTAGAGTCCCGACCATACATGAGGATCACCTCGATGCACTCGAGAGGATCAAGGAGAGGGTTGTGATTGGTCCTAGGTACTTGTTGTTGGAGGATCTAGCTCCTCTCAACATTATAGATGATCTTACTTGGCTCTTGGATAGAGCCGGACTAGTTGTCTTCTCGACTATCCGAGAAGACGCTTATGAGGAGATTACCCGGGAGGTTGTGACGTCGTTTGAGCACAGCCATGTAGACAGGACCGTCTCTTTCCGTCTTATGGAAAGAGACTATCATTTTAGCATCCGTGAGTTCGGGACCTTTTTCGGGTTTCAGGAGACCTTTAACGGTCGATTTCCTAGTGGCGTTTACGCCAAGGACTTTTGGGAGGAGGTAGCGATGATTTACGCCGATGAGGACCGTTAGCAACCTGCTGATACCAAGGCTAGGTTGATGTACCACCTAGCCTTGAAGATTGCTCACCGTGTTCTTTCGGAGTGTCTCTTTCCTATGACGGAGACGCCCCAAAAGATCAAGACGGATGAGCTCTTTTTGCTGTACTCCATGTTGTACGGGCGCCGGGCTGATTGTGCCACTCTTTTGGCTGCTACTATGAGCAAGCTCAAGAACAAGAAGAAGGGCAACATCGGATATGGTGGGATAGTTACCCATATTGCTAGGAGCTTGGGTGTTGATTTCTCTGCGTGCACCCGCATACCGGCCGTTCCCTTAGGACACCATGCCTTCATGACTAGGGGTCTCATCTTCCCCACACATAGAGGTCCGCCTTATGCGGCCATGCCTTGGGAGAGCAGGACGGGTAGGGGTATAGAGTGGCTACCGGAGTACTCCATTATGGCGGGACGCCATAATTGGAAGGAGACGTTCACTGCTATGCATGCGAACAGGATTGTAGCTCCCACATATGTCCCACCACCAGTTGTTGAGGAGGAGGATATGAGAGATCAGTTTGAGGGTGGAGGAGGAGCCGAGCAGGAGTTTGGCACATTTCCGGATCAGCCGGAGGCGGCTCCCGATGCACCTAGACGTTCTCCACGTCCAGCTAGAGCTTCAGGCTCGTCTTCTCGCTGCGCTAGCGTGAGTGAGAGACCTACATGGATGACCACACCTCCTACATGGTATGGCGTTCCCCCTCCTTGGTCCACAGAGCAGTCAGCAGCACCAGTACCAGCACCATCCGACACTCCAACATGGTACAGTCAGGCTCCGGGATGGTATGAGCAGATGCCGGATTGGGCTACTGGCCTTTTAGAGAGAGTAGGAGCATTGGAGATCCGAGCCGATGCTAGAGATGGACGCTTAGACGACCTCGACCACATGATGAAAGATGTCTACCGCCAGCAGTTTGGGCGGTTTTATGATCCTAGCTTCTCTCCATTCCCGCCTCCACCAGCGCCGCAGTGATTGATTGCATGACCGTTCGCTTTAGCCATTCCACCGCCACTTTGTGAGTTTCTTTTTCTTCTCTTTCTTTCCTTTCTTTCTTTTGAACATTAGGGACAATGTTCGTCCTAAGTATGGGGTGGGATGTACTAAAAGTTTGTAATAATTTCTACTCACTATGTTTGCTTCTATCCGAGACTATCTTGCATTTCATTATATTGTTGCACGTTTCCTTATTGCATTGCATGAAAAAGAACTTGAAAAACCCATAAAAATTTGAAAAATTTTGAAAAATTATGTGCTTCTATGTTAGAGATGAATTCTATGATAATATCACTTGTGAATTGAGTTTGATGACAATTGCATGCTTAAAAGAATAGTGAATTGAAAAGAAATTTGAATGAATGGATTATACCTCTTTTGCAAGTTTTATAATGTGAAGAATGTTACTTAAATCATGTTGAGAAAATAAGGTTGAAATCACAATATAAGTTCTTATGCTTCTTGTTGAGATGATTAAGGCAATTCGATTTTCTTTCTTCTTTCTTCTTTCTTTGATCATTTTAGCTCCTCATTGAAATACTAACCTCCTTTACCTATCCGGGAACTTGGAGAAGTGAATGAAAAAGGCATGTTTGATGTGGGAGGGCCATGAAAGCAATTATTTGCAATCAAAAGAATAGAAAGAAATTTTAGGTTTGGGAAAGTCAATCATGACGATGAGTAACTCGGCACCATTCACATAGCCGGGTGTTTGTGTCTTGCCAAAGTCGGATTGAGCGATATTCCTACCGGATTATGGTATGTGCGCTAAGGGTTTGAGGCATCTCTTGAAAATTGAGAAACGCCGATCTCCTAGGCTTCGGTTTTTGTGCACCTCTATCCATAACTCCAAAAGTAAAGTCGAAAAATGAAAGGAAGAGAGCGAAGCTCTACGTTGAAAGTGCTGCGGAAACCGCAAGAAGAAGAAAAAGAATAGTTATCCACTTTCCCGGATTCATGCACCACATTCCTTAAAGTTTTCCCTCCCCTTTCCACATTCTAGATCTTATTTGAAAGTCCTTAAGATCAAAAGAATGCTATATGACTTGGTGATCTAAATTGAAGTTTCTTATGATTGATTTTGATAATGTTTAAAGGTTATAATGCTTGTATTGAAGTTTAATTGATTCATGAAGCTTTCTTTACTCTTTACTCTTTGATTAAGTGTATGAAAGTCTTATAAACGAATGAAGCAAGGTTTGAGAATGATCTATTGTTTAGAAGGCACATTATCCAAAAGAAATATTGCTTTGAGAAGGTACACATATTTCATCATAACTCTTGTTCTAAAAGCTTTTTGTGAGACCTTGCTTAGGGACAAGCAAGTGTTAAGTATGGGGTTATTTGTTAGCATGAAATATAGTGATAATTTAGGCACGTTTTCTACATGTATTTGATTCATATTGATAGTCTTTGATTGAGCATTGATGCATATGTGAGCTAGTTTACCTATATTGTCGATATAGACGTCTACACAAGCTTTATGTTGATTATAGGTACTTAAGAGCTATTTCCGAACGGAATCAAGCAAAGATGAGTTAATTGGATATGTCCATGATTGAGGACATTCTTAGGAGCAAAAAGGAGTTCAACTTGAGGAGTGCACGAGGCTAGGGAAGAATCACGTTCTTGCCCTAAACCACGCTCTAAAATACGGTCGTACCTCTTTCCACGTTCAATTCCACGGTCGTGGAAGTATGGCAAGAGAGGCGTGATGCATTCCAGTAACTACTACGGTCGTGGAAATATTGGTTCAAACCGTGACACTTTCCACGCTCTAAATTACGGTCGTGGAACCTTCCACGACTGTGATCTTGACGATCTTTTTCGCCACACTTTGAAGCCACGATCTTTTGAAGATTGGGCCGGGCCGATATTTTGCCCTACACTATAAAAAGACGGAAGAAGAGAAATTCCGTCATCTCCGCTACCTCGCTTTACACCGCCGCTTAGAGATCTTTTGCGATCGCCGCTTGGACGCATTTTACATCTCATTGGAGATCTACGTTCGCGCTTGGATTTGCCCTAATCTCGCACTTTGGTGGAGATTATCGTTGGGATTTCCAGATTTCCCGGATTGACGGAAGATTCGGAAGATTGTTGCAAGAAGACTTCTCTTCTTGTTTAGGTTTTATTTAGAAGACGGATTGACATCCCGTTCTTCCTTCTTACGTAAGATTGTGTCTATTTGTTATATTCTGGAATTAGTGACATTATTTGTTCTTGATTGTGACCTTGAGATTGGTTTGAAATTTATTGAAAGTTTTCGGAAGTTTTCATCTTTAAATCTTTTAATTCTTGAATTTGATATCAACATGACTGTTATTGGCTAAAAACCCTTAACAATTCTAAGGTGAAGGGTTGATAGTTGTGGCTTAGATGATGATAGATCGATCGTAAATAGATTAGACCCTGAGAGTTTGAGAGAATCGTCGACGAACCCTAAATCACGGTTTGTTCTTGAGTTCCACGACCGTGGAATCTCAAGATCCACCCGTGATTTCCCTTAAGTTTACGAACCTGCTTTTACTTTAATCCAAAGTTAAAGATTTGCTTTAACTTAGTCCTGGCTTGCCTTTTCTAGGTGGTAGTGAAGCCTCAACAACCTCTACCTCGATTCTGAGTGTCACAACCTTAATCGATTTAGTTAGTCTTGATCCTTGGATTACAAGTTTGGGTATTTGACATTAATTCTCGCCTTTAGAACCTTTCTATATTGAAGCCTCAACAACCTGTATAGGGAGTGTCTTGTAGGTGAGTCATATAAGGTTTTTGGAACTTCACCGTACGATTACCTTACATTAGCATACCTTTGCATATCTCAACTCTGTCTTTATATCATTAAGTACATCTTGAATCGATTGCCACAGCTGGATACTTGGATCTTTAGAATTGTTGTTTTCCCAATATATTGCAAAGCTCTTATATAAATTGCTTGATAATTAACTATTGAATTTGTACCCCCAAATCCCTGAGTTCGATACTCTGGAATACTTGCTAATCTACGCCGATCCGTACACTGCGGGTTCGCTTGCTTTTATTCTAGTTTTATAAATTTAAGACTTGACGCACACACCTTTTCGAGCGAACAAGCATGCGGTTTAGGATAAGGTTGGGCAAATATACATCGAAATAATTCATCACCAATAATAAGAGCTACAAGTTTTGATCAGTAAGAAGCTCTCTAGAGTTAGAGAGAGGAACGATCCATTGAACTAGAAGGGTAAACACAATTTTCGCCTCAATGATTTGGGTTGTGTGGATGAGTTGGCGAGAAGAAGAGGTAGATAAAGTAATGTACTTCTCTTTGGCCAATCGAACACATTCACTCCTAAAAGGATGTGAATAGGAGGTGAAGGGTGACAGGTCAAAGATTTGGGCAATGAGAGATGGAGTGAGGGTTACCGTTTTGCCTTTGACGATGGAATCAGGGTTAGGGTTCCCTTGTCTCTTCTTGTGACCGGGTTGTTGTAGAAAAGTCGGGTAAGCCTTGTGTACGGCACCTCTCCTGGATTCAGAAGCTTCTAGAGAGAAGAGCCCTTGAGAAGTGTCAAACATGGAAGTTGGTGTAACGCCCGGTTTCGATATTTCCCCTCTTGCGTAATCCTATCGATATTTTTATTAGTAAATTATATCTATATTTTCTTTTAAATGTTTTTAGACGTAAAACTATATTCGCGAGTATATTTATATTTTGGTTTACTTTCGGAAAGATTCGAAAAATCTTTATGACTCAGAAATCTCGTTCCGAGCGTTTTGGAATCGAGTCTAGCTTCATTTTATTTTATCTATTTAATTATTACTTCTCTTTCTTTTTCCCTTTTCCTTTTTTCTTTTTTTTCTCTATCTTCTTTCTATATGGCTGGTGAAGGATCCTCTCTCCCCGATTGACAGCGACCCCTGTGCACCTGCAGTGCAGCAACCCCTCGCCCTCGCGTCGACTCCTCGCTCCCCGCCACATGCAACCGGCCCTTCCGTTCCTTCTGTCCCTTAGTGCATTGCCCCATCCCCAGCCTCTCACTTTTCTCTTCCCCATCTCGCAACACCTTCTCTCTCTCTTTGTGCTTCTTCACGCTGCAACTCGCTTCTCCTCTCTTGTGACAGTCGATCGAGCAAAGCGGAGCAATCTGGGCTTGGTTTCCCTCTCTTCAGCCCTGGTTAGGAACCACAGGTACCCCTGGATCTTCTTCCCCTCTAAACCTTCTTCTCTCTCTCTCTCTCCTATTTCAAGCGGTTTTCTGTGTTACAAAGGGTGCCGGGATCTTGTCACCGCCTCCCCTCTTCGCTTCCTTTTGCCACGCCGGAACACAACACCCGCCTCGCCGGAGTAGTGCTTGTACCGCCTCGCCCTAGCCGGGGGCAGAAGTCAGCCTGCGTAGCCGCTGGATCGCTTCTCCCCTCTCCTCTGTTGCGTGATTAGGTTGAAGAAGCTTTGGAAGTTATTCTAGGTTTGGCCCTGTATTTGCTGTAATTACACCTTGTGCCCTGTTTTTCTGAATAATTGTAGTTGTGAACCTAGACTTTTGGAAATGAACTTTTGTACCCCTGCAGGAAGTTATTACATATTTGAGCCAGCCCCCCCCAAAAAAAAAATCGTTTTAAAATGGGTTGTGGCTTCTCGTTTATAAAAAAAATTTCTACGATTTATTAATTTTTTAAATATAAATATTCTTGTGTTTTATTTAAATGTTGTTTTGGATGTTTCGCCGAAGTAAACGAAACTTCAAAAGAATTTTCCGTTTTAGGCTCGGAGTGAAATAATTCATCAAAATGCACGAGATTTGTTGTTTGAAGTAGAAGTGCGGTCTTAGACCGCACTATTATTTGTAAAACGCGTTGTCTAGGACAAAGATAATAAAAACACAAATAGTGGTGCGGTCCTAGACGGCGGCTATAGTGTAACGTTTTTGAAAGAAAAAAAAAACTAAAGAGGCGCGGTCCTATAGGGCAGCTATTTTAAAAAAAAAAAATTTAGGCGCGGTCGTGGACCGCGCCTTTAAATGTAATGTTTTTTTTTGTATTTTTGTTTATTGTAAATAGATCACATATTGACTTTGTTTTTATCGCTATTTTATTTTCCTAGATATATTTATCGAAAATAAAATTTCGCCCCCCTTTTAAAATCCTGCGCCCGCCACTGATTTGAGCCATAGTTTTATTGCAGTTTTTTACGCAACTCTTTTACAAATTATCGTGTGTGAGTACCTTCTCCCTTGTTTAGTACGATAACAGTAGTATATCATGTTAGACGAATCTAGCATAACTTAGAGTAAATGCCATGTAGTGGCCTTGAACTATAGGTACTAGTGGTTGGATTATGAGCTTATTGAGTTATTTTCCTTACAATCTTAGGATGATCTTCGAGACTAGAATTAAGACCTCATATAGGTGTTGGAAAATAGAAGTCCGAGACTTATAGCATATCTGTTAGTTATTGATAGTGTGCCTCGTTTGGTCAAGCGTTGAGCGTTTTCTTGTGGAAAGCTGAGAGTGCTTTTATTCGAGTCACCTGGAGTGAGGTAAGTCCTCGGACTTACTTAACTAGTTATCGCATAATGGTTGATACGTATGGATGGTGTGTGTTTATAATTGTTGTGATAACTGTTCACCTCAAAGTGTGCGTGCAAATAAGTTTTAAATTATAAAACTGAAATAAAGCAAGCGAACCCGCAGTGTACGGATCGGCGTAGTAAAGCAAGAATTCCAAAGTATCGAACTCATGGATTTGGGGGATCAAATTCAGTTCACGAACTATCGAGTGAATAAAGTATCAAAGCTTTGCAAATATTGGGAAAACAGCAATCCTAAAGATCCAAGTATCCAATTGTGGCAATCGATTCAAGATATTCTATAGATATAAGGACAGAGTCGAGATTGCAAAGGTATAACTAATGTAAGGTTGAGTACGGTGAAGTTCCAAAGCCCTATATATCTCACCGAAGGACGCTCTCTATAAAGGTTGTTGAGACTGCAATATAGAAAGGATCTAAGGACAAGAATTACTCTCAAATACCCATGCCCAAACCCAAGGAATCAAAGATAAACTAAAACGGTTAAGGTTGTGACACTCGAAACCGAAATAGAGGATGTTGAGTCTCACTACTACCTAGGAAATGCAAATCAAGGCTAGGTTAAAGCAAATCTGTAACTTTTGTTTAAAGCAAAAGCAAAAGTCGTAAACCAGAGGAAATCACGGCTAGATCTTGAAGAACCACGGCCGTGGAACTCAAGAACAGACCGTGGATTAGGCTGTCGACGAGGTTTCTCACACTCTCAGGGTCCAATCTGTTTACGATCGATCTATCATCATCTAATCCACAACTATTAATCCTTCACCTTAGAATTGCTAAAGAGTTTTAGCCAATAATCATAGTCATTGAATCAAATATCAAATTAAGAAGAGAGAAATATAAAAACCCTCGAAAACTCAATAAACAATCAAAGTCAATCTCAAATCCGAACAACAAAGTATTGTGTTTAATGAATTCAGAATATGGAACAGAAATCCTCACAGAATTCTTAAGGAACAGCGAAGAACGGAGTGTCAATCCGTCTCCAAAGGCAACCCTAAGAAAATCTCGAAGTACACAATCTTCAATATTGCGTCTTTCTCAAGCCACAATCCGAAATCTCCAATCTTCATATTAACCCTAAGCGCAAAATTGTAAGTGAAGGTAAAATGAAGCCCTAAGCGACCGTCCTCGAAACTCCCTTCTCAAGCCTTCTTATAGGGCGAAATAGGGTTACGAGAAAAAGCCCAATAACCGTTGCTGACGTGGCAAATATGACACGTCACTCCGTCATGAAAATTACGGCCTAGTAAGAGATTCCACGGCCGTGGTTTAGGGCGTGGAACTCTTTGATGTTCTCCAAAATCACTTTCAACGAACCCAACCCATAACCACGGTCGTGGTTTAGGGCGTGGAACTCAAAAGTCTTCGTGAAAGCCTTTGTTTCGTGATGTTCTTCACTCATGCTCCTTCCTTAGCTTCTCCAAAGCATCTCCTTGACATCTAGCATGATCAAATACTCCTATCCTTCCACATTAATGCTCCAATTCATGCTTTTATTCACCTATAAACAAAACAAAGCTAGTGTAGATCTCTATATCGATAAAATAGATGAATGTGCTCATAAATGCTTCAAACTCATATCCATATACACATCAAAGAGGGAAAAACAATCAAAAAAAGTGCCTAAAATATAGTCATATTTCATGCTATTAATAACTATTAACCGGATTAGGATGTGGACTTGTATATTATTTTTAAATCTGGCTCAAGTGTATGATAACGGGCGGTGACCGCTTGTTTAGACCAAAATGGGGCGACTGGGAGGCGTCTTGCGACCAGTCCAGCGGATGATGCTAATAGGCGTCAAGTACAAACCCGGCATGGTGAAAGGGTACAAGGGCGAGGGATTCTCGTGTCACACCATAAATGGATTAACAAGGGAATAACGTTAAATAAAGATAATAACCGGACTTGGCGTGTTTGAGCATGTTTGTGTGTTTTTTCATTTGTTATATGTGTTTGTGTCTTACCGTTCTTCTAATACTCGGATTGCTAGTTGCTCGCTCCAAAAGGTGTGTGCAAGCTTTAATATTTATAACCCAAGAAGTATGCTTGAACAATATGCGAATCCGCAGTGTACGGTTCAATTGTAATAAAAGAAAGAATTTCAGGGGTCGATCACGGGG
Source organism: Fagopyrum esculentum (assembly GCA_033239045.1). Classification (NCBI taxonomy): domain Eukaryota; kingdom Viridiplantae; phylum Streptophyta; class Magnoliopsida; order Caryophyllales; family Polygonaceae; genus Fagopyrum; species Fagopyrum esculentum. Next base: position 108,683,082 of record BSUD01000003.1, read on the forward strand.
ACTATGGTGAAACAAAGTACGGTAATCAGGTTGCCAAATAACTACTAGCAGCAAATTAAAGCAATCAAAGATGATATAAAAGTCAGATAAAGGGAATGCGGATTCTAGAGATTAAAGCATCCAGTTGTGGTCTCGACTCAAGATATCAAAAGATAACGTGGACAAAGTTGAAGTTTGCAAAGGGAAAGTGTTTCTAAGGTGGGAATATATTACCGGGTAAGTCTCACTACTCACTATCCCAAACCAAAGCTCCTTCGGGTAAGTCTCAAGGTACTAAGGAAAGAAACTATAATCTCAAACCAACACACCACCCAAGGGAATAGAACTAACCTTTACCGAGTAAGTCTCAGACTAACTCACAAAGAAGGGATGAAGGCACACTCAAACCCCAATAAAGGATAAACCTTTATTACCTACACTCATGATCTTGGGTAAACAAGCAAAGGAATCACCGGGTAAGTCTCATCCCAGGCTTGCGTTAAACCAGGAAAGGTATAACAAGGATAGAATTTGGCAAATAGAAACTCTTAACTCAGATAAGGTTCAGGAAAGGTTCACCTCGCTCAGTTAAATTCCATCCCGGCCGAGATGTTCAATGACAGACCGAGGTGTTCTACGGTTAAGGTAAAGACTCGAGCTTTCAGGGTCTTGTTGGAATTAAGATCATTCTATCATCGTCTTTTCCACAACCTTCAGCCAATCACCCTAGAATCGCATAAATAACTTAGCCAACAATCATCATGATAACAATAATCAAATTTATAAGAAAGGAATCAATATTCAAACAAGAAAACCTTAACACAAAGGTCTCAATAACTGAATCAAACAAACAAACAATCAGTGTTCCTCAATCAAAAATCAAAGAAGACAACAAAACCAAAAGCCAAACTAAGAAGATCTTACAAACTCCTTCAAAGCCAATTTCAACTTCAACCTTCAAAACTTCCTTCAAAAAATCCTTCTAACTCTTCAAAAAATCCTTGGTTTGAAGATGGCTGAATTGTAGAAAATTCAACCCTTTATATAGGAGAATTATCTTCCAAAGATAAAATATCTTAAAAAGATAATTTCCTAAAAAATATATCCATATCTTCCAAAATATATCAGCAAAAAATATTATCTTCCTTCCAGAAATCTAGCCAAAATATGTGATATTCACTTTCCAAAAATAGAAGATCTCAGCCAAAAATAAAGATCTCATGTCCAGTCATCAGTTCACCTCGGTCCAGACGCTCCTCAAGATCACCTCGGTCGAGGTGGTACTATAGCTGACTGAGGTGAGTCTCAGCTGAATGTAAATCATCTCGAATTTGGTCCAAACTCAATTTTCTAAATCATTTCCAAGCTTCCTGATATCTTCTTATAGCTTTCAAATGCTCCAGAATGTAGCTCCAATGACTGCTTAGCTTCCTTAGCTTCATTTCATTCCAAAACGTGCCATATTCCCTACAATTACAACAAAACTAGGTGTATACCTCGATTCCCGCAAAGGTAGATAAAACAACAATATAATCAAAGAATATACATCCATACATGCAGATTTATGAAGATAAAACATCTAAACCAATCCCACAGTATAGACTATAATACATGCTATCAGTAGCTAACGGTTTTAAACCGGTTGTATATGCCTTGCAGGATAGGGATGCCGCCGAGTGAGGCAGAGGAGTGGACAGCCGGAGAATCCGTACATTATAGGACAGGGATGGTTATGTGTTGATGTCGTTTTTGGATTATGTTGTACCTTATGAATTTATGTTTTGGAGTTGTGTCGTTTTAAGGACTCGACTAAGTTTCCAAATTGTATCTTTCTTTTCGAGATTGTTTACATTGCATTAAAACGATTTCGGTATTTGCCTTTATTTGTGCCATGTTGGAAAGATCCGGTGAATATTGTTGTCAAGCTAAGGGTCGGTACCCATTGTGAGGTCTCCGCTCGTAGCATCCCGAGTCCCTTGGATTTGGGGTGTTACAAAGTGGTATAAGAGCCCTAGGTTGACAACAATGACACTCACAATCTTCTAAAGGCCGAATGAGGAATAAACAAAACCCACACAGGTTCTGACTTTTTGTTTTCAAATTCATATGCATTATATGTATATAAATATGTGGTAATATATATGTACATCAAATCCAGAAATCTACGTCGCCAAGGTTTGAGTGAGGAGTGGTGGTCCCGTACATTCTAACCCAAGCCCGACTCATGCATATGAATTTGAAAACGAAAAAGTCAGAACCCGTGTGGGTTCTGTTTATTCCTCATTCAGCCTTTAGAAGATTGCGAGTGCCATTGTTGTCAATCTAGGGCTCTAATACCACTTTGTAACACCTCGAATCCGCGGGACTCGGGATGCTACGGGCGGAGACCTCACAATGGGTTCCGACCCTTAGCTTGACAACAATTTCACCGGATCTTTCCAACATGGCACAAATAAAGGCAAATACCGAAATCATTTTAATGCAATGCAAAGAATCTCGAAAATAAAGATACAACTTGGAAACTCAACCGAGTTCTCAAAACGACACAACTCCAAAACGTAAATCCATAGGTACAACATAATCCAAAAACGACATCAACACATAACCATCCCCGTCCTATAATGTACGGAGACCCCGGTTGTCCACTCCTCCGCCTCAACATAATTCAATTTCCTTACAATTCATTACTTAATTCAAGCACATAAACGTCAAAAATTCAATTCACAAGTAGATTCAGCATAGAGATCATTTCCAATCCTAGAAGCACAATAATTTTTCAAATTTTTATGGGTTTTTCAAAGCTTAAAAATGCAATGCAATAAGGAAACGTGTGACAATAAAAAGAAAGATGCAAGTGTTCATGAAATAAAGCGAAGCAAATGTATCGAGTTATTACATCAACAAGAGTCAACCCACCCCATACTTAGAAATACACATTGTCCTCAATGTTGCAAGAAAGAAAAAAGAAAAGAACTAAGTAAACTCACAAAGGTGGCGGGTAGCTCGAAACATCCAAGTCATCTCACTCCGGAGGAGGCGGTGGTGGGTAAGAGAAGAAGTTGGGGTCGAATGGACGCCCAAACTGCTGGCGGTAGACGTCACAGAGGATCCTAGCATTTTCCTTGCGCTCTCCATCATGTTCATCAAAGCGGGTTTCTAGGTGATCCATCCGCTGTGTAAGACCGGTCACCCACCCCGGCTGTTGGTCCATTCAAGCAGGCCGCTGCTGCATCCAATCTGGTGGAGTCGCCGCCCAAGCTGGAGGAGCACCCATCCAAGCCGGCTGCTGCTGTATCCAATGCGGTGGACCCTCCATCCATGTAGGACGCAGGCTCCTGAAAATTAGCCAGTTGACACGGAAATCTCCAAAAGCTCCCTCAGCACCTCCCATGTCCGGGAACTCATCTCCTCCGATCTCCGCATCAGCATCATCATCATCATCAACCTCCTCAACAGGTATGCCCTCGGGAATGTAAGGTGGAGCTCCTAAAAGGTTTGCATGCATAGGAACAAACGTGGCCTTTCAGTTTTGCTGGCTAGTCCTAAGGGAATAATCAACGCTCCATGGGATACCTCTACCACCTTTGTCTTCCCAAGGCATGGAAGCATTAGGTGGACCTCGGTGGCGGGGAATCAACAGCCCCCTAGTCATAAATCCATGAAGCCCCAAAGGCCTCGAAGCAACTACCCTCTCACATGCCGAATAATCAATTCCTAAATGTTTGGAAATATAAGTCATAATCCCTCCATAACCAATGTTTTCCGCTGATTTGTTCTTAACCTTTCTAAGGGTGGAGGCAAGCATAGTATCACAATCCGGAGAGTGACCGGCAATCATACAGTAGAGAATGAAAAGCTCATCATCCTTGAGCTTTTGGGGACTCTCGGTCCTTGGGAAAAGGCACTCGGATAAGATCATATGGGCTATCTTGAGGGCAAGGTGGTAGATAAGCTTGGCTTTTGAGTCGGCCAGTTGCCAACAGTCCTCATGGCCTACAATCATAGCAATCTCTCCCCAAAACTCTTTAGCCTTGACAGGAAACGTCCCATTGAACGTATCGGCAAACCCAAACAATGCTCCAAACTGAGCAATAGAAAAGTTGTAGTTACGTTCCATCAACCGGAAAGACACTGTTCGGTTAACGGCGCTATGATCAAAGGAAGTAATGAACTCCCTCGTAATCTCCTCATATTCATCTTCCCTAATCCTATCAAACAAGGTCAATCCAACCCTATCCAACAACTATCTCAAATCCTCAACAATATTCAACTCCTCGAGTTCCTCAAGCACAATGTACCTAGGAGCTATCACGTTGCGTTTATGAATTTTTTCAATTGCTCCAATGTAGTCTTCATGGATTGTAGGGACTCTAGGGGTTGGTGGGACAATGGGAGGGGGTTGAGAAGAGGACCCAGCACCCTTCTGTTTCTTGTTCCTGTTTGATTTCCTTGGGTTGGTAGTCTTCATGGATTGTAGGGCATGTTCTTCGATATCCACGATCGTGGAAACATACGGCTGCCCGTGGAATCACTCGATTTCACTCAAAAATTCAGCAAATCGACAACAAACACAACAACAACATTCCTAAAATACTTCTAAGTTCAATTCCGTTCAGTTCTCCTAAAAATTTTCAAGAAAAACGAATGAAATCAATCAAGGAGAAGATTGAGAGAAAACCTAGGGTTTGGATTTGAGAAAATCCAAATTCATGTCCGATCGCTGACTGTTCGTGCAATTTGTTGCTATAATCCTTTGTAGAATCTGATTTGCTTCAATTTAGGCCAAAGAATCGCGCAAAACGGTTAGCTACGACTTGTCGGGGTGTTCAACAACAGCAGCAATTTGTTGCTATAATCCTTTGTAGAATCTGTCGGGGTGTTCCACGGCCGTGGAAACGTACGGACACCCGTGGAATCTGATTCTTTTATTTGGTTAGCTACAACCTGGTTTTCCACGGCCCAATTTAGGCAAACCACGGCAGTGGTTTTGCCTTTTTGGCCGTGGAATCCTCTGTTCTTGCCAAAAGTTCAAGTTTCGTCGTTCTTTTGGCTTTCTTCACTTATTTTGCTCGTTTCTTATCCCTGACATCCAAAGACACAAACATACCGGAAGGTATCGACGAAAAGCAAACAAAAACAACTACTCTAACCTAATCTAAGAAAGAAAACAAAAAAAAAACTAGAATGCAATACCTTGGGTTGCCTCCCAAGAAGCGCTTTGTTTTAGGTCCGTAGCTAGACCACTCCTTTATGTTTTAGTGAGGACAATCGAAGCGATTTCCTCAGTTTGGAGTTTCTGTGAGTACTTCTTGAGTCGTTGACCATTCACTTTGAAACTTCCGCACTTCTCACCCCATACTTCAACTGCACCATGGGGAAAATTGTGTTTAATTACATAAGGTCCTGTCCAACGAGATTTTAAGCTTACCGGGAAAAAGTCGAAGTCTAGAATTGAAAAGAAGAACAAGGTCTCCTTCTTTGAGGTCCTTTTTCGCTCCAAACGGTGTGTGCAAGTTTTAAATTTATAACCCTAGATGTAAGCTTAAAACAAGGATGCGAACCCGCAGTGTACGGGTCAATCGTAGTAAAAAGCAAGAAATTACAGGGGTCGATCACAGGGACTTAGTGAAACAAAGCAGGTATAGGTTGTCAATGTAATTACTAACCACAAAAGCGATTAAAACAATCAAAGATGATAAAAAGTCAATTAAGGAAATATGCAATTCTAGGGATTAAAGCATCTAGTTGTGGTTCCAACTCAAGATCTAAAGATAAGCGGACAAAGCTGAGATTTTTGCAAGGGAAGGTGTTACTAAAGTGGAATAGATCACCGGGTAAGTCTCACTACTCACTAATCCCAAACCATAACTCCTATTACCGGGTAAGTCTCAAGGAATTAAGGAAAAGAACTATAACCTCAAACTAACACTCCACCTAAGGGAATAGAATCAACCTTTACCGGGTAAGTCTCAGGCTAACTCACGAAGATGGGATGAAAGCACACTCAAACCCCAATAAAGGATAAACCTTTATTACCTACTCTTATGATCTTGGGTAAACAAACAAAGGAATTACCGGGTAAGTCTCATCCTAGGATTGCATTGAATCAGGAAAGGTGTAATAAGAATAGGATTTGGCAAACTCTAACACTTAACTCATAGTTTCGGATCAGATAAGGTCACCTCGGTCAGTCAAGTTCCACCCTGGCCGAGATGTTCATCGACTGAGCGAGATGTTCTAGGGTTAAGGATAAAGACTCGAGCTTTCAGGGTCCTACTGGAATTTAAGATTATTCTATCATTGTTTTTCCCATAACCTTCAGCCAATCACCCTAGAATCGCACAAAGAAATTAGTCACTCATCACCATGAAAGCGATAATCAAATATAAGGGAAAAAGGTGAATAATTGAACACAAAAACCTTAAGAACAAGGCTTCAATAACTGAATCAATTATCAATCAAACAAGCGTTCCTTGGATCAAAATCCAATAAGACAATCAACAAGAAGGGAATCTAAGAAAGTCTTACAAAACCCTTCACAATAGCTATAAAAGCTATCAACTTCCTTCCTTCAATCTTCCTTCAACCTTCAAAAAGGTTCTTCAAATCTCTCAGCTGTAGTGGGTGTTTTCCAGCCGTAAGCGGATTGTATGTGGCCTCCCGATTTGTGGAAAATCCAACCCTTTTTATAGGAAAATTACCTCCCAAAGATAAAAGATATTAGAAAGATATTTCCCATAAAAATAGGTAAAATATATGGGCCAAATTATCTTCTTCCTTCCAGGAATCCAACCTAAAAATATAAGATCCTCTTTCCAAAAATAAAAGATCTCAGCCAAGAATAAAATATCTCTCGCCGCGTCCAAGGTGTTCGCCTCGGTCGAGCAACTCCTCTAGATCACCTCGGTCGAGATGGTACTGTAGCTGACCGAGATGAATTACAACTGAATGTGAAATCTCTCAAATCTGGTCCAAAGTAAATCTTCAATCCATTTCCATAATTCCTGGATTCTTCCTTAAGCTCATGAATGTAGCTTCAATGACTCCTTAGCTCCTTTTACTCCATTTTGATGCAAAATGTGCCATTTTACCTACGATTACAACGAAACTTGGTGTAGACCTCGATTCCCGCAAAGATAGATGAAATGATAGTATAATCACATAATATACATCCTAACATGCAGATTATTGAAGATAAAACGTCTAAACAGGTCCCAAAATATAGACAATAATTCATGCTATCAGTCCTTTGTAATGATATGCTTATCATGTCAACGCTTCGCTCTTTCTTTGTAGATCTTGACGTTCTCATAGGCGTTCAAGCGGAGTTCCTCTAGCTCATTAAGATCCAAGAGACGCTTATCTCCCGCTTCCTTCAAGCTGAAGTTCAACTAGTTAACAGCCCAATACGCCTTATGTTCCAGCTCCACCGGAAGATGACAAGACTTCTCATACACAAGGTTGTATGGTGTTGTGCCAATGAGAGTCTTGTATGCCGTTCTATATGCCCATAATGCATCATCCAGCTTCAATGACCATCTTTCCTTGTCTTTGACACCGTCTTCTCCAGAATTCCTTTGATCTCCCTATTAGAAATCTCCACTTGTCCACTTGTTTGCGGATGGTAGGGTGTGGCGATCTTGTGAGTCACCCGATACTTAGATAGTAGAGCTTCAAATTGACGGGCAATGAAGTGTGATCCTCCGTCACTAATGATGGTTTGCGGAGTCCCAAACCTTGGGAAAATAGTTCTATTAAAGAACTTAACAACCATCATTGCATTATTAGTTGGAGAGGCAACAACTTCAACCCATCTTGAAACATAATCTACAGCTAGAAGTATGTATTGGTTACCACAAGATGATGGGAATGGTCCCATGAAATCAACTCCCCAAACGTCAAAGATCTCCACCTCTTGGATATTGTTGAGAGGCATTTCATTCCTCCTTTAAATATTTCCTATTCTTTGGCAAGCATCGCAACAAGAAACAAAGGTTTGCACATCCTTAAATAAAGTAGGCCAAAAGAATCCAGATTGAAATACCTTAGCGCTAGTCTTATGAGAGCTAGTGTGTCCTCCACAAGGAAGCGAATGACAAGGACGAATGACCCTTTGCATTTCATCTTTAGGCACACATCTTCTAATGATGCCATCAGGACCTCTCTTGAAGAGTAGAGGTTCGTTCCAATAGTATTGACGGACATCCCTAAAGAACTTCTTCCTTTGTGCGTAGGATAGTCCGGGAGGTATTTCTTGACAAACCAAATAATTTACAAAATCAGCAAACCAAAGTTCGTTACCTCTAGATATATGATTGATGCACTCTTCCATTAGATGCAATTGTTCGTCCGGGAAAGAGTCATCAATAGGCAAGTCGTCACTAGTAGCATGTGGTAGACGACTTAAATGATCCGCAACAAAATTTTTGGATCCTTTCTTGTCACGGATCTCAAGATCAAACTCTTGAAGGAGGAGAATCCACCTAATCAGCCTTGGTTTTGCATCTTTCTTGGCAAGTAAATACCGAATTGTTGAATGATCTATGCATGCAATCATCTTCGCTCCTACAAGATAAGAACGAAACTTTTCAAAAGCATAAATAACGGGAAGTAATTCCTTTTCCATTGTAGCATAGTTGAGTTGCGCTTCATCTAGCGTTTTGCTAGCGTAATAGATGGCATGAGTGCGTCCATCCTTCTTTTGTCCAAGCACCGCTCCAACAGATACGTCACTTGCATCACACATGACCTCAAAGGGAAAATTCCAATCCGGAGGTTGAATTATTGGGGCTGAGATTAGAGCTTCCCGAATCCTGTAAAAAGCATCCAAACATTCTTTCGAAAATTCAAAAACAGTATCCTTCATCAATAGATTAGTTAGCGGTTTAGAGATTTTTGAAAAGTCTTTAATGAAGGAAGTTTCTCTATTGTCTCGAACTTCACCTTATCAACCTCAATCCCTTTATTAGAGATCAAGTTTCCTAAAACAATGCCTTCCTTAACCATAAAGTGACACTTCTCACAATTTAGAACTAGGATCGTGTATTTACACCTTTGTAAAACTAGAGATAGGTTAGCAAGACTATTATCAAATGAGGAACCATAAACAGAAAAATCATCCATAAAAACCTCCATGATTTCCTCAATTTACTCCGAGAAGATGGTCATCATACACCTTTGGAAGGTGGCTGGAGCGTTGCAAAGTCCGAATGGCATCCTCCTATAAGCGAACGTACCCCATGGGCACGTGAATGTGGTCTGCTCTTGATTGTCCGGATGAATCGGGATTTGAAAGAAACCACTATAACCGTCAAGATAGCAAAAGTATGAGTGTTGTGCTAACATTTCAAGCATTTGATCGATGAATGGCAGCGGGAAGTGATCCTTTCTCGTCGCGTTGTTCAGCTTGCGATAGTCTATGCACATCCTCCATCCTGTCACGGTTCTTGTTGGAACGAGCTCATTGTTCTTGTTGGCTACAACGGTCATTCCTCCCTTCTTCGGGACAACTTGAATAGGGCTCACCCACTTGCTATCAGAAATAGGAAAGATGATACATGCATCAAGCAATTTAAGGATCTCCTTCTTCACAACCTCTTTCATGATCGTATTTAACCGTCTTTGAGGTTTACGTAAAGGCTTATAATCTTCTTCCATTAGAATCTTGTGCATATATAAAGATGGTTTAATTCCTACAAGATCCTCTATGGTGTAGCCTAAAGCTTTCCTATGTTTTCTCTAAACAATCATAAGCTTTTCATGTTCATCTTCACTCAAATTGGAACTAACAATAACGGGAAACGTAGAATTAGTTCCAAGAAATGCATACCTAAGATGTGCGGGAAGTGGATTCAATTCCAAAGTTGTTGATGCCTTTGGAGTGTCATGAGGGTTGTCTGATGTCTCTTGGAAGTCTCCAAGGGTGTGGAAGTGTTGGAAGAAGAATCATGAGTGTTCGTAGAAAGAACGAAATTGTCTTCAGCATTTTCCAAAACCATGGCATCACTGTTACTTCCGCGGCCGTGGAAAGTTTCTTGGGGGCCGTAGAAAGTGGTGTCAATTAAATCTCTGCTCTCAACATACCTTTCCACGGGTTAAATAGGTGAAACAACGCCCGTGGAAAAGCACTACTGGCCGTGGTTTCTGACATTTTCCGAGCTATCGTACAATTTTTCGAATTCTTCAACTTGCACTTCTTTTAGCTCCTCCAAAGCATCAATCTCAGCATTGCAATCCTCTTCCTCTCCTTTTTCCATGATGCTCATGGTAATAACCTTTTGCAACGGATCTTTGAACATGATCGAACTCACTTCCTCTCTAGATACTTCTTCGTCATAGATGTTGAACATATCCTCTCCAAGTGTTGGTTCTTTTGTCAAAGTTGAGAGGACAAATTCAACCTTCTCTTCTCCAATATCGAAGGACAATCTAGTGTTCTTGCAATCAACCATACATCCGGAAGTTGCAAGAAAAGGTCTCCCGAGTATGACTAGGACCGGACAATCTGCAGGAATGTCAAGCACAACAAAGTCTATAGGGATATAAAATTACCGAGCTTAACCGGGACGTCTTCAATGATTCCTACGGGTCGAGTAATTGATCGATCCACCATATACAACGTCATCTTCACCGGTTTAGGTTCACCAAAATCGACCTTCCTACACAATGCAAGTGGAATGATGCTCACACTTGCTCCCAAGTCACAAAGTGCATCATATGTGACTTATCCTACTCCTATCGGTATGCAAAAGGACCCCGGATCTCTCAACTTTGGGGGCATCTTTTCTGTCATCGTTTTGATGAGCTCCGAAGATTCCGAACTCATCTTGACTTCTCCAAAGTCTTTCAGCTTCCTCTTGTTATAGAGGATCTCTTTCAAGAACTTCCCATAAGCGGGCATACCTAAAATCGCATCAAAAAAAGGTATGTTAATATGTAGTTTGCTCATAAGATACACAAACTTACCGAAATGCTTGTCTAGACGCGCTCTTGCTCTTGATTGCGGGAATGGTAGTGGCGGTTTATAACCTGGAGGAGGAACATAGACATCTTCCTTCTCCTTTTCCTTTTCTTTCTCCTTCTCTTTCTCAACGGGGACTTCAACAAACTTGGGTTGCGGATCGGTGGTTGTTGCACCACTTCTTGTTGTAATCGCCATCACTCTTCCTTTTGGATTGTCCCCCGTCTTTCCAGGAAGTTTCCCTTGGTCTCTTGGGACTTCTCCAGCCTTGCTGAATACTTGATTCTCTAAAGCTTTTTGTGTTTTATCAACTGAAGTAATGTGACTCTCCTATCCTTGGATCTTTCCCAAGATTGTCTCCAGCAAAACATCATGTCTATCCTTCTCTGGTTTGCTTGAACTATTTGATGTTTGCCCCTGACTTTTAAAGGAATAGAAGAAGAAGGAGGTGTTAATGAATTTTCAGCATGTGAATAGGGATTACCGGAATAGTTGGATCTCCAATTGTTGTTGACGTTCCTGTTGTTGTTCCAATTATTGTTCCGGTAGTTGTTCCTATTTCCTTGATTGTTCTCCCTTCCTAGATAGCCAACATCCTGTTCCTTCTTCGATTGAAGGCTGGATTTTATGACTTCCTTTAGCTCTTTAATCTCATTGTTGAGGGAGAAGATTTGAGCTTGAGTTGTTGAATTTAATTTTGTTCCCGGCTCTCCGGAATTTCGATTCCCACCATCAGCTTTCCTATGGGAATACTTCTCAATCACTTTAGCTTGCTTCTCAATGAAATCTCATGCATCATCTTCCCTCATATCCATGAAAGTTCCACAAGAAAGGGATTGAAGATTGAATTATGTTGTCACATCTAATCCCTTGTAGTAAATCTCCAATAATTCCAACTTTGAGATGCCATGGTGCGGGCAATCCAATAGAAGATCTTGAAACCTTTCCCAAGATTTGAACAAACTTTTGTTAGGTTTCATAGAAAAAACAATTATTTTATCTCTCAACTCCGTTGTTTTGGATGGTGCAAATAATTTGGTGAGGAATTCCGAAGTCAAATTCTCCCATGTGTTAAGTCTTCTAGCTGGAAGAGCTTGATACCAAGTCAATGCCTTGTCCTTCAAAGAGAAGAAGAACGGTTTCAATTTGTAATTGTTGTTGACAACCCTTTGAGACTTCAAATTCTCCATAAGAATCTCATAGTTTATCAAGTGTTGATATGGGGATTCAGCATCCGTTCCACCAAACTGACTTTGGCGGATCATAGTGATGACTTGTGGGCGAAGTCCAAAGTCATGATCATCCTCTCCAAGATTCACACCTAAACGGCGTGGTTGTTGAATTGGGTTCATTCGTTGCCCAAGGGTGCGTGGTTCAGCAACGACATTAGCAGCTCTCACCTCTCTAGCATAAGGGCGAGGATCAACATAGGCTCGAGAATTTACTGGTGGTATCTTCTCCAATTCTGGCATATCATCATCATCGGATATTCAGCTCTAGATGATTTAGCTCCTTTTTTCTTGGCGCCATTTCTCTATAATTTCATCTATAAGATCATCGCCTTAAGCTCATTTATTTGAAACTGATTTCGCTCTATATCAGCATGAGCGGCAGCTTGTTCTTCCATACGTGCTCTCTCACTTAATTTGAGTTGAGCTCGAGTTTCATCCAACTCCTTTTGGGTGTTCTTCTCATTATGTTCAGCCATCTTTTTTTCTCTTAACTTTTTCTTCAAAGTTTTCTCTAGTTCAGGATCAAAAGGTACGAGGTCTTTAGTGGATCTAGACCTTCGCATATACCTAAAAATTCTGCAAAATCACTCAAGTAGATAGATCAAATAACAAGAGAAAAAACTCTCAAGCCCGACAACCGAAAACCAAAAACCGAAAACCGAATTTAACCAAATCCCCGGCAACGGCGCCAAAAACTTGTTCGCTCAAAAGTGTGCATCACTAAGTCTTAAAATTTATAAAACTGAAATCAAAGCAAAGAGAACCCGCAGTGTACGGATAGGCGTAATAAAGAAAGAATTCTAGAGTATCGAACTCAGGGATTTGGGGGATTAAATTCAGTTCACAAAATCGTTAGGCAAGTAAAAATCTTATTTAAAGATGATAAGGAAAACAACGATTCTAAAGATTCAGGTATCCAATTGTGACAATTGATTCAAGATATTCTAAGGATATAAGGACAAAGTCGGGATTGCAAAGGTATATCTAAGGTAGGGAATTGAACGGTGAAGTTCCAAAACCCATAAGTCTCACCCAAAGGCTCTCTCTATAAAGGTTGTTGAGGCTGCAATATAGAAACGATCAAAGGATAAGAATTACTCTCAAATACCCATGCCCAAACCCAAGGGAATCAAAGATAGGTCAAAATGGTTAAGGTTATGACACTCGAAACTGAAATAGAAGATGTTGAGTCTCACTACTACCTAGAAAATGTAAACCAAGGCTAGGTTAAGGCAAATCTATAACTTTGGATCAAAGAAAAAGCAAAGAACGTACGACAGAGGAAAATCACGGTCAGATCTAGAAGAACCACGGCCGTGGAACTCAAGAACATGTCGTAGAAAGCCTCGACGACGAGGTTTCTCGCAACTCTCAGGGTCCAATCTGTTTTGGTTCAATCTATCATCATCTATGTCATAACTATCAACCATTCACCTTAGAATCGCTTAAGGTTTTTAGCCAACAATCATCATAATCAATTCAAAAAACAAATATGAATGAGAGAAAAGGTAAAACCATGAAATCCCAATAATAAACACAAAACAAATGTCAATCAAACACAATAATCGCAAACCGCGTTCAATGAATGTAGAACAAGGTAAGAATCCCTCACAAATCTCAAAGAACGAAGAAGAATGGGATGTCAATCCGCCTTCAAGATGAAACCCTAAGATCTTCTCTAAGTACGCAATCTCCAAATCGCGTCCTTCTCCGAATCTTCCCCGTACGCAATAAGATCTTCCGAAATCTCTCTAAGCAATGCCCTCGAAATGTTGTTGGATGCAAGACGTTTGTTTTTCTCCTTTCTTCAGCCTTCTTATAGGAGAAAAGTAGGGTTACAAAAGCCCAATAATCGTTGTTGACGTGGCAAATATGACATGTGGCGACCGTTACAAGAATCACGGCCTAGTACAATTTTCCACGCCCGTGGAATGGACCATGGAACCAACTCCTTGTTTCCCATGGTTGGAATTAAATTAAATTACAAAACCACGACCGTGGAAACTCATGTATGACCGTGGAATGCTTAAAACGTGCATGAAATCTCTTGTTTTCGAAAGCTTTCCACTCATGTTTTTTCCTTGGCTTTTCCAATGCATCCTCTTGATACCTAGCATGATCAAATACTACTACTCACTCCATATATCCTCCAATCCAAACCTTTATTCACCTAAAAATACAACAAAGCTTGTGTAGATCTCTATATCGATAAAATAGGTGAATGTGCTCATAAATGCTTCAAACTTATATCCATAAACACAAAAGAAGAGGAAAAACAACCAAAACATGTGCCTAAAATATGGTCATATTTCATGCTATCACCACCAAAGGGAGAAGAGACATAAAACCTTGTAAATGCGTGGAAAATGAGATATCTAATCTAATGGCCAAAAACCTTTATTTATAGGCTAAGGGGATATCCTTAAAACCATAGATCTTATATCTAATAAGATAAGATGAAATCTAGAAACCAAATCATATCTTCTAACAAGATGACATCAAACTAAAGATAAAAATGTCCAAGTGGACAGACTAGTAATCCAGCTCAAACAAAAAAGAATAAAGGAGAGAGGTATAGATGTCCAAGAGCATCAAATTCGGTCAAGGTCGGATGCTCTTATGGACCCGGCCTATAAAATTAGCATCTTCTCAACATTGCAACACTTTAGTAAAACTGAATTTTCGTTGTTGTGGTTGGAACTGGAAAACCCATGAGTACTACTTTTGAATGTAATTCGAAGCTCTCATGAAAGTCTATCTCGGTCAACATCTTGGAGTAAATCGACCGCCTTTGTACGTAATGCTCGAGTTCTCTTCATTTCTTTGCTCTTTGACAAGTAGTCATGTATGGGTCATGTGCAGGATGAACAAGAGAGAGGTGATCAAGGTGATGCTCGTCGATCGACATGTATATATGCTGAGGTGTTCTTCATCTTCACTCTCGGATCTCAATCATTTCCTTCTTGACCTTGACTTCTTTGACCTCAGGGAGATCCATAGTGTATATGAGGTCATTTCGCTATATGAATATCATTTATGCTCCGCAAATGCTTGAAATACCTACAATTACATAAACTAACGTGTAGATCTCCAAAACACTAATAGGGGGAAATAGAACAATAATATATTTATATAACCCAAAAGAGGTAGGGAATAATGATGATGGAAAAAGACGCTAATTTGAGTGCTATCAAATCCTTTTCAAGAAGGGGAGTTTGATGCAAGAGCATCTCTAAATCTAGCTCAATTTGAGACCATGATCATGGAAGTTAGGAGTCAAGGAGTGAATATCAATCTAAGGAGGAGAAGAGGAAGATTAAATCTCATACAAGATATAACGGAAATGAAGACCATTTCTAAGAGAGTAAGGCGTCAAGGGTAAAAGTTTCCAAGACTTGAGTCAAATCAATCCGGTCAAACTCGACACATTTGGACACCTATATGGATGTCTATGGAAGAAGATGGATGTGCTTCATGGTTGTATTTACATCCATGAACTATTTTAATTTCAGCCCATGAACTCTTTTAATGATTATTAAGTTATATTTTAATAATTGTGCTTATTAAGCTAGTTTTAAGTCCATCTTTCTTTTAATTTTCTAGGTTACTTTTGTAAGATCCGAGGTCTTAGGGACGTTGTCCCATGGTTAGCATCTATGTAAGACCTGAGGTTTGTCATGCTCACGCAAAAACTTCTCAGGAGGTCACCTATCATGAAATTACTCCCGCACGAGCATGTTTAACTCCAGATTCTTTGTCCTTACTCAACCATTGGAAAAGAAGAACTTTTGTTGACATGGGTAGCAACTCATCCTTATAAGTTAGTCATAAATTCCCATTCTGATGATTTTTAGGCCTGATTAGAGAGGGATCTAATATCATTTTCCAACCCTAAATCCATGTTAAAAGAAGGGGGATAGAATGTCATTCATGTAACGTTGAATAAACGAACTTTGCACCTTGTGTGCTGTATTCTTCCATTGTGAAGAGTGAGCGAGTGAAGCCTCATTCGACCTTATAGCTTGAATTGTTTTGTGTTGTGTCACCTTGAATCGACAAGTCCGTGCTCTCAATCACTCACAAGTCTCCTTCTTGTGCCCTAGGGACCATCATTTTCCCTCTTGTGTAAGATTAAAGCACAAGGGTTCTACGATCATTCTTAGTTGTGTTCTAGGGCGTTAGTTTCCCTAGGGTGTTCTTAGTGGTTTCATAGGGTTTGACCTTGATCTATTCATCTAACTATTCATCAAAATCATCGGATCATTCCCTATTCATTTCCTCTTTGTCATTTCCATCTATACCCCTCACCACCCGGTTTCCTTCAAGAACAGGGTTCCTTACTTTCGTTGTTGGGTGTCGAAAGATCTGAAATCCTTATCCCCGTATCACTTATGCTCTAAGAGATGGCCTCCAAAAGGCCATAAGTTTAAGTTTCAACATCGTTGAAATTGAAGAGGATAATCTTGTCCTTATCAACTCAATCAATCAGATTTGAAAACCGTCGTGGAAAGCAGACGTGGTCATTTCTGATATCTCCATTTTAATTTCAAGTTGTACACAAGTTAGAGCTCAACATGTTTTTCTTAGAGAAATCAATGTCATTGTAGATAGACTCACATATTTTGGTAATAGTACGGATAGGATGCTCTAGGACAGTCCCCACTTCTAGATGTCGACTCTATATAAAAAAAAGAAGAAAGAAAAGGAAATCTCTAGTATGGAGAAATTGATATCGAACGGATCTCTTCAAATCAACGACAAAGTATCCGGACTTAGAACGGTATTGACTAATGGAATCGGATGAACCAAAACAATATCTTAAAAATAAGTCCCACCAAAAAAAATATCTTAAAAATAAGAAATTGAAATAATTATAATTTGAATACCGGTGCATGATATACCTGGTTTGAAAATGGTAAGAAATCCTTAGTGCGTGTATTTGGGTCTATTTGAGAGGGATGAGTTGCTGAATTGTAAAGATAAAATTAAAAAGGGAAGAGAAAATAACATACATTTGAATCCAAAGTTTCTGATCGTCTCATCTTTCTCTCTCTTTTCTTCTTCGTCAACGATGCATCAAGGAAAGCTAGACGTTCTTCTCGTCGGCGCCAAGGGCCTCGACGGTGCCGATTTCTTGTGTAATTTCTACTGCTCTCTCTCCGCAATTTCATTTTATCTTCTCAATCATCCAAATCATCACTCATTTTGTTTGTTTCGAATCTGAACCTCAGATCAGTGTGTTTTATTCATCTCCTTTATACATTCTGGAAGTTCGATGGATCATGCGTATGAATGTTACTGTGTAAAAGAGATTCGTTTCTGATCGACCAAATTTTCTGTTGACTTCGTTCTCTTCCGATATTTTGTGTGGTTTAAGTTCACAATTCTGATGAACATTTGATTTAGGGATTTCTCTGTTTAAGCAAGTTAGTGAGTGGTCGATTCGAGTACAGATTGGGGCCACCTCTTTAGACTCGGTGCTTATTGATGATTCAGGTTTTGATCTTGGTGCAAAGATGTTACCTGATTAGTGGAAAAACAATCCTTGATCTGGAAATTTCATTTAGAAAAACCATTACTATGAGATATGTGTATCCTGCGACTGACTTTCTTCCGTATTCTTGGTTTTACTATCTTCATCCCTGAAAGAGACTTTCTTTTGTTGTATTTGGGGATTCTTCTTTCTGTCCACGAAAGAGACTTTTGTTGGATAAAGTTTTATTGATGTTGCCTGTGGGAATTTTTCATCATGGAACGGAGATGCTCAAGAGCTGAAAATAATCTTAAATCCTACTCATGAACTTTGTTCATGTATTAGAAAGCAGTAAGAACAATAAAATAATGAGCTGAGCAGAAGGGATCACATATTCATGGTGGAAGATTGGTCTATCTTCACTCATTTTAGCTGTGACAAAACTACTTTTTGTAGTTGGCAGTTTTGCAAAGATTTAACTTCCAAGGGGCTGGACAACATTTCTATCGTGACTGAAATTGTATAATTGTTTATTTCAGTTTCCTCATATGAGAAAAGATTTAGTTGCTGAATGTATTATTGGTATAAGATTTATCCTGTTGCATACTTGTTTTAATGGTAAGTGTATGTGTGACAGCAAACGTGGATCCCTATGCCGTGCTTACTTGCCGTACTCAAGAGCATAAAAGCAGTGTCGCATCAGGTTCATATTCTGGATCCCATACGATCATAAACACAGCTATTATTTATAACTTATAAGTAATCAGGAAAGTTTATAATATGATTTGGTGCAGGAAACGGATCAAACCCTGAATGGAACGAGAATTTCATTTTCACAATCTCAGGTTCTGTTTCTCAGCTCAATATCAAGATATTCGACAAGGACACATTCACCGCTGATGACTTTCTTGGGGAGGCTGAGTAAGTACCCTAGGGTTTCATATCATCCAAATAGTTTCCTTACAAGTTGTGATCATCATTGGGTTTGCCCTGCCTTACAATTGTTTTTGTTTTATTCAGAATTCCGCTAGAACCTGTGTTCGCTGAAGGCAGTTTCCCCGTTACTTCCTACAATGTTGTCAAAGACGGCGAATACTGTGGGGAGGTCAAAGTTAGCCTCACTTTCAGACCTGAGGTACTTGTTTTTGTTCTCAAATTTTCTCCTCTACTCATTTTCCTATAAAAGAGCATGACAGGATAACAAGAGGAAGATCATATCCTGAGCTAAGGTTAATGTAGTGAGCATTGACATAGAACTCGGGAATTCAAACATATAAACAATAAAAATTTGTTTGCCTTCATAACTGCAAAACTTACAAAGCATCCGGTTTAACCATGGGAAATTATCAGCATTTGTCGTTTTATCTCATTTACAGAAGGAGTTCCCTAAACTGTTGATAAATTCATCCTAAAATATTAGTGTTTCGTGATCTGCAGGAACGATATGATCGTGATCTTCCTGATGAGGCATTCGGTGGATGGAAAGACTCAGATGCATCTTATGCTTGAATTGATTTCATACTTGCAATACTTCCACCTCAAGACTGTTTCATTTGGCATTTCTGTGTCTTGTTTCTGTTTTCAGCCATGGAGATGCAATCGCAATTCTTGGAGTGTTAAACTGTTGTGATGCCAGATTTTTTTGTTATTTTTTATAGCACATTTTCATAGACAATTGTTGCTTTTGAGTTTGGTATGGTTACACAAGAATAGCTTCATCATATCTTTCTGCTTCTAATGGATGACTGACTAATATTTGCACAATCAAATTCCCTAAATCACTAAACTGAAATACACAACAATCCCAAATCCAAGTGAGCAAATCTCATCTCAGTTACTCCACGCACCTGAATTTCTCTGAACTATCACAAGACAATAGAGTTCGAACTAAACACTCACATTAGTCACATATGAACATAATTTATATAATTGGCTACAAATTTTTTTTGGCAGATACAAGAACAGAGCACTCAAAACTGCTACAATGCATCATGCCTCTCTACCCTAGTTGGACATTTGCACACTACGGACATCTAACTAGAGGCATACTTAAGTCTGTGGGTAGGGCAGCGCCCACCTTGGTTGTCGTATTGGACTTGGAAAACAAAGCAAATGAAGCAAAAGGGCATTTTCTATCATGAAGAGATAAATAACATAGCAGGAGCACAGACTAAAGAGATACTACTATGGATTTCTTCACTCGAACAGTGAACTGGGGAGTGTTCATTGGAAATTACAGGCCCTCTTCGCGGAAATTAGAGTATTCGAGAGAAGCATTGCAATGGTCATTGGACCGACACCTCCGGGGACTGGGGTAATAGCTGAAGCAACCTTGCTAACTTCCTCGTAGCAAACATCTCCAACCATCCTGTACCCACGATCGCTTTCTGGATCCTGTCATACACATGAAAATCAATGGGGGACAACCTTCACTCCCAACATGTAGATAAATAGATTTTTTTTGAGGGGTCAAAACAGGAATACTAACTTCGATAGGATTAATTCCAACATCGATGACAACAGCACCAGGCTTTACCGAGCTTCCCTTTACCATGTTTGCTTTTCCTGCAGCGGAGATGATAATGTCTGCTTGCCTTATGATATCCTCTGCATTCTTTGTTCTTGAATGGACAATAGTAACCGTGGCATCCTCTCTCTAGTAGCATTAATGGAGACAAAAATACAATCAACATAGAAGAAACAAACTTTTGAAGCTGAGGAAGAAAAACAATCAGAACTCACTTGCAATAAAAGAGCAGCAGGCATCCCAACAATGTTGCTCCGCCCGATTACGACTGCCTTCTTTCCTTTTACTTCAACTCCATATCTATGCAGAAGCTCAATGCAACCTTTGGGTGTACAAGGGACAAACATCGGTTCTCTTCCCCTCATTGCAAGACAGCCAATGTTTAGCGGGTGAAACCCATCAACATCTTTTTCAATGCCAACAGCCTTTAGAATGATCTCCTCATTCATATGCTGCCGAATACAGCATTGTGTCTCATAAGGATATGAAGAAAATTCTGCTAAAAGCAATGTTAACAGATGGATGACAAGATATTGAGTTTCAGAATAGCTCTCAAAGGAAAACTCAAAAGCCAGTAGAAAATCAATAAAGACAAACAAGTAAGCATCAGATAACAGGTTTGCAATTCACATCAATAAATAGGTTTACCATTCATATCAGATTACTACACCCAAACTATCAACTAAGTGAAGCAAATCTATCAATTTTCAAGCATAGAAACAGATACATAACATCAACACATATGATTTAACTACCAAAAGCATACCGAAGGGAGTGGTAATTGAACAAGGATGCCATGAACTGAAGGGTCATCATTAAACCTGGCAATGGAATCAAGCACTTCTTCGTCAGAGGATTCCTCAGGTAAATGCACTTCATAAGAATTAATTCCCACGGATTCACAAGCTATCTTCTTGTTCTGCACATAAGTTGCTGAATCCTTCCTATCCCCAACAAGAATCACTGCCAGCCCAGGAACAACACCGATCGCCTTCTTCATCTTTGATACCTCTACAGCTATCTCTTCCCTAATATGTTGTGCCACTGATGTCCCATCTATTACTTTTGCAGTGTCCGTAACCATAGTAGCTTCAAACAGAGGTTGCAAAGAGAAAAGAATATCAAAATAAAATCAAACGGGTGAAATAAACTTCCATTGAACTGGCAAAAACAGAATAGAAGTCCATTTGGGTCACACCAAGAATCATAATTCAAGCCAATAACATCAATTTACATGGTAGCATGCCGTCTGTTCGACGAAAATCCTGAACGATATACGAAACTCTGAAACGGGAATACAAGTAATTTACCTGAGACTAGGGTTGGAAAAGAAAGGGAATGAACGGAGACAGAAGCGGAAGAAGAGGAGAAGGAATTGCTATGGGGATTGAAGGAAGGGCAAAACTGAAGGTTGTAACAATGGCGGACACCAAGTCGGCTCAGCGGGAGCAGACGAGCAGTCGTCCGGGATGAGCAATAGCCTGTGAAGATCATTGATATCATTTTCCTATGTACACCTGAAATTGTTTGTATACTTTCAGCAATCCTCGAGCAATTGCTTTGACATTTTCGCTTGGGATTGGATTTGTAGGACGAGAAAAGAGCAATCTGAAGAGAGCTGGAAGCCAACAGTCCCAACACTTGCTTTAAGCCCGAAACGCATTCACCGTGGCCCGACGGGCGTTCTTTATGCACTGATTTCGTATGTGTAATACCTTTCTAGTTGAGATAAAAACGACATAAAATATAAGTAATTACTCCTTATTTAATAACATAATCGCTTGCTATTTACACGGCATCGGAAATATTATTGCATAACTGAAGCTTATTGAGACTCAGGTATTAACCTTGACGTATACCGAGACTATGTGATTAGGTTTTAACTTTAACACAGGTTGAGATTACGCGTCAAGCTAGTTTAGCTCTAATGTGCATTGAGACTACACGTCAAGATTTGGTTAAATAAACGCATTTGAGGATGGTTCCTTCGTCACTGTAACATAAACCCAAAAAAATCAAAAAATGCAAGAAAAATGTGGAAATTCTAACAATCACAATGGATGGTGTTAGGAAGCAACACCGAAGTGGACGGTCATCCGAAAAACACATGAAATCGGCGAAAGATGTACATTTTTAAGAGTTTCTACCGGTTATGATTCGATTGTGAATTAGGTTATATTTGAGTAGTTGAGTTGGATTTTATTAGTGTAGGCTAGATTTGTTGAATGAAACGTGATTGGAAAATGAAAACAAAGAAATATAACTTTTCATTGCATCTCTCACGGTGGCCGGAGGTTGCAAGAGACGAAGCCTAACGCGCAATGAGACTGCACATCGGCTTCAATTTTTAAAAATTGAATAAAATTATTAAATATTAAAAAAAAAATTCATTTGACCTTCAAGTTTAAATTTTTCCTCTTGGTATCTACAAGTTTTCTCCCAGTGCCCTCATAATTTAATTCCCCTTTAAATCCATTCTTTATATATTACATTGAAAATTTAATTTATAAATTATAAAAAAAATCAGAAAATATATTTAAAACTAATTATGACCACACTAAATTTAAACAAATTAAATGTATAATATAGGATTTTTTTTGCTAAATAATAAGAAAACAAAAAGATTTTCTAGGATTAGGAATGGAATAAAAGTTATTCCGAGAATAGGAAGGACATCAGGTTCGGAGTAGACCCGTTGTTTGAAACTGCGGGTTAATATGAATAACCCACAGTTACAAACTGCGAGTTTCATTTTACACATAACCCGCAGTTTGGAACTGCGGGTTTCTTTATTTTTATTTTTTTTAAGAAACCCGCATTTCTAAACTGCGGGTTTCTTTATTTTTATTTTTATTTTAAAAAAAAAAGTTTTCCATAATTTTATGTGTGAAAAAAACCACGTTAGATATGATATATATAATAATAATAATAATAATAGTAACTTAATCTGTTTTATTTTGTATTGTTTTTTTTTATTAAGTAGTAGTAATCTATATATACTACTAAACTAGACTACACTAATGCTGACGTGTCATTCTCACAAATTTTGTAGGGTTAAATCTTTTTTTAATTAACTTATTAAACCATAAAAAAAATTTATTAATATAAAAATAAAACAAAATTTTGTAAAATCAACTTAAGATCTCCAAAATATTTTAAAATAATTTGGTTTACGTATTTCTTTTATTTTTAAGTCGTAGAAATTTAAGTAATTTATTTATTGGGAAGATTTTTATTTTTTTCTTAATTTATTTTTGAAGTAATATAAGTTCAATCTATTTAGTTAAAAAAATTTACGGAATTTCCTATCTTACATCGATTATAATTAAGTCTGACACTTAGATAACTTGTATAAATAGAGGGTTTGAAGGTTAAACAAATCACACATTTCTTGGCCTTTTGGCTAAACCTTAAGTATAATTTTTATTCATAACGGATAATTATCTGTTTTGTGAGTCGTTGGCCTATTGTTTTGTGGGTCGTTGACCTACTGTAATGTGGGTCATTGGCCTACTGTTTTGTGGGTCGTTGGCCTACTGTTTTGTTGGTCCTTGACCTACTGTTTTGTTGGTCCTTGGCCTACTATTTTGGGGCTAGCTAAGTATTTTCAGCGATTTTTTACTAATTTTAAGTATAATTTTTATTCATAAATTAATATCCGTTATATGGGTCCTTGACCTACTAAAAGTGATGGTTTGATAACTTGTATAAATAGAAGTTAATAACGGATATTGAAGATTAAACAAATGATACATTTTTTGGCCTTTTAGCTAAGTTGAGTTATAATTTTTTATTCATAACGGATTAATATGTGTTTTATGGGTCTTTGACCTACTTTTTTATGGGTCGTTTAATTACTGTTTTCAGCTAATTTGTTATCCCACGTCGATTATCAAGTATGACTGATATTTTGAGAACTTGAAAAACGTTTATAATTGTCTAAATTAATACAAATTTATTTGTTATTGTATGAGATTTTATTTAATTTTATATTATAGAATTTTTTATCGTCATCTATATATTATTTTTAAATTTACAAATTTGTTATCGCACGTCGATTATTAAGTATGGCTGGAGCCTTATCAAGTTGGCTTTTTTTAAATAAAATTATTACTCTACGGGTATTCTTTTTTATTTAAGTATTTTGTTGTCCTATTATGTTTTTTAATCATAAATGACGGGTATTCTTTTTATATGACGTCGGTCGTTACAAGAATAAAGTTCCAGATTTTAAATTTCGTTAATTATAATTTGTTTTTGCTTTTTTTTGTATTTTTAAACTTTATTTCAACTTTTTGTGTATTTATTTTAAAAAAAGACTTTCAATTTTTATTTTCTTATTTATCACACATTTCGTTTCTAATTCTTTTTTTTACAAAATTATATTTCAGGTTCCATTTAGATAATTACAATATATTAAAGTAATTTAGTTATAAGTCTATAACGGAGTTGTGCATTGTAATTTTTTTAAAAATAAATTGTGCATTGTATAAGGATTAAATTTATGAAGTGTAGAATAATAAGAAATTCTTTATTTGTGACTATTTTTTCGTTTTGAGAATAATCAAATCCGAATCATTATTATAAAATTTCATAAATATATATTAAGTTCGTACAACTAATATTATAATGATACCCGCACAAGGTGCGGGCTATACACTAGTAATAATAATAATAATGGTAATTGTAATTTTTTAAATTGAAAATCACGTTAGATATGGTGTATATGATCGGTAAATATGAAATTTTTTAGAAAATGGTAATCTCCGACTAACAAAAAATATGAAATATGGTAATTATAAAGTGGTCTTGACATGCTAAAAAACTGATGAAAGTCCGAGATCGTTATTATTTTTTGACATGGTAAAAAAAAGGATGAGTTGGCTAAGTAGGCACTTTTTGTCTATTGTAGTATAAAGTAGGCCCTTTTTGTATCTTGTAGACAAACTAGGCCCCTCTCATTTATTAATAAAGATTAATTGAAAGGGTTAATTAGTCATTTTAATTGTACTGAGTCCAAGCCCAATTTCAATTGAAGATCAGCAGGCCCAATCCGAGATACATAAGTCGTCCAGGCCCAATCCGAGATACATAAGTCGTCCAATCCGAGATACATAAGTCGTCCAATCCGAGATACATAAGTCGTCCAATCCGAGATACATAAGTCGTCCAATACAAAATATTAATGTTGTTGCTAGTGAGTATCGAACTCTGGACGACTGCCCCTCCCTCCCACCCTTATACCAGCTGGACTAATTGAACTTCGTGTATTCTCTTGTTCATACACGGTACTAGTACATAATGCTTACTACACAATTTTAATACACAAGTTCAATTACACAATGTTAATACATAATTTTCATTTACACAAGTCCGTCGTTTACATGAGCCCGTCTTTGTTTCAAGCCCATTCGAGTTACACAAGCCCAATTATAACGGTAAAATATGTAGTCAATATGCCGTATTTATTAAATATGTAGTCAATATGCAGTATGTATAAAATATGTAGTCAATATCCCGTATTTATAAAATATGTAGTCAATATCCCGTATTTATAACTGCAAAAATTAAACTTTAGTTTTTTAATTTTGTAATTATCCAGTTTGAGGCAATTTCGCAAATTTAAAAAATATGGGTCATAAATGCAATTATAAACAAGGGAACTTTTTTGTAATTATGGCAACATTTTAAAATTGAAATTAGGGTTTCCTGTTTTATTGGGATTGCCCTGCGGCTGCAACGAGAAATGTCCAGATCCGCCTCCAAGACTACCTAGATCCGCCTCCAGGAGTGCACAACGGCGGCTCGGTACTGCACAGTGGTGGCTCCGTTGGTCGATGAACGTGATTGGCAGGGCAGGGCTGTGCGGCGCAATGCAGGAGGACATTCATTGCCGAAAGGGCTGGCGGTGGATCTGGGTTGGGCGGGGTTGCGCGGCGCGAGGCTGGGCGGCGGTGACATCGAGGGCAGTGCGGCGCGAGGCAGGCTGCGGCGGGGCTGTGCGGCGCGAGGCGGGCCGCGGCGAGGCCGGGCGGCGCGGGGCTAGGCGGGGCTGGGCGGCGCTGGGCTGGGCGGCGCTGGGCTGGGCGGCGCGGGGCTGGGTGGCGCGGGGCTGGGCGGCGCGGGGCTGGGCGGCGACATCGAAAAGCAACGCCGACATCCTTTCTTTGGAGAGGCGACAGACTACGAGAAACCCTAACTGGATGTGAAATCTGACGGTTGGATGATTTTATAGGATTATATTTTACGTTTTCCCTTTATGCCCCTTGGATTAATTTATTTTTGATTTAAAAGTTTAGGCAAAAAATAGAGGGGCCTAGTTAGTCTACGTTAAACAAAAAGGGCCTTATTTAACCAATTTTCTCTAAAAAAAATGGTCTTGACATGCTAAAAAAACGCAAAACATGGTAATCATCAAGTGGTCCTCTTTCTTCCTCTACCTCGTCTCCCACCTCTCCGCTCTCCCCCAGAAGTTGATCTGTCTGCATTAATTGTCGATAAGGTACGTGGAACCAAAACACGTGGCTCGTCCGAATCAATATGTGCAATAGGATCTCTATATTGGGCATAATGTAGCGGAGGTGGAGATGCAAATAAATTTGGTCGGCCCGAAATCGGTGGGCCCTGAAAATCCATCATGGGTTGCATATTATTTGAAGTGAAGCCCATTGGAGTGAAGCCCGATGGAGAATAGTCCGGAAATCCCGATGGAGTGAAGCTCGACGGCGTTGGCAATGATGACACGTCAGTATGAGAAAGATGGGTGTATCGTGGAACCTCATGTGTAGGCAGATAAGATGAAGTAGATCCTCCTGTAGCACCCCTATGAAAGAAGTATGGGTCAATGGCTGCTGCATTCATTACGATAGAACCTTGACTTGACACGTAGTTGCAATACATATCTATGTTTTGGCTCAGTCCATCAAGATCTTGTGAGCTATGTAGACGACGAGCATTGTTTGCCGTTTCTTGCCCCCTCACTCCTACATCTGTCACATATTATCCCTACAATTTAAAAAAATAAAGAATGTGAGAAGTTTGATTATAAATGTGTATTACTATTTTTTCACAATTGTTTACCATCATGTACAAATCTGGGCCTGTCGGATGATAATATCCCATTGGGTTTGGCCCTGTCGGGGAAATGAAACGACGTGTGATGTTATTATACTAACGCATGTAATCTCGTTGTGCTTCGGGCAATGGGACGGTAAGAGGCTGCAATATGATAATGAATATACAGATAAGTCAATATAATTAAATATGATAATAAATATTCACTTTATGGTTTCCACCATACATGTGACATGACAATCGAATTGGCGCGGTTCATCCATAACTTGACAGATTGATCATGAAACTCCGCCCAATTGTAGTCTGGTTTTCCTCTTCGGTCCAACTTGTGTAGTTGCTTGTTATATTCACATGGACATGGAATAGATGGTGGGTACCCAAACTGTATCATGACCCGATCCGGTCGATGCCACTCCACTATGTCGAAACATATAAGTGAAGCCTCTGTCAAATATACATGGGACCCCGATCGGCATATCTCAGGAAGAAGTTCCAATATGTCCGGTGTATAAGGAATCCATAAAATCTATTAAAATATAAACATTGTTAGGATGTACGTTATGTTAATGTAATTTATACCGACAAACATAATCATAATCAAGTTAACCTCATTTTGTAATTGTTTGTCCAAAGCATCTCGATAATACTCGAGAGTGCGAGGTGAATGCCCATAACTGTAGGAACAACGTATCCACCTTTCAAAAGCATTAAACAAAATGTAAGTTATTGATTAGGTAAAAGATACATATCTTTGGATGAAAAATAAAAGGTTACCTTCTAGCTAAAGAATCATCACCGGGAATAAATTGGGAACCAAACGTAGGCTTTTCAGTCCCAACTAAATCTCTAGCCCCCTAGATGCTTTCCTTCTAGCTATATTCCTAGCAGCTTGTTCATCCCCGTCTGATGGGATGAATGTACAAAGCGGTCTCCCGATTGTCATCCGCTCTCATGCCCACAACTGTAAAAAGAAATATATTAAGTTAGCAAGTTATCCATGTAATTAATTTAAAAATGTAAACACTATCTACAATTCCAGAAACAACTATTTAAAGTTAACCTGTATCAAGATAAGCGGGCCAGCTATATCAGTTTTCCCTCTATGAGCCGCTCTGCATAAGTTTTTGTACATGTATGCAAGTGCAGCACTCCCCCAACTATACTGACGAGCCTCTTCAAAATCCGACAATAATGGAAGGTAGAGGAGTTGTACACTCTTACCACTTGTATCATTGAATAGTATCCCTCCCATAAGCTGTAAGATATAAGCTCTTGCAAAAAAACTTGACAGTCTCCTCATCAGCATCATCTGGCAATTGTGCAAAATGCTCACGTAGCCAACGAATACGTAAAGATGAGCCAACTAAACACCCCTCGGGCGGAACAACTCCAAGAAATTGCTCCGTCACCTCCTCCCAGTCAAGAGCAGCAGTGCCTGTCACAGGCTCTCCGTCTACACGTAATCTCAATAACACAGCAACATCTTGTAAAGTGATTGCGGCCTCACCGACTGCTAAGTGGAAAGTGTGCGTCTCGGGTCTCCACCTCTCAACCAAAGCAGTAATAAATGACATCTTATGTAAAAAATAATAATTTTTATTTAAAAATTATAATAATAAGCAGATTTGTATGAAACAAATAATTTATAATCAACAATTAAAAGAAAAACAATAAGAAGTTCAGTTTTTGTCATACCTGTTGAATCTAAGGAACCCGAATTTTTTCAAATATATATTGGAATGGTCCCCCTTGAATCAGAATATATAAGTTTGTAGTGGTCCTATGAACAAAAAAATTAAAATAGTCGAATGTTAGGTTTAAACTAATTACAAGCACGTGGAAGGAATAAAAAAATTAAATAACTCATACCTTAAAGTCGAAGAAGATCAGTGGAAGAGGAAGAACAATGAACGACAAAATGAAGAATCAGTACAAGAGAAGGAGATCAGTCGAAAATAAGGAGGAAGACGAAGTCAAAATAGGTAAGAATGGTGGTTGAATGCAAAAGAGAAGCGGATAAACTAGGTTAAATAATACACATAACCCGCAGTTTTAAACTGCGGGTTACTATGTAAATTTAATGGGTTCCGCTCTCACAGAAACCCGCACTTTCAAACTGCGGGTTTTTGTTGGCCCAATCTATGATTCGGCCCATTTAATTTTGGATCAAAACCCGCAGTTTAGAACTGCGGGTTTTTTAAAAAAAATAAAAAAAATGAAACCCGCAGTTTGTAACTGCGGGTTATTCATATTAACCCGCAGTTTCAAACAACGGGTCTACTCCAAACCTGATGTCCTTCCTATTCTGGGAATAACTTTTATTTCATTCTTAATCCTAGAAAATCTTTTTGTTTTCTTATTATTTAGGGGAAAAATCATGTAATATAAGTATATATATATATATATATATATATATATATATATTAAATAAAAAAATCTAGACGAGTTAATTTTTATATAATATTTATTTTTTGGATTAAAATAAAAAAAATTATAAATTTTTATTTATTTTTGAATTAAAATAAAGTATAGATATTAAATTTAAAACTAATTCAAAAAATAATAAAATTTTGCTATAACTTTAATTTTAAATAAGGGTCCATAATTAGTATTAAAACTTATAGACCACATTAATTTTAAACTTATTAACTTTATCAAATACTAAGTTGTGGTTACCATTACCGAAGTATTTTTTATGTTTTAAAATTTTAAATTATTTTTAATATTAAAAGTCTAGAAAAGTATATTTAAAACCAATTATGTACCCTTATTTATAATAAAAGTATAATAATTTTTATTTATTTTTGAATTAGTTTTATATTTAAACTTTTATGTATTTATTTTAATTCAAAAATATTTGAAAAAATCCTCTTTTTTTAGCTCAAAATTTTTAAAAAGCTTTAACTTTAATTTTTTTTATAGATTTTTTCAATTAAAAAAATACTTTTATACATTACTTAGAATTTCATAAATTAATATTTAATATTTTCATAAATAGTTTTCAATTTTTGTAGATTTTTTTAATTTTTTAATTGAATTATTAATGAAATATATTAAGAAAGGATATAAAGGGAAAACAAATCAAACTAGGAGGGTATCAAGGGGAAACTAAGAGAAAACTTAAACACTTGTGATAACAAGCGAAAAAGTTTAACCTTTAAAGCCACCAAGAGAAAAAATCTTATTATATATAACTAATAAATATTCATACTTTTAATTTCTATATATATATATATATATATATTGTGATAATATTTACTTATTAAGTATATTTGTACCAAAATATTGTAATAAGTACTGAATAATATTAATTATTTATAAATATATATATTATTATAAGAGATTGGAAGGTATGCAACGCGCGGAGACTTGTTCGTGTTTAAACACTAGTTCACGAATTTTGGCCACTTGAACCGTCCTCTTCTAGGTCATCCCCAATTGGACGAGTGGACATTTTTCCGATTGGATGAGTGGATATTTTCATATTTCACAAGGATGAACTCCAAACCATCCGATATCTTCTTAGCATCATGTATGGTTGTCTTCAAACGTTCTAATGTGGTTAAATGCTCTTCCTAGGTGTTTTCTACATCCGTAACTTGATATTCCAAAGATTTAGATTTTCGACGAGATCGGCTACTGTTTTTACATATCCGCACACCGTTGCTTACAAAACTTCTTGGACCTTTAATAATTTCTTCATCATCAACCTCATGGGAGTTTTACTAGGTCCAGGAGCTGACTGAGGTTCTTTATCTTTTCTCAAGGTGTGGGATTTTCTTTTTTTTCAATCTTTTACACACTATCAATGACAACTAGCAAAGGATCCGCAATGATCATACATTCATGATCATTAATAATATTGGCAATTAAACATATATCATCATCAGTAGTAGAATGTTTAGAGAATTTGGGAAGAGTGAACTTCTTTGAGTCTTCATCAAATCTGAAGCTGATGAAACCGTCCCTTACAATCAATGAGTGCTCTTGTAGTGGCGGGGAAATGAAGTCCGACAATCACAAAGAAGTTGGTGCTTTCTTCAACGTCTACTACCACATAATCATCCAACATCTCGTGTTTGTCAACTTTCACAACTACATTCTCTAACATCCCAACAAGTCTAATGGATGATTTATTAGCTAGAGTAAAGGTGAACTTAACCGGTGAGATTTCTCCGAATTCTAATTTAGTACACAACTTAAGTAATATAACACTAACACTCGCTTTGAGGTCACAAAGACAATTATGCTTTCTTCCTCCAAATATTAGGGGATACAAAAACTTCCAGGATTATATCTCTTTGGAGGTATCTTGCTCCTAGCATGCACTTCATTCCTTAGTAAATTCATCAAATCATTTATTGTTGAGAAACTTCTTGTTGAAGAGCATAACCTTCATGAATTTTGAATATTTCAGCATTTGTCTCAACGCATTAACAAGGGGAATCTCCAAGTATGACTTGTTCATCATCTCTAGAAACTTTCATAAGTTCTCGTCTAACTTTTTCATGTTGTGAGATTGAGGGAAAGGAAGAGGAGGCTTCTCGATTTCGTAGTAGCTTCTACTTTAACGCTCTTCTTAGTGGTTAACTTAGCAATCGCAAGATCTGTAAGTTCATTCCTGCATTCTAGTGTAATGGCCCACAGTCCTCTTGGATTATTCTCTATTGTTATAGGGAGCTTTCCTTGTGTCCTTGTACATTTATTGGAAGAGTTCTCGTCTAACTTGATGAAGTTGGATTCAAAAGACATTAAGAGTGTTCCATATTTCTCCTACTGAGTCGTAAGTAGCTTCTTGTCCCTTCGCGGGTTGCTCCAAATTTTGATCTTGGGTGGTTTTTGGTGGGAACTTGAGCAGATTGCTTGGAGGGGGGTGTTTCCTCTTTTTTGATATTGTTGTTGAGGAGGGAAGTTTCGTTGTTGGTAAATGGGAGGTCTTAGTGTAGGCGTACTCCTTTTGGTTTTCACCTTGATTATAGTTATACTCATTTTGGTTTCCCATGTAGTTTAGTAGCTCCATGAATTCGTAGTGAGCCATGTATTCGTTGGGTCGCACAATCCGCAATTCCATGGAATGTACCCTACAACAAGCTTCATTAAGGCTTGGACATTGTCAGTTAGCTTATCGATCCTATCATCATTCTTGATAGCGTAGACACCTCGTGTCTTGTTTTTTTATTTTTGCGTACTTCCATGTGTGCTCTGTAACGGTAACAAGATAATTTCAAACATCTTCCTCATTTAGTCTATTAAAACCATGAGAGTTAGCGGTATCAAAAATATTTCTAGTAGTATCATTAAGGCCACTATAAAAATATTCAAAAAAATCTCATTTCCCAAAACCATGATGAGGACAAGAATGCAAATAATTTATTAAACATTTTCCATGCGGAATGTATATTCTCACAATCTTCTCTGTCCCACTAAGAGATCTTCTCCCTAATTCCAATAGTCTTGTGGGGAGGAAATTACTTACTAAGGAAGACAGTAGTTAACTTTTCTCAAGTGGTGAAAGTATTTGTAAGGTGGATTTGAAGTGAAGTAGCAACTTTTCTTGTTAAAGAAAAAATGAAGGCCTTCATTCTCAAAGCATTAGTATGCATATTTTCATAATTGAGCACAATCATTATATTCTCGAAATTTCTTAAATGTTGGTGTGGATTCTCGTTCAACAAACATGAAAATTGATCATTTTGGATAAGCCTGATTGTGTCTGTTTGGAGGCTGAAATCTCGGGCTCCTAGTGCGGGGAGGGTGAAAGCATGGTTCGGAATTGTCTATCTTGGGCTCATTTTAGTGTCCAACATTTGTGGACGACGAGCTCTTTCAATGATCCAACAAATATAGTGGGTTGTCTATTGGATCGTTTGGACCTCGTCCGACATTCTCCGCCTTGTCCGTTCATTGTTTGTTGTGTAGAAGCTCTTTTGGTAGATTTTTGCTTATGGGGTGTGCACTCAAGCTCGTTGTCAAAGGGAACAAGTTTGCTCGGGTTGCAAACTCTTTGCATTCACCAACCTAATCTACAAAGAAAAAACAAAAAGTGAACAACTATCAATAATATAAGAAATTTAGAATAACCAAAAATTATAAACAACCACAACTACCGGTAATCCCGCGCAACGGCGCCAAAAACAAGATGGTCCTAAAAACTACCCACAAGGATGACATGATCATTTGTAGTATATCGGGTACCAAATTCGCTAGGATCATGTATGATTTGAAAATTACTAGTTAATAATTATTCTAAGTAATGGAGGAAGGGAAGGAGTAAGGGAAGAAAAAAATTTGTTTTGGAAGGATTTGTAATTATTGAAAGAACAAAGAAAAGCAATGAATGTTGTTTGTGAAATATGTGATAGAAGCGATCTAAGAAAATAAAAATCACAACTATAATGAATCAAAATAAAACCACTTATGAAAATATCATGAACATTGCAGGTAACTATAAAAAAATAGTCTTTGCCACATACAAACAAAGACGTGTTAAATTGTTTTGCCCGTGCTTTCGCAATTACAACATATCTTTTAAAAGGTACAAGATCGAAACTTTCTATGATAGTTAGAAATCCTCGAAGTAAAAGGTAGGATTCAATCCCTTAAATTAAGTTGTCTTAAACTTTTCCAATAAAACAACCTCACTTGATTAGCACAAGCGTTTTATCTAAAATCTTTTATAAACGTCACTTCCTTTGAAGGTAAACAAAAAAAAGGGCAATTTTGGTAACTAGGCCTTTTTGAAAAACTATAGTAGTAACTAGGCTTTTTAATGTTTCAATTAAGTAAATATACCTCAACCTTTTGTATTTATTCTCAAACTCTACTCACTCTTCTCACAAGGGGTACATTTACTAAACACAAAACTAGAAAACGCCTAGTAAACCAAATTATTTCATAAAAAAATAAAAGCAAAGCACTTTGAAAAGAAGCAAACTCATATAATCTCAATTCAACAATTCATACATGCAATTATAAATCAAACCATTATAGGGATCAACCAATCCTTAAATCAAGAAGGAGATTAACTATACATAATTGAATATATAGAAGAAAAAAATTTTATTAAATATGAAAACAACATGAATAAACTCATAAATTGTTTAGTTCCAGCATAAGAAGGTGAACCTTCAAACAGAAATCGAACTCTACTCTAAACCTAATTGACGGTTGTGGGATTCTTCAGGCCACTCGTGATGTGTGATCGAGATTCCATGATGTCTCAAACCCTAGACCGATACATACTTATATAGGGTCAGATAATGAGATCAAAAGGATAGAAATATTATCTTTCCAAAGATAAGAGCAAAAGATATGATCTCAAATAAACAACAAAGTCGAGACGGCATAAAGACGGGAATGAGACGGTATAGAGACGGCCAAGGAAGCCGCCTCCACACCGCTTAGACCAGGCTTGGGCCAGATGTCGGGCTGATCCAAATATGATGTGGGATTGAGGTGGATTCCGCACGTCCAAGGGGTCATGATGAGACGGCTTGGGAAGCCGTTTGGACCCCGTCTTGATGTCATTTGGCATGTGGTCCACTTGTTCTCGTTGCGATCTTTGATCTTGCATTCTAGGCTTCTTTAGGGGATTTTCTTCTACTTGATTCTTCAATCCTCATTCATGTACGTATAATGCTTATGTGTTGCTCTGACTTCGGGGAGGGATGAATACTTCGTATTTTGCTCTAAATGATGTCAAAATTGGCCTTAAATGCCTGAAATACGAAATAATCAAGGTAGAACAAAATATGGAAAAAGGAAAACTTTCTATACTAAAGTGAAGTATAAAAGTGCAAATGTTGTATGAAAATGCATGATTCTAAAGGCTATATGATGTTACAGTTGGCACCTGTCAAGACCTTCCATTTAGGACCTTGAATGTGATTTAACCTTCCTCTCCTTCTTCTATGAACGAGCATCAACCTTCGCAGTCTAGAACCTTTACTTGTGAGCTTGGTTCGTAATGTAGCCAAAAGTATATTGATCAGACGAGTTTTTTGAAGCGTCAAAGTTAAGCTTGACATATTCCACATTAGGTCTCTACCATTTAATGTTTTTTGTTTTTCATCTCTATTTTAGGGGTTTTCTGTTGTTATTAGTTATTTTAGAGTTGGTCTCATCCCATTCATTATTTTGATTTCGAGCGATCTACTTCAGTTCATGTGGTGATTTTTGTTTTTTAAAGATTAGTTTGTTTCTAATTAGCTAAATGTTCCACCATATAACATTAGTTGTGTTATTTCTGTTGGAGAAGTGTTCTTTTTTTTAATGTCCATAACGATGTCAATTATTTTATGACTTGCTATATCACAATTTTGTAGTCTTGTTTTAATTTATCATTATCGATATTTTGGATCGTATATGGACACGCAAAGAAGAGGTGTTTAACACTTTCTATAGAATTTTTAGGGAGTTCACAATGCATTAGTACTAGTACTTTTTGTTTATTTAGATTTTCTTTTGTTGGAATTCCGTCAAGGAAAAGTTTTCACATAAAGTTTTATCTGGAGTTACTCCGACTTTACATTGATGGTTCATTTCCATAGTAGATTTTGTAGAGAACCATGTTTTCCGCTTGTTGCCCAATAATCTATCTTATATTTAGTTTCTAGGTAGGTTTTTTTTTTTGCTATGATGTCGTTTGCTAGTAGTCTCAATCTATTTGATCTAAAATTTGGTGATTTCATTGCTTGTGATTAAGCTGCAAATTATCTCCGTAGTATTGATCAAGATTTTGCATCCACCAAGCCATTAAACGGTTATTTAGTGATCCATCGGTCTTTTCAAAATCTAATTGTTTTACCATCACCCACACACCAACTGAATCCTTTCCCAAAATCTTCTCTTAGGTTCAATAACTTTTTTCATTGTAAAGATGTAGTTTGTTCACATTTGTAGTTCCAGATGCATGAGTTTTTGAGATCTTTTTCTTTAATTACTTTTACCTACAATTATCTGGTTCGACCATTATCTTTTATTGGTCTTTCTAAAAAATAATCATTTTAAAAATAAGTTATACATAAAAGAAAACTTATTTACTCATTCGAAATAATAATAAATGAAATAGACTATATTACACATGTAATACTAAACATAGAATCGAGTAGGCGTAACAGCATCTGGGTAAACCAAGAAAACCCTAAAAACTAGAAACAAGAACGTGCATACACGCGCCTGCGTTCCCTCACTTACTCACCACCCCGAAAACCCTAGCCCCCAAATCACTTCGGCTCAATCTGGACTTAAACAACCAAATTTCCAAATCAAAAGCTCCTGGTGCAAAGGAACGACACAACGGAACCCAATCAATGGAGGAAGATGCAGTTTTTCCATAATAACGAAGCAAAACTTGAGGAGGAGGAAAAAGAGATCGCGTCGAAAGAACCCGGTCTAAAACAAGGGCCAAATCTGGTCTTCCTCCGGCCTTGCTGCCCTTGTCGGGATCCTCAAGAACCCTCCTCGCCTAGATGGAAAAGATAGGAGAAATTAATTGATGCATCATTCACATGGCGGCGGCGACGGCGACGAAGAAGACAAGAAAAAACATCAATGTCCGCTTGGCTCTCACTGTTTTGTCTTTCGGCCGCTCAGATGAAGATCGACAGTCAAAGGCTCAAGCAAATGCTGAGAAAAGAAGCAGGGCAATCCCTAAATGAAGACGGTTCATTGGCGATTCAAGTGGACCGTCTTGTTACCCTTAGACTAAGCTTGATAGTTAACAATAGAACAACTATGACGATGGACCGTACACACCCTAGAAGGAGAACACACAACAAAAGGTTCAGGGATCAAGACCAAACCAATGAGGAACAGAAGATATATGATTGGTACAAATATGGCTCCAGAACCGCACCATAAGAAAGTGGACTTAATGCTCGGTAGCAGAATAACTCTGAACTGCGTAATGTTGAACAAAATTTGTAAAGAAGGAACAAACTTTGTTTGGTTTTTTAAGGATGTGAAATCCGCCTTGAATGGGCCCGTTGTTGCGCTCATTTTGACTAAGTTACAATTAACACATTGTAAGATTATGAAGTGTAGAACACTATTATCCCTTTTTTTGACAATATGTTGATCAAAGTAGTGGCTTTCAGATCCAAATACCATGGTTAATTTCTAGCTGTTGGACTAAATCAAAGTTCGAATACTACGGGAAAAACAAAAATAAGATGAGTGTGGAGGGTTTTCAAAGTAAAAGTGGCTTTCAACAAGCTAAAGTAAAAGGTTGCCTTCAAACAAAGGAATCGAGAGGCATCGTGAAAACAAGGATCGAATGAAATCAAGGATCGAATGAAAAATAATGAACAACAGGAAGATATGAAGTATGAACAAATGTGAATCCAAGAACAAAGTCCTTCAAATAAGATATGAACAACTGTTATAATTGAGGATAATGATCCATCTACACAAGAACAACAACAAAATTACCCACCAACATTAATGTTATGAATAAGCAAGAAAAAGTTAGCTTTTAAAATAAATAAATAAATTATTCCAAGCTTTTGGAATCCAGATTTCATCCTTCCAAAAATTCCGGGATGATTTTCCTTTTTGAAGATGTTTCTCGAGTGTGGCTTAAACGATTGTCTTGGAAGATGCCGTAGTCACATGCCCCTGTTGATCGTGTTGATTGTGATCGTGGTTGTGTTCGAGGTCTCCGAAGATCCTCCATCTAGGTGGGGGCAACGTCGTGTGATCCACATTTCCGCAGGAGGTATGACATCCCCTAAAAAAGGTTTCTACCATCCTGCTTCCCGGCAGCGAGACACTGCGCCAGTTCATCTAGCCCGTGCCCTCTCCATGGTTTGCTAGTCTCGAGTGCTCCGCGTCTTCTTCCAAGGTGTAGTTGTTCCGATTTTTGGATCTTTCTCACTTTTTTCGGTCTTTGCTTGTGGTGATTGTATTGATTCCTTTTTTGGTTTTTCTATTTGCATGACGGATTACTCGTTTGCCGGTTGTCGGCCTCTCGATACACCAATTATCTTTGGTGTAATCGAGCCTCTTACCTTCTTGATCAAAAAAATAAATAGAATCGAGTAGGCAACCAGAAGACATCTAGAATAGTTTAGGAACAATAAGATAGGTCTGGGCCGCCTGGCTTTGGAGTCTAAAATAGTCAAAAAAAATTTCTTGCGCTATACTCTAATCATGAACTGCATTTGAATTTACGGGTAATAGATAGGTCTGTGCAAAATCGGACGGACCGGAATTTACGGTCCGGTCTACGGTCCATTTTTTTTGAAAACCCGGGCTACGGTACGGGTTCAGTTTTGGACTGTATTAAACCGTATCCCGGGTTGGACGGTAAACTGCGAATATTCGGTCCGGTCAAGTCCAGTCCGGGTCCGGTATTGGACTGAAAAACCTCACCAAAATTGCACAATTTAGGTGCAAACCGGTCCGGTCCGAAATATTGAAAAATTACACAATTTAGGTACAAACCGGTCCAACCCGAAACCGGACTGGTCGGTCCCGATCCGATCTACGATCCAGGGTATTATCAGTTTACGTTCCTAGGACAATGGAATCTCCAAATAACGAGTCAAAGCACAATCAATTAAGACATATGTACAGGTTTATATAAAGTGCAAATACAAGTTTGTTGGTGTAGAAGATATATGATGTGAGTCATGTGACCATATGTGAATATGCATGCTTTCAATTAGGTGCCATTCAGCTAAGTTAAAATCAGACCCATTACCCAATTCATTTCTCTCCATTATCTATTAACTACTTTGTTACATGTCAACTACCTATCCATATATGACAAATGAAGAACCAAAAGGCCAAAAAAAATATATTAATGGAAAGGAAAATAAAGCCAGACTCGAGATAAATCATCCCAAGTCCCGACATACAAAAAAGATCTAGCAGATATAAAGCAATAATGTAATAGTCTAAAGAAAGTTGAATGAAACCTATGATCTTCAATATGCTCTGCTACCCATACTTCTCTCAACTTCTTCTAAACCTAAATTGGTTACCTATTAGCTGCTGCTGCTGCTGCTATGCCTCCGTTTCATTATATTCCTCTGTACAAAACTTTGATAAAACACAAAGAAACAAATGAACCAACAAATGTGAATACCAAACATGACACAACCATTTGCACTCTCTCTTCTATGCTAAATCCGCCTCAACATCGGCTGGCACCGCGCACACGGTGTTTCTCATCTCGATCACCTTCTTGTGGGAGTTGGAGTGGACCGAAGGGATGAAGGTTGGGCTTGCTGCAGGCCTGTACTCGGGGAAGAGACGCCCTGACTTGTAGCGAACACCACAAGCATTGCAAAGGGTTTTCGGGCCCATAGGTCCTGCTCTCCACTGTGGTGTCTTCGTTATCTCACAATGCATGCATTTCCTCACAGCTGCGTTTGGGTTTGGATTGGGGTTCGCTTTCTGGGCTGTGGCTTCAGGGTTTGACGGGAACACAATCTTCAGCTTCTTCTTCTTTACGGGCTCAGACTCAACATAAGCGGTTCCGGACTCATTAGAAGATGCGCAGGGGAGGAGAGGAAGAGGGCGAGGGTTGAAGGTTGTGGGGCGGGAGCGTTTGCTACGCGCCTTCTTCTCATGGCTTCGGGGTATGGTCTTTCCGTTGGAGCACGAGCTGCAGCTCTCCAGCACCGAGACTGGGCTCGAAGTTTGGAACTGCCCCTGTGAGGAGTCCTTGGGTATCGAGACATTGCTCTTGTCCATAGTCATTCCTCCCCCAGAGAAGGAATCCTCAACGAAATTTGAAAGCCATTCCAGCTGAACAATGTCTTCATACTGCAATATGCACCACACAAAATGGTTCATTTCACTCTGCACCAATCATCTCAACCCAACAAGTCCTACCAACTCATCCAAAAAGATCAAAGTATCCAATAATTTGATCACAATCATTCCCCAAACAGAAGCAAAACTACAAATTATTGTGCACCAATAATTGAACTCAACCCAAATGCTCCCTTACTTCCGATAAAAAAAGGGGAAACTAAGAATCCAAAGCTATATGACAAATAAAGAATCATAGATCAAGATTCAAATAGCTGGTGAGCTGATGAGATTGGGATCCATGTGGAACCCAGCTACACGGCATGCCAGAGTTGGGTTGTTTTGCATCATGATGGTGAACACAACATAAAATAATCGAAAGTGGCACCCATACCACTGCCAGATGGCTATGGTGACGGAAATTAAACCAGAGCCCAACATATTTAAATGACATTGTTTACAGAAGCAAAGTAAATGGTCCGTTGCATAAAATAGAAGTTTGCAAACCCCCCATCCTTTTGACTCGTAACACCGCCCATCTTTACTCTCTTTAACGGTACTTGTATTGATAAGTTGATGATATTCATAATTCACCATCTAGGTAAAGGTATATTCCTAGATCGTAAATTCTCAAAGAGAAACTAAAAAAAATCAACGAAACTTAAAATTTAGAATAGGAGTTACCGGAACGGAGAGTTCAGCAGAGAGGTCGGAGGCGCCGTTAGCGGAGAAAACAGAGTCGGGGCCGAAGAGACCGTCGGACAAGCATCCGGGCAAAATGCTCGGGAAAGAGTCGTAGTCTCCGTTAGAGCCTACCAAGTCAGCTCCAAGGTCATCGTTTGGGAAGTCAGGCAAATCGTCGATGTGGTCGAAGAAGCCTTCACAATCAAATTCATCCATGAAGTTTGCTCCAACCATACTTGCCTTTGTTTTCTAGAGGGGTTTGCTTTTATCTGTGAAGACGAAGCAAATGCACGAGAATATTATAATAAGGCCAGAACGAGAAAAGAAAGATTGTTTTCAAAACTGGGCAGGTTGAAGGGGGAAACCGATCCTTGATTTTTAGGGATTGAAGGATATAATGCAGTATGTATAATGCCAATGGGGGGCCCGTTATCGAAGTCGGTGAAACTGTGAAAGGAAATGAATCATATCGTAGTACGTTACTAATTACCATACACCGCGTAGCGCATTTTAGCATATTTACACCTACGAATATATGATGCTTGATTCTTTCTTATCACAAAAAGGTTAGAGAACTAAAAACAGGATAAAGATTATTCAATGGATTTATCCCTTTGTTATCAAAGAAAAGAAAAAGAAGAAAAAATTGCTTCAAAAATTGGCAAGGTATTGTTGTACTTTACACTGAATAAAAGCATACTATTTCATTACATTTACCAAGGAGAAGAGAAGGAGAAAAGGCAAGCTAGTACAATTTGCTCCTCATTTTGGACATTCCGCGTAAACCAGCTGTAAATTATCCCAGAATTGAATTCTATTCAACTTTGGGGGTTCAGTCATTTCTTCGGCATACAACTATTTCTGGAAATATAAGAATACGTTCTAAAGTAGGTGGAATTTATGGGTGTAGAATAACCGAAAACGAGGTAAAATTTCCAAATTCCAGTAAACAAGTAAACAGAAACGCAATTTCACCAAAAAAGTAAAAATAAACACAAGCAAGTGAAACGTTTCAAAATTCTTGAAATTGGCTAGAAAACAAACCTGTAACAGTAGGTGAAGAACAACTAAAGCAGAGCGTCAAATGGAAATCAAAATTCGCTCAACACCTGTATAAGAACACAAAGAGGCAAATTGCAACAGAGATACGTTCACATCAGAAACCGACATGAAACAAGCCGCAAATTATGAAGAAGCGTTAAAATCGGAGTTGAATGTGCAAACCTTGCAATCTGCAGCTAAACAGCAAAATGAAGGTCCGTTGAAGAAAAGGAAAGAGAAAAGGAGGAATAAGTAAAGGTAGAGAAATCCTAGTCCTACAGAAGCAAAAATGAATTGGAATAATGATAAACCCTAACTCTAGGAAAATGGCGGTTTTATATAGGAGGAAGATGAGAAATGGTGAAGGAGAGAGTGAAAACGTGATGAGGTTGTGAGGATGAGCGAAGCTTAAAAGAGGGGGGGGAAGGGGGGAGGGATAGGGTGAGGGAGGTGCACGGAAGGTAGGTGAGGATGCGTTCTCAATGCTAGCTGTATTTTTATGCCCCTGTCGTGATGTTGAAGTTTTCACCATTCTTTTCTCGCAGGGGCTTTTAACTTAACTGCCGCTGTTTTCGTCATACCACGCGCATCAACTTGGCCTTGAATGTGAAACAGTAGCTATACAGATCCGAAAGTTTGACCCGAAGTGATTTCTTCCGTTTCCGGGTTTTGCCGTAACGTCTCAAGGTTTTTGTTGGCCAAAATGCTTTTTTTTTTTTTTTTTTTTTTTT
>BSUD01000003.1:108725554-108768846 GCA_033239045.1 Fagopyrum esculentum
TTTTTGTTGGCCAAAATGCTTTTTTTTTTTTTTTTTTTTTTTGATACATAGGTAAGCAATTAGGCGGATCAGTTTCGAGACACCAATCGGCCTAAAGCATCCAAAAGGATGAGGTGACGAACATCTTCAGGGATCGCATTGACTTCTAGCTTGGCCAGATGTCCGTGCATATCTATCTTGTCCGCAACCCTGTTGACTTCCCTGTAAACATGGTGAATCCTAGAATACGAGAAACTAGAGATAAGATATGAAATATCATTAATAATCAAGTCAAGTTCCCATGAAGGTTTCCAAACTTGTTTAATCGAGTTGATTAGAACCAAATTATCTCCCTCAATATCGATCATTGGAAAACCTTTCTCTCTTGCCTTTTGTAGGCCCATACGTAACGCAATTGCTTCTGCTTCCACCACAGACTCTGCGTTACATGTACCGCTACCCAATTCAATTGGAACGGCACAATGATCTCTGATGATAAAACCAAAGGAGAACTGGTTTGTATCACGCTGAGATGCGTCAAAATTAAGTTTGTAGCTCCCTTCTACAGGTCTCTCCCATTTCAAGTTTTTCTTCTTTCTTCGTGCCTTTCTACTTCCTGTACTAATATTCTTTAGATTCTTGTTCGCCTGGTACCACACCTCTAATTGGTTTAAAGCTTGTGCTTTAAAACTTTGTGGGATTTTAGTTTTGTTGAAAATGAATTGGTTCCTAGCCATCCACACGTACCACCAAATGGTGACCAGTAGATTAAACTCAGATGTTGACAATTTGTCTTTGAGGTCACCAAGTGCCACTGTAATGTCCTTACTATCAATGTCACACTTCTTTAAAATGGTTGTAATGTTACACTCGTCAATAGCCATTTCCAAAGCAGGGCACTGAAAGAAGAGGTGCTTTGCGCTTTCTGTGTGATGGTTACATAGTTCACAGTTCATAACAACAGGAACTTTTTGTCTATCGAGGTTCTGTTTTGTTGGGAGGCCGTCTAAGGCTAATTTCCATATAAATTTTTTAATTTTCGGCATGACATCCATTTTCCATATCCAAGTTTTATCCATTGTGACTCCCATTTTTCCTTTTTGGATTAGCTCCATAGCTGATTTCGTTGAATACCATCCATCTTCGTTCCCGTCCCAATATAATCTATCCTTGATATCATTGATAGGAAGGTTATATTTTCTTATTCTATCGATAATATCTTTAGGCAAAAATTTATTGAGTTGGTCTAACAATTGGTGATTCCAAGTCTTGTTACTAATAAACTTTGAAACACATTCCATCGGGTTATCTAAATTTGTATCATTTGCTAGTTCCATGAGAGGTTTTTCCATTAGCCATTTATCCTTCCAGAATCTTATAGTATTTTCATCCCCAACTCTCCATCGGAGTCCTTTATCTAGATCTTTTCTAATTTTAATTAGATTCTTCCATTGCCATGATGCATTCGATCCACATTGATAGTTCCATAGACAGTTTCCTTTAAGGTATTTTTCATTAACAATTTTAACCCAGATGTTTTCCGGTTCTGCCATTATTTTCCATAGAAGTTTCATTTGTAATGCTTTATTCATATCCTCTGATTTTCTAATACCGGTTCCTCCTAATGATCTTGGTTTACATACTTTGTCCCAACTAATCAATGGGTGAAAATTGGGTCCTTTATACCAAAAGAAAAGTCTATTAAGTTTGTCTAGTTCATTATGAATACTTGTTGGTAACATAAATGCTTGCATTAAGTAACTTGGTTTGGCATTAAGATTGGCTTTAATTAATGTTATCCTTCCTTCTTGAGAGAGGGTCGATGCCTTCCATCT
Organism: Fagopyrum esculentum; assembly: GCA_033239045.1. Taxonomy (NCBI): domain Eukaryota; kingdom Viridiplantae; phylum Streptophyta; class Magnoliopsida; order Caryophyllales; family Polygonaceae; genus Fagopyrum; species Fagopyrum esculentum. Next base: position 108,727,369 of record BSUD01000003.1, read on the forward strand.
TGTTAGTTGTTGTTTGGTTTTCATAATTACAGAGTTGAAAATCTCTTTATTAACCCTTCCATTAATAATAGGGCATCCGAGGTATTGTTCGAGGCTGGTACTACTATTTATTCCCAAATGAGCCTGAATGCGTCTTTTGGTACTTTGGTCTATGTTAACTGTAGTTTGGAAAGCCGATTTATTAAAGTTAATAACTTGTCCTGAAATATCACAATAGTCCTGTAGGACTGAAAGAATTTTGTTGCTGGCTTGTGTAGTTGTTTTAGTAAATATTATAATGTCATCGGCAAAAGCCAAGAAAGGTATTCTAGTTCCATTTTTTGTGATCGGAAACCCAATCGATTTAGGATTTTCATCAGATATTTTCTGAATATTTCTAGAAAGTACCTCTGCACATAGGTTAAACAACATAGGTGAAAGAGGGTCACCTTGTCGGAGGCCACGTTGTGGACAAAATATGTTGGTGGGTGAATCATTAATCAAAATTGAGAAAGAGGTCGTTGAGATACACTCCTGAATCCACTTTCTAAAGTTCTTCCCGAAACCGAATTTTTGTAATACTACTTTTAAGAATTCCCATTCGACTTTGTCATAAGCTTTTTCCATGTCTAATTTGATGGCCATATACCCCTCCTTTCCTTTTTTTGATTTAAATCCATGAAAAATTTCATGTGCAATAAGCACATTGTCATGTATTGCTCTATTTTTTACAAAGGCGCTTTGTAATGGGTGGATCAGCTTTGGGAGAACCACACTTAGTCTTTTTGCAAGGATTTTAGCGATTATTTTGTAGACTGTTGATAATAGACTAATAGGTCTATAATCTGATGTTGTAGTTGGATTATCGTTTTTCGGTAGTAATGCAATGAAAGTATGATTTAATTGTCTAAGCATTTTTCCATTTCGATAAAAACTTTTAACTGCCATAGTGACCGATGGTCCTACGATATGCCAATATTTTTGATAAAAACCAGCATTCATCCCATCGGGTCCCGGAGATTTATCGCTTCCTATCGAGAATAGGGCTTCCTTGATTTCACTTGTGGTAACAGGTGCTTCCAGATTGATATTATCTCTTTCCGTTATTTCTGGTTTAATGACTTGTAATTGACTATGAAGTTTATTCGTATCAATTATTGATGCTTTGAATCGAAGCTTGAATTCGGTCATAAATTCCTCATTGATATCAATCTCTTTAGCTAAAACTTCCCCATTAGTCTTAGTAATTGTTGTAATGATTTTTTTATTTCTTCGGCCTGTGGCTTTCCTATGGTGGAATTTGGTATTTTTGTCTCCTAATTGCAGATTTGTCGTTTTCGCTCGTTGCATCCAAAATTTGTTTTGATATTCCACTAAACAATCTCTTTTTCTATTTAATCTGTTCATTTTATCGTTTACAACTTGGTCAAAATTTGCAAAGTTCTTTTGTTGAAGCTCTTCTAATTCCTTATCTACGTTATACAATTGTCTATGGATATTACCAAATTTTTCCCGGCTCCACTTCTTCAGCTTTTGTTTTAACAGATTTGTCTTTTTTACAAGATTAAACATATGTGTTCCTAGGAATTGAGTTCTCCAAACTTGTTTGATGACATTCTCGCAATCTGGCCTTTGCGTCCACATCGATTCAAATTTAAAAGGTTTATTCTTGACAACGACATGAGTGTTTTGAAGATAGAAAGAAATCATACAGTGGTCAGAATTTGTAAAGGCATGATTTCTAGTATGAATCCCTGGATATTCCTGCATGATTTCGATTGAGGACATAATTCTATCTAGTTTTTCGTACGTATTGTTGTCACCTTCTTTCTTTCTTTTCCAAGTATAATTATTTCCTTTTGTTGGGAAGTCGTGGAGGTTATGTTTGTTAGAAAAATTAGTTAATCTATCAAACTTATTATTAGTAGGGCATGCTCCTCCCATTTTATCAGATGGTATCAGTAGTTCATTGTAGTCCCCTATTATTACCATCGGAAGTTGAATATTATTTAATTCATCATTGAGTTGCGTCCAGAACAACTTTTTAATTTGTTCATTTGGGGTGCATAAATAAACACTATCATGGATTGGAAGTTAGTGTTTTGATTTGTGTGTTTAGCTAATAGATATCTTTCCGATGACTTACATATTTCGATCCTTTCCCCCTTCATTTGGTAATCTTTCCAAAGAAGGCACAATCCACCTGCAAACCCTGTTGCCGGGATGAACAAATTTTTGTCAAAACCGGCACTCTTCCAAACTCTTTCTTCCGGTTCATCCTTTGTTTTTGTTTCCGCCAACATGATCATTTGAATATTTTCATTCTTACAAGTTATATTCATATTAGTCCAAAATTTTTTTTTCTTCATACCTCTACAGTTCCAGAATGCAAAGTTGGCCAAAATGTTGAATGCATCTGTTTCATGTTGTATATCAAAGTTAAAAGAAATCAATTTTATATAATGTATATATATCTGACCTTTTATTAGAAAAAGTGTCATTTCACTTAAAAAATTACAGCTACATAAATGAACATGTAAAAAAGCTATTAAAAAAACATTCAAAATACTTTTCACTGTTAAATGCAATTTTTTTAATGATTCTAGTGAATATTTTTTATATATAAACTAGTTTATAAATAGGAGTAGCAATGTTTTGACCCTTTTCGGAATTTCATAAAAAATAGTAATTCCGTTCCGCCAATAAATTTTGGGATGGAATGAACCTTAACTTCTTCATGCCACTAGGCTCGTCCCGTTCACGATAGTAATACCCGTGTCGTGCACAAATATTCTTAATACATATAAGTAAAGCAAATTTGCATTACTAATCAAGTTACATAAATATTTTTAAATAAATTAATTTTAATAAATAATCACCTTATCATAACAATATAATTATTCTTGCTGATGGAAAATTGCTAATACACATAAAATAATTTGACAAACATATCGCCTTAAAAGTAAATAATTTTATAGAATTCCTTAAAAATGGATAATTTTAAAAGTTAAAATTGTAAATTACAAATTTTGATAATTTTGGTGATTTGGTTGATATTGTTATTAAAATAAATAATATTTAAGGAATGGCAGTTTAATAATATATGATTATTTGGCTTAAAAACCGAATTTGGAACGCGTCACGTCAGCAATCCTAGACTAATTTTTTTTGGTGGGATTCCGTAGACTATTTTAGTATATATATAGAGAGGGTATATGAGAACAGACTTATCATGTAATCATGAGAACATGTCTTATTGTTTAATATATTATTCGTAGTTATTATTTGTTTTGTTACGAATATGTCATATCGTTTAATGTATTATTCGTAGTTATTGTTGGTTGAATGAATTATTCGTAGTTATTATTAATTATGATATTTATCCTAAATCTCGACCCTTAATAATCACCGTCCAACGGTTAGACAAACAAAGAAAAACAGCTATACATACCTCGGGCGCTTGGTGTACACATATACGATTAGAGTTAAAATATTGATTTGTCTTGATTTGAAGATATTAGCTTCCTAGAAAGAATAGTGGAGGTTGAGAACAACACAAGGTATTGTCGATAAATGAGTCGGTGCATAGTATAATATTGTTTAAGCTTATGATGGTCAACATACAGAAAACTGAGCTACGTTGTATCATATATAATTATGGTTGACTACATTTTGCACAGATATCTAAAAAAGCAGAGACGAGGTAACTTGGAATTGTGGACATACCCCGGAGATAAGCTTTGTATCAAAAAAAAAAAAAAAAAAAACTTACTCTGAGGGTCAAAGCCAATCCGATTGGATGACTCGAACCGAAACATACGTTGATCCGGATAAAAAAAATCTGAATTTTTTATTAATCTTTTGAACCGCTCCGATCTGATCAAAGCGGAAGATTTTTCTGGATTACGGAATCGGATACAACTCGGAATTTTAGGTCTCCGGATTTTTGCGAATACCCGGATAAAAATGGATATCCACGGATATATGTTGATCATCAGATATCTACTAGTCATTGGGCGTCCGGATCTTTCCAAATAACCGGATATATGCTGATCATTGGACATCTAGATAGTTCCGATCACTGGAGATTATTGGATATCTAGTTATTATAAAACTCTATATAATATTAAATGTATTTATTTTAGGGAAGAGACGATTTTTTTTATATGGTAACTTTGTACTAATATTGATTTATATATTTACACTATGGTTATAATTTACATAGTAAAAATCTTTGATTTAGCCAAAGTAATGAATTGATAATGTTCATTTGTTTACATATTACACATAGTATGTATTATGTAGTATAAAATACACATCGATAAATAAAAGATATTTGTATAACATCATTAACTTAATTAATTTTTTTTGATAAAGTAACCCTTTATGAATATTACAAATACGTTAATATAATTAACATCTTCAAAATAAATACAATATATATTTTGTAAGATGAAGTGTGTTTGTTTTAAGAAAGAGAAAAAATGTTATATATTGTAATTTTGTACTAATATTCAAATTTGAAACATATAGCACGATAAAAATACTTTGATTTAGGCAAAATAATGAACTGAAATATTCATTTGTAAGATGAGGTGTGTTTGTTTTAGGAAAGCGAAAAAAAGGTTGTATATAATGTAATCGTAGAAAAATATCAAAACTTGTATTCATATATTTTTTTCCCTCCACGTTTGTATAAGTGTGATCATATATTCAAAATGAATGAATTATGGTACATGGTAACAACCTCATATTTAGGTAAAATGATGAATGGATCGTGTTCATTTTGTTACAACATAAATACACACATTTTTATAAATATGATTATATTTATTAATATGATCATGATTTAAATTGTTGTTTTATAAATATAATCATGTATTTACTACTTTCAATAATAATCTTATATTATAAGATGGCAAACACATTATTATATTTAATTTCTTCAAATTAATATACTATATACCTTTTGAAGGCAAAATGTCTTTTGTTGTAAAATAAAATTTTTGTTGTTATTTACATAAATTATTTTGATAATGCTCATTGTGTTTACAACTTATACATGTACAAATTGCTCTCATAATTTTTGTATTAGTAATTTTTGGGTTTATTTGGTTCACTTTTAGGTTTGAGTGGAGTTGTTTAAAAAACAATTGCACAATTTTTAAGGTTTCACTTTTTCTACTTAATTATACAATTTTATTATTTTCTACATAATATATACCTTAAAGTATTAAATATAAGTTCATCGTCGATATAAATCATAATGAATGTGATCACTTATAATTTTAGTTATTTTGTGGCAAAATAACTTTCTTAATAAATAGTCTTCTTTATAAACAGGATATATTATTATTTTTAGAAAGATTTTGGCCTACTATGTCCCTTTTTAGTTTAGTGTTTAGTAAATGTACCCTATAATTTTTTACCATTTTCATTTAATGGTATATCAGAAGTGAGAATGCTAACATGAGCCTCTATTTAAAAAATAATAATAATAGATATTTGTTAGTTGATATGTAGGTGTAAGTTTTGAGTTTTAATTACTGACTTTATTTTTTATTTTCTTTTATTATTTTTTTTTGCCTTTTTAATTTCTTTATTATTTTCTGAAATGAATTTTTGGTATGAAATTCATACCAGAAATTCGTACTAGAAGAAATTTGTACAAGAAGAAATTCGTACCACAAGTTCACATACCAAAAATTCACATACCAAAAATTCGCATACCAGAAATTCAAATACTAGAAATTCGTACTATATTTTGCAAACCAGAAATTCGTACTATATTTTGCAAACCAATTCGTACCAGAAATTCGTTCATCATATAACACATCATATTTTTTTTTGCAAACCTTCCACATTGGGCAATATAAATTTGACTCCAGTGAAGCATAAGGTTTCATAGAATTAAGACTTTGATACCTATCAAGTACTGCTACCTTTGAGTTATCAACTTTGATAGCTCCTGTAACATATATCGGTGTTCGAGTTTATTGAGTGGCATATGCTTTGCTCTGATCTGGTTCATGAAACACAATCTGCAATACAAACTCCTCAGAAATCAGAATCAAATGCAGATTGAAGATATCTTTATCAAAATAATAGGTTGGAGTATTGGACAAAATATAATTACCTCAAAACAATATTGCAGATGCCAACATCGCCATTTTTCGGAAAAACATGAAGGGGACTGGAAGTATCAAAATTCACCCTTAAAGAGATCAAGGTGGCCAGAGGAAGGATAGACATCAAGGTGGCTAGAGGAAAATGGCGACGTGGAGAAGAGAGCGGTTGCCCTTGTTGCGCAGAGAGGGTGGTGGAAAGTTGGTCCGACGAGAGGTAAAAATTTATTTAACTAAAATAATTATAAAATAAAAATATTTATGAATATGTAAAAACAAAAACAACAAATAGAATGAAATACCTATAATTCAAATATATAAATCAATCAATAAAATATGTTATGAAAATAGTTAATATATGGATATGACAAGATGGACAAGTTTTATCCTTAAACTATATTCAAAAGACAAGGGTTTGAAAACTTTAAATTTTATAAATCTAAAAATTAAATGATGATACAAATAAATCTAATCAGAAAAACATTTCTTAGAGCATAAAATCAATATATAACATTTCAATATATATTAAATACTTATAAAAAGTAAATATGAAATGGTTGAATTTTGTAGAAAAGGTAAAAAGAAACAAAAAAATAAATAAAATTAGATGAATTTCCATAAAAGCCACGAATCGAACCGAGGACTTTCCAGTCCTAATCACCCAAATCCAAGGGTTTTACCACTGGACTATTAGAACAACGTGAAAACTATTGCTCGATTGTAAAATATATAGGCCCTTATATTTTGGGGGCCTGTGCCAGCAGGCCGAATGGAACCGCCTCATGGACGGGTCTGATATTCATGCTTCTTAGGTGTATTATAAGATGAGAAGTTATATTTCAAGTAAAGATGCTCATACCGGATTTGTGATTCTCCCGACTTCAGAATTTAGAACGGTTTGATGCTACAAAATGTCAACTTAAACGCACTGCCCTTATCTTGTTGCATTTCAAATTTAACGTATTTTTGAAGTATAATATCATTTCAATCCTTAGTATTGTAATATTTTATTTGGATTTTTTTGGGTTAATTGTATTGTTTAAAGTGTTATATTTGATAATTAGGTTATTTTCATGTAAATTTTTGTTTACTGATTTTCGGTAATGTATTTGAGTAATTACAAATCTATATTAAATATTTAGAACACCCGAATTTTCACAGAATCCACCCGCTTCATCTATTGAATACGGATGGATGAGATGATGATGAACATGTTTGGTGTTTGTGATTCAATAGCATAAGTTATGGAAGTCGCTTATATGTAAGAAGAAGGCGCAGTATGTTTTTGTGAAAGAAAGAAAAGGTGGAAAGTGTGATAATGAATCGTTGGTATGAAGAATAGCATGGGACCCAGCCAACCGACAAAGGAAAGGAGGTGCATTGTCCATCGCATCGGAGTATATAGTCCTATCTATCATGTGCAATATGCTCTAATCAAATCATAAATTAAGTTTATTGTAATGAAACATAAAATGATATCCCACCCACTAATTCATTCTAATTGCTAACTAGCTTGAGTTGCACTCATTGCATTGCTAAATGTCTTTACTTGGATTGCACTCTTTGGATGAATCTCTCTTCCTTGTATTTCACTTTGCCTATCCACCCACTTCTCTTTATTTTGTAACACATACATACATTAATTATTATATTCACCATCACTCAATTACTATTTTTATTATGTCAATACACATCTTCTTTTGAATGTTTTTATTATAAATGATGGGAATTGAATGAATTTTGAGGTTAGCATCTTTCCTTAATAAATATGGGATTTTATTGTGAAGTTACGTTGATCATCACATCACATCAATCTTTTCATTCTAATAATATGTATATATATTGGTACCGTGTAGCCCTTGTAAATTAAAACCATATTTTGTAAAGTTGAAGCTGCATGTATATTCAATGTACCAATGTATTTATATTCTTATTGACTCAATAATATTTCCGCTGTTTCATCACGTGCTCATGTCATCACTTGCCTTAATGCTTTAATTTGAATCTTGAAACGGAATACTTTTTTTATATATTGGTTTATAGTACTAAATGTTCATCAACATATCTATCATATCTTATTAAAACAAATTACCCTTAATCCACAGATAAACTTTATTTATAATATTTTTTTAAAAATATTTACAGATATATCATATGATATTTATAAAATTGTCTTCTTTTTTTTTATAAAATAATTTTCTTTTAAAATGTTTTATATGTCATCTTGCCACAATTAGGCTTTCTTTTAGTTTTAATTATTACCAGATAATTTTTTTTATCATTTCTAAATTGATTTATGTTTGTTATTGTTTACCAAAAATCACTTTTTTTTAACATATATCAAAATCCGATGAAATATCTTAACGGTTATCTGTATTGTAGATAAGATCAAACTTTTATTCCCTAAAACTAAAATAAAATAAATTATAGAGATATGTCCATCAACTTCAACCCATTGGATAGCTAATTAATCCCTAATACTAAACAAAAAAAAGATATATTTTTTTTTAATCATATTGCCAAATTGCATTGCTCTTCTTTGTTTCCTATTTATCCTCCGCTCCTCGCGTTTTAGATTTTTGTATTAGAGTTGATTAAGTATTTTTTGAAGATAGAATGCGCATTAACTCCATAATATGTGCATGTAGCTCCAACAAGAGAGCAACTCCCGTGTGGGCGGTAGAGGCCCAGGCCCAGGCCCAACAACAACCCTAAGGCCCAGGCCCAACAACAACATCAGCACGTCACTCCTTCATCAATGCATGCGGAGCCCAATATATTTCCCCAACTTCCTTCTTGGCCCCAACTAAACTCACTCATGCGTAGTTGTGGTTTTTTAGTAGATTCCGATTTTTTTAAAAAACACTGTAGATAAATACGAAACATGTTTAGTAAAAAGAGAGTTATGTATTTTAAAAGTAGTAAAAGACATAAATATCTCTCCAATCTATGTGTATGTCATGTGATGATCAGGATGAGAAATTGACCCAGGGATGTGAGCTCACAATCCCGCTCGTCTTCTACAACTATTGACGGGAGGCAATGTTCAAAGGAACGAAACCTTATTTTCATTCCAGTTCGATCTCTATCATATCATCCAACAAAACTTTGCCTACCTCTTAAGCCAATTCGTTTATCTGAGGGCTTTTGATTTAGGGTGTGTTTGGTAGGAGATGAAAGTTATTTTAAAGATTAATCTAGATGAGATTTAAAAGGGAATAAATTTTATATGTGATTTATTAGAAATTATTTGATATAAAATAATCTACATCAGGTTGTTTGGCTGGAGATTTTTAATGGGTTTAATTGATACAGATTTACAAATTTAGCCTTATTTTTACCTTAAATAGGGGCATGAGTGGAATCTTAATTGGTGATGGGAGATTAATCTTCTTTAACCTTGATAATATGAGGTTATTTTTTTGACTTTTTTAATCTCAATTAATCCCTCTATAATCTCCCCCTTAATCTCCCTATTCTTCCAAACATTTACTTAAGCTACTGATTGAGTAAATAGTGGTTTTGGTTGTGAAGATGGACAAAGGTGTATGTTAGACCATTCAAGTCTTGTTAATGATATATTGTAATGCATATGAAACAAAGATTCATTTTATTTGACCGTTTGAAATTAACAATGAACAAGGAGTAGTAAATTAAAAATCTTTGTATGGTCATAAAGATGCAATTTATAAATGTTAGAACTAAAGTTATATTAAATTACATTTACGATTATGATGGTACGATGAAAGATAATTGTTTATATTACAACTTTTGTATCAGACAAAAAATAAAGAAGTATAAGTGATATATTTCTTGTGCAAGTAGGAGTTTTTGGTGAAAGAAGGATCCGTGCAGGAGACATATACGACTGGGTTGGACGGACTGAATTGTTTGAAGCGACACATCTTGGATTTTTTAGGGTTACAAATAGACCGTATTAGGGTTGTAATTAGGCATCTTCACAAACATAATAAAAAACCTAAGCGACGATTTGTTTCTTTAAATTTTTTCTCTTTCTTCTTCTTCTTCTTCCATAATTTACTCGAACTCACAATAACTAGTATCAGAGCAAGGTTGCGATGTCAAATTCCCTCAAGTTCTAGATTATGCAATTCAATGGAATTGGTAATTTTGTGCTCTATCAACAACCAGTGAAGGGCCTACTAACACAACAGAGTATGCAAAATGCTTTGTTAGAGATGAAGCCGAATTTCATCAAACAAGATAATTGAGATTAGATACAAGAGAAGCCGAATTTCACACAACTAGAAGCTGAATTCCACACAACACGCGAATGAAGCATACGGGTGGAGATAAGTCTAAGGTGATGAGTTGTACACCAATAACAACTAGGATATGGATAGACAAAAGGATGAAAATCGGTCGGATGAAAAAAGTAAATCCATATGAAATTAGAAGAACAAAAAGAAGGTCGTTTGTTACGGCTTTGATAAAATAGGAAACTACAAACGAGGGCACACAAACATGGTGAAATTTTTTTTATGAATCTACAAAGTTTACAAACGTGGTCTAAAATGCAAATTCGGATAGTGGTGATTCATAAATGTTCTCGGTAACATCATGTAATCTCCTAGATTCATGGATATTAGATACAAGGTCTTCATTCCATATGACTCCAAACAAAGAGAGATTTAAATTGTATTAAGTTGGAAATCTAGGTTCTATTCAAATGATGGACAACAATACATGTTTTTTTTTTATTATTCAGTATTGGACATGTGAAGGTGCGTATGCATGATGACATCGTCGTGACATTGACTGATGTAAGGCATATTCCAACTTTAAGGAAAAATCTGATTCCTCTAAGGACTTTGCACAAGAACGGATGTTATTACAAAATAGATGAGGATCGTTTAAGATAAACAAGGAGGCATGCCGGTGATGAATGGACAAATTATGAGAGGAAACATCTATCGCTTGAGATGAAGTATAGTTGTACGTAAAGTTGAAACGGTTGTGTTTAAATCTAATAACACGATCTTGCGGCATATGCGTTTGGGGCATATTGAAGAGTTGATTTTGATTGAATTGCATACACATGGTCTTTTGGATAGTTTGAACATTTATAAAATGATATTTTGTAACTTTTATGTGATGGGAAAGTAGTCTAAGACATCTTTCAAGACTGATCAACACACCATAAAAGGTCTTTTAGACTACGTGTATTCTGATGTGTGGGGATCAAGTCTAGAAAAGTCTATACAAGGATCCGGTACTTTGCCATCTTCGTTGATACTATTCCAAGAATGTTTCGTTTTATTTCACGGAGCACAAATCTAAGTTTTTGGAAAGTTCAAGATTTGGAAGGTAGAAGTAGATTATCAGATAGGATGGAAGGTGAAGTATATGAGATCTGATAATGGGACAAAATGTAATGATTTATAGTTTTAAAGATTCTTTAAGGAGCATGGTATTTAAAGACTTTACAATATGGAAGACCCAACAATATGAAATTTGATTATGGAACAAATTTTAGCTTTGTTGTCCAAAATTGTTGTTAAACTATTTTCACTAAATACAAGGTTGATAGTTTATATGTTTTATCGTCTTCTTATTGTAAGATATTTTGATGACTTGATTATCAAGCTAACTTGTCCGAGCCTTTGATTGATCTGAAGTCAAGTAATGCCTTGTATTTCCTTTGGAATTCGGGATGGTACAAAACTTGGCTAATGGATTGCGAAACGGTGAGGACAAATACACCATGATTTAAACATGGTGTATTATTGACAATTGATTTTCTACTTATGTATACTAATAATATATCTTTTTCAATGATCAAGTGAGGAGAAGTACACCATGATTTAGACATGGATGGGCGAAAGTAGTACCGTAAGAGGTTGGCCTCTTAGAACGTCTTCATACAAGTATGGTTGACACGAGGACATGCCGGAAATACACCATGTCTTACATATTGTATAAGATCAAACCCTAGGTAATGAGTGTAATTGACCCATGTATGGGGACTTGATCGTAGAAGTTTTATTGAAGTACAAACAACTTCCCCTACAAGAATACGAGATCAGATGTAGTATATCGGGTATCAACTTCTCAAGGTTCACTTCTATATTGGTTGGAACAAATAAACATATGTACAAATCTAAGGGGAAGGAAACAGAGGCAAACGGGGTTGTAATATCAAAAAGCAACAATAATGGAAAATTTTGGTAATAGTGTTGTGACATGATAAGGATGAATGATCTAAGGAATTATGTAAACCTGCTATGATATATCAAATAGTACCCATGTATGTGAATAACATGAACTTCAATCAACAATTATGTAGGTAATCATCTAAAATAGCCTTGGGCATAGACAAACCAAGACCGTCTTTCCAATTCACGTAGCTCTCAATCCAGCGGTTCGGCGATCATATAAAAATCCATGAAGCATTTAGAAATCTGGAAACGACCAAAAAAAACTTCGCTTGTGGACCTTCATTTTATAAAGGTACAAAGTCCAAAACTTTCTATGATGATTAGGAATCCTCGAATCTTTGATAAAGCGCTATTCTTAAAAAGCATGTTCCTTTCAATAAATCCGTAAAAAAACTTTTCTTTTGGCCCTTCACTTGTTTTTTCTAAACCAAGTAAAAATACAACTCCTTTTGGAGGCTTTCAAAAGGTAGAGTGAAACACTTTGAAAAGAAACATAAAACTTGTTGACATCAATTCACATAAACAATCACCGTCGATCTATCATAGGGTTCAACGAACCCTTATATCGAAGGAGACTTAGCCAGACATAGAGCAATGAGAGAAATTAGAGGAAAAGAAGAATATCTGCATATCATAAGGTTCAAAAGTAAGTTCCTTTGTCTTTTTGTCGAGCTTGAGTGATGAACCTAAAACACACGTCGGTAAGATGAGTTAAACTTTTTTTTATCCTTTGAGAGGTTTGAAAGGTTTGGTTTCATCTTTCCTCTATCCTGTAAATGATGATTGATACTATGATGGTTTGGTTTACAAGGTTGGTTGTCTCTCCTAGCTAAGGCATGCTCTTGTTATACAACCGCTTGATTTTCATATTACTCACTCGATAGGGATGAGTTCACATGAGATGTGTTCTCATGAACAAAAAATAATAAGAAGTTATAATTAGTAAATGAGTTTACTTACCTTGATTATATGAGGCTTAAGGCAGCGTCAAAGTGCGCTAAGGCTCAAACATGATAGGGTCTTGGAATCATTTTTGCCCAGTAAAGGGATTGATAATATGAGTAATAACGTGCAAAACTTTAATTGTTTATAATTGTTATAACAATTTATAGGTTTTGCAAAATGGATCATATCTAATTTGTATTTTAATATTTTGTGGTTTTTAAAGTGCACCATGTCAAAAGAAAACCTCAAATTCATTGTACGCTCCATACTCGACAAAAATTAATTGAACAAACACAACTTCCTTGATTGGGAGAGAAATCTGGAATTTGTTGTCAAGTCGGAGAACCAAGAGGAGGTCTTGGATCATCCAATCCCTGAACTCACATAGGACTCATCTGATAAGGACATGTGACGTACATGGAGGATAATAAGCAGAGGAATTTCTCCACTTCAGGCATTCATGTTATTGAAAATTTTTCAATTGATTCTATTTTATGGGTATGGATACCGTATGTGTTTCTCACATTACTTCGAATGTACAATCACTAAGAAATAGAAGGACGTTGCAGAAGGGAGGGGCAGATCTACGGGCTGGGAATGGAGCAAGAGTTGTTGTTGTTTCCATTGGAGGTTATTGTTTGTCTTTACCTTTTGGTTTAGAACTTAATAACTGCTATTTTGCTCCATGTATTACTAAGAACTTAATTGTCATTTTAGTTTTGAACCGTGAAGGATATACTTTTATCATTACTGATCATATTGTGATGAAGATTTATAAGAATGATATTTATTATGGTCGTGTGAACATGAGTAGTAATGGACTATACGTGATAGACCTCAAAACTGAGATATATAATATTAATACAAAAAGGCAAAAATTGAATGAAACAAACGAAGAAAATGTATGACATTGTTAATTGGGTCCCATAGGCATAAAACGTATTAAGGAACTCCAAACAGTTGGACTACATAAACCACTTGATTTGGAATCATTTGGATGTGTGTGGACCTATCACTACTACAAAAATGTGTGTATAACCCTTAACATATATTCCGGGCTTATAAATCATGAGGTATATAATCGGATTTTTAAAAAAATTAATTTGGAAACATATAATAACACGGATGTTGTAATACCCGGGTTATAAAGTCATGTAAAATTAGGCAAGATGTATAAATAACTCGAACATTGTTATATCAGGGTTATATAAAACATATATAACACGGTTATTTTGACCACCGGGTTATATATTAGATTAAATTTATAAATTCAACAAAACGCCCGGAATATTTGGCTTGCTTCACTATTACTATTTTTCCCACCTAAACAATAAAATTCCCACCAATTTACACAAAAATTTTCACACCAAAATTGAATATCGTTCTAGACGCCCTAGCCTCATCAGGAAGCCTGTAATACCCGAAAAATTTATTTTCGTTAGATTACGAGTCAAATTGTAATTCGATCGGTTTGGACTTTTAGGTGATGCTTATATCGTAAATTCCGTCAATATGACATGCTAGCGTGCCCATCTAGACAGGCCTACTAGGCCCATTAAGATAGGGGAACATGGTAAACGTTTTAGGCTTGATAGGGCAACTTGTTCTACCCTCTTGAAACCTCAACCACCCATCTCCTTCTCCATTCCTTACCAATGCCTGCTATCCCTTTTCCCCTTCTCCTTCAACCGTTGTTTTGGGGAGACAACGCTGCTGCACCTGGCCGGCCACAACCTGCGACAACTCTTGCGTTGGACCGACCTGCATGCCTCTTCTCCTCTCCACTTCTCGCGCTGGACCGCCTGCCTCTTCTCCTCCCCACTTCTCGCGCCGGACCACCCTGCTTCTTCTCATCTCCACTTCTCGCGCCGGACCGCCCTGCTTCTTCTCATCTACACTTCTCGCGCCGGACCGCCCTGCCTCCTTCACGATTCTCCGTCGCCTTAGGTCCGACACCTAGAGGTTCCGCCGTTATCTCATCCCGACGTGAAGAAGAGCAGCCGGCGCCATCGCTGGACTCTCACCCCATCTTCGTGTTCTCAACAGTCACCATCTGTTTTATCCTGTAGTTGACTTTCATGTCCTTCATCTATTTTGGGTTCTCACTTGTCACCATCTCCCCTTCCTTCCTCCATTATCTCGTCGTTCGAATCCAAGAGGCCGTGTATTTGTTCGGCTGCCGCTAGCAATTGCTTCCATCGTTGCTGAAACTTCCTCTTGCTCAGCGTCGCGTCCAAAGGTTCGTTCGTTTTTTAGGGTTTCCTTCTATTCTTTTTCTTTATTTTTTTGAGTATGTCTTTTTCGCTTGAACTATGATTTGGTATACATTCCTTTTCTTATCCTTGATTTACAATTGATCAGTTAGGGGTTCGAATTAGGGTTTCACAAAGAGGAGAACGTTTTTTTGCCTCTTTTCTAAGATTATGGAGGTCTTAGGTTTACCGTGTAATTAGATTTCTAGCCATTGCGAAAATTTATCCGACCTTTTTGAGATTTGGATTGAATGATTTTGCGAAACAATGATCTATTTCTTGATTTAAGTGCAGGTGTGGGACGGAATATTGGATACCTAAATTCGGGAGTTACCTGTTCACTTGAAATTGCTCAATTTACAAACCCTAAGGTGTGAATTTCAAACCCAAACCATTAACGTCAAATATAATTCTCTAGTCTCATAATTTGGAATGGATATGGAGTGAATTGGTCTAAGCTACCTGACCTAAACGTCATGGTAATTGGTAAGATATCAGGCGAGGATCAGTTGAATGACCATCTTCCCCTGCCTGGGGTAGGATTTGAGTTCTTCTTATTATTTTTAGTGCCGCGATGTTCAAGTTTTATTGTTAAGAGTGACTAATCCCTACTGAATCCAAGCAGTTTGCTCCTGTATTGAACAAATTGATCCTGTGCAGCTATGCAAGACATTGCATTGTCTTATTTAGGCCTCTTATTCCGTCTTTATGTTTTAAGGGCTTGCTTGATCTTTAACGTTCTATTCTTCTTCAATGTTGACTGAAATGTCCTTCCTTTTGCTGGTCATTATCTTCTATTGGTTAATTGCACGAGCTTAGTAGCAAGGTTTTTTTGTCTAGCTTGTTGTCTCCCTGTTGATCGTATTTTTTTGAAGAAAGTTTTTGTACTTTTGCCAATGTATCTACTCCATATTTATGTATTTTGATGTTTTTTATTCTACTTTTTTATGTCGTCAAGTATTAGTTGTTATGAAGCTTGCATGATGGATCCCATGGACATACTTGAGAAGGCCAAAGAAGATGCTTCTCTCTCTAAGGGTAATTAGCCTCCTTCATTTCATGGTATGGTGGGAAATAAATACTCTTTAAGCATTGAGTTAGAAATCAAGAATAACCGTGAATAAAAAGCGAAGCTTTCTCCTAAAGCGAGGAGCGATACTGAGCTAACTTCAAGCTATAAAGTATGAACTTCATGTAAAAAATGAATTTATTAAAGTATCACGCTCTCTATCCTTTAGATTGCATTGTCTGTTGTCTATATTGCGCCTCCCAATTTTATCTGCTAGGTAGAGCATTTGAGTTGATATAATCTGCTATTTTGTAAAACAGACCCTTGGTTTTCTTTAATCTAACTATTATTGTATCATATGTTTTAGAAACATATATTGCTCCTCCCAAATTTATGTGCGCGTCTCACTTTGTGCTTAAGAGTTAGTAACATCATTACCTTTTTGTGGTTAACGCTATTTTTTTTCCTACTGGTGTAGAAATTGCCAACAAGCAAAAGGCAAAGACATTAACCAAAGAACCTTCTTCCGAACCAAAGGATCAAGGTTCAGTTTCGGTTCTCGTCGTTGACTTTCGTTGGTTGCTAGATGATTTTTCTAATGGTTCTACCGAAGAGATTAATATTCCAGAGGAGGTTTTCAATCGATCAAATCTGATATCTCCATTGGCAAGAATGAAATTCAGATTTGGCTAGACAAGCAAGAGCTACAAATGTGTCATATATTGATAGGTGATGGAATCACTATCATTTAGGATAGTTTTTAGAGTCTTTTTATTGCAATTGTGTCGGTTTATGCTACTAACTCCTTAGTCCAGAAGAAGAAGACTAAAAGAAGCTAAGGAAGGAGTTATAAGCACTTAGGAGTGAAGTTCGTTCACGAAGCAAAGCTTCTGTTGCTTCACCGCCCCCACGGAGCCTTGTCACCGCCCCTGGAGGTGACACCTTACTCCGGAGCGCTCCCTGCGCCTTCGCCAGCGCCAACCACTAAGACTGTCACCGCACTTGCGTCAACCCCTAGCGCCCATGTGGTGACTTGCCCTAAAGAAGCGAAGACCAGCGCCCCTGCGCCTCTGCCTGCGCCTCAACCTGGGAGCTGGAAGATGAAGAGTCTGTGTCACCGCCCCTGCGTTGACACTGGGATGCCCCGGCGGCTTGACATCAGAAACGGCAAGAAGTTGAAGAGTCAGACGTTTGAAGAGCATTAAAGATCCGCCCCTGCGGAATTGCCTAGCCGCCCCTGCGGCCATGAAGAAGATCAAGCATTTTTGCCTTCACCGTCCCTACGGAGCTGAAGGCCGCCTCTGCGGTTCAACAACAGAAGCTTTACTCCGGCTGTTTACATCACCTTTATGGCATTAAAGGTGGCTGTTTTGGGCCGGTCATTTACTCTTATTTAGTGTCCTTTGTAGTATAAATAGGCCTTGGTTGATTGCTAGAATCATCCACTTATTATCCAACATTATCCACTTAGAATCCAATTTTCTCATCATTTTCATTGTAATGAGTTGCTAACTCCCTTGCTACATTGGGTTGGTTTGAAGCTGCATTGTTACTTTGGTTGTAAGTTATCTTTAATATAAGTTTTCATTCAGTAATGCTTTGTGTTTCCTTGATCTTTATTGTCTAATTGCATGTTTGATTAACACTTAAGATTGATCACCTTAGGTTCTAAAGTGCATGCAAAGAACTAGGATTAATAGGTTCCAGGTTCGGGTCTTTAATCTAGTAGTAAACTTTAAGTAATAACGGGTTGTAATTGCTTAAAGAAAAGGAACACAAATATAAAGATAAGTTTAACGGTTTTAATCTTTTCTTTAAATCCCTTAGTCTTTGTTTGAAAGCTAACTTGTTATCTATTCTTGTAGGTTTATGGAACACTAACCTGTTAAGTTGTGTTGATGCCGGTTGACTCAACACATATATATGATCGAAACGCGAGATTACTTAAAACTTGTAAAAGGAACTCACCAAAGTAGCATTTGCATGCTAAGAATCAACCTAGTGTAGATTCATTCATTATTGTCTTACTTGTTGCGTTATTCGTTTTCATAAGTTTTTGTGTGCATCAATTCAACCAAACCCCCCCTCGTTACTTGTTCTTATAATCAATAATCGTATTTAATAAAGATACCTTAACTTTCTTGGGTTCGACCCTTACTTAGCCACTATACTTGTTTTAGTGCTAAGTCGGGATTATATTTTGATAGGGTATAGACGACCATAGAAATTGGGCATGTTGGAGAGCATGCAGGCATTCCTCGACAATGCTGGGCTCGGCAATTTTCTGGAAATGAATGCTCCAACGTACCCTGAGCTTAGCCGCCAATTCATTGCCACATTTAACATGGAAACGGTGGACCACATGTGTGTTGGACTTTCCTTCAAGTTTAACAAGAGAAAGTATACATTGGACTACATCCAACTGCAGGAGGCATTAGGGGTGACTATTTGCGCCTCCAAAGACTGGTGGGAACCCATCCCGACACCTGACTTATGCGAATTTTGGCAGGGCGCCACCAGATCCGAATTTCATGCAAGGGGTGAGTATTATAACAAATTCACTCACCCCTGTTTGAGACTCATCTCCAAGATCTTCATGAGTGTCTTCTGTGGACACAAGGAGGAGAACAAGGTCGCCCTCAAAGACCTTCCCCTGTTATACGCCTGCCTCCCCACGAACGACTGGGTAACAGATTGGCCATACCTCTTCCTTACCGCTTTGAAGCGGATTAGGAAGAATGAGCCACGAGACATTGTGGGAGGTGGGGTGATCACCTTGTTGGCTGCACAAGTGATGGACCTCCCTGACTTGGAGGAAGGTTTAGAGGCCCCACTGTACACGGAAGGAATGCTGAGGAGGTGCAGGCTCCTCAAGAGAGACGGGGAGAACCTCTTTTGGCTCTCGCTGGCAGATGGGAGTCACATCACATACTGTTAGCATGAAATATTGTGATATTTTAGGCACGTTTTCTAGATGTTTTTCATCCATTATAGTATTCATTGATAAGGCATTGAAGCAATTGTTAGCTAGTTTGTCTATATTGTCGATATAGAGGTCTACATAAGCTTTGTGTTGATTGTAGGCGAATAAAGGCTAAAACCGAACCAATTAAGAGAGGATGAAGATGAATTGAGCACATCCAAGGATTGAGGACACACCAAAGAAGCCAAGGGAGATGCTAGGAGGAGGAATGACACAACACAAAGGAAACTACGAGCAATCTACGCTTCCACGCTCTAAAATACGGCCGTAGAGAAGTCCACGCCCAAAACCACGGCCGTGGAACTTGGCAACATGAACGTGGAGCATTTCAGAGAGTTACACGGTATAAAGTACGGTCGTGGAAGTTGTGAAGAACCGTAATCCACTTCCACGCTCTAAACCACGGCCGTGGAACCCCATGAAACCCTGATTTAGACAATCTTTTGACGAATAAAATATGGACACATTGCTTACACATATGGGCCGGGCGGTTATTTTATCATTCCCTATAAAAGGGTTGAAGGAGGGAGAATTCAGCACCTTCGCTTACGCTCGCTTACACGTGCCTAGGGTTTCATTGGACGTGCGGAAAATTGCATTTTTGCAACGGAGATTTACGAAGGCTTGAAGATTTGGAAGTTGTGCTTTTGTTCCTAGGTTTGATTAGAAGACGGATTGACATCCCGCTCTTCGTCCTTATCAACGATTGATTTTGGTTTGTGTTATTCCAAATCTGTTACATTATTACCCTTGTTTGTGGATTTGAGATTGATTTGAAGTTTATTGAAGGTTTTCGAAGGTTTTCATCTTTCATTCTTCTTAATCTTGAATTTGATATCATAATGACTATTGTTGGCTAAAACCCTTTAGCAATTCTAAGGTGAAGGGTTGATAGTTGTGGCTTAGATGATGATAGATCGATCGTAAACAGATTGGACCCTGAGAGTTAGAGAGATTTCACCGACGCCCCAAACCACGGTCTGTTCTTGAGGTTCCACGGCCGTGGAACTCAAGATCTGCCCGTAATTTGTGTCAGTTTATGAACCTTGCTTTTACTTTGATCCAAAGTTAAAGATTAGCTTTAACTTAGTCTAGGTTTGCCCTTTTCTAGGTAGTAGTGAAGCCTCAACAACCTCTACTTCGATTTTGAGTGTCACAACCTTAATCGGTTTAGTTAGTTTTGATCCTTGGGTTACAAGTTTGGGTATTTGAGATTAATTCTTGTCCTTAGATCCTTTCTATACTGAAGCCTCAACAACCTTTATAGAGAGCGTCTTTAGATAAGTCATATAAAGCCTTGGAACTTCACCGTACATTGCTTTACCTTAGTATACCTTTGCAACTCTTAACTCTGTCCTTAGTTCTATAGTATATCTTGAATCGATTGCCACAATTAGACACCTGGATCATTAGGGTTGCTGTTTTCCCCAATATTTGCAAAGCTCATACATTTACTTGCTTGACAATCTTATAATTGGATTTAACCCCCCAAATCCCTGTGTTCGATACTTTGGAATTCTTGCTTAACTACGTCGATCCGTACACTGCGGGTTCGCTTGCTTGATTCTAGTTTTATAAATTTAAGACTTATTTGCACGCACGCTAAGTGGTGAACACATACCTCCCCCGACCACTTCCACTTAGAGACGAGCTCTCCGAGTTGTACGTACCCGCTGACCCCTTTGCTCCGAGACGGCCTCAAGGGGACATTGTTGAGAGATATGCTGCGGGCTCCAGCCGGGTTCCTGTTGCTGATGAGGAGATGCCTACTGCAACACCGGACGACAGTCCAGCCATGGAGAGCTTTCAGGCTCAGATGGCCGCCCTAACCACCCAGCATCAGGCATGGCAGACCGAGTACCAACGGTCCATGCTTGAGCAGCAGCAGGTGCGGCAGTCCAGCTTCGCCTCCTCCATGACCACCCATTTTGACCGCCGGCAGGATGCTTGGCAGGCGGCTCATCAACAACAATTAGAGACTCAACTGCTGGCTTGGCAAGCTGGCTACGAGACTTCATTTAGAGAGAGGTTGGATGCTCAAGAGGACCGCATCCACACACTCTACCGCCGGCAGGAGCATTTTTTCCGCCACTTTCCATACCCACCGGAGGAGGGTCCGGATGGTCCAGTAGGACCATCCCACTAGCGGTATCATTCTCATCCCTTTCCCACATTTATCTTTGCTTCATTTCCACTTTGAGGGCAAAGTGTACTTCAAGTATGGGGGAGGGACATATCATTGCATGTATAGTCATTTTGATCTGTTTTGAGTTGTTTTGCATTGAGTCTTATGAATTGTAATTCCATTTGAAATTCATATAAAAATAAAAAAGAAGAAAAAGCCAAAGAAAATAAAAAAAGGAATGAAAATCCTTGGATAAACCAAAAATCCTAAAGGGCGGTTTAGGCAAAAAAAGATAGTCCGACCAACCTTAGGTTGGTGCAAAATTGGGCTTGAGGGATGTGAGACTAAAGTGAGATCATCAAAGAAAAGAAGAAGAGTGGCAAGGTGAAAACCCGAAAGGGCACCTTGGCAAAATGAGCGACATCGAGTATAGGTTTCCCTTCCGGCGTTTGGCGACATAAGAAGGGGAATTATAAGGAGGTTGTCCGGGTAGACCACTCTTGGAGCAATAAGGATTGTAGTCTTCTTACCTTTTTCTCACATTCTCTCTCTTTTCCTTCTTTCTTTCTTGGCTTTTCTTTTGTTTTCATTGTCTTTTCTGCTTACCCATGCTTCCTGAGGCCTTTGAGTCTAGTTGCTGTCATTTGTTTTACTCGGGACGAGTAAAAGGTCTAAGCATGGGGGAGTTTGACAGGTGATGGAATCACTATCATTTAGGATAGTTTTTAGAGTCTTTTTTTATTGCAATTGTGTCGGTTTATGCTACTAACTCCTTGGGCCAGAAGAAAAAGACTAAAAGAAGCTAAGGAAGGAGTTATAAGCACTTAGGAGTGAAGTTCGTTCACGAAGCAAAGCTTCTGTTGCTTCACTGCCCCCGCGGAGCCTTGTCACCACCCTTGCGGATGACACCTTACTGCGGAGCGCTCCATGCGCCTTCGCCAGCGCCAGCTACTAAGACTGTCACCGCACCTGCGTCAACCCCTAGCGCCCCTGTGGTGACTTGCCCTGAAGAAGCGAAGACCAGCGCCCCTGCGTCTTCCCCTGCGCCTCTGCCTGCGCCTCAACTTGGGAGCTGGAAGATGAAGAGTCTGTGTCACCGCCCCTACGTTGACACTGGGACGCCCCGGCGGCTTGACATCAGAAACGGCAGGAAGTTGAAGAGTTAGACGTTTGAAGAGCATTAAAGATCCGACCCTGCGGAATTGCCTAGCCGCCCCTGCGGCCATGAAGAAGATCAAGCGTTTTTGCCTTCACCGCCCCTGCGGAGCTGAAGGCCGCCCCTGCGGTTCAACGACAGAAGCTTTACTCCGGTTGTTTACACTACCTTTATGGCATTAAAGGTGGCTGTTTTGGGCCGGTCATTTACTCCTATTTAGTGTCCTTTGTAGTATAAATAAGCCTTGGTTGATTGCTAGAATCATCCACTTATTATCCAACATTATCCACTTATTATCCAACATTATCCACTTAGAATCCAATTTTCTCATCATTTCCATTGTAATGAGTTGCTAACTCCCTTGCTATATTGGGTTGGTTTGAAGCTGCATTGTTACTTTGGTTGTAAGTTATCTTTAATATAAGTTTTCATTCAGTAATGCTTTGTGTTTCCTTTATCTTTATTGTTTAATTGCATGTTTGATTAACACTTAAGATTGATCACCTTAGGTTCTAAAGTGCATGCAAAGAACTAGGATTAATTAGTTCCGGGTTCGGGTCTTTAATCTAGTAGTAAACTTTAAGTAATAACGGGTTGTAATTGCTTAAAGGAAAGGAACACAAATATAAAGATAAGTTTAACGGTTTTAATCTTTTATTTATATCCCTAAGTCTTTGTTTGAAAGCTAACTTGTTATCTGTTCTTGTAGGTTTACGGAACACTAACCTGTTAAGTTGTGTTGATGCCGGTTGGCTCAACACATATATATGATCGAGACGGGAGATTACTTAAAACTTGTAAAAGGAACTCACCAAAGTAGCATTTGCATGCTAAGAATCAACCTAGTGTAGATTCATCCATTATTGTCTTACTTGCTGCGTTATTCGTTTTCATAAGTTTTTGTGTGCATCAATTCAACCAAACCCCCCCTGTTACTTGTTCTTATAATCAATAATCGCATTTAATAAAGATACCTTAACTCTCTTGGGTTCGACCCTTACTTAACCACTATACTTGTTTTAGTGCTAAGTCGGGATTATATTTTGATAGGGTATAGACGACCATAGAAATACCTCTAGTCATATATCAATATATATGAGGTTAGTTTTCACTAGATTTAACTTAATCTATTTTTCTCTATTTCATGCTTAAATTATTTTATCAATGTAGATTTCTCTTGGAGACACATTGTCAATCAAGGAAAACATTCGGATTTCTTTGTCCAATGTTAATTTCTTCCAAAAGTCGTGGTGGTACGAGAATGAAAGAACATGCTACTTATATTGTTGGGGCCATGAAAGGTGATATCGAGAATTTTAAGGAATTAAACCCGTTTTAACACGAGATACCTCTCGAGGTAACCTGTCCCTATATGATATTACACCCTGGTGTTATTTGGAGCATTTGAGAGGTTCAATTAATAATAATGCAGTTGAGAGAAATGATCAGGACATTGGACATGTCCTAGATATGAAAAAACATGGAAAGGCAAAACGGCCAAAATAGTCGCTATTTCGTTTCTTAGCGGCTAAGAAAGACGGCTTAAGAATACGCGTTTTTCGAGACAATTGCGGAATAATTATCCATACAATATTCCAGATTTATTATTCCAATTTCGAGAAGTTTGGAGAAGGAGGCTTAAACCGCTTTCGGATCGGTGAAAGGATAATTATCGACTCCGCTACAGGATAATTATCGTTTTCGCTATAAATAGCGGAAATAACATTTATTAATTCATTTCCTTTCACGTTTCCTTGTAAAAGCTCTAATTTCTCTCAACCTTCAAACTCAGATCTACTCTTCGTTTCTAATCCGATTTCAAATCCCTTTGAGTTTTTGGATTCATCTCTTCATTCTCTTCATTTTGGTACCGAGTTTCTACATTTCCGAGTAAGGGAAGGCCTGGTCGAGCATATGTGATACTATGGAGGTTCCGTCGCTCATATTCTGGTGAATTTGATGATGTCCGAGCGTAGCCTGCGTCGTTGTGATTCCGAATCTTCTTTCAGATCGTCAATCGGGTTAGTAACGAATAAGTTATGAATTTACTCGTTTTCCATATTGCGATTTGGCCTAAATCGACCTTAGACTTGTCAAAATGGATAATTGGAAATTGCATTATGCTCGTTACTTTATTTTGGTGATTATGGGTTGTTTGTTTGTTGAGATTTGATGACAGGTGAGTTCAGAAATTGCCTGCGGGAAAAACGTTATTCTGGCAAAATTTTATTAATTAATTGAAGGTTAATTAATTAAATTGGGATTATAGAGGAGGATATAAGTTAATTAAATTCAAAGGAATAAATTTAACTGGTGTTTGAACCGAGGAGTTTAATACGAGGAATATGATATTCTCCGCAGGTGTTGTTGAAGGTTTTGGTTAACTATAGCTTAGTTCTGTGTGAGCGTATCCAAGCACGATAAAGGAGGATAGTCCGAGTGGGAAACGGACTCAATAGTTGGTTTGCGAGGTTTTATTGTTCTTACATGCGAGGTAAGTGTATATGAATTACACTTGCTTAATATATATTATGTATTTATTATGCCATGATTTTATGCATGTTTATATATATATGAGTGAAATGATGATGATGACTTGGTATGATTTATGAATGCATGCATGAGGTACATGAGATGATAATGCAAAGAATATGATGAAAGAATATGATGATAGCATGAAATTGAGTTATGATATGAAAGTGATAATATAGGATGGTAATTGATTAATTAGCCCAACTGGGTCCCGCACGGGTTTCCGGGGGACGAGGTCGCTACCTGATCCACAGGGGGCCTCAGAGGTCGCTACCTGATCTACAAGGGGCCTCAAGATGAGAAAAATAGTCCAAGATCGCAACCTGATCTACAGGGGGTCTTAGGACAAGATGGCCGAGGTCGCTACCTGATCTACATGGGGCCTAGGACGCTATCGGGTTGGCCAACCGAAAGAAAAAAAAAGAAAGAAAGAAAAGAAATACGAAAGCACATGAGAAAATATATCGTACGATCAGTTGGGGCTAGTTAGTTAATTATCACCTATGCATCGATGCAATCGAGTCTAGCATGTTATATGTTATGTTATGATTATTTATATGTGATGGTATGATATGAGATGTTTATATGAGGTGATATGTTTATATGTGGTATGATAACATGCTTGAATGTGTATATGATATGTGTTTTGTATGTAATGTGAATGTGGAGATGTATGTGTGCTTTGGAATGTGAGAACGGGTATTGTGTGCCCTTTGGGGACGGATATTAGATACTTATATATATTGGGAGAGTGTGATTTGTATACCCTTACTGAGCTTGTAGCTCATTGTTGTTATATCCATATTTTTCAGCTACTCAGACTCAGCCTGATCAAGGCAAGGACGTTGGACCTAACACCTACATTTGAGATCATATCAGGTGGGCTGTTATGGGATGCTACCGTCTAGGATGTTTTGTGTGGTCTTAAACAATTGTGTTTTGTTAAATAGAGTTTTATGACGTATGTTAGTATGTATATATGTTGTGAATATGGTTGTAAGATCAAGTTTTAAAATTTTACGTTTTCCGCTTTTTCGCTTTTTGCTTTAAATAGGGTTAATTAATTGGTAATCAACTAGAAATGAAAAAGGTGTCACAGGATTGACCCGTTGCATGGACAACAAAATGATGATGCAGAGCAATTAGTTGATTTGTAAGTTTTTCCTACTATTATCTACAGATAAGTAATTTTGTATATAGTATTAAAACCATTTCTTTTTATCTTATTGTGTAGGGTTTATACTTTAAAATACACTAGTTTGGGACTAAAAAAACCTCGAAAAAATACTTTGTGGCAGGCCATAAATCATATCTTCTCATTTTTTATTAGTCATAAGGCACAAACATTTACATTTGACGTAATTTGTACATCACTAGTTTAATATATGTTTTTTCGTGAGCTGCAGTGTCCGCATAATCCAAACTTGAATGATTGTGGATATTATCTGTTGAGATTTATGCGCGAGATCATATTAAGAAGAAGTCACAGTGTCCCAAAGATTGTATGTTTCGAAAAAATTTAAAATTATTTTTGCTTTTCATTAAAATATTATACTCATGAGCTTATCTAAGTTAATTTCTGATATCTTTATAGTGGTATGGG
Source organism: Fagopyrum esculentum (assembly GCA_033239045.1). Taxonomy (NCBI): domain Eukaryota; kingdom Viridiplantae; phylum Streptophyta; class Magnoliopsida; order Caryophyllales; family Polygonaceae; genus Fagopyrum; species Fagopyrum esculentum. The sequence goes on from BSUD01000003.1 coordinate 108,754,257, forward strand.
AAAAAAGATACTTACTCGTATGATGAAATTGAAGAAGTTCGTAAGGAGTGGCTTGAATATTTGCTTCAACTAATCTTTTAGGTATGAAATTCGAAACTTTGATTGCATTTATATGATTTGGATTTGGATTGTGTGTTCCGACCTCGAATAGATTTTTTGGACAGATTGAAATCAACCCTAGAGTGTTGTTCTTTGGTTTTCATGAACAAATGTTTGACATGTCCATAGACTGCATTGAATGTCCTTTTGTTCAAGTATATATTTTGTATTTGAGACTATTTCGCATAGGGCTCCATATACCTTTCACTTTGTAACTTTCCCAAACTTGGTGTTATTGTGCTCTCCAGGAAGTTTCAAAGCACTGAAGGTGACGACCTTGAAAACTTGATCTATTGTAAGGCTTCATGACCTCTCCGGCAAAAACAATGCAGATTTCATCACCGGTTATCTTCTAGTTGATGTGCATTGCTAGCACGATGAATATATCTTTTGAAGATTGTGAACATTTAAATCTTTATATACTTGGTGACATTTAGTTTAAGAATATGACTTTGAATCATGACTTTGAATCATGACTTTGAATCATGTTTGTGATATTGGTTATCTTCGGATGTGATATTGGTGATCACAAAACGATGATGTTTTGAGTTAAGTACTTGACTTTGAATCATGTTTGTGAATGGAATTGGTTGCTTCAGTTTTTTTTTTGCATTTGGAACAGGTACAATTTGTGAAAGCCATGAAATACGTACAGAATCCGGACATCAAATCCGGGTTATATTGTTTACAATGGTCTCGTAATACAATTTTCACCTAATAACACGGATCTTCATTGTCAAGATTATTAGGTCGTCACATAGTCGAATAACCCGGATCCTACCCTCCCGATTTGTTGGTTTCAAATAACATGCTTTCCAATATCCGGTTATTTATTATTAAAATAAACGTCATCAAATAACCCGGTCCGTATCCGGTTATGTAACATTATCAAATACCCCGGGTACAAGTTTGCCGGGTTATTTGATAGAATATATCCCGGTTGTCATTGTTTGTACCAAAATCAAAATAGAGAAAAAATAACCCGGATATGTTTTAACAAACGCCCGGGGTATAAAGTTGGTGGACCAAATATCGCCCTAACCTTTAACCCGGTGGGCGTCCGGAGTATATTCTTTCAAACGCCCGGGTTATAATCCCCTTTTTGTAGTAGTGTAAGAGTAAAGAATGAAAGGACTTTTGAACATCTAACCCTCATGCATATAGATGTGTGTAGACCTATGACATTGTCGATAGTGCCTAATGGGAAAGATGACAAGGTCACCTTTTACTAGTAAGAGAGAAATGACTTCTGAACTTATAGCCCTCATGCATACGGATGTGTGGACCTGTGAGTAAAGAAGCTAGGTGTGGCTACCGCTACTTCATTATATTTAGTGATAATTTTAGTAGATACGGGTATATCTACTTAATGAAACAGAAATCAGAATCCTTTGAAAAGTTCAAGGAGTTTCCAGAAATAAAGTAGAAAGACAAACATGCAAGAAGATAAAAGCACTTCGATCGGATCGAGGGGACGAATAACCAAGCCATGAATTCGATCATCATTTAAGGAGTTATGGAATTGTGACACAACTCACTCCTCCGGGCACTCCACAACTAAATGGTGTGTTTGAGTGGAGGAACGAGACTATGTTAGACAGTGTTCGTTCAATGATGTGTTTTGCAGATCTTCCATTATCCTTCTTGGGATATGCTCTCCGAACAACCGCGTTCGTTCTAAAAAAGACTTTTTCACGTTCAATTGACAAGACACCATATGAGATATGGACGGGAAATGTTCCTCACTTGTCATTTTTGAGGGTCTCGAGTATGTGTAGCAGGTACCAGTCGAATCCCATTGACACTCACTAACAAGTTGCGAAGAACATCCTAAAGTAATTACGAAGGACTAAGGATGATCTATTGGTATATGAAGGTGATGACGAGTTATACATCAAAGGCTATATCGACACTATTTTCCAAACCGACAGAGATGGCTTTGAGTCGCAGTCTGGATACGTCTTCATTTTCAATGGAGGAGCGGTCAATTGGAAAAGCCAAAAATAGGGCACAATTGCATACTCAACCACAAAGGAATAATACATTGTTGCGGGAGAAGCGGCTAAGGAAGCGATATGGATTAGGCAGTTTATAGCTGATCTCGGTGTTGTGATAGCATGCATTATTGTCTATATTTCGGGTATGGTTTTTTCGTTTTCTCATCATAAATCTGCATGCATGTACGTGTATTTATAGTCTTTATGTCATTATTCAGTTACTTTGCAAGAATCAAGGTCTACACCACGTTTGATTGTAATTGTAGGGAATATGACACGTTTTGGGTGAATTTGGATCATAAGGAGCTAAGAAAGCTATGGAGCTACTTTTAGGAGCATTAGGAAGGACAAGAAGAAAGACAGGAACTATGCTGGAAGGAAGAAAGAAAGATTCAGATGAAGATACGAAGACATGCACGTAGATCACTGCTTATCTCGAATCAAAACAGTGATGCATCTCGACCGAGATGGCCCACTGGGCCTGGATCGAGGTCAATGGCTCACAGCCGAAGGAAAATAAAATATAATTTGACCTAAAATTCTTCTATAAGTATGGAAGGTGAATGTGAAGTTAAGGAGGTTGGATCTTAGATAGATCAGAAGGACGGCTAGAAAGATGGCTATTGAAGGGAATAGGATATAAGGAAGGATTACTTAGGGTTCAAGGAACCTTAGATTGTGAGATTTTTTTTGGAAGTTACTTGTGAGTTTGTTATGATTCTTTGGAACACATTATTAGATACTATTGATTTGTTGTTTGCTTTGATTACTGAGACATATTTGTTGGTTGATTATTCACCTTTACTTGAGATTCTTGATACATTTGATATTGCATTGATAATGATGGTTGTTGGCTAATCACCCCTGCGATTCTAGGATGATTAGTTGAAGGTTGTGGTATAGACGATGAAAGAATGAACCTTTATCTGAGTGGACCCTAAAAGCTCGAGTTAACCCTAAACCGAAACCCGTCTCGTGTTGTTCGTTGAGCATCTCAACCGAGATCGATAAAGAACAACACGAGATTGTCCATTGTAGTGCCTACCTTGAGTTTAGGTTATAGTTTTCCAAATCCTATCCTTGTTGCACCTTTTCTGGTTTATTCGCAAGCCTAGGATGACCCCTACCCGGTGATTCCTTTGCTTGTATAACGATGATGATGAGTGTTAGGTAATAAAAGTCTATCCTTTATTAAGGTTTCGAGTGTGCCTTCATCCTACCTTTGAGAGTTAACCTGAGATTTACCCGGTGATGATTAGTTTTGTACCCTTAGGTGAGTGATGTTGGTTTGAGTGCTTTTACCTTTCCTTCTTTCCTTGAGACTTACTCGGTGATAGGAGCTTTGGTTTGGGAAAGTGGGTAGTGAGACTTACCTGGTGATCTATCCCATCGTTGAAACACCTTCCCTCAGCAAACCTCAACTTTGTCCACATCACCTATAGAAATCTTCAGTCAAAACCACAACTGATACTATGATCTTTAGAATTTGCATTTCCCCATCTTGCTATACATCTTGTCTTTTGCTTTTGATTACTAACATTGCATGCTTCTAAAGTTAGATTGCTTTGCTGTGATTGTTCTCACCGATTCCTGAGATCGACTCCGGAATATAAGCCCTTACTACGATAGATCCGTACACTGCGGGTTCACTTATCGTTAGGTTTATTATTCGGAATATAAATTTAAACCTTTGTCTACACACACCTTTTGGAGCAAACATGTTGTCCCTAGCATGACGAGGGAAATTGACGTTTATTGTGAAATAATTGTGCGATTGCTCAAGCGAAGGAACCTAGCTCAAGCTCCAAATATAGACACATTATGCGAAAATATCACATGATCAGGCACTATGTTGACCGTGGTGAAGTAAGGGTGTACAAAGTGCACACTAATGATAATATTGTAGGTCCACTGACAAAATCCATGAACAGTCCTAAGCATGATAGTCATACTCTGGCCAAAGGGCTCAAACATATTAGAGAATTCTTTTCAACTTTTGTATTTGGATTGATAAAACGTTTATCTTTACCATGGGGTTTGTGATTGAGTTATATATGAGTTTTCATATTCGTATTTAATTATTACTTGAATATTATAACGAGTATCCAAATAATTTATTAATCATTAGAGGTGCTTACTAGAAGAGTTCCGTTGAATGAAACCACATTAAGTGAACTGAAATTATTACATTGAAAGGGTTTGTGGTTTGAATCGTTAACATAGATTCAAATGATTCTAAATTAGACTATCTTGTGAGCAATTGATGTACATGGGTTTCATAGGACATAGAGATGTCTAGTCACTTACATAGGTGAGTATGGGGATACTCATTGGGCAAACCGAGCCTTTGGCACTCATAGCTTATTGAGGAGTTATAACAATTATCATTATCAGTGAGTTCCTTAACATGAGCTTGATATAGCTTTCTTTTGAAGAATGACATATCTTAGACGTTGTTAAACGCTGACCATAACAGAAAGTTAGAAAGGTAGTGATCATGGTGGTCAGAATTTGAGTGGGAGTTATAGTCGATGCAAGATTGGATTCATCCTCCTATACTAGGCATACTTTGATACGCTTGGAAGGATTGGTGTCCCGACCACTTGAAGAGTGAGAATTGTGTAAACGCATGGCCATGCTCAACTTTGATCTATATTGACAGTTTTCTCTCGGGAGTTCAAGAAACATATATGATGGTAAAGATTAGGGCTGTTAATTGGAACCGGTTCTTGACGGAACCGTTGGAACCGAACCTGTTTTTTACGGTTCGGTTCCTCTTATTATTTTTTGGACTTTTTTCAAACCGAACCGTTATAAAAACGGTTTGATTCGGTTCGGTTCCTTAAAACAAAAATAGATCGGAACCGTTTATATTTTTAGGTAAACTAGTAAGAGTAAAATAACATAATATATTACAAAAAACAAAAAGTTTGAAAAAGATATTGATCTCTTTCTTTGGTACAATGGTTATATTATTGTCTTATGTTCCTCTCTCACATTCATTTGTTCCTCACTAAATCGGTTTCTCTAGTTATTCAACAACTTCTTTAACTAGGTTTGTCTTCAATCTAGAATTTTTTTTCTCAACCATTTTGTTGTTAGTTTCTTTAACTTAGACTATAAAAAAAATTGAATTATCCCATTTATAAGACAATGAGTGTAGTTCGTCGAGATAGACTTGAGGTTTTAATTTCATCTTCCTTTATAGAAATGCTTACTTACTTAATATAAGGCATTCTTGAGTTATCGAGAAATAGAGAAAATTAAGACAAAACATGTAAAAATTAAAAACATCTATATTCTTAACAAAATTAAGTATTTGGACTTTCCTCCTACAGTTCATATGCAAATGAAAGTCGTTAAATAGTTCTTGTTAGGTTCAAAACGGTTCCTTTGTAATTCGGTTTCAAACGGTTCCACTCATAAATAAAATACAAGAACCGAACCGTATATCTAAAATGGTTTAGTTCCTTATTTGGTTCGGTTCCAAACGGTTCCGCCTCTTAAAAATACAAGAACCAAACTGCATAACTGAAATGGTTCGGTTCCTGGTTCCTAGAAAATCATTGTTTAGGAACAGTTTTAACAACCCTAGTAAAGATGGTTTCCTTCACATAGTCAGATAAGGACATTAAGCGATAAGTGAATTTTAATGTTGCAAACTTGTATGAAAGTAGAAGTGGATGAGTGAATGAATTGTGTCTTTTATCCAAGGTGCAATTATTGATAATGATATAGGACAAGAAAGATGGGGATGCATATAGTCTGATAATATTAGGGGTCATGACATTTTGTTAGAAGCTAACCATGATCTGTGCGTTTGTATCATAAGTGTATTGCTTATGCTATCGGGTCCTACAAGGTCGCATCATAACGAGCGGGTGAACTGGATCCGTTACTGAGAGAATTACCATACAAGAATATATGGTGGAAAAAGGGTAACTTTTTGTAGGAGTACACAATATATCATAGAGTTGGCAATTAATAGTAAATAAGGGGTTTTTTTTTATATAAATTACTAAATAGTTTACCTAATATATAAGGAGGATGTTAAGAAGTTAAAATAAAACCCTAATACTAAGAGAAACTCGGAAGCCCCCTAGTACCAGGTTGGTCGAATTTTCCCTCCCGAAAAGCTCTCTCATAACCCTTCATCCTTTTTTCTAGCAATCGATGGTTAAGATGCTCTTTTATATGTCCCGGATGCACCAACTAGAGGAGTAACACTTGAAACTCTACATATCCTCGAAGGAGGCAAAAGGTATTCTTTTTCCCCTTATCTGATTTGATATGCATGCAATCTTTGATTTAGATATTTAGGAAATTGTTTCTTGATTCCGCTTTTACACATCTAAAATCCCAACATTAACACATACACGAAAAACAAGCCTATTGGAGGTAATAAAGAGGACATCTATTATTCATCATCTTCTAGTATTCTACTTCTTTTTTGTGCCCTTCTCGTCATTGTTACAGCGCTAGCTTAATAAATGTGCATATTGTTACTTGGACAATCGACTACTAGAGACATCTCGTTATTATAGGCTAAGTTCCACTTAAATTCAATACCATAGATATCATCCTACCAGATTTCACAAAAGGAGATGAAATGAGAGAACCATAAAATCCTCTCTGTTGCAAACATACTTTAGTATCGCTTCTATGAAATTGGTAATATAGGTTTAATTCACTCAAAACATGTTTGAACTTTGATTGTTTATATAGGTAACTCTATTCAGCTAGAAGACAATAAAGTATTTAATAAACTAAAACAAATAGATAATAAATTAGTAGTAAGAAATAAAATGACTTATACATTAACCAAATTGATAATAATCGGGTTGAGGTTATTAAATATGCAGAGGGTTCTTGGATCTTTGACTCCGTCTTAATCGAGAATGAAGCCATGTCTTATAATCAAATTTTATATGCGCCTGAGAACAACCCTGATGCTAATCCTCGTTGCTCTCCTACTTCTTTCATTCCCCTGAAAGCATATGAATTATCTAGTAATGATGTGGTCCTCTTGGAACCTGAATTTCTTGCTTCTACTAAGTCCATGGGTGCTTTGAAAGCCCCGGGGCCCAATGGCTATCATCACTTTTGGAACTCTGGAAATCTCCCTGCTAGATTGAATGACACCCTAATCATTGTCATTCCCAAGGTCAGCATCCAATGTCCCAATTCCTCCCCATTAGCATCTACCATGTTGCCTATAAAATTATCACAAAAGTGATGGTACAACGGCTTTAGGCTTCGATAAAAAATTTGGTTAGGCCAACCTAGAGTAGCTTCTTCTCGGGTAATTGATTGAGAAAAATGTAGTTTGTGTCCAAGAAGTTATAGAGTTGTTGTCTATGAATAAGAAGTATGGAAAGCGTTGGATGATGCTCAAGTTAGATCTTGAGAATGGCTATGATAGATTGCATTGGAACTTTATTGGGGACACCCTCCAATTCTTTAATCTTCCTAAACATTGGGTTAGACGAATCATGACTTGTGTCACTTCTTTATCCATGAGGTTGCTTTGGAATGGGGAAATGCTCCTTAAGTTCTAACCCAAGAGGGGAATTAGACAGAAATATCATATATCTCTCTATCTTTTCATTCTAGAAACCTATTAAACTAAGGAATGCCCCTCCCCTTTCACACTTCTTTTTTGCTGACCATATCAAACATTTTCAAGTCCTCGATGGATCATATGAGAACTATATCCAAATGTGTGGATAATTTTTTCCTTGCATCGGTTCATAAGATAAACCTAGCTAATTCCAGTCTCTTTGTTTCATTGAATATTGGAAGCGATCTTCGTCATAGACTTGCGGGTGTTAGTGTCCTTACCATCAAATGGATTTGGGCGAGTACCTGGGTATTCCTATTCATCAACATAGGTGTTGAGATGTGTGGATTATTGTCTCCCACATCGACTAAATGAATAATGTGAACCTAACATATAAATCCAAGGGTTACTCCTCCTATTGTTAATTGGTTTTAGGATGGAACCCCGAAGGTAAATGTGCGTAGGTTCACTTGTGGCGTGCATCCCCTCCACGTCTTAGACCCGACGGATATTAAAAAGATAAATTTAACATGGTATCAGAGCAGGATTATAATCTTGATTTGATTTTCTAAATCTCTATCAATTCCGCAATTTGATTTGATCGATTCATCATGAATCAAGATCAAAATTCTCAAAATTCACAAAGATCCAATACGAATCAGATGTTTTCGAATAATCTTCCGTCTACGAATGATCTGCTTGCTCTAGCCAATTCCGATAATCCTGGTGCATAGTTAGTTGCAGTACATTTCAATGGGATGAATTATCTGAGCTGGTCAAGGGGCATTAGGATGGCGCTAGGGGCGAAATCCAAGCTTGGATTCATTGATGGAAAGGTCGAAATGCCAACAGATGATGATGACAAGAAGGAAAAATGGATGAAGGCGGATTATATGGTAAGATGTTGGATAATCAATTCCATTACATCTTCCATTAGCGATGGATTCATGTATGTTGAATCTGCAAATCAACTGTGGGAAGAACTCCTTGAAAGGTACATATCTTCCAATGGACATCTCTTGTTTCAGTTGAAGAGAACTCTTGGTTCAATTACTCAAGATGATATGAGTATAAATGAATACTATGGAAAACTAAAGAAGGTTTGGGATGAAATACAGGCTCTAGAAATATTTCCTGAATGCACGTGTGGTGCTATGAAACAATGTTCTTGTGCTGTATTGAAAAAGATAGCAGAAATTGAATCAAATAACAGATTAATGCAATTTCTTGTTGGCTTAAATGAGATGTATGAAAGTGTAAGAAATTACATTCTTTCCATGGATCCTCTTCCAACTGTTAACAAAGGTTTTCACCTAGTTCAACAAGTTGAGAATCAAAAGATTGCTATAGGTGCAATCAAAGCCAATCAAGATAACAGTGCATTTCATGTCTCCAAAAATTCCTTTACTGACAGTAGAAGAGAAAATGGTCAGAATTCAGAAGGGAAGAAGGATTATAAGAAAGGAAAATCAGACAGAAAGTGTACTAACTGTATGACAATTGGACATGTGAAGGAAACATGTTTCAAGTTGCATGGATATCCTGACTGGTATAAGGAAAAGAAGGCCAAGACTAGTCAGAAAGTGGCAGCAAATGCAGAAACTGATCAGATGAATTCTCCTCTTGGTGATTTTGAAGGTTTCAAATCTGAGTATAAAGGAAATCAGAATCTTTTAATGTTGTGTGTGCTGAAGTCATGAAAGCTATGCAGGGCAGACAAGGATTTAACAGTACAGCTCATTTTGCAAATGCAAACTATGAAAGTTCAGGAAATGTAAACTTTGCAGGTGCAGGTATTGTCACAACTCTTGCAAACTCTTGCAATATTTCTAAAAATTCGAGTGACTGGATAGTAGATACTAGAGCTACTGACCATATGACATTTGATATTAGGTATTTTAGTTATATTAAAAATCTGAATAGGCCAGTTATGACAGGCCTACCTGATGGGGCTGTTAAAAAGGTTCATAAGATTGGGACAGTTAGAGTATCCGACAATTTGTTGTTATATGAAGTTTTATATGTGCCTGATTTCAAACATAGTTTATTATCAGTCTCAAAGTTGATCACCCACTCTAATATGGTTGTTGTGTTTCAACAATCTAAATTCCTTTTACAGGACCTTATAACTGAATAGGTTTATATGAATGGGTGGAAAGCTGCTGGTTTATATAGAATCAGAGTACCTTTTGCGAAGTCATACTGTCAAGGAAATCCCAAGATGGAGGGATTCTATAGTAGCAAGAATAATACATTTGCCTTTGCTTCTTAGGAAGATTTGAATACAACACATGCAAGGTTGGGCCATGCCTCAGTGTCCAAGCTAAGACATATACAAGATTGTAATGACTTTGATTTTAGTAGTCATATCTGTGAAGCTTGTATTCATGCAAAATTTCACAAATTACCATTTCCTGATAGCTTTTCTATAAGCAAGAAATGTTTTGATCTTGTACATTTAGACCTTTGGGGTCCTTACAAGACAACATCTAGAACTGGAGCTAAATACTTTCTTTCTATCTTGGATGATTGTAGTAGATGTACTTGGGTATATTTGCTTGATAATAAATCTTTGACATTTGGATATATTGTTGAATTTGTCAATATGATTCAGAATCAGTTTTCTACATGTGTCAAAGTATTTAGAAGTGACAATGGCACAAAATTCATGAATAGTTAGTGTAGTAGGTTCTTTGCAGAGAAAGGAATCATTCATCAAAGATCTATAACCAGAAATCTACAGCAGAATGGGAGAATAGAGAGGAAACATAGACATCTTGTAGAGACTGCTAGAGCTATGGTTCTACATGCCAATCTTCCAATAAAATTCTGGAGTGATTGTATTCTGGCTGCAACCACATTGATAAATCTTCTTCCTTCATATGTTTTGAATCGGAAGACTCCTTACGAAAATTTATTTCATAAAAAGCCTGATTATTTCCATCTCAGGATAATAGGATGCTTATGCTATGCTTTGGATTTATCTAAACTTCCTGATGAATTCTCATAGAGTTTTTAGTAGCAGGGATGTGCTGTTTCATGAGCACATTTTTCCATTCAGAAAAGCTACTACAACTGAAGTTCCTACTGAACCTTCTACTAAATCTCAGATGTTTCAGTTTCCCTTGGTAAATCCTGCAGCAATTGATGATCCGATCTTATTTTATTCAGGATCTGAGAGTATATGTGACACAAGTATATCAAATGAGTTACTAGCAACATACATTATTTCTCCACAACAATCAATGGAAGACCCATCTCATGGTGTTTCACCAAATACTGGCATACATATATCATCAACCTCAGACGATATCTCTAATGATCATCCTTCTCAATTTCATACTGATATTCTTTCTTATTCTGTTGATTCTTCAGTGGAGTTTCCAAGCCTTTGAAGATCAGAAAGACAGACTCATATGCCTTCTAAATACAAAGATTTTGTATGCTCTAAACCTGCAAGTTCATCTAACTCTATGTCTCAATCATTTGCAGTTCTCACATATGATGTCCAACAATATTCTACAAATTATGTATTGTCTTTCTGCAACATGATTCAGACATATGAACCATCTACATATTATCAAGCTAAGGATGATATCAATTGGCAACAAGCTATGGAGAAAGAGCTCACTACTTCGGAAGAAAATCGTACATGGGATCTAGTTCAACTTCCACCTAACAAGAAGGCTATTGGATCCAAATGGGTTTATAAGATCAAATATAAACCAGATGGAACCATTGAGAGATACAAAGCACATTCTCTCCTGTGGCCAAGTTTACAACTGTGAGATTACTCATTGCCTATGCTACTGCTTCTAATGGGCCTCTTCATCAGTTGGATATCAATAATGCATTCCTTCATAGATTTCTGGAGGAAGAGGTATTCATGCAGCCACCACTTAGTTATTCCAAAGCACAACAGGGTCAAGTTTGCTTGCTTAAAAGGTCACTCTATGGCCTCAAACAAGCTTCAAGACAATGGAACTTTGAACTAGTGGTGGGTCGCAAACCTAAACCGCCGGTTTAGGTTTGCGAACCGTGGTTTAGGTTTGACCTTTGGCCAAACCTAAACCTAAACCGTCAAAATCCAAACCGGCGGTTTAGCCGGTTTATTAATAAAAATTGAAAAACTTGACTAAACCGGACCAAACCGGTTGGTGACCGCCAGTTTAGGGGATCAAACCGGCGGTTAACCGACGGTTAACTGACTGTTTGATCTCCAAACCGCCGGTTTGGTCCATTTTTTTTTAAAAAAAATAAAAAAATAACCAAACCGGCGGTTGGCCAAACCTAAACCTAAGCCGTAAACCCACGGTTTGGCCAAACCGGTAAACCTAAACCGCCGGTTTGGGCCGGTTCACAAACCGGACCCATGTCTTCTTTGAACTAAGTAAGTTTCTTTTCAAATTTGGATTTACACAATCCAAATATGACTATTCTCTCTTTATTCAGAAAAAAGATACTAAGATGACATTTGTGCTAGTATATGTTGATGATTTGATCATAACTGGAAATCATCGTGAATTTATACAAGAAGTCAAAACAGCTTTGGATAAAGCATTCTCCATCAAAGACTTAGGTCTTATGAGATATTTCTTAGGCATCGAAGTTGCCAGATCATCTAGAGGCACATTACTGAATCAAAGAAAGTACATCATTGATATCCTGAAAGATTCTAACATGGCAGATTGCAAGGAATCTACATTTCCTCTACCTAAAGGCTTAAAGTTGAGTATTGATGAAGGTGAAGTTTTACCTGATCCTGAGGTTTACAAAAGATTAGTGGGCAGATTACTATATCTGAACATGACTAGACCTGATCTGAGTTATGCTACTCAACATTTGAGTCAATTTCTTAGCTGTACTAGAGCTCCTCATCTCAAAGCAGCTTTACATGTGGTTAGATATCTGAAAGGAATCATGAATATTGGTTTATTCTATCCTGCCACATCTAATTTCTCATTATCAGAGTTTACTGATACTGATTGGGCCAGCTGTGCCTTCTCAGCTAGATCTCTATCAGGATATTGTATGTTTCTTGACAAAGCATTAATATCATGGAAGACAAAGAAGCAGAAGACAATGTCAAAATCCTCAGCTGAATCAGAATATAGAGCTATGTCCACTACTACAAGTGAAATTGTCTGGATTATTGGTATATTATCAAATTTATCTTGCTTTGTCTCCCAACCAGTTACTCTATATTGTGATAACAAGGCTGCACAACACATTGCAGCAAATCCTGTTTTCCATGAAAGGACAAAACACCTCAATATTGAAAGTCATTATGTTAGAGACAAGGTTCAAGAAGGGGTAATTCAAACTCAACACATTCCTACTTCACAAAAGTGGAAATACAATACCATTAATAAATATGTTGGACTCATCCATATATAACTCTAAATATGTTGGACCCTAATGTTTTGTTCGAAGCCTATTGCATTGTTTATTTTTTTTTCTTTTGAAATATAATACCATTATTAAATATAATAAAACACATAATCAAAAGCACTAACTTAAATCCAAGTTTCTAGTAAACAATTTCATAGTCCATATATATTACTAATAAAATAAATTTATATTGTATACAAAAGTTTTTTTGTACTACTTTATTTCGGACAAGAAAACAACTTCATCCTAATAAACAAGGTCATAGTACAAAATAATACAAGAGTAATAGGTAACTTACCATTGAAATCTTTTGTTATTGCATAGGTTGATTATTGTGGTAAAAGCAACCGCCTATCCATAAAAAATAGAAACAATATAGCCAGTGAAAGTGATGACAAGCATTAAAAAGATTGGATCCTCGAGCTACTATATTATGCCTATATCATAAATGTTCATTTTAAATTAAATTACCCACAAAAACACTTTGTTTGTTGAAAGGTATAAAAGAAAAGAAGATCAAATTAAAATAATAATAAAAGGTATTATCAACTAAGCTTGCCGTTTATTTTAGACTTGATCATATTGATGACATCAATTATGATATATTTTTAGGCATGCATTTACGTAGTTTTTCCCTTTATTTTACATGCATATATATGAATCCATGGCATTTAGCTTATATTTGCATACTTTGATAGAAAAATTGTCTACACGGATTATTGTTGAATTTGCAGGTAATAGGCAAATTTTGGAGCAAAATGACATAGTTAAGGATTAAGCCTTGATTGCGGAATATGATGGAGCATAAAAGGAAGGTAGGAACACGGCGGAGTATATTTAGATACTGTGGAGCGGATTCTGATACCGCGTCAAAGTGATCGCTGATACCGTCTCATACTCCGGAGTGGAATTTGATACCGCACAAAGTATTTTCTGATACCTCGCCAAAGTATTGAGAAAGTAGTATGAGAATTTTATGTTTTTGAAGCTAGATATTGAGGAAGTATTAGGAGAATCAATTGTATGTTTGTGTGTGATTGAAGATCACGTCTAAACAAAGTTTATATAGAAAAAATTGAGGAGAGTTGTGTGTTAATGTGATTCAAGATGACACACAATAGAAAATGCTAATTTGTTTTTGGAATTAGGAAAACACTCACGGTTTAATGTATATTGTTATACTAATATTGTCAAAGTTAGTGGTTTCACGATCACACAATCAATCATACTTCATTTGATCCTAATTAGATGTCGAGGCTTTGTAAGTCAACCTTAAATAACATCTTACAAGTGATTCACTATACACAACATATAATTTATGTACATAGTTCTCAAAGTATCTTTTATTATTCTACAAAATAATCCAAATGTATCAATCTTTGCATATTCTTTTAAGATGATTCATCAATCAATTAAATTATGGATATATAATCATGCGGTCCAAAACTAACCAAAAATATTGAAACAAAAATTACGTGTATATATATATATATATATATATATATATATATATATATATATATATATATATATATATATATAT
>BSUD01000003.1:108769190-108780946 GCA_033239045.1 Fagopyrum esculentum
CAGATTTTCCTTTTGTAAATAAAAATTGATGTTCATATTTTTATAAGTATGTGTTCATTTTTAAAAGAGTCATTGTTCATATTTTATCAATAAATGTTCATTTTTTTCCAACACTAACTTTTCCTTTTTTAACATTAATTGCTCATTTTTGTATTTTTTTTAAAACATTTTTTTTGGATTTTTTTTGTAAATTATACTATTCTTTCAAATTGTGTTAATAAAATATGATGTTCATTTTATTACAAGTATGTATTCATTTTTTTTACAGTTATGATGTTTATAATATGATGTTCATTTTTTTTTAAAATTATAATTTTCTTTAAAATCGTGTTGATAATATTCAGAGATCGATTACATAAAAATTGTGAAATCAAAGAGAATACAAGACGATTCAGGTTTTGTTTCTTCGAATTTCTACTCTCACTGATTAGATTTCCATTCTTAAGGTTTAGGTTTCATTATGATTGATGTTTGTCTTCGAAATCAAATTTGTTTGAATCATTTTGTGTTTGATAAGTTTGATTGAGAAAATACATGTATATACATATGTTGAGTTGGTCTAATAACTCCAATTGAATAATCTACATGCTCCTTTTAGTGTGCACGCAAACTGTTTGGCAAAATGCCTTATAGAAAAATAGTTTATAATATTTACAGGAACAATGACATAAAAAGTATGAACATTGACGAATAAAAACATGAACAATGACGTATAAAAGTATGAACACCGATGACTTATCTATAACTTTGACACATACATAACATATTATGATCATCTTTTAACGTTTTGTGATGAGTTTTTTTATTTTTGCGGTTATATACTGTAAATGAACATCTATGCATTATAAAATGAAGACAAAAGAATAAATGGACATGACACTTTGATGAATAAAAATACTATGAACACCTATGTATAAAAATATGAACAATGACATATAAAAGTATGAACACTGATGACTATTTTGAACGTAAGGGTATTTTTCCAGATTTTAAGTTAATTTACAAAAATGCCATTAATGATGAGCGTATGAGAGCCCTTGATTTAAATTCATCCAATGGCTTACAGCCCTCCTAATTCCTATCTACAAGCTCTCTCCTCACTTATATATATATATATATATATATATATATATATATATATATATATATATATATATATATATTAAATATTGCATTATTTGTTTGTTTTCATATATTTTTAATTTGAAAAAGAAATGATACAAAAGTATACGGTTTATTTAGCGGTTATACGAATCGTTATTATAAAACTTATGAAAAATCATTATGAAAATTAAAGCTAGGAAAGAAAGACAAAACCTAATAAAATGCGTAAGGTTAAACCAAGAACGTAAAACCTAATATGTGTGTTAGAGTGCGCACGCACGTGTTCGTTTAATGAACGATCCCAAAAAATCCTATTGTTTATAATTAACATTTTTGACATTCGAAGCCTATATGTTACACGAATTTCGAGCAAAAATCGTAAAAAGTAAGAAGGTCAAATCCGATGCCCCCAATATGTCCTGAAATGTTTTTCTATGCAAGTTATATGATGTATGTATTGTGCTATTTAAATTGTCTTTTGAAATTGTTTAAAGTGTAACACGCGAAAATCGGAAAATATCTCTAAAAAACAAAGAAAGTCAAATAAAATGCTCCAAAAATAAGAAAATTATAGTTGTACAAATTATGTAATGTATATAGTGATTCCATGCCCAAAACTCCAATTATTTAAAAATTATCATTTTTTAAAATTTATCGAAGGATAATAGGCTATGTAGTCAAGGCCGTTCAACACATATTTTTGGGGGCCTTGTTCAAACAATATAATGTGGTTTTTAATTTCAAAAAGGTTGAAGTTTGTGACCGTAAATTGAAAATGTTGATGTTAAAACTCTGAAAATTTTGAAGCTTACAAATCTTATAACAAACCATTAAAAATTATTGTCAAGTCTGTTTGTTCCGGTTAATAACTCTGATGATGAAATCTCTCCATGATAGAGATATAATTCAAGAGTATACGGTTTGTTTGACGGTCGTTATGAAAAAGTTATCATGAAAATTAAAGGTAGAAAAGAAAGACAAAACCTAAAAAACGCGTAAGGTTAGACCAAGAACATAAAACCTAATTTGTGTGTGAGAGTGCGCACGCGCGCGTTATTCTTAGAAGCTTAAAAATTTTTATATTCAACTCATTTCGAAAATAAATGAACTTGAATCGAACTCAACAAGAAAATTAACTTACCGGTCGGTCCCTTTTGAAGTGAATTCATTTGACCAAACTGCATATCTAGTGTAAATTAAGCATTTATCTAGCACCGAAAGGATGACTAACCGATCGATTGAGTGAGAATATATTAATTAAAGTGTTAAAATTTTCAACTAAAAAAAATATATTATGTCACAAAGTTCCTACATGCAATTTCATTGCTTTAACTAACCATATGAAATCAAATATATGTGATTAAGTTCTACTTTGAATTTAATAGATAATAAAAATAATTAATTCACTAATCTTACATAATTTTTTCACATAAGACTGACCATAACATATTAATGTTGATTTTAGGTTACATCTTAAATTATTTGATCAAATTTAATTCCGTATAAGTGACAAAATTTGGGTCTCACCATTTAAAATTGAGAATGTGAAATCCAAGACTCTAAATTTGAAACAAATTGAAAAGGAGTTACATCATGTAAAGATTGAGTCCATTTTCAGAAATAAAATAATTCAAATTCTTAACTTTTTGAAATTGTTAGTACACAAAGTTCAAGCAAATTTTATAAAAGAAATGGTCCCATGGATCATTTCGGGGAATTCCTCCATCCTCCTCAAGAGATGGTCCCATGGCATGAGGTTAGACTACTCCAGACTTACGTCCATTCCAATATGGGCTTCCCTCCACGACCTCGACTACAGGTTCTAGTCACCTCATATGCTGTCCAGAATCGCCTCTGCTATTGGCATTCCCATACTAACTGACAAGAACTCCACACACCAAATCCGACTTGGTTTTGCTAAAGTGTTAGGGGAAATCCAAGCATGAAGATCACTACTACGTGAAGTTACCCTCAAAGGGCCAAACGGTGAAGCTATCATACAGAAGATCTCGTACGAATGGTTCCCACCACACTGCTCCAAATGTGGCATTTTCGGTCTATGCAGCCCTCTACCATTCACCCTTCGCAAACCAGTGAACCCCCCAACCCACTCCAAGCCTATCCTACCCACTCCCAATCCATCTCAACGTATTCACATCCAATATCCCTCTCACCCACCCCACACTACTCTCCTCACCAAGACCCATGCCATTCCCCTCCCACCATGCAACAAAACCCCTTTCCAAACTGCTCTCAAGTTGCTCCCTTTGGACCCTCTTGGTGACTTCAACACCACCCTCCACCCGGACGAAAAAATCTCTCATGCAAACACCAATCTCACCCAACCCTCCAATGAACTGGCCAATTGCTTCTCTTTAAACACCCTCTCCGATCTCGCCTATTCTGGAAGTAAAATCACATGGAATAACAAGCCCCTCCGATCACTCTCCATCCATACTCGCCATCAATCTTCTAGAGTATGGTGCAAACTTGATCGGATCATTAGCAACACAACTTGGATCACTACCTTTCCAACCATCATGCCCACTTCGATAATCCAAGCCCCTCCGATCACTCTCCATCCATACTCGCCATAAACCCAATAAACAACTGACCTAAAAGACAATTCAGATTCAGTAACGCTTGGGCTGCCCACGAAGAATTCCATTCCACTGTCTCGCAGCACTGGACAACCCCTCCTCATCATCAGCATATGAACCCCATGACCAAGTTATACCACAATCTCAAGAGGCTTAAACCTGTGCTCAAGAGGTTCCCGAGCCAAAAGCTTGAGATCCTGCAATCCTCCATAAAGAACTCCAAAGTTGAGCTCGATGATATCCAATTCAGGTTGCAAATGGATCCCTTTAATCCTCAGCTGTTCGAGAATGAAAGGAACACCACCACATCCCTCAATGCCAATATGGATGGCCTTCGCTCCACACTTTCCCAACTTTCTAAAGCCAAGTGAGCGAAATACGGTGACCAGTGTCACTCGTACTTCTTCAAGAGCATAACCGCTAGGAGCGCCAAGAACGCTATCATATGCATCAAGGACCCAAATGACCTGAACAAAGTCCTCACCTACCACCAGGAGGAAATCAAGGAGATCATAACTGCCCACTTTTCCAATATCCTATCTCCAACTACCCCCCACAATCCAGGTCACTTATTCCCAAACTGCTCCCTCCCCACTCTCCCCACCCCCTTGGTCGCTGATCTCACTACTAGAATCACTCAGGAAGATATCAAATCTTCTCTCCATTGTATCGGAGATAACAAAAGCCTTGGGCCTGATGACTATAACTCGCTCTTCTTCAAATCAACTTGGAGCATCACTGGTGATGTTTTCACTAAGGCTATTCTACGTTTCTTTGAAACGGCCACTCTTCCCAGGATTGCAAACCATACTTCACTTACACTGAATTCCAAAAAAGATAACCCCACTCTTCCATCTGATTATAAACGTATTGCTTGTTGCAACACCACATACAAGGTGATAGCCAAGATTCTTGCATCCAAGATCAATGCAGTTCTCCCGTCCCTCATTGGTTGCTACCAAGGGGCGTTTGTCCAGTAGAGCAATCAAACACAACATCTTGATTAGCCAAGAACTTTTCAAGAGTTACAACCAAAAACACGTATCACCCAGATGTGCGATCATAGTAGACATTTCCAAAGCTTTTGATACGATCAACCACCAATTCATCCTCAACTGCATGGCTAGGATGAGTTTCCCCCATCACTTTATCAAAATTATTGAAGCATGTATCTCGAGACCAAGTTACCCGATCAACCTGAATGGCGCCCTAACTGGATTTTTCAATGGCTCTAGGGGGCTAAGACAAGGATGCCCCCTCTCCCCAGCCCTATTTGTCATAGCTCTTGAAGTCCTATCCTCCATGATCCACACCAATACATCCAACCCCAACTTCAACCTCCACCCCAAATGCTTCTCACCTCGCATAACCCACCTTTGTTTTGCTGACGATATTTTGCTATTTTGCAGGGGTGATGTTGAATCCATAAACACTCTCATGAAGACCCTTACTCACTTTGGCAACTACTCGGGACTCCATGTCAACCTTGGGAAGACAACATTATACACTTGTGGCGTGCATCCCCTCCACGTCTTAGACCCGACGGATATTAAAAAGATAAATTTAACATGGTATCAGAGCAGGATTATAATCTTGATTTGCTTTTCTAAATCTCTATCAATTCCGCAATTTGATTTGATCGATTCATCATGAATCAAGATCAAAATTCTCAAAATTCCCAAAATTCACAAAGATCCAATACGAATAAGATGTTTTCGAATAATCTTCCGTCTACGAATGATATGCTTGCTCTAGCCAATTCCGATAATCCTGGTGCACAGTTAGTTGCAGTACATTTCAATGGGATGAATTATCTGAGCTGGTCAAGGGGCATTAGGATGGCGCTAGGGGCGAAATCCAAGCTTGGATTCATTGATGGAAAGGTCGAAATGCCAACATATGATGATGACAAGAAGGAAAAATGGATGAAGGCGGATTATATGGTAAGATGTTGGATAATCAATTCCATTACATCTTCCATTAGCGATGGATTCATGTATGTTGAATCTGCAAAGCAACTGTGGGAAGAACTCCTTGAAAGGTACATATCTTCCAATGGACCTCTCTTGTTTCAATTGAAGAGAACTCTTGGTTCAATTACTCAAGATGATATGAGTATAAATGAATACTATGGAAAACTAAAGAAGGTCTGGGATGAAATACAGGCTCTAGAAATATTTCCTGAATGCACGTGTGGTGCTATGAAACAATGTTCTTGTGCTGTATTTAAAAAGATAGCAGAAATTGAGTCAAAGAACAGATTAATGCAATTTCTTGTTGGCTTAAATGAGATGTATGAAAGTGTAAGGAATTACATTCTTTCCATGGATCCTCTTCCAACTGTTAACAAAGGTTTTCACCTAGTTCAACAAGTTGAGAATCAAAAGATTGCTATAGGTGCAATCAAAGCTAATCAAGATAACAGTGCATTTCATGTCTCCAAAAATTCCTTTACTGACAGTAGAAGAGAAAATGGTCAGAATTCAGAAGGGAAGAAGGATTATAAGAAAGGAAAATCAGACAGAAAGTGTACTAACTGTATGACAATTGGACATGTGAAGGAAACATGTTTCAAGTTGCATGGATATCCTGACTGGTATAAGGAAAAGAAGGCCAAGACTAGTCAGAAAGTGGCAGCAAATGCAGAAACTGATCAGATGAATTCTCCTCTTGGTGATTTTGAAGGTTTCAAATCTGAGGATAAAGGAAATTAGAATCTTTTAATGTTGTGTGTGCTGAAGTCATGAAAGCTATGCAGGGCAGACAGGGATTTAACAGTACAACTCATTTTGCAAATGCAAACTATGAAAGTTCAGGAAATGTAAACTTTGCAGGTGCAGGTATTGTCACAACTCTTGCAAACTCTTGCAATATTTCTAAAAATTCGAGTGACTGGATAGTAGATACTAGAGCTACTGACCATATGACATTTGATATTAGGTATTTTAGTTATATTAAAAATCTGAATAGGCCAGTTATGACAGGCCTACCTGATGGGGCTGTTAAAAAGGTTCATAAGATTGGGACAGCTAGAGTATCCGACAGTTTGTTGTTATATGAAGTTTTATATGTGCCTGATTTCAAACATAGTTTATTATCAGTCTCAAAGTTGATCACCCACTCTAATATGGTTGTTGTGTTTCAACAATCTAAATTCCTTTTACAGGACCTTATAACTGAATAGGTTTATATGAATGGATGGAAAGCTGCTGGTTTATATAGAATCAGAGTACCTTTTGCGAAGTCATACTGTCAAGGAAATCCCAAGATGGAGGGATTCTATAGTAGCAAGAATAATACATTTGCCTTTGCTTCTTAGGCAGATTTGAATACAACACATGCAAGGTTGGGCCATGCCTCAGTGTCCAAGCTAAGACATATACAAGATTGTAATGACTTTGATTTTAGTAGTCATATCTGTGAAGCTTGTATTCATGCAAAATTTCACAAATTACCATTTCCTGATAGCTTTTCTATAAGCAAAAAATGTTTTGATCTTGTACATTTAGACCTTTGGGGTCCTTACAAGACAACATCTAGAACTGGAGCTAAATACTTTCTTTCTATCTTGGATGATTGTAGTAGATGTACTTGGGTATATTTGCTTGATAATAAATCTCTGACATTTGGATATATTGTTGAATTTGTCAATATGATTCAGAATCAGTTTGCTACATGTGTCAAAGTATTTAGAAGTGACAATGGCACAAAATTCATGAATAGTTAGTGTAGTAGGTTCTTTGCAGAGAAAGGAATCATTCATCAAAGATCTATAACCAGAAATCTACAGCAGAATGGGAGAATAGAGAGGAAACATAGACATCTTGTAGAGACTGCTAGAGCTATGGTTCTACATGCCAATCTTCCAATAAAATTCTGGAGTGATTGTATTCTGGCTGCAACCACATTGATAAATCTTCTTCCTTCATATGTTTTGAATCGGAAGACTCCTTACGAAAATTTATTTCATAAAAAGCCTGATTATTTCCATCTCAGGATAATAGGATGCTTATGCTATGCTTTGGATTTATCTAAACTTCCTGATGAATTCTCATAGAGTTTTTAGTAGCAGGGATGTGTTGTTTCATGAGCACATTTTTCCATTCAGAAAAGCTACTACAACTGAAGTTCCTACTGAACCTTCTACTAAATCTCAGATGTTTCAGTTTCCCTTGGTAAATCCTGCAGCAATTGATGATCCGATCTTATTTTATTCAGGATCTGAGAGTATATGTGACACAAGTATATCAAATGAGTTACTAGCAACATACATTATTTCTCCACAACAATCAATGGAAGACCCATCTCATGGTGTTTCACCAAATACTGGCATACATATATCATCAACCTCAGACGATATCTCTAATGATCATCCTTCTCAATTTCATACTGATATTCTTTCTTATTCTGTTGATTCTTCAGTGGAGTTTCCAAGCCTTTGAAGATCAGAAAGACAGACTCATATGCCTTCTAAATACAAAGATTTTGTATGCTCTAAACCTGCAAGTTCATCTAACTCTATGTCTCAATCATTTGCAGTTCTCACATATGATGTCCAACAATATTCTACAAATTATGTATTGTCTTTCTGCAACATGATTCAGACATATGAACCATCTACATATTATCAAGCTAAGGATGATATCAATTGGCAACAAGCTATGGAGAAAGAGCTCACTACTTCGGAAGAAAATCGTACATGGGATCTAGTTCAACTTCCACCTAACAAGAAGGCTATTGGATCCAAATGGGTTTATAAGATCAAATATAAACCAGATGGAACCATTGAGAGATACAAAGCACATTCTCTCCTGTGGCCAAGTTTACAACTGTGAGATTACTCATTGCCTATGCTACTGCTTCTAATGGGCCTCTTCATCAGTTGGATATCAATAATGCATTCCTTCATAGATTTCTGGAGGAAGAGGTATTCATGCAGCCACCACTTAGTTATTCCAAAGCACAACAGGGTCAAGTTTGCTTGCTTAAAAGGTCACACTATGGCCTCAAACAAGCTTCAAGACAATGGAACTTTGAACTAGTGGTGGGTCGCAAACCTAAACCGCCGGTTTAGGTTTGCGAACCGTGGTTTAGGTTTGACCTTTGGCCAAACCTAAACCTAAACCGTCAAAATCCAAACCGGCGGTTTAGCCGGTTTATTAATAAAAATTGAAAAACTTGACTAAACCGGACCAAACCGGTTGTTCACCGCCAGTTTAGGGGATCAAACCGGCGGTTAACCGACGGTTAACTGACTGTTTGATCTCCAAACCGCCGGTTTGGTCCATTTTTTTTTAAAAAAAATAAAAAAATAACCAAACCGGCGGTTGGCCAAACCTAAACCTAAGCCGTAAACCCACGGTTTGGCCAAACCGGCAAACCTAAACCGCCGGTTTGGGCCGGTTCACAAACCGGACCCATGTCTACTTTGAACTAAGTAAGTTTCTTTTCAAATTAGGATTTACACAATCCAAATATGACTATTCTCTCTTTATTCAGAAAAAAGATACTAAGATGACATTTGTGCTAGTATATGTTGATGATTTGATCATCACTGGAAATCATCGTGAATTTATACAAGAAGTCAAAACAACTTTGGATAAAGCATTCTCCATCAAAGACTTAGGTCTTATGAGATATTTCTTAGGCATCGAAGTTGCCAGATCATCTAGAGGCACATTACTGAATCAAAGAAAGTACATCATTGATATCCTGAAAGATTCTAACATGGCAGATTGCAAGGAATCTACATTTCCTCTACCTAAAGGCTTAAAGTTGAGTACTGATGAAGCTGAAGTTTTACCTGATCCTGAGGTTTACAGAAGATTAGTGGGCAGATTACTATATCTGAACATGACTAGACTTGATCTGAGTTATGCTACTCAACATTTGAGTCAATTTCTTAGCTGTACTAGAGCTCCTCATCTCAAAGCAGCTTTACATGTAGTTAGATATCTGAAATGAATCATGAATATTGGTTTATTCTATCCTGCCACATCTAATTTCTCATTATCAGAGTTTACTAATGCTGATTGGGCCAGCTGTGCCTTCTCAGCTAGATCTCTATCAGGATATTGTATGTTTCTTGACAAAGCATTAATATCATGGAAGACAAAGAAGCAGAAGACAATATCAAAATTCTCAACTGAATCAGAATATAGAGCTATGTCCACTACTACAAGTGAAATTGTCTGGATTATTGGTATATTATCAGATTTATCTTGCTTTGTCTCCCAACCAATTACTCTATATTGCGATAACAAGGCTGCACAACACATTGCAGCAAATCCTGTATTCCATGAAAGGACAAAACACCTCAATATTTAAAGTCATTATGTTAGAGACAAGATTCAAGAAGGGGTAATTCAAACTCAACACATTCCTACTTCACAAAAGTGGAAATACAATACCATTAATAAATATGTTGGACTCATCCATATATAACTCTAAATATGTTGGACCCTAATATTTTGTTCGAAGCCTATTGCATTGTTTATTTTTTTTTCTTTTGAAATATAATACCATTATTAAATATAATAAAACACATAATCAAAAGCACTAACTTAAATCCAAGTTTCTAGTAAACAATTTCATAGTCCATATATATTACTAATAAAATAAATTTATATTGTATACAAGAGTTTTTTTTTGCAACTACTTCATTTCGGACAAGAAAACAACTTCATCCTAGTAAACAATGTCATAGTACAAAATAATACAAGAGTAATAGATAACTTACCATTGAAATCTTTTGTTATTGCATAGGTTGATTATTGTGGTAGAAGCAACCGCCTATCCATAAAAAATAGAAAACAATATAGCCAGTGAAAGTGATGATAAGCATTAAAAAGATTGGATCCTCAATCTACTATATTATACCTATATCATAAATGTTCATTTTAAATTAAATTACCCACAAAAACACTTTGTTTGTTGAAATGTATAAAAGAAAAGAAGATGAAATTAAAATAATAATAATAAAAGGTATTATCAACTAAGCTTGCCGTTTATTTTAGATTTGATCATATTGATGACATCAATTATGATATATTTTTAGGCATGCATTTACGTAGTTTTTCCGTTTATTTTGCATGCATATATATGAATCCATGACATTTAGCTTATATTTGCATACTTTGATAGAAAAATTGTCTACACGGATTATTGTTGAATTTGCAGGTAATAGGCGAATTTTGGAGCAAAATGACATAGTTAAGTATTAAGCCTTGATTGCGGAATATGATGGAGCATAAAAGGAAGGTAAGAACATGGCGGAGTATATTTAGATACCGTGGATCGGATTCTGATACCGCGTCAAAGTGATCGCTGATACCGTCGTATACTCCGGAGTGGAATTTGATACCGCACAAAGTATTTTCTGATACCTCGCCAAAGTATTGAGAAAGTAGTATGAGACTTTTATGTTTTTGAAGCTAGATATTGAGGAAGTATTAGGATAGTCAATTGTATGTTTGTGTGTGATTGAAGATCACGTCTAAACAAAGTTTATATAGAAAAAATTGAGGAGAGTTGTGGGTTAATGTGATTCAAGATGACACACAATAGAAAATGCTAATTTGTTTTTGGAATTAGGAAAACACTCACGGTTCAATGTATATTGTTATACTAATATTGTCAAAGTTAGTGGTTTCACGATCACACAATCAATCATACTTCATTTGATCCTAATTAGATGTCGAGGCTTTGTAAGTCAACCTTAAATAACATCTTACAAGTGATTCACTATATACAACATATAATTTATGTACATAGTTCTCAAAGTATCTTTTATTATTCTACAAAATAATCCAAATGTATCAATCTTTGCATATTCTCTGAAGATGATTCATCAATCAATTAAATTATGGATATATAATCATGCGGTCCAAAACTAACCAAAAATATTGAAGCAAAAATTACGTATGTATATATATATATATATATATATATATATATATATATATATATATATATATATATATATATTAAATATTGCATTATTTGTTTGTTTTCATATATTTTTAATTTGAAAAAGAAATGATACAAAAGTAT
>BSUD01000003.1:108781004-108794876 GCA_033239045.1 Fagopyrum esculentum
TGAGCGTATGAGAGCCCTTGATTTAAATTCATCCAATGGCTTACAGCCCTCCTAATTCCTATCTACAAGCTCTCTCCTCACTTATATATATATATATATATATATATATATATATATATATATATATATATATATATATATATTAAATATTGCATTATTTGTTTGTTTTCATATATTTTTAATTTGAAAAAGAAATGATACAAAAGTATACGGTTTATTTAGCGGTTATACGAATCGTTATTATAAAACTTATGAAAAATCTTTATGAAAATTAAAGCTAGGAAAGAAAAACAAAACCTAATAAAATGCGTAAGGTTAAACCAAGAACGTAAAACCTAATATGTGTGTTAGAGTGCGCACGCACGTGTTAGTTTAATGAACGATCCCAAAAAATCCTATTGTTTATAATTAACATTTTTGACATTCGAAGCCTATATGTTACACGAATTTCGAGCAAAAATCGTAAAAAGTAAGAAGGTCAAATCCGATGTGTAACGCCCCGTTTATTCGGGTGCGTTCCGACTTTGCTTTCCTCCCTTCCATCGATTCATTATAGCTCGAGTTCTCTTTTTAAAGAATATTTTTATAGATTTAAAAATAACTCTTCCGGGTATTATATTAATTTGGGGATACATGAATGTACTTCCGTATTTTACTATATTAATTTTGTCGGAAAGTCGTGATTTACCAAACTAAAAAATGTCGTTCCAATCATTTAATTGAGTTTTGGCCCTATTTCTTTTGTTTTGCTTTTCTTTCTCCTTCTTTTTCCTATTTTTTTTATTATTCTCTTTTTTTATCTCGCGCCTGCTGTCTTGCTCCTGCGCCATCCCCGACTGGTGAGAGCTGCAACTGCTGCCTAGGCTAGGGCTAGGGCTATCCGCCCCCTCGATCCACCCATCTGCAGGCCTGCGACCGGCCCTTCGCCACCCTCCGATCTAGTCTACCCCCCAAGCCTGCCCAGCCTCAATCCCTCCCTCATCTCACTTCCCTAACACGCCGTCTCAATCTCTCTCTCACTTATCTCTCGCTTTGAACTCTCTCTTCCTCACAGCAGTGCCTGCACTTGGAGCAACGAAGCCTTTGGAACCCTGAGGCTGCAATCCAGCCTTCCCTCCCCTCTGCGCCGCCTCAACCCACCGGAGCCGCCACGCCCTCCCCTGCTGGTGAGCTGCGCCTCTCTGTCCCTCTCCTTTCCTTTTCGTTCTTCTCTATTCTGTGTAATTGGTGGCCGTGTTGCTGTGACAGCCGCCGGAGACGCCGCCGCCGGAGAACGACGCGTACACGCCCAACCGCCTCTCCTCTTCCTCCGCCAGGGCAGCCGCCGGAAGCCCTCTTCCTTTCCTTCTTCTTCTGCGCGTGTTACAGCAGGTTGAAGAAGGAGTTTTGACTTATTGTAATTTTTCCCCTCCTTTTGTAATTAATTCGATTTTGGCCCCTGAAATTGATATAGTTGCAAACTGTACCCACATCTTTATATATATTCCAGTTTTGAACCCACTCTTTTGGAATTTGCAACTTATGCCCCTACTGATTTGAATAAACACGGTCTTGACCCATTATTCTTGAGATATGTAGTTTTTCCCTTGTGAATAAACCATAGTTTTGATCCATGTTTATAAAATGGTATAAATCACCCCGGAAAATATTTTGCAGGTTTTTAACCTTGTTTTCAAAGCGAGATTTTTTCTTAGAATATTATACGTTAAATCCTCCGTTCAAATTTAGCATATGAGCTAAATTTCCTTCGCTTTGGTTTTAGGTTCGGAAGCGGCCGTTATAGACCAACGAATCCAATCTCGACGTCCGTAGATCATCTTCAACCTTGGATTGTGTGTGAGTAACTTTTTCCTCAATCTAGTTATGTTTAGTGGTAGAATCATGCTAGGTTGGATCTAGCATAACTTAGGGCAAATGCCAAGTAGTGGCTTGGAACCTTTAGGTGAGTGTTTGAGGTTATTAATGTTCTATGTTATGTGGTGTGTTGATCTTGAGTTGTTATACAGTTGTGAGACTCGTGGTTTATTTTGTGAGACTTGAGGTGGTATTTATATGTTGGTTGAGATTGTGGAGTTTAGGATGATAGTATCCTAGCACTTGGGGCTATAGTTGAGATCTCGTGAGTTTATGAGGGTTAGGAGTGTATCCTAGATTATGAGAGTATATGACCTAGTAAGATGATATAGGACTAGAAGTCTAAGGACTTCTAGCTTGTGAGTAGTTGTTGATTATTGTGCCTTGTCTTGAACAGGCTTTGGTTATATTCTTTCAGAGAGTGATATCGGTTTCGGTTAGCTTTGAGACGAGGTAAGTCCTCGGACTTACTTAGCCACTTTTATGCCTTATTTGGATGTATATGGTGGTGTGTGTTTACCGCTTTTAAGCATGAAAATGGATTAGGTTTTACTTGACCTTATTTATTGGCCCAGCGTTACTACTACTACTATTATTATCGGGCGGTGACATCACCGCTCAGTTTCCCGAGGGAGACTGGGGGATCTCTGCGACCAGGCCATACACGGTATACGGGCGGACTTCTTCATCACTCCCTCAGGGTATACGGGTTGGGCGCCGCCACACTCCTGTTGGTTACACGGGGACAGAGGCGAGAGTTATAAGACTCTCGTGTCACACTTTAAACCAATGAATTAGATATGGAATAACCTAAAAAGATACTATGTAATAAATGATCATGTTGTGTGCTTTGTGTGCTCATGTGTGTGTTTGTGCCATGTTATTCTTATAATGCATAGAATGTGAGCTAACGGTTTAAAACCGTTTTGTGTAGACGACTTGCAGTTTAGGGATGCCGCCGAGTGAGGTGGAGGAGTGGACAGCCGAGTGGTCTCCGTACATCATAGGATGGGGATGTTTTTGGGGGTTTTATATGTTGTCGGATTATGTCTTGTTGTACGATTGGATTCCTTTACGTTGTGTCGTTTTGAGGACTCGGCTGAGTTTCCAACTTGTATCCCTTCCTTTCTTTTCTTGCATACATTATAAACTACTTTTGAGTTTTATGCCCTTAATTTGTACCTTGTTGGAAAGGTCCGGTGAACTTGTTGTCAGGCTAAGGGTCGGGACCCATTGTGAGGTCCCAACCCGTAGCATCCCGAGTCCCGCGGATTCGGGGTGTTACAAAGTGGTATCAAAGCCCTAGGTTGACAACAATGGCACTCGCAACCTTCTAAAGGCCGAATGAGGAATAAACAGAACCCCTCGGGTTCTGACTTTTTCGTTTTCAAAATTCATATGCATGAGTCGGGATTGGGTTAGAATGTACGGGACCTCCACTCCTCACGCAAACCTCGGCGACGTAGATTTCTGGACTTGATGTATACTCATAGTTGCATAGCTCTATATATATATATATATATATATATATATATATATATATATATATATATATATATGGCCTTAGGATGTTTCTTGGACTTGTATGTACTTAGATATACATGTGACCTTAGGATGATTGGGCTTTTATGCCTTGTTTGTACCATGGATTTTGGCTTCTTACTTATCATGCTTTAATAAGTCTTTGTCATATAATACTATAAGTACGACATACACATCAAATTAATTACTCCTAAATAAACGCGAACGATACCAGATGGCACGTACGAGAGCGACCGCTATGTAGGACCCGTCCAGGGTAGAGCACCACTTCCTCCTACCGTCCCGAGACGCGGGCGAGTAGGGAGACCTCCAGGTACGAGAGGTCGGGGACGTATCCCCATTGCAGACCCACCCGCTGTGGATCCGCCAGTAGCTGAGATTCCTGTAGAGGACGTAGCAGAGAGTGTCATTCCCGAGGGAAGGGAAGGGACACTTGTGAGGTCTGGAGCGCGTAGTTCCTCTTCTGCTAGGACCGGTGGATCATCGATTGGGGCTACCGTGTTCGAGGATTATGTACGTCGAGTTGAGGAGGCGTATAGGACTGGAGCACCACCTCCAGCACCACCGGTGCCGGTACCTGCACCTGCACCTGCACCCGCGAGATCGGCTGAGGTCTCACAGAGGGTTACACAGACTAGGGTCGTACCCGAGATTGTTACACCAGCAGTAGTTATACCCGCACCGGTTGTAGAGATTGCTAGGGCTGGAGACGGGCTGAGGTCTCCTGGACCTGATTCTTGGTTGAAGGCTTTCAACCAGCAGCACGTACCTTACTTTGACGGGAAGGTAGGGTTAGAGGTCGAGCATTGGATCTGGCATGTGGAGACAGCACTTGAGGCGATCCGTTGCCTAGAGGAGAGGCAGGTAGAGGTGGTCCAGGCATTGTTTAGAGAGCAGGCCCACTACTGGTGGAGGTCGGTACGAGGAGGTGTGACTAGGATGGACCAGTTGCTGAGACTTGTTAGAGAGACTTTCTGCCCAGATTCGTTGAGGAGAGACCGAGTCCAGGATTTCTTAGAGGCTGGGTTTGAGGACGTCCCAGTTATCGATGCGATCCGACATTTCAGAGCGGAGTTGGCTTTGCTGGGGCCCGCCGCACCTCCAGCGGACCAACATGTTTATCTCTTTTCTAGGAGATTGAGGGAGTCTACTCGGGCATACCTTGCAGGATTCCGTTGTGAGTCTTTGGCCGAGTACCAGGACCGAGCCTCGGCATACGAGAGAGACAGACTGGGAGCTAGGAGAGGGGCGCAGTCCGGAGGACCGGACAAGCGTCAGAGGACTGGACCCACTGGCTTGGGGGCAGGAGCCTCAGGACAGGGCCGTGGTCCGGCTCAGGGACATACAGGACATCCGCCTGCTACTCAGGCGCCAGGCAGAGGGAGGCAGTGTTTCAACTGTGGAGGAGATGATCATCTTAGGCCCGATTGCAGGAAGCCTCCAGTGACGTGCTTCTCTTGTGGTCAGACGGGCCACAGGGCAGCTTTTTGCAGACGGGGTGGGGCACCGTCACAGCAGGGGTCTTCACCTGCTAGCGGGGCAGGTAGAGGACAGAGGCCACCTCAGTTTCCGGCTCAGAGTTTTCAACAGAGAGGTCAGAGTCAGTCTCGTACACAGGGATCACCCCATGGACAGGGCCGAGGTAGAGGCCGTGGTGGAGGCACCCAGGAGTCTGGAGGCACTCAGGCTAGGGTTTTTGAGTTGAGGAGCGCCGTTGATCCAGCAGCGCCGGACGCTACAGGTAATATTCGGACTCACGGCTTCCCTTTCAGGGTATTATTTGATACGGATGCTACACCCTTCTTTATTTCGATGATTTTGTAGCTAGGTTGCCCTTATTTACAATAGAGGGGAGACCCTTCTTTATAGGGCTACCCGATAGGAGGGTAAGGTTAGTGGTACCCGAAAGGTACCCGGTTGTCCCATTCGTTGGGAAAACCGTACTGGGGTAGCCGACTTCTATGTCATGCACCTGGTGCATGAAGAAGTCATCTTAGGGATAGATGAGAAGGACCACCATCAAGCTGCTTTGGACGTTAGACGAAGGACCGCAACGATCTCCACGGGAACGAGACCCGAGGCTTCTATTGTTGTTGCACAAGGAAGAATACATAAGGAGGGAGTATGGTATGCTGGAACCATTATAGGACTATTCGTGGAATACCAAGAGATGCACAAGGTGACCAACAAGAGTGGAGAAGGCCGAAGCTGTGAAGCCGGATGTCGACTTGAGATATTCGGGGAGTATATGAAAGATTAAGATTTGAATCCTTATGGTCGGATTGATATTGCACCTACTTGAAGGAATGATACAAGCGTATGAAGAATACGAAGAACTCCCCCAATGTGTTGGGATTTCGAAATGCTGTATTGAAAAGACCCGAGAAGAAGTTAAGCTTCCGATATATCAAACTTTTTTTTTTCTCTTAACGCGAGTTGGAGAAGTGACTTATAAGTGGCGTTACCACCAAGAGCTGAGGGTGTTCACCCGGTGTTTCATGTGTATCAATTGAGAGAGTACATACGTGACTTGAGACATGTAGTACGTTGTGATGATCTAGTCGAGACTTGGAGCCGATGAGGCTAACTAGTAGACGTAGGATGGTATCTTTATTCGAGTTTTACGCAGGTTTAGCGACATCTATAGGACCATTAGATTAGTCCCGAGAACTCTCTTTAGTTGTGCCTATGTGTTTTGTGGCGTGTTATGTTATGTGTGTTTCATATGTGTATATCTTGTGAGTCTTGGTGCGTCTAGGCGAGTAGACTGTGGATTCGAGGGCCGTAGTTGTCACGTTATATTGTCCTAAGCGGTTATCGAGACGAGGTCATTCGAGAGTTTCGCGTTTAGCAAGTTTCGGGCCGAAACTTGTTTTTAGGGGGATCTAATGTAACGCCCCGTTTATTCGGGTGCGTTCCGACTTTGCTTTCCTCCCTTCCATCGATTCATTATAGCTCGAGTTCTCTTTTTAAAGAATATTTTTATAGATTTAAAAATAACTCTTCCGGGTATTATATTAATTTGGGGATACATGAATGTACTTCCGTATTTTACTATATTAATTTTGTCGGAAAGTCGTGATTTACCAAACTGAAAAATGTCGTTCCGATCATTTAATTGAGTTTTGGCCCTATTTCTTTTGTTTTGCTTTTCTTTCTCCTTCTTTTTCCTATTTTTTTATTATTCTCTTTTTTTTTTATCTCGCGCCTGCTGTCTTGCTCCTGCGCCATCCCCGACTAGTGAGAGCTGCAACTGCTGCCTAGGCTAGGGCTAGGGCTATCCGCCCCCTCGATCCACCCATCTGCAGGCCTGCGACCGGCCCTTCGCCACCCTCCGATCTAGTCTACCCCCAAGCCTGCCCAGCCTCAATCCCTCCCTCATCTCACTTCCCTAACACGCCGTCTCAATCTCTCTCTCACTTCTCTCTCGCTCTGAACTCTCTCTTCCTCACAGCAGTGCCTGCACTTGGAGCAACGAAGCCTTTGGAACCCTGAGGCTGCAATCCAGCCTTCCCTCCCCTCTGCGCCGCCTCAGCCCACCGGAGCCGCCACGCCCTCCCCTGCTGGTGAGCTGCGCCTCTCTGTCCCTCTCCTTTCCTTTTCGTTCTTCTCTATTCTGTGTAATTGGTGGCCGTGTTGCTGTGACAGCCGCCGGAGACGCCGCCGCCGGAGAACGACGCGTACACGCCCAACCGCCTCTCCTCTTCCTCCGCCAGGGCAGCCGCCGGAAGCCCTCTTCCTTTCCTTCTTCTTCTGCGCGTGTTACAGCAGGTTGAAGAAGGAGTTTTGACTTATTGTAATTTTTCCCCTCCTTTTGTAATTAATTCGATTTTGGCCCCTGAAATTGATATAGTTGCAAACTGTACCCACATCTTTATATATATTCCAGTTTTGAACCCACTCTTTTGGAATTTGCAACTTATGCCCCTACTGATTTGAATAAACACGGTCTTGACCCATTATTCTTGAGATATGTAGTTTTTCCCTTGTGAATAAACCATAGTTTTGATCCATGTTTATAAAATGGTATAAATCACCCCGGAAAATATTTTGCGGGTTTTTAACCTTGTTTTCAAAGCGAGATTTTTTCTTAGAATATTATACGTTAAATCCTCCGTTCAAATTTAGCATATGAGCTAAATTTCCTTAGCTTTGGTTTTAGGTTCGGAAGCGGCCGTTATAGACCAACGAATCCAATCTCGACCTCCGTAGATCATCTTCAACCTTGGATTGTATGTGAGTAACTTTTTCCTCAATCTAGTTATGTTTAGTGGTAGAATCATGCTAGGTTGGATCTAGCATAACTTAGGGCAAATGCCAAGTAGTGGCTTGGAACCTTTAGGTGAGTGTTTGAGGTTATTAATGTTCTATGTTATGTGGTGTGTTGATCTTGAGTTGTTATACAGTTGTGAGACTCGTGGTTTATTTTGTGAGACTTGAGGTGGTATTTATATGTTGGTTGAGATTGTGGAGTTTAGGATGATAGTATCCTAGCACTTGGGGCTATAGTTGAGATCTCGTGAGTTTATGAGGGTTAGGAGTGTATCCTAGATTATGAGAGTATATGACCTAGTAAGATGATATAGGACTAGAAGTCTAAGGACTTCTAGCTTGTGAGTAGTTGTTGATTATTGTGCCTTGTCTTGAACAGGCTTTGGTTATATTCTTTCAGAGAGTGATATCGGTTTCGGTTAGCTTTGAGACGAGGTAAGTCCTCGGACTTACTTAGCCACTTTTATGCCTTATTTGGATGTATATGGTGGTGTGTGTTTACCGCTTTTAAGCATGAAAATGGATTAGGTTTTACTTGACCTTATTTATTGGCCCAGCGTTACTACTACTACTATTATTATCGGGCGGTGACATCACCGCTCAGTTTCCCGAGGGAGACTGGGGGATCTCGGCGACCAGGCCATACACGGTATACGGGCGGGCTTCTTCATCACTCCCTCAGGGTATACGGGTTGGGCGCCGCCACACTCCTGTTGGTTACACGGGGACAGAGGCGAGAGTTATAAGACTCTCGTGTCACACTTTAAACCAATGAATTAGATATGGAATAACCTAAAAAGATACTATGTAATAAATGATCATGTTGTGTGCTTTGTGTGCTCATGTGTGTGTTTGTGCCATGTTATTCTTATAATGCATAGAATGTGAGCTAACGGTTTAAAACCGTTTTGTGTAGACGACTTGCAGGTTAGGGATGCCGCCGAGTGAGGTGGAGGAGTGGACAGCCGAGTGGTCTCCGTACATCATAGGATGGGGATGTTTTTGGGGGTTTTATATGTTGTCGGATTATGTCTTGTTGTACGATTGGATTCCTTTACGTTGTGTCGTTTTGAGGACTCGGCTGTGTTTCCAACTTGTATCCCTTCCTTTCTTTTCTTGCATACATTATAAACTACTTTTGAGTTTTATGCCTTTAATTTGTGCCTTGTTGGAAAGGTCCGGTGAACTTGTTGTCAGGCTAAGGGTCGGGACCCATTGTGAGGTCCCAACCCGTAGCATCCCGAGTCCCGCGGATTCGGGGTGTTACAAAGTGGTATCAGAGCCCTAGGTTGACAACAATGGCACTCGCAACCTTCTAAAGGCCGAATGAGGAATAAACAGAACCCCTCGGGTTTTGACTTTTCGTTTTCAAAATTCATATGCATGAGTCGGGATTGGGTTAGAATGTACGGGACCTCCACTCCTCACGCAAACCTCGGCGACGTAGATTTCTGGACTTGATGTATACTCATAGTTGCATAGCTCTATATATATATATATGGCCTTAGGATGTTGCTTGGACTTGTATGTACTTAGATATACATGTGACCTTAGGATGTTTGGGCTTTTATGCCTTGTTTGTACCATGGATTTTGGCTTCTTACTTATCATGCTTTAATAAGTCTTTGTCATATAATACTATAAGTACGACATACACATCAAATTAATTACTCCTAAATAAACGCGAACGATACCAGATGGCACGTACGAGAGCGACCGCTTATGCAGGACCCGTCCGGGGTAGAGCACCACTTCCTCCTACCGTCCCAAGACGAGGGCGAGTAGGGAGACCTCCTGGTACGAGAGGTCGGGGACGTATCCCCATTGCAGACCCACCCGCTGTGGATCCGCCAGTAGCTGAGATTCCTGTAGAGGACGTAGCAGAGAGTGTCATTCCCGAGGGAAGGGAAGGGACACTTGTGAGGTCTGGAGCGCGTAGTTCCTCTTCTGCTAGGACCGGTGGAGCATCGATTGGGGCTACCGTGTTCGAGGATTATGTACGTCGAGTCGAGCAGGCGTATAGGACTGGAGCACCACCTCCAGCACCACCGGTGCCGGTACCTGCACCCGCGAGATTGGTTGAGGTCTCACAAAGGGTTACACAGACTAGGGTCGTACCCGAGATTGTTACACCAGCAGTAGTTATACCCGCACCGGTTGTAGAGATTGCTAGGGCTGGAGACGGGCTGAGGTCTCCTGGACCTGATTCTTGGTTGAAGGCTTTCAACCAGCAGCACGTACCTTACTTTGACGGGAAGGTAGGGTTAGAGGTCGAGCATTGGATCGGGCATGTGGAGACAGCACTTGAGGCGATCCGTTGCCCAGAGGAGAGGCAGGTAGAGGTGGTCCAGACATTGTTTAGAGAGCAGGCCCACTACTGGTGGAGGTCGGTACGAGGAGGTGTGACTAGGATGGACCAGTTGCTGAGACTTGTTAGAGAGACTTTCTGCCCAGATTCGTTGAGGAGAGACCGAGTCCAGGATTTCTTAGAGGCTGGGTTTGAGGACGTCCCAGTTATCGATGCGATCCGACGTTTCAGAGCGGAGTTGGCTTTGCTGGGGCCCGCCGCACCTCCGGCGGACCAACATGTTTATCTCTTTTCTAGGAGATTGAGGGAGTCTACTCGGGCATACCTTGCAGGATTCCGTTGTGAGTCTTTGGCCGAGTACCAGGACCGAGCCTCGGCATACGAGAGAGACAGACTGGGAGCTAGGAGAGGGGCGCAGTCCGGAGGACCGGACAAGCGTCAGAGGACTGGACCCACTGGCTTGGGGGCAGGAGCCTCAGGACAGGGCCGTGGTCCGGCTCAGGGACATACAGGACATCCGCCTGCTACTCAGGCGCCAGGCAGAGGGAGGCAGTGTTTCAACTGCGGAGGAGATGATCATCTTAGGCCCGATTGCAGGAAGCCTCCAGTGACGTGCTTCTCTTGTGGTCAGACGGGCCACAGGGCAGCTTTTTGCAGACGGGGTGGGGCAGCGTCACAGCAGGGGTCTTCACCTGCTAGCGGGGCAGGTAGAGGACAGAGGCCACCTCAATTTCCGGCTCAGAGTTTTCAGCAGAGAGGTCAGAGTCAGTCTCGTACACAGGGATCACCCCATGGACAGGGCCGAGGTAGAGGCCGTGGTGGAGGCACCCAGGAGTCTGGAGGCACTCAGGCTAGGGTTTTTGAGTTGAGGAGCGCCGTTGATCCAGCAGCGCCGGACGCTACAGGTAATATTCGGACTCACGGCTTCCCTTTCAGGGTATTATTTGATACGGGTGCTACACCCTTCTTTATTTCGATGATTTTGTAGCTAGGTTGCCCTTATTTACAATAGAGGGGAGACCCTTCTTTATAGGGCTACCCGATAGGAGGGTAAGGTTAGTGGTACCCGAAAGGTACCCGGTTGTCCCATTCGTTGGGAAAACCGTACTGGGGTAGCCGACTTCTATGTCATGCACCTGGTGCATGAAGAAGTCATCTTAGGGATAGATGAGAAGGACCACCATCAAGCTGCTTTGGACGTTAGACGAAGGACCGCAACGATCTCCACGGGAACGAGACCCGAGGCTTCTATTGTTGTTGCACAAGGAAGAATACATAAGGAGGGAGTATGGTATGCTGGAACCATTATAGGACTATTCGTGGAATACCAAGAGATGCACAAGGTGACCAACAAGAGTGGAGAAGGCCGAAGCTGTGAAGCCGGATGTCGACTTGAGATATTCGGGGAGTATATGAAAGATTAAGATTTGAATCCTTATGGTCGGATTGATATTGCACCTACTTGAAGGAATGATACAAGCGTATGAAGAATACGAAGAACTCCCCCAATGTGTTGGGATTTCGAAATGCTGTATTGAAAAGACCCGAGAAGAAGTTAAGCTTCCGATATATCAAACTTTTTTTTTTCTCTTAACGCGAGTTGGAGAAGTGACTTATAAGTGGCGTTACCACCAAGAGCTGAGGGTGTTCACCCGGTGTTTCATGTGTATCAATTGAGAGAGTACATACGTGACTTGAGACATGTAGTACGTTGTGATGATCTAGTCGAGACTTGGAGCCGATGAGGCTAACTAGTAGACGTAGGATGGTATCTTTATTCGAGTTTTACGCAGGTTTAGCGACATCTATAGGACCATTAGATTAGTCCCGAGAACTCTCTTTAGTTGTGCCTATGTGTTTTGTGGCGTGTTATGTTATGTGTGTTTCATATGTGTATATCTTGTGAGTCTTGGTGCGTCTAGGCAAGTAGACTGTGGATTCGAGGGCCGTAGTTGTCACGTTATATTGTCCTAAGCGGTTATCGAGACGAGGTCATTCGAGAGTTTCGCGTTTAGCAAGTTTCGGGCCGAAACTTGTTTTTAGGGGGATCTAATGTAACGCCCCGTTTATTCGGGTGCGTTCCGACTTTGCTTTCCTCCCTTCCATCGATTCATTATAGCTCGAGTTCTCTTTTTAAAGAATATTTTTATAGATTTAAAAATAACTCTTCCGGGTATTATATTAATTTGGGGATACATGAATGTACTTCCGTATTTTACTATATTAATTTTGTCGGAAAGTCGTGATTTACCAAACTGAAAAATGTCGTTCCGATCATTTAATTGAGTTTTGGCCCTATTTCTTTTGTTTTGCTTTTCTTTCTCCTTCTTTTTCCTATTTTTTTATTATTCTCTTTTTTTTTTATCTCGCGCCTGCTGTCTTGCTCCTGCGCCATCCCCGACTAGTGAGAGCTGCAACTGCTGCCTAGGCTAGGGCTAGGGCTATCCGCCCCCTCGATCCACCCATCTGCAGGCCTGCGACCGGCCCTTCGCCACCCTCCGATCTAGTCTACCCCCCAAGCCTGCCCAGCCTCAATCCCTCCCTCATCTCACTTCCCTAACACGCCGTCTCAATCTCTCTCTCACTTCTCTCTCGCTCTGAACTCTCTCTTCCTCACAGCAGTGCCTGCACTTGGAGCAACGAAGCCTTTGGAACCCTGAGGCTGCAATCCAGCCTTCCCTCCCCTCTGCGCCGCCTCAGCCCACCGGAGCCGCCACGCCCTCCCCTGCTGGTGAGCTGCGCCTCTCTGTCCCTCTCCTTTCCTTTTCGTTCTTCTCTATTCTGTGTAATTGGTGGCCGTGTTGCTGTGACAGCCGCCGGAGACGCCGCCGCCGGAGAACGACGCGTACACGCCCAACCGCCTCTCCTCTTCCTCCGCCAGGGCAGCCGCCGGAAGCCCTCTTCCTTTCCTTCTTCTTCTGCGCGTGTTACAGCAGGTTGAAGAAGGAGTTTTGACTTATTGTAATTTTTCCCCTCCTTTTGTAATTAATTCGATTTTGGCCCCTGAAATTGATATAGTTGCAAACTGTACCCACATCTTTATATATATTCCAGTTTTGAACCCACTCTTTTGGAATTTGCAACTTATGCCCCTACTGATTTGAATAAACACGGTCTTGACCCATTATTCTTGAGATATGTAGTTTTTCCCTTGTGAATAAACCATAGTTTTGATCCATGTTTATAAAATGGTATAAATCACCCCGGAAAATATTTTGCGGGTTTTTAACCTTGTTTTCAAAGCGAGATTTTTTCTTAGAATATTATACGTTAAATCCTCCGTTCAAATTTAGCATATGAGCTAAATTTCCTTAGCTTTGGTTTTAGGTTCGGAAGCGGCCGTTATAGACCAACGAATCCAATCTCGACCTCCGTAGATCATCTTCAACCTTGGATTGTATGTGAGTAACTTTTTCCTCAATCTAGTTATGTTTAGTGGTAGAATCATGCTAGGTTGGATCTAGCATAACTTAGGGCAAATGCCAAGTAGTGGCTTGGAACCTTTAGGTGAGTGTTTGAGGTTATTAATGTTCTATGTTATGTGGTGTGTTGATCTTGAGTTGTTATACAATTGTGAGACTCGTGGTTTATTTTGTGAGACTTGAGGTGGTATTTATATGTTGGTTGAGATTGTGGAGTTTAGGATGATAGTATCCTAGCACTTGGGGCTATAGTTGAGATCTCGTGAGTTTATGAGGGTTAGGAGTGTATCCTAGATTATGAGAGTATATGACCTAGTAAGATGATATAGGACTAGAAGTCTAAGGACTTCTAGCTTGTGAGTAGTTGTTGATTATTGTGCCTTGTCTTGAACAGGCTTTGGTTATATTCTTTCAGAGAGTGATATCGGTTTCGGTTAGCTTTGAGACGAGGTAAGTCCTCGGACTTACTTAGCC